>JARQOC010000003.1:552070713-552670713 GCA_033576535.1 Allobates femoralis
GTGTGTCTTTGAATAAAAAACACTATAACAGCAACCTTTTGGACTTTTGATCACTTTATTGTGTGCCAGGACTACTCTATAACCATTGACTAATTTTTCATCCTGGGCACCACCATAATCTGTTGAGCCAGCCTTAAAGAGGACCTGTCACCCCGCTACTGCATTGCAAACTAAATGCAGCACTGAATGTAGCATGTCTACTGCATTCAGGGAAAGGGTTCCCCATGTCTCTAGCCCCCCCTGTGCCTCGAGAAATACACTTTAGAAAGCTTAGAGATAAAAGTCAGGAGGGAGTTCACTTATCTCGGAGTTCTGCTTGTCACACATCCTCCCTCCTCCTGCCTCTCTGTTCAGCCCGTGTGTTCTGCCTCCTCTTGTGTGTGTGGCCCCCCTCCTCTTCAGAGTCTGCTGAACACACAGGCAGAACAGAGAGGCAGGAGGAGGGGAGGATGTGTGACAAGCAGGACTCCGAGATAAGAATACTCCCTCCTGACTTTTATCTCTAAGCTTTCTAAAGTGTATTTCTCGGGGTACACAGCACACAGACACATGGAAGACCCCTTCCCTGAATGCAGCAGACATGCTACATTCAGTGCTGCGTTTAATTTGATATACAGCAGGGGGTGACAGGTCCTCTTTAACCTATTCTATATTTCGTCCCAAGGTCCGACTGGGTCCCGGCTTCTACTATATTAACCCAGTGTGCCGTCAGTGAGAAGTACCCTCTCTGCCCACAAGCACTTGTACGGAAACTGATAGAGAGATGAAAGATCAAAGCTGCACATTACATTGGTATCTATAGACAGCAGTGCCCCATTAATATCTATAGACAGCAGTTTCCCCATTACATTGGTATCTATAGACAGCAGTGTCCTCATTACATTGGTATCTATAGACGGCAGTGTCCCCATTACATTGGTATCTATAGACGGCAGTGTTCGCATTACACTGGTATCTATAGACAGCAGTGTCCACATTACATTGGTATCTATAGACAGCATTTTCCCCATTACATTGGTATCTATATACAATAGTGTCCCCATTACATTGGTATCTATAGAATGCAGTGTCCCCATTACATTTGTATCTATAGACAGCAGTGATCCCATTACATTGGTATCTATAAACAGCAGTGATCCTATTACATTGGTATCTATAGACAGCAGTGTCCCCATTACATTGGCATCTATAGACAGCAGTGATCCTATTACATTGGTATCTACAGACAGCAGTGATCCCATTACATTGATATCTATACACAGCAGTGATCCCATTACATTGGTATCTATAGACAGCAGTGATCCTATTACATTGATATCTATAGACAGCAGTGATCCCATTACATTGGTATCTATAGACAGCAGTGATCCTATTACATTGATATCTATAGACAGCAGTTCCCCATTACATTGGTATCTATAGACAGCAGCTCCCCATTAGATTTGTATCTATAGACAGCAGTGTCCCATTACATTGGTATCTACAGACAGCATTTCCCCATTACATTGATATCTATAGAAAGCAGTTCCCCATTACCTTGGTATCTTTCTCCCACTAATTTAAAGGGATCCTGTCACCTCCAAAAAGCCACATAAGCTACAAAAACATGTCCCTGCAGCATCCTATGACCATTATCACACTCCTTTAGTCTCCTAAAAGCTTTCTGTCAAAGTACATATAAACATATTTGTACTGACTCATTAGCCATGATAATGAACAGGGACCATATTCGTTAGCCCTTAGGGTGTGTTTATTTGGTGCCTTGGTCGTCATAAGATCACGTCCTAATGGGCGTGATGTTGTATCCATGTTCTAGGCAGGCCCTCCCTGCTTTCCATGTCACAGGCTTGGCATGAAATAACGTGAATCACGTCATTTCCAGTTTGGGTGACGTCAGTACACCCACACCGCTCTGTCCTGCCTCAAGCACGGATGCGCAATGCGGTGCTTGAAGCCGAACGAGCGGCGTGGGTGCACTGACATCACCCGACCTGGAAATGCGCGATTCGCGTAATTTCATGCCCAGACAGCGACGTGGAAAGCAGGGAGGGCCTGCCTAGAACATGGATACAACATCACGCCCATTAGGACGTGATCTTATGACGACCAAGGCACCAAACAAACACACCCATACATTTATATGTACTTTGACAGGAAGCATTTAGGAGACTAAAGGAGTGTGAGAATGGTCATAGGATGCAGCAGAGACTTGTTTTGTAGCTTATGTGGCTTTTTGGAGGTGACAGGATCCCTTTAATTCCTTCGTTCAGGCATCAAATCGCTGCAGAACTGGTATCAGGAAGCTGCAATGCTTTACTACGGCCACAAGATGGAGCCTCTGTATATCTGAACTATCTCTGTACCTGGAGCTATCGGGGAGCTTCCTCCGCTCTCTCAGCTCTTCCGCCCTCTCTGGCTGTGTGACTCCTCCGACCTCTATGGCTGTGGCTCCTCCGCCCCCTCTGGCTTCGCCTCTCTTGTCCGGGATTTCACCTTCCTGTGGCTCCTCCTCCGCGGTGTGACGGTTGTTTGGCTGCTTCTGTGGCTGTAATTCCGGTAGAACTCGAGACGTCATAGACAAATATGACGTCGGCGTGTGGGCGGGGCGCCGCGGGTTTCAAAGGGGCGTGGCTTATGGACGAGGTGATACGGTATTATTGTTGATGTGCAGGGGAGAGTAATGTGATCTGATAGAGTCTGCAGTGATGTCATACTCATGTGACTGATCGCATGACTCTGACATCACCACAGGTCCTGTCAGCACAGAGCAGCCAGGTAATCTTTCTGCACTCAGTCCACACACACAGAGCACGCAGCCACTACACACACTCAGTCCAAACACACTCCTCCACAGCTCACACTCACCCCCCCACAGCTCACACCCCCTCAGCCTGCACTCACTCAGCCCACACTTATCCCCTGAGCACACACTCACCCCTCTCAGCTCACGCTCACCCCCTCAGCCTGCACTCAATTACCCCCTCAGCCCACACTCACCTCTCCAGCCCACATTCATCCCCTTTAGCTCACACTCACCACCCCTCAGCCCGCACTTACTCTGCACTCACTTACCCCCTCAACCCCAATGACTCACCCCCCTCAGCCTGCACTCACCACCCTTCAGCCCACTCTCAGCCCACACTCAACCCCTCAGCCTGCACTCAGTCACCCTCCCTCACCCCTACACTCACTCTGCACTCACCCCTCTCAGCCTCACTTAACTGTCAGCCCACTCTCAGCCTGCAGTCTCTTACCCTCCCTCAGCCTGCATTCACTCAGCCTGCACTTACCCCCCTCAGCCCACACTCATTTAGCCCACATTCACCGCCCTCAGTCCACACTCACTTACCCCCTCAGCATGCACCCACCTCCTCTCAGCCCGCACTCATCCCCCTCAGCCTGCACTCACCCCCTCAACTTACACTCACTCTGGACTCAGCCCCACTTATTCAACCCTCACCTCACACTCACTCAGCCTGCACTCTCTTACCCTCCCTCAGCCTGCAGTCACCCTCCCTCAGCCATCACTCACCCTCCCTCAACCTGCAGTCACTCACCCTTCCTCAGCCTGCAGTCACTCACCACCCTCAGCCTGCAGTCACTCACCACCCCTCAGCCCGCAGTCACTCACCCCCAGCCCCCACTCACCCCCCTTAGCCCACACTCACTCAGCCTGCACTCACCCCCTCAGCACACACTCAGCTCGCATTCAACCTTTCAGCCCACACTCATCCCCCTCAGCCCACACTCACTCCTCCAGCTCGCACTCACCCCTTTTCAGCTCATATTTACTCACCCCCTCAGCCCGCACTCATCCCCCTCAGCCCACACTCACTTATCCCCCTCAGCCCACACTCACCCCCAGGTTGCACTCACTCACCCCACCTCAGCTTGCACTTACCCACCCCCCCTCGGCCTGCACTCCCCCCGAAATCCTGCAATCACTTACCCTGCACTCACCCCCGTCAGCCCACACTCACCCTCAGCCCGCACTCACCCCATTCAGCCTGCACTCGCTCACCCTCCCTGCCCATACTCGCTCTTCCCCCTTCTGCTCACTCTAGCTCACCCCCCTCTGCCCGCACTTGCTCAGCCCCTTTGCCCACATTCACTCATGCCCCCTCTGTCCTCACTCACTCCACCTCTGCCCGCACTTGATCCCGAACGTGATCAACCTGCTCAAAACTCGGCCCGCAGCCACTGCTTGCAATGAAGAACTGTGCCAGAGACTAACCAAACAGAGAGGGACCCAAGAGCTTGCATGGGTGTGGGGGCAGAGAGTGTGCATGGGGGGGAACCTGAGAGCATGCACGGGGGCAGAAAGGGACCATGGGGGGCAGAGAGGAACTACGGGGAGGGGGGGAGCACAGAGGGACCAGAGTGAGGGGCACGAGTGAGCACGTGGGGAGTGGAGAGCGACCACAGGGGTAGGCCCAAGATTGTGCACAAGATGGGGCAGAAAAGCAACACAGTGGGGAGTGCAGAGTGAGGGGGAAAAAAAACAGCGGACAGGGGAGAGATAGCACAGGGAGGAAAGACAGCCGCTGCCCCAGCACCACAAAGCCCGCCCCCATCGTGATGTCACCGCTCACCTGATCCTATAGCATTGGGTCCACATCTAGTATATATATGTATATATATATATATACACTAACACAAACAATAGAGACTGCTTTGGGTTACACAATAGCTGCATACAGTGGCGTAACTAGAGTCCGATGGGCCCCGGTGCAAAATATTGACCTGGGCGCCGCCCCCTCGCACGTGCGCACACACACACACGTTGGTCAGATGTATGGGCCCCATGTAAGATTCTAAATCCTATAATTCACCCCTCTCCCCCTTCATTATGTATTAATGTCCCTCATCCTGCTATATATGGTCCTCCTTTTGGAATATGCCCTTATACTGGTATATATGGTCCCTCATTATAGTATAGTGCAACCTCCTATGCCTCCATTAAGTATAATGCAGCCTCTTAGCCCTCCATATATTATAATGCAGCCTAATAGCCTTCCATATATCATAATAGAGCCTCATAGCCCTCCATACAGTATAATGCAGCCTCATAGCCCTCCATATAGTGTAATACAGCCTCATAGCCCTCCATACAGTATAATGCAGCCCCATAGCCCTCCATATATTATAATGCAGACAAATAGCACTCCATATAGCATAATACAGCCTCATAGCCTTCCATATAGTATAATGCAGCCTAATAGCCCTCGATATGGTATAATACAGCCTCATAGCCCTCCTCCATACAGTATAATTATTATTATTTATTTATAGAGCACCATTGATTCCATGGTGCTGTACATGAGAAAGGGATACATACAAACAAGTTAAAAGTACAACGAACAAACAAAAAGTGACAGACCGATACAGAAGAGAGAGGACCCTGCCCTTAAGGGCTTACATTCTACAGGGCAATGGGGAGGGAGACAGAAGGTTGGGTGATGGTGGAGCGCTGGGTTCAGTGTGGTGGAGTGACAGGTCCAGTGGTGGTGGAGCTCTTGGTTCAGTGATGGTGAAGTGCCGGTCCAGTGGTAGTGGAGCGCCGGTCCAGTGGTAGTGGAGCACTGTGTACAGTGGTAGTGGAGTGCCGGGTCTAGTGGTGGTTGGGTGCACCGTGGTCATTGCAGGCTGTAGGCTGTTCTGAAGAGATGGGTTTTTAGGTTCCACTTGAAGGTTCTAAGTGTAGGGGATAGTCCGATGTGTTGGGGTGCAGAGTTCCAGAGGATAAGGGATGCTTGGGCGAAGTCTAGCAGGTGGTTAGATGAGGAACGTACAAGTGTGGAGTAAAGAAGTAGGTCTTGGGAGAATCGAAGATTGCGAATTGGATCATATCAGGAGATTAATTCAGAGATATATGGGGGAGATCGATTGTAGATGGCTTTGTAAATCAATGTTAGTAGTTTGAATTGGATACGCTGGGGAATTGGAAGCCAGTGAAGAGATTTGCAGGGGGGGAAAATGGAAGAGTAGTGAGGAGAGAGGTGGATTATTCTGGCAGCAGAGATGAGGACAGACTGGAGAGGTGCCAGAGTGTTAGCAGGGAGGCCACAGAGGAGGATGTTGATGTAGTCGAGGCGGGAGACAATGAGGGCATGCACTAGTAGTTTAGTAGATTGAGGGTTGAGGAAAGGACGAATTCTGGAAATATTTTTGAGTTGGAGGTGGCGAGAGCTTGAATGTGTGGTTTGAAGGACAAGGCAGAGTTAAGGGTTACTCCGAGGCAGCAGATCTCAGGTACAGGGCAATTTCATTTATTCTGATAGATAGATCAAGTAAGGAACGTGCGCAAGAAGGGGGAAAGATGATGAGTATGGTTTTGTCTATATTTAGTTTTAGGAAGCGAGAGGAGAAGAAGGAGGATATGGCTGATAGACACTCTAGGATCCTGGACAGCAGAGAGGTGATGTCTGGGCTCAGAGAGATAGGCTCCTTTCACATCTAATGCAGGGCTGCGTTTTGCTTCATTTGCGTTTCTATGCGTCTTTACCGCTAAAAACGCATCAAAACACATGCATTTTCTGATCATCATAATGGGAGACCCAGACAATGGGTTTAGGGCGCTGCCCTCCGGAGGTCACACTAGGTACTACAAGTTTGTAGCACCGCCTCCTCCGCTTATAAACCCCCACCGTAGGAGACATCCTCAGTTTTAAACTTAGTGTGCTCGGAGGATCACGCTTTGCTTGCACTTCACTGCATTCTCACAACTTACGTGATGGCGTATGAAGACAAGGTAAAATGGTCCCATTCGGGACCCTCGACAGCCTCCCCGCTCACCCTTTGTGGAACACGCTGGTGGAGGTACCGGAGGGTTTTTAGCCTGGACACTTCAGTGTTCTCCCGGTACGCTGTCGTGCTCCTTTCCTTTCCATCCCTCCATGGAGGCTCTGGATAGGGGGAGCCTGGAGCCTTGCACAGCTCCGCTCCGTCCGAGGCCTCCCTAAATGGTGCTTACAGACCGGACGGAGCCAGCCCAGTCCGAGGCCTCCCTAAATGGTGCTTACACTCCGGACTGGTGCTGTACCCCGTCCGAGGCCTCCCTAAAGGTGCTTACAGACCGGACCGGCACTGAGGCACCTGGTGTGTCTCCTGTGTGCCTGGGGGTAGTGTCTGTCACTTGGTGTCATGACACTCAGACCGCGCGGTTACCCTCGGGTCCGCGGTTCTGGCGGTGACCCTGTGCTGGGGTCTCCCTGGCTGACCGCCCTGTGTTTCACAGGGGCTGAGGCTGTAGACTGCGGGTGTTTTTATGTATACATGCAGTCTGAGAGTGTGTGTGGTGATATTCACTCTCGTTTCCCGCGCTGCGGGCTCCGGCACCTCCATTGCTGAGGCAGTCTGGAGGAGGAGGAGGCAGCCCTTATGGTGACATCACCGCTGGGCGTGTTGTGTGTTCTTCCCGCGTGTTCCTGGCTCCGCCCACATCTTCACTGTCGGCGGCCATCTTCTCCCTCACTTCCCGGCTGGGATCTGAACTGCAGCGCGTGTCTGCACTTGCAAGGGAGACCGGAACTCGCGGAGGTCACACACACACACCGCTTCCTCCTACCGCTTTACTGCGGTCGGTAAGCCACCGGGATTCCCGGTTTGTTTGTGACTTTGGCTTATATTCCCCTCACTGTGGAGATGTCCTCAGCTGGGAAGCATGCTGCTAAGGCAGCGGTGGTCACCATTGCCTGTACTACATGCAACGGGACACTGGTGGAGGGGTCCTGCAATAACTGCGGACGCCCAGAGGCCCGATCTGCTACTATTGAGTCTGCAAATCCGGGATTATACCCTGAGGTTCAGGTGATCCCAGGGCCATGGGAAACGCAGAATAAGATTAATGAATCTCTGCTGTCCCAGATGTCCTCCATGTCGCAAACCCTGGAGGCACTGCATAGGAGACTGGAGAACCCAGCTACTCCTCCTAGTTACCCCCGGGTGTCTCTTACTTCTGCTGTAAGACCCCCTAAGCGAGCCCGTGAGGCTTCTCCTGAGCTCCAGACTCTCTCTGAGGAGGAGCGTTCCTCTGATGGTGAGGAAGATGATGGGGGTTCTACTCTTGGGTCTATGTCTGAATCTCCAGATGGGGTGGAGGATCTGGTGTCCTCCATCAATGAGACATTACGTCTTGTCACTCCTCCTGAGGAGGTGACTGTACACCCAAGGAGATCTATCAATGGCTGCGGCCAGAGGCTAGACCAAGTGGCTCCTTCATGGACCACACTAATTTCGGAAGGGTGATTAAAGCTCCCAGGTTGCATCCTGGGCGGCGTTATGTCCGTAAAACTAAGGACAATCGCTTTCCCTTTCCCCAGGAGGCGCTCCAGGAATGGTCGCAGTCTCCCAAGGTGGATGCTTCCATGACTAGGATTGCTGCGCGCTCCTTGTTTTCTGCCTCTGATAGCTCCTCGTTGAAGGATGCTACTGATAGACAGGTCGAGCAACTCGCCAAGTCTTCCTATGAGGCTGTGGGGTCTTCGTTTGCCCCTAATTTTGCCGCAGTCTGGACCCTACAAGCGATCACTATCTGTTTAGATGGTATCACTGATCTAGCTAGGTCCAGTCCAGAGGTCCTGGCTCTCACTGAGAGAGCAAGGGCCTATGCGGACTATGCCAGGACGGCATCTTTGGAAACTGCCACTCGCTCTGCTGTGGCCTCGGCCAATGCAATTGCGATCCGCAGGCTATTGTGGCTGCGTCTCTGGGACTCAGATGCCACATCTAAGAAGATTTTACAAAATCTTCCGTTCGCTGGTGACAGGCTTTTTGGCACCGAACTGGACAAATTGATAAAGGATTCTGCTGAGTCTAAGATACCGCAGAATAAGCCTAAGCCACGGTACACCGTGAAAAGGAACCCTAAGCAGTGGTCCTTTCGCTCCGGTTCACAGTCATCAACGGCGTCCACTCGCTCAGACCGAGGGGGCAAGCCTGCTACTCAGTGGCGTTCCAAGAGTCGTCAGAAGAAGCCGGCGGGGGCAGCGGCTGCCACCCCCAAGCCCGCTTCGACATGACTCGCTATTTCATCCTGCCTCCCCACAGGTGGGGGGCCACCTGTCCCGCTTTCAGGACACGTGGCTTCTTCACATTCAAGATCAGTGGGTTCGAGACGTAGTCTCAAGAGGTTACAGGATAGAGCTGACGTCACAACCAATACACCGATTCCATCGGTCGGTTCCATCTCCAGAAAAGGCTCAGGCTTTTTACCTGGTGTTGGAGGGACTCCGCAGAGACGGAGTGGTGGTCCCTGTGCCCACGGAAGAGAGGTTCAGGGGTTTTTACTCCAACCTCTTTATTGTCCCAAAGAAGGACGGCTCTTTTCGCCCGGTTTTGGACCTCAAGTTGTTCAACCGTCACGTGTTGGTTCGGAAGTTCCGCATGGAATCCCTGCGCTCAGTGATCGCGGCTGTGTCACAGGGAGACTTCCTAGCGTCCATCGATATCAGGGACGCTTACCTTCACGTCCCCATTGCACCAGCTCATCAGCGCTGGTTGAGATTCGCAGTGGGGGAAGAGCACTTCCAATTTGTGGCACTGCCATTCGGGCTAGCCTCAGCACCACGGGTGTTCACAAAGGTGATGGCCTCCATGATGGCTCTCCTGCATGCGCAGGGACACGCCGTCATTCCCTATTTGGACGACCTGTTGGTCAGGGCGCCATCGGAAGACCTTTGTCGGGTAAGCCTGGAGGTGACCATGAAGTCCCTGGAACGGTTCGGGTGGCTTATCAACATTCAGAAGTCGACCCTGGTTCCGACCCAGTCATTGACATATCTGGGCATGGACTTCCACACGGACTCGGCCCTGGTGTCCCTACCTCGAGCCAAGCAGCTTGCGATCCAATCAGGAGTGCAGAATGTCCTCCTGTCTCCACAGTCATCCCTACGGGTATTGATGAGACTGGTGGGTCGCATGGTAGCGGCGATAGAGGCGGTGCCGTTCGCACAGTTTCGCCTCCGTCCTCTCCAGCTGGAGATTCTTCGCAGATGGGACAAGAGGACGATCTCTCTGAATCGGCTGGTGACACTGTCACAACCAACCAGGGACTCTCTACAGTGGTGGCTCCAGCCACTTCACCTGTCACGGGGCCGGTCCTTCCTAAAACCGTCATGGTTAGTGGTGACCACCGACGCCAGTCTGAAGGGCTGGGGGGCGGTGTTCTTGCACCACAGGGCTCAAGGCCTCTGGACTCAGTCGGAGTCGGCGTTGCAGATCAACGTTCTGGAGATCAAGGCGGTCTATCTGGCGCTACTGGCGTTTCAGAAATTCCTGTCAGGACAGCCCATTCGGGTACAGTCCGACAATGCGACGGCCGTCGCCTACATAAATCATCAGGGAGGGACCAGAAGTGCTCAGGCCCTCGCCGAAGTCCACCGCATTCTACTCTGGGTGGAGGAAAACGGCTGCCTGATCTCCGCAGTTCACATCCCAGGGGTCGAGAACTGGGAGGCCGACTATCTGAGCCGACAGGGGATGGACGCCGGAGAGTGGTCTCTACATCCAGACGTCTTCCGGGACATCTGCGGCAGGTGGGGCACTCCGGACGTGGATCTGATGGCCTCACGGCTGAATCATCAGGTGCCCCAGTACATGGCAAGATCTTGGGATCCCCAGTCTCTGGGGGCGGACGCCCTGATTCTGAGCTGGTCCAGATTCCAGCTGCCATATGTGTTTCCGCCTCTGGCTCTGATTCCCAGGGTCCTGTGGAAGATCAGGACAGAATGCAGAGTGGCCATTCTAGTGGCTCCAGATTGGCCCAGGAGGTCTTGGTACCCGGACCTGTGGCATCTGTCAGGCGGACACAGGTGGGCTCTTCCAGAACGCGCAGATCTACTCGCGCAAGGGCCATTCTTCCACCTCAATTCCAGGGCCCTCAGATTGACTGCATGGCTCTTGAGGCCTGGCTGCTGACATCCAGAGGTTTCTCTCCTACAGTGGTTGCCACTATGAATCGGGCAAGGAAACCTGTTTCCAGGAAGATATACCACAGAACGTGGAAAATCTTTTTTACCTGGTGTGCCTCTGGTGGCCGCTCACCGTGGCCTTTGTCTATCCCGACATTGCTGGCCTTCCTACAGTCGGGGTTGGAGTTGGGATTATCCCTTGGCTCTCTGAAAGGTCAAGTATCAGCACTTTCAGTGTTGTTTGACAGGCGCTTGGCGCTCCTCCCGAAGGTACGTCAATTTCTGCAGGGGGTGTCTCGGGTGGTCCCGCCCTATAGACGACCTCTGGACCCTTGGGACCTAAACATGGTCCTGACGACACTGCAGAAACCGCCGTTTGAGCCACTGAGAGACGTCTCTCTCTCTCGTCTGTCCCAGAAGGTGGTCTTTCTGGTGGCGATTACGTCTCTGAGAAGGGTCTCAGAATTGGCTGCACTCTCGTGCAAGTCACCCTTTCTGGTGGTTCACCAGGACAAGGTGGTGTTGCGCCCACGGCCTGAATTTTTGCCGAAGGTAGTTTCAACATTCCACTTGAACCAGGAGATTGTTCTCCCATCATTTTGCCCCGCTCCCGTTCATCAGGTTGAGCGCGACCTCCATACTCTGGATCTCGTGAGAGCTGTACGCATTTATGTGTCCAGGACCGCCTCCTTTAGGAGTTCGGATTCCTTATTTGTCCTCACGATGGGTCGCTGTAAGGGGTCCGCGGCTTCAAAGTCGACCTTGGCCAGATGGATCAAGGCTCCCATTCAGGAGGCTTACCGGTCTTCTGGTTTGCCTCTCCCGGTGGGTTTGAAGGCACACTCTACTAGAGCTGTAGGTGCCTCTTGGGCCTTGCGACATCGAGCTTCTGCTCTACAGGTGTGTCAAGCGGCCATTTGGTCCAGCCTGCACACTTTCTCTAAGCACTATATGGTGCATGCCCATGCCTCTGCGGATGCGAGTTTGGGCAGGCGGGTTCTCCAGGCGGCGGTTGCCCACCTTTAAAAGGGAACCATGTGTTATCCGTCTTGTTGAGGAACTATTCCCGCCCTGGGGTATTGCTTTAGGACATCCCCATTGTCTGGGTCTCCCATTATGATGATCAGAAAAAAGAGAATTTTGTTTACGTACCGTAAATTCTTTTTTCTTGAATCATCAATGGGAGACCCAGCACCCACCCAGTTGTTCCGTTGCATGTTTGCATTTGATCTGTTCTCTGTTGAGACAGTGTTCCGGGTTGTTACACCGTCTGTGCACGGCATTCTTCCCGATGTTTCGGGTGTGGTTTATTTCTCCTCGCAGCTTATGGACTAAACTGAGGATGTCTCCTACGGTGGGGGTTTATAAGCGGAGGAGGCGGTGCTACAAACTTGTAGTACCTAGTGTGACCTCCGGAGGGCAGCGCCCTAAACCCATTGTCTGGGTCTCCCATTGATGATTCAAGAAAAAAGAATTTACGGTACGTAAACAAAATTCTCTTTTTTTGCCCCCATTGATTTTAATGGAAACGCATGTAAAAACGCATGCAAAAACGCAAAACACATGCGTTTTTGCAAACGCTGACCAAAACATCGCAAACAACGTTTTGGTCTGCTTTTGCAAACATGGATGAGTTTTGTGTTTATGAAAACGCACATGCATTTTTGCACGCGTTTCCATTAAAATCAATGGGGGCGAAAACGCATGTGTTTTGATGCGTTTATAGCGGTAAAAACGCATAGAAACGCAAATGAAGCAAAACGCAGCCCTGCATTAGATGTGAAAGGGCCATAGATCTGAGTGTCGTCCGCATACACGTGGTAATGGAAACCATGGGACTTTATGAGTTGTCCTAGGCCAAGGGAATAAAAGGAACAAAGAAGGGGTCCCAGCAGGGGTGAACCTAGCCTCTCTGCTGCCTGAGGCGAACTTGAAAACGGCGCCCCCCAAACACAAGGACGTCAGCACCATCACACGCAAGAATCACATAGAAGAATCCAGAATAAGGATCATTAATGGCAATGGCAGCTTGGCACAAGCTGCAGTCACACAAAGGTGGCTGCTGCCTTATAGCACAGGAGGCAGCACTGATTGCCACCTATTATCTATGGCACACACCTACAAAACTCTGGGCAGCTCCAATGTGATCACTGCCTGGCACTGACTAGTCAGCCTTGTCACCATGCGGCACTGTTGACACATACAATGACCTGCAGTCTGAGCATCAACAAGCGCCATTGCACTAAGCTGGGAAAATGGCGCGTCTTCCCAACAGACCAGCCTCGCCCCCAAAACACAGTTATCACAAGCGCGCACACGGGCTGTCCGAAGCTAATACCTTTTTCCCTGAAAATAAGGCACCATCTTATATTAATTTTTGCCCCCAAAGAAGTGTGATGTCTTATTTTCAGGGGACGTCTTATCTCCATGAAGAATTCACATTTTATTGATGAACAAAAAATGAACTTTTATTACATACTATACAGTAATTGTCATCACAGACCAGCATAACCAAAACTGTGTCATCCATCATCCATCTGCAGCCCTATCCCCAATGTCCCCCTGCAGCCTCCATCGTCCCCCAATATCCCCCTGCAGCCTCCATCTCATCCAATGTCCCCTGCAGCCCACATCATCCATCTGCAGCAACCATCATCCTCAATGTCCCCTGCAGCCTCCATCATCCATCTGCAGCCCCCATCATCCCCAATATCCCCCTGCAGCCTCATCATCCATCTGCAGCCTACTCATCCCCAATGTCCCCCTGCAGCCTCCATTATCACCCAATGTCACCCTGCAGCCCACATCATCAATCTGCAGCCCCCATCATCCTCAATATGCCCCTGCAGTTTCCATCATCCATCTGCAGCCCCATCATCCCCAATATCCCCCTGCAGCTTCCATCATCCATCTGCAGCCCCATCATCCCCCAATGTCCCTCTGCAGCCTCCATCAACATCTGCATCCCCTGCAGCCTCATCATCCATCTGCAGCCCTCATCATCCCCTGCAGCCTCCATCATCCCCAATGTCCCCCTGCAGCCTCCATCATCCTTCTGCAGCCCTTACTATCTCCCAATAGCCCCATCATCCTTCTGCAGCCTCCATCATCCCCAATGTCCCCTGCAGCCTCCATCATCCCCCAATGTCCCCTGCAGCCTCCATCATCCATCTGCAGCTCCCCCTCTGCAGCCTCCATAATCCATCTGCAGGCCCCATCATCCCCCTGAAGCCTCCATCATCCCCAAATGCCCCTGCAGCCCCATCATCCTTCTGACCAACCCCAATATTCATATCCTTCATGCCCCCATCATCCATGTCTGCAGCCTCCATCATCCCCAATGTCCCCCTGCAGCCTCCATCATCCCCCAATGTCCCCCTGCAGCCTCCATCATCCCCCAATGTCCCCCTGCAGCCTTCATCATCCATCTCCAGCACCCAACATCCCCCAATGTGGGAGCAGGAAGGAGGACAAGTGCCGACCAACCGGCGGGAGAATTGATCTTTCATTGCCCCATAAAGTATGATGCCACCAAAAGTGTCACCCAAACACTATGATCCCCCCACAGTGAATTCCTCCACAGGACCCGCCATACGTACAATACGGTAATCCCCAACTACTCTGGCACAGAATGATCCCCAACTGTGACCCCCTCACAGCCCTCCATATAGTATAATGGTCCCTAAACCTCTTCACACTGTATAATAGACCCTACCACAGCCCTCAAATAGCCCCCCATAAAGTATAAAGGCTCCATCATAGCCCTGCAAGTATTATCCTGCCCCCACAGAGCCCTCCAAATTTTGTAATGACCTCTATATAGTATAATTGGCTCCATATATTATAATACACGCACCCCCATTGCCCTCCATATAATATAATGCACCCCATAGACAATGCACCCCATAATTTTCCATATATTATAATGCACCCCCATAGTCCTCCATATATTACAATGCACCCCATAAACCTACAAATATTATAAAGCACCGCCATAGCCCTCCATATAATATAATGCACCATGCATAGTCCTCCAAATACTATAATGCATCCCCCATAGTCCTCCATATAGTATAATGCACCCCATAGCCCTCCATATACCATACAGCACCCCCATTAACAATATAGCACCCCATATATAATACCGCCCATATACAGCACAGGAGCCCCATATACAGCATCCCCATAAACAGCACAGTACCCTCATATACAGCACCCCAATATACAGCACAACTGCCCCATAAACAGAACACCACCCCCATAAACTGCACAGTACTTCCATATACAGCACAAGGAAGACCCAATATACAGACAGCACCCCCATAACAGCACAGTACCCCCATATACAGACCACCATATATGGCACAGCACCCTCATATACAGCACAGCCCCCCATATACAGCACCCCACATACAGCAGAGACCCCCATATACAGCAGAGCCCCCCATATACAGCACCCCTGCCTCATATACAGCACCCCCAATACAGCAGAGCCCCCCATATACAGCAGAGCCCCCATATACAGCCCTTTGCCCCATATACAGCAGAGCCCCCATATTACAGCTGAGCTCCCCCATATACAGCAGAGGTCCCCCATATACAGCGCCTTCCCCGATATACAGCAGAGCCCCATATTCAGCTGAGCTGACCATATACACAAGCCCCCATAGCGACTGGAGTCGATGAACACATGCGTCATTGATGCAGTGGTAAATGACTGCTGGATTGACCAATCATCCACACTCCCTGCTGAGGAGGCAGAGCCAATTGCTGCTGTATTGAATAAAAGCATGCAGGAGCCGCCTCCCTCCTCAGTCCGACCGCAGCTGCTCCACACAGTACTGACAACACACACAGGATGCAGGAGCACGGCTCATTGTAATCATGATCGCTCTGCCGCTCCCGTTGCAGGCCTCATCGCGCTGAGCACGTGCTCATATGGCTCATTGATGAGCGGCATGGGTCCAGGACAGAGCCTGTGTGGGACTCCAACAGAGGGGAAAGGGTAGGAAGTAGTGTGGAGTGGAGACGCTAAATGTGCGTTGGAAAGGTAGAGAGATCCAGGATAGGGCAAGGTCAGTATACCATAGAAGGGTATGTTCACATCAGCATATTTCCACGCTTTTTTACGCCGTGCTTTTGCCCAAAATAGCATCTGCATCTGCGTTTCCCGGCAAAGAGAATGGACGTTCACTTTTGCCGTTCTGCGTAATTTAGCACCGGCTTTTGGGGCCAAAAGCAGGCGCGTAAAGAGAATGGACATGTTAATTCTTTGCACTTAATAGCGCGCGATTCCTCTCATAAATAAATCCTCTTTATGTACAGTACAGACCAAAA
The DNA here is from genome assembly GCA_033576535.1 of Allobates femoralis. NCBI lineage: Eukaryota > Metazoa > Chordata > Amphibia > Anura > Aromobatidae > Allobates > Allobates femoralis. Next base: position 552,086,961 of record JARQOC010000003.1, read on the forward strand.
GTTTGGACACACCTTCTCATTCAAGTTTTCTTTATTTTCATGACTATGAAAATTGTAGATTCACACTGAAGGCATCAAAACTACAAATTTACACATATGTCTTATATTCAAGGTTCTTCAAAGTAGCCACCTGTTGCTTTGATTACTGCTTTGCAGACTCTTGGCATTCTCTTGATGAGCTTCAAGAGGTAGTCACCGGAAATGGTTTTCACTTCAAAGGTGTGCACTGTCAGGTTTAATAAGTGGGATTTCTTGCCTTATAAATGGGGTTGGGACCATCAGTTGTGTTGTGCAGAAGTCTGGTCACAGCTGGTAGTCCTACTGAGTAGACTGTTAGAATTTGTATCAAGGCAAAAAAAAAGCAGCTAAGTAAAGAAAAACGAGTGGCCATCATTACTTTAAGAAATGAAGGTCAGTCAGTCCGAAAAATTAGGAAAACTTTGAAAGTGTCGCCAAGTGCAGTTGCAAAAACCATCAAGTGCTACAAAGAAACTGGCTCACATGAGGACCGCCCCAGGAAAGGAAGACCAAGAGTCACCTCTGCTGCGAAGGATAACTTCATCCGAGTCACCAGCCTTAGAAATCGCAGGTTAACAGCAGCTCAGATTAGAGACCAGGTCAATACCATACAGAGTTCTAGCAGCAGACACATCTCTACAACAACTGTTAAGAGGAGACTTTGTGCAGCAGGCCTTCATGGTAAAATAGCTGCTAGGAAACCACTGCTAAGGACAGGCAACAAGCAGAAGAGACTTGTTTGGGCTAAAGAACACAAGGAATGGACATTAGACCAGTGGAAATCTGTGATTTGGTCTGATGAGTCCAAATTTGAGATCTTTGGTTCCAACCACCGTGTCTTTGTGCGACGCAGAGAAGGTGAACGGATGGACTCTACATGCCTGGTTCCCACCGTGAAGCATGGGGAAGGTGTGATGGTGTGGGGGTGCTTAGCTGGTGACACTGTTGGGGATTTATTCAAAATTGAAGGCATACTGAACCAGCATGGCTACCACAGCATCTTGCAGCGGCATGCTATTCCATCCAGTTTGTGTTTACTTGGACCATCATTTATTTTTCAACAGGACAATGACCCCAAACACACCTCCAGGCTGTGTAAGAGCTATTTGACCAAGAAGGAGATTATGGGGTGCTACGCCAGAAGACCTGGCCTCCACAGTCACCAGACCTGAACCCAATCGAGATGGGTTTGGGGTGAGCAGGACCGCAGAGGGAAGGCAAAAGGACGATGTCATAGTATACTCCAAGACCTATGAAGATCACCTGCAACACCTGAGTGAAGTGTTTGAATCGTTGTCCAAGTATGATATGAAGTTGAAACCGTCAAAGTATCACTTGTTAAAACCCAAAGTCCAGTATCTAGGACATGTGGTCAGTGCAGAAGGCGTAGCACCCGACCCGGACAAGGTTACAGTCATCCAGAGCTGGCCAGCTCCAACCACCTTCAGAGAGGTATGGCAATTCTTGGGACTGGTCGGGTACTACAGGAGGTTTATCAAGGGCTACACGAAGATGGCAGCGCCCATGCAAGATCTCCTGGTGAGTCAATCCAAGAAAGGCAAGATCAGAGGCCCTCCATTCCGGTGGGGACCAGAACAGGAACAGTCTTTCCAGAAGCTGAAAGATGCCTTAACTGGAGAAGAGATCCTGATTACAACCTGCTGTTCCTATTATACACTGATGCAAGTAATGAAGGTTTAGGAGCTGTCTTGGCACAGAAACAGCAAGGCAAAGAGAAAGTGATAGCCTATGTCAGCAGAAAGCTCCGTCCAACAGAGAGGAACCCGGAGAATTACAGCTCTTTTAAGTTGGAGTTCCTAGCCTTAGTCTGGGCGATCACAGAACGTTTCAAGCACTACCTGGCATCCTCCAAGTTCACGGCTTTCACTGACAACAACCCTCTAACCCATTTAGAGACTGCAAAGCTGGGGGCCATGGAGCAGCGTTGGATGGCAAGATTGTCAAATTACGACTTCACTGTCAAGTACTGGGCAGGACACAAGAATGGCAACGCTGATACCCTATCCAGAATGCCTAATCTACCAGATGAAGGAAAAGACGTAGATGATATGGAAGAAGTAGAATTGTCAGATTTCCACCGTCCAAGTACAGCCTCATGTGATCAGGCAATTCAAAGGCGTGAAGAGAGAACAGTGAACCCGTTATCCCACCATAACTGGAAAGAGACCCAAGACAGTGACCCGGATGTTAGTTTAATCAAAGAACTAATAACCAAAGAGCACTCCTGTCTGAGTCCCGACGCTTCACCAGATGCCAACGCCTATGGAAAGAAAAAGGGAAACTGTTCGTCTACCAAGGGAAGCTATGCAGACGTCACCTTAACCCCAGAACCCATGAACATATCTGGCAAATAGTTGTTCCAAAGAGAGATATCCAGATGATACTGGAAGCTTATCACAATGATGCAGGACACTTTGGTTGGAAGAAACTGGAGATGCTGCTAAAAGACCGTTTCTACTGGGTCGGCATGAGAGGTTCCATTGAAAGATGGTGTAAGAACTGTGGACCGTGTCACCTTAGAAGGAAAGACCAGCAAAGTCAAAAGGCTCCGCTACAGCCAATCATTACCAAGAAACCTCTTGAAATCGTGGCTTTAGATCATGTGAAGTTAACACCTAGCAGAACAGGGTACACCTACGCTCTTACAATGGTTGATCACTACTCAAGGTTCCTAGTAGTCATACCAGTTAAAGATTTAACTGCAGAAGTCGCAACCAAGACCTTCCAGAGTTACTTTTGTCGACCGCACAGGTATCCAGATCAAGTATTAACTGATCAGGGTCCAGCATTTGAGTCAGAACTGTTCCACGTGTTCTTAGGATTATATGGGTGTAAAAAGATAAGAACCACACCGTACCATCCACAAACAAATGGTCTATGCGAGAAGATGAACAACATCGTCATCGATATGTTGAAGACTTTACCACTTGACGAGAGAAATCAGTGGCCAGAAAAGCTACCTGACCTAGTTATCTACAATCATATTCCTGTCAGTTCTACTAGCTACGCCCCAGCCTATTTAATGCAAGCAAGACCAGGAAAACTCCCAATTGACTTAGAAATGGGAACAGTAGAACCAACCCAAGATTCTTCAGACGAAGATTGGAACTATCACTGCCAAGAACAGTACAAGAAAGTACAGGAAAGTGTTGAGAAGACAACAATATAGGGTAACATCTTGGACTCACATGATCAGCAACTCAATGCATACATTAACAACCGGAATACAGAGTTCTATAGCTAGGTAGCTCAGTGTATAAATCACAAAGACCCACCAGTTGCAAGTGCACACTTTTATTTTGACATCGGTGAACCGGTATAAAACACTGAGAAAGTATTTTGAAAACCAATAGCAGGTAACAGAAGGGATGAACAGGTCACAGACCCCCATAACAAGGATGCAGTTTATAGGCAGACATCACATGATGGTATACAAAGTGGTATAGTATAAATACAAATTTTGACATCGGTGAACCAGTATAAAATACTGAGAAAGTATTTTAAAACCAGTAGCAGGTAACAGAAGGGATGAACAGGTCACAGACCCCCATGACAAGGATGCAGTTTATAGGCAGACATCACATGATGGTATACAAAGTGGTACAATAAAGTGATAGGGAAGCAATCTGGTATTTTTTATTGTATTTAATGATGTATTTATATTGTACCACTTTGTTACTATCATGTGATGTCTGCCTATAAACTGCATCCTTGTTATGGGGGTCTGTGACCTGTTCATCCCTTCTGTTACCTGCTATTGGTTTTAAAATACTTTCTCAGTGTTTTATACTGGTTCACCGATGTCAAAATAAACATGTCCACTTGCAATTGGTGGGTCTTTGTGATTTATACACTGAGCTATCTAGCTATAGAACTCTGTACTGAGGTTGTCAAAGTAGAAGTAAGCAAGAGCATAACTTCAACAAGCACGCCTCAGCAGAACCCTTAATACCAGGTGAACTAGTCGTCAAAAGAAAAAGAAGAACAAACAAACTAGATGACCATTGGGAATCAGAACCCTATACAGTTATGCAATCCAATTTTGATAATTCAAAGACTTGCGTAATTAGCAGAGATGAAGGAAGAACAACCTCAACAGTATCAAGAGACCATCTAAAGCAGGGGTCTCAAACTCGCGGCCCGTGGGCCGCATGCGGCCCCTGGAGCTTCCCTGTGCGGCCCCCAGCACTTTGGACCAAGAACCACGCTGGCGGCGGTCCAGTGCATGGTGCCGCCGCTTTCTCCGCTATAACATTACTTGCGGCCGCTTCACTGTCTCTGCCGCTCGCTCTGCCGCTCTGTAAGCTGAATACAAGCCCTCAGCCAATGAGAGGCCGCTGACGTCACCTGCGGGCCTCCATTGGCTGACGGTGACTCGCATTGAACCTGCAGAGCGAGCGGCAGAGACAGTGAAGCGGCCGCAAGTAATGTTATAGAGGAGAAAGCGGCGGCACCATGCACTGGACCGCCGCCAGCATGGTTCTTGGTCCAAAGTGCTGGGGGCCGCACAGGGAAGCCCCAGGGTCCCCATGCACTAGACCAGCATGGTTAGTGCAATAAAAGTGTGTGCTAGTGTGAGTGCCTGTGAGTGTGCGTGTGAGTGCCTGTGAGTGTGAGTGCCTGTGAGTGTGAGTGCCTGTGAGTGTGAGAGCCTGTGAGTGTGCGTGAGTGTGCATGTGAGTGCCTGTGAGTGTGAGTGCCTGTGAGTGTGTGCCTGTGAGTGCCTGTGCCTGTGAGTGCCTGTGAGTGTGAGTGCCTGTGAGTGTCTGTGCCTGTGAGCGTGAGTGCCTGTGAGTGCCTGTGAGCGTGAGTGCCTGTGAGCGCTATGCCTGTGAGTGTGAGTGCCTGTGAGTGTGAGTGCCTGTGAGCTTGAGTGCCTGTGAGCGTGAGTGCCTGTGAGCGCCTATGCCTGTGAGTGTGAGTGCCTGTGAGTGTGAGTGCCTGCGAGTGTCTGTGCCTGTGAGCGTGAGTGCCTGTGAGTGTGAGTGCCTGTGAGTGTCTGTGCCTGTGAGTGCCTGTGAGCGTGAGTGCCTGTGAGCGTGAGTGCCTGTGAGCGTGAGTGCCTGTGAGCGCCTGTGCGCGCTGTGCTGTGAGCGTGAGTGCCTGTGAGCGTGAGTGCCTGTGAGCGCCTGTGAGTGCCTGTGAGCGTGAGTGCCTGTGAGCGTGAGTGCCTGTGTGTGTGAGTGCCTGTGAGTGCCTGTGAGCGCCTGTGAGTGCCTGTGAGCGTGAGTGCCTGTGTGTGTGAGTGCCTGTGAGTGTCTGTGCCTGTGAGTGCCTGTGAGTGTGAGTGCCTGTGAGCACCTGTGAGTGTCTGTGAGCGTGAGTGCCTGTGAGTGTGAGTGCCTGTGAGTGTGAGTGCCTGTGAGTGTGAGTGCCTGTGAGTGTGAGTGCCTGTGAGCGCCTGTGAGTGTCTGTGAGTGTCTGTGAGCGCGAGTGTCTGTGTTCGTGACTGCCTGTGTTCGTGACTGCCTGTGTTCGTGAGTGCCTGTGTGTGTGAGTGCTTTTGTGTGTGAGTGCCTGTGTGTGTGAGTGCCTGTCTTGAGAGTGCCTCTTGAGTGCCTGTGGGTGTCAGAGTGCCTGTGGGTGTCAGAGAGCCTGTGGGGTGCCTGTGAGTGTGAGTGCGTGAGGGTATCAGAGTGCGCGATTTTGTACAGAAGTGTGTGATTATAACAAAAGTCCTTGGTGGTCCGCATTCTTCATCAGGTGGATTTACCTGATGAAGACGGCGGGCCGCCGTGGAAACACGTTGTGGTTTATTAAAGGTAATTAAACGTGTGCCTCCTGTGCTCTAGCGCTTCTGTTATAATCACACACTTCTGTACAAATATCATATCCCCATCCTAGGTTTGCAGCAGGAGCAGCTGTGAGCCAAAGTCACCGCTAACAGAATCCGAAGGACCTGCGGTGACGTAGCTGAGAACGGCACAGGGTCAGGTGATCGGCTGCTCGAGTCACCTGACTGGAAGAAGGAGCTGCTCGTGGAGGAAACCCCGACCGCTGGAGTCTGGAGCCATCCACTGCGATACGCCGAGGTTGTGCAGGGTTGCAGAACCTCCAAAGGTGAGATGCGAACCCACCATATCTGTTATTGACGCCCCCACTAGACCACCAGGTACCACTCATGGGTTGTGCTTTCCCCCCTTTTGTTCCACGTGAGTGTGAGTTAATGTGAGTGTGGGTGAGTTAATGTGTGAGTGGGTGTGATTGTGAGTGAATATGTCTGAGTGTGTAAAAAGAAGGCAGACCAGGTTGGGGATATCACTAAAAAAGGGGTCCAGCATGGGGGACATTACTACACTATGGGGGCCAGGATGGGGACATCACTACAAAAGGGGACCAGCATGGGGGACAGGATGGTGACATCACTACAAAAGGGGATCAGTAAGGGGGTCATCATTACAAAAAGGGACCAGCACGGGGGACATTACTACAGAAGGGGATCAGGTTCGGGATATTAGTACAAGAGGGCGACCAGGATGGGGAACAGTATGGGGACATTACAACAAGAAAGGGACCAACATGTGGACATTACTACAAGAAGGAGATCAGGATTTGGACGTTACTACATTGACCAAAAAATTGGTATTACTAAAAATGTCAGGGTACCGTCACACCAGGTGACATCGCCCCGTGTAAAGTGGCAATTTTGCACCGAAAAATCGGCTCAGAGTGGTCGCCTGGTTTCACAGCACTGCTGTGAAACCAGGCAACCACTCTCAGGCGATGTGTAAGCATCCCCTGTGTAACATCGCGAATAGCGATGTTACAGGCGATGGGAGCCATAGGCTCCCATGTTACAGGATCCCTGCTGGGGTTTCTAGACACCCCAACAGCGACATTGCCTGAAACATCGCCAAAGCATCACCGAAGGTATCGCCGCGTCTAAACACACGACGCTGACGAGGGTGCCAAAAATGTGCGCGCTCCCGTGTGTCGCCTGCGATATCTCCGGCGATGTCACCTAGTGTGACGGTACCCTTAGTCCTACAAGCAATGCGGCCCCCGATAAAAAATGTTTTCTATGTGCGGCCCACCAACCCAGCCGAGTTTGAAACCCCTGATCTAAAGAGATACCATGATCAATTGAAACCACAACAAATAACTTATCCCTCATCTGCAGTTGAAGAGCCAAAAGAAAAAGTAATCCACACTGAGATTGGAGATCTGACCTCAATACAGTGGAGCAGTTATAATACCAGTCATTTAATTCTATCAACCTGCGGGAAAACAAGTCCCAATTCAACCTGTAGAAGAACCAGAACCAATACCAGAACTAAGAAGACCAGAAGAACCCGTTCAAATGCAAGAAGTGCAGCCTGTTGTACCGGAACCAGAGATTCCTGCAATCAGTGAACCTGTCAGTCCATTAGAAAGACTACATGCATACTACGGTATTCCAGAATCACGTAGGTCTAATAGACAAAGAGAAAGTGCACGCACAACACCAGAAGTAGACACTAATGACATGCCAATACTGCGCAGATCAAGCCGTAGTACCTTTGGTCAGTTACCACTCAGATTCAGAGAATAGACTGTAAAGTTTCAAAAATGAATAGATGTAAATAGTGACTTTAGTCCGCAAATGTGAATAGTAGTGTATAGAAGGGTGGAGGAACTGGGCACAGCCCCAAGCATATCAAGTTGGGAATAGAAAGTGCCAGGGGTAGAGAAAGAAGGTAAGACCCGGCCTCCTAAGCAGAGACACCCATAGGGAATTTGTGTAAAGTACAAAGTGTGTTAACCCGTAAATGTGTTCAAAGCCATCAGAGACTTTACTGCTGGACTTTACCTTTTTCCCGTTTGTTTGTACCCGGACTACGGTCACAGGACTATTGTGACTAAAACTGCTTTTTCCTCCTTCCCCAGCTTGCGGCAGATGGACTAGTGTCGTAAGGACTGCTTTTTCATAGTTTCCTTCTTTTTCAGTGATTTTTGTAAATTTTGAATTTAAGACTCTGCAAATACCCGTTATTAAATGTATAAATGTGTGAAGTTGTAACAAAAACTTTTGCTCAGTCCGGGAGAACTGAGGTTAACTAGGGGGGGATGTGGCACCCTGTGCCAGGTCACCACAGACTCCCTTGGGACATGGAGGGATTTCTCACAGCGAGTAACCCACATCCACACAACATCTTTCACCCCAGGCCTGTAGGGGGAGCTCCACTGGTTGCCTTAAGCCTGTTCCCCCTATAAATACGGGTTCTGGAGGAAAACACCAGAGTGTGCAGTCACTACAGAACTGTGAAGAGCTGAGTGAGCTGAGCTGGTACTGGAGCCATGCTAGGCCCATACCAGCATCCATCTGAGACAGTGGTAGACCCGCAGAGTAGGGGTCGCAGGCAGAGGAGAGAAGCGTTTTAACAAGAAGGGGGCAGAGGAGTCATACCGACTCACCCCAGCAGAGTTCCGGTCACTGGGTCCGAGCTGCAGGGACAGAGAGAATAGGCCCTGCAGAGAAACCAGCACTATAAGGAGGTTTAGCTTCCAGGACACCCAAAGCACCACCAAATGAGAGCCCGGAGTCAAGGCCATGACATGAATCCCATAGAAGTGCCCTCAGTGCAGCAAACCCGGGTGTGGAGAGTTGCACAGATAGAAAAGTAACGGTCTGGTCGGGTTCCAAGCCTGCCAGACTCTGACGGAATAACTGAAACAAGGAGGCCTACAACCTACTCGCTGTAGAGATCCTAAAGTGTTTCCCTCACTTCCGGACGAGTGTACCAGTACAGAACACCAGTAAAGGTACCAAAAGACTTATGTGTGCGTGTCCCTCTTTCCATCTGCACCACACTGACCGCGCTACCCTACTACCCTCACTACAACTTACAACCCCGGGGACCCCCACTCGTCCTGTAGGGAGCGGTTTCACCCCGGAGGCCCAAGCAGCGCCGATGTCATCACCGGAACCCTACAGGTGGCGTCACGACAGACATTTTATTATTTTCTTGCCACTCCATCCCTTTTTTATCTGCATCCCCCGGGCCCACAGCCTCAGGCACCGCTACCCGTGACTTCCCAAAGAGACCGCGCCTGAGTGAACCGAGTACCCCCAGGGCCTGGGCTGGACATCAGCTGACATGAGCAAATCTGAAAACACACCGCCACTGGCCACAGCGTGTGTAGGGACCAGTGACCCTGCAGAAACAGCTCCGCTGACAAGGAAGACGGGCCATAACAACTAAAGGGAGGGTAGGAAGTGAATTATTACCCATATGACTAAATTTATATTATTGTCTGATACATCTAATCAATAATGGGCGAATGAATACTGTATAATATATAGGGAGAAATTGGTGCCATAACAAGAAGCCTGACTGTATAGAACCAACACCACAAATAGAAGGTTAAAGGAGAATGTGAGTAAATCTAACATATGCAAGCCAAGTTAAAAATAAAACTTTTGGTTGATTTATCTCTCTATGTAATCATAGTAAACAACACCAGAAGGGAGAGGAAAGACCGCACTAGGATATGATAGTGCATCAACAGAAGCTCTGATTACCACAATGAGAAGTGAAACCATATCAAAAGACAGAGAGACGATAATGTCGAGCCCCAGGCTCCGGGGTACTCGGGTATCAGGCGGCAGAGGGTTAACTTTGTCACGGGGAATGGCGGCCGCGCCTGATCCTGTGTCCTCGGTGACACTTCAAAAGGGGGATATTTACAGGGGACTATTTACAGTTTTTAGTTGTCGTGACGCCACCTGCAGTTTCTGGTGAGTAGCACCAGCGCCGCCACAGTCCGCCGGAGATCGGTGGTATTGCGGCTGAGATGGGATAGTCCTCTGCAGGCAGGACTGGGACCTCTGGGGCAGCGTAGTGAGGAGGAACAGGTTGTAGTGGAGCTGAGAATGTATAGGGAGAGTTGGAACAGTCTATGGAGGATACTTCGAGTGGAAAGGAAGGATACACACATGCAGGAAAGTCTCTTTTACCTTTTACTGATGTTAAGCAGGTAAAATGATCCAGGGTACTGACGGGTGGACAGGTTGCACAGTGGGTCCCCACAGCAAGTGGGTATAAGGCCTCCTCTGCTCTGTGTATTTGTCTGAAGCACAGCCTGCTTACAGCCTGACTTGCCTCCTCTCTCTTCCTGACTGTAGTGTTTTCCTCTCCTCCTGTGCGGTCTCCGGGATACCTTCTCCTGATCACTGCGGCTTTTGCTCTGCTGTGTCTGGCTCCCTGTCTTAACCCACAGGGGATACCAGGTAGCTGAAGCTTCCACGGTGCAACAGGGTTTTCTGTGGCCCTATAGTGTCCCACAGGTGGGATCCCCAATCTCCGGTGTTTCTCCTGGGACGAACTCGATCTCAAGTTTCTCGCTCCCTTCTGCTGTCCTGAGCTCCTCGCTTTCAGTCCCACTTAGGCTTGCGGGATGTAGAAGGGCCACTCCGGGTCACTGGTTCAGGCCAAACCGCGGCACTGACCACCAGGACGTGTTTGCAGCTCTCCTAGCGTCTGCACTCTCTGACTAACTCCTCCCCCAGCAGCAGTATTTATAGGGGATCTTGCCCAAGGGCAGCAAGTGGAGCTCCCCCTACTGTGTCGGGGTGGAAGGTGTTGTATGTAGTAGGTACCTGTTGTGGAAACCCAGCTGTGCATTTAGAGAAGTCTGTGGTTACCTGCGTGAGCAGGGCGCCACAATAAGGTAGCATGAAGAAGGGTTCTAGAATACTGATTGCAAAGAAAGCTAATTACTCAAAGTGTTTTTTTGCAATTATAGAAATACTGATGATGAATCATAACCACATAGAAAGCAACAGCACAACAAACATCTGAAAGGTAATAAGTACACCAAGGTAACACATAGTGAAGTATTAAAACCCTCACTATGGCCAGGTTCACACATACCATCCGTTTTTGCCTTAAATCCGATTTTGGGAACATTTTGGACATTTGTTTCCTAAGTTCAAAAACGCATATGCGTTAACGCATGTGTGTGCGTTTGTTTAAAAATGCATGTGTTTTTATGCAGCAGCCCAAAATCGCTGCTTGCTGCATTTTTGGGGTGCTTTCAAAAACGCATGCGTTTTTTTAACATGGGGCCCTATGGGAAACGCATGCGTTAACGCAAGGCACATATAGGCACCTGCGTTAACACATGGTACATATAGGCACCTGCGTTAACGCATATATGTTTGTCATGAAAAAAGTCCCAAAATTTGCCAAAAACGTCCAGGACCCCAGGGGACACTATTGGCACTCTTAGAAAAACGGATCAGTTTTTCTAATGGCTTAAAAAACAGATTTGTATAAACCTTAATTCGAGCAAGGCTCCGGGTCCGGACAGCTTTGGCGGAGGCTTCTACAAGGCCCTGAAAGAACAGGTGACACCTCCTTTGACGGCTCTCTTTAATGATTTCATGAGGGGTGGCAAAATCCCGGAACAAATGAACACGGCGCATATAAAGTTAATTCCAAAAGGGAATAAAAATTTGGATGACCCGGGGAGCTACCGTCCAATTTCCTTGATTAATCTAGACCTAAAGCTGATCTCAAAGATTCTGGCAAACAGACTTGCGGTGGTGCTGCCTTCTTTAATAGATACGCAGCAGGCGGGATTTGTAAAGGGGCGTTCGGCAGGGGGGAACATCCGAAATGCGGTGTTGGTGGTAGATGTGGTTAGACAGGATAGGGGAGGAGGTTGTGGGGATCCAGACGTGGTCACGCTCGATGCTGAAAAAGCTTTTGATAATGTGAGGTGGCCATGGCTGGATCTTGTACTTGACGCGATTGGTCTAATGGGACCGTTCAGAACATATCTCCGTAGCTTATATCATGGCCCCAAGACTAGAGTTAGTATTCCGGGGTTCTTGTCATCAGTTTTTTGTCTGGGAAGGGGAACGAGACAGGGTTGCCCATTATCACCGCTCCTTTTTGACTTGGCCATTGAGCCCCTGTCCAGATTTTTGAATAAAGGGGGAAGGTACTCAGGAATAAAAGTGGGAGATGTCGAACAGAGAATTAATCTGTTTGCGGATGATATAGTACTATACATGGACAACCCACGAAGAGACCTACCTACGGTCTTACAACATATAGAACGGTTTGGGAGGTTTTCGGGGTTCAAATTAAATAGGGGAAAATGCGAGATTCTCTTTTTAAAACAACCCTCACAGGGGGAGGCGAGAAGGGGCGAGACGTCCAGCCTCTGTGGGATTCCGACAGCTTCAAAATCCTTAAAATACTTAGGCATCCAGATAGCAAGAACGGTGAACCAGATATACCACTTAAATTATGATCATCTGCTAGAAAAGATAAAGGGGGAGTTGGAAAGATGGAAAGACCTGCCTTTGTCGCTGCTGGGGCGTTGCCATTTGGTGAAGATGGTCAGCTTCCCGAAGCTGCTATACCCACTGCAAACCTTGCCGTTGTTGCTAAGGCGGGAAGACGTGGACAGAATCAATGCAATCTTCTCTAAATTTATTTGGCGGAATTCACGACCCAGAATTAGGCTCCGCACATTGATGTCTGCCAGGGAGGTGGGAGGTCTGGGCTTCCCTAATGTCAAGGGATATAATCTTGCCTGTCTGACTAGGCACGTGGCAGATTGGATGAGGGGCTCCAGCAAGATTTCCGATTGGAATGTAGAGACTTCTCTATGTAGGCCATGGAGCCTGGCGTCCCTACTACACACGCCGGGAGCACAGCTACCACAACATATTAAAGATGGCCATTTTCCGTGACACCATAGTCTCATGGAAAGCGGTTCGGAAAAAACTAGGATTGCCATGGAGAGTCTCTAAATACCTCGAGTTGTGGACCCATCCTGATTTTCCCCAGGGGAGGGATAATAAATTATTTGAGATCTGGAGGGATAGAGGAATCCGCACGGTGAAGGATCTGTTGCATACATCAGAATCTAGATGGTTGCGGGGAGAAGAACTTCTGGATAGATACGATTTACCTCGTACACAGATCTTTCAATATTACCAAATAAAACATCATATAATGCAGTCCTTTGTAAGGGTGGAAGCAGAATACGTCCTAAATACTTGGGACGAAGTGTTGAAGATGGATGTGGCGGAGACTACTGTCTCTTCCGTGTATTCGATACTGAGAGAACACCTGCTCCCGCCTGGCCCCAAGGAGATGTATGGGGGTTGGAGGAGACAACTGGGGGATGACGACATCGCTACCAGGATACAGCAGGGGTGGAAGGCAATAAGGAAACATATCATAAATGAGCGATGGAGAGATTCCTACTTTAGAATTATACATAGGACGATTTATGGATTTAATTTGGCGCCATCAGCTTCACACCCAGACAGGATCTATCATTGCCCAAAATGCAAAATCAAAGGAACGGACATGTATCACGGTCTATGGGATTGTATAGCTGTTAGGAAACTGTGGACGGAGGTACTGGAGTTACTGTATCGGGTGACGGGTGCGGCTGTTCCTTTGACTCCTATTATTTGGGTTTTGCACGACCTGGGTACGACGGCACTGACCGGGGGTGGCTTGTCTATCTTCATACACTGGCTATACTCACGAAGAGACTTATTCTCACACACTGGCTGAACCCGAGACCCCCGAGTCTGGGGGAAGTAGTGGTGCAGGTGAAGCGGGCAATGACTTCAGAACAGGTGTTAGCGGAAAAAGACAAAGAGAAGGAATCGGAGAAATTTTTCACGAAATGGAGGTCATTTATCTGCACTCAGCTCTACGGGGAAGACATTAGACGGGTAGTCCTGCCTTTTCGTCATTCTAGCTGGTATTGTAGGGAGGACCTTCAGGGTACCCTGGGGCCGTTGAAAATAAACCAGGGATAGAATTCACGGGAAGGAGCGGTAACCTTTGGGTGGGAGTGATGTGTACAGTACGATACAATACGGAAACGATATTACGCTCGGATGTTCTAGGGGACTAAACTTGGAGAGGCAATAGAAATTAAATTGGATACCGAGAGGCGAATTGGAGGATATTTATTGCATCAGAAAAGGAGGGAGGGGGAGGGAGATCGGGATTGTATGATGCTGTTGTTAGCAGCAATGTTAAAGAATGTGTTGTTTTCTATTTTATGTTATACCTTGAAAATCCAATAAAAACATTTTGAAAAAAAAAAACAGATTTGTATGTGTGAACCTGGCCTAACTTACATTCTGGGAATTTTCCAGAAACAGGAGACCACTGAAAGAGAGAAGCTCATTTCCACCAAGCAACTCCAGTGCGATTTAACAGTCTTGTATAGTGAAATTCAACACAGTGAATAAAAGGTCCATCTTCTATACTGTGAGAAGTGAACATTCCCAAAAATTACCAACTGTAAGGTAAGACAAACAAGTAAAGAGAGTATTGTCGCAATATTCACACAACAGTGGCAAAATAATAAGGCTGGGGTCACGTTTGGGCAGGCAATTGGGTTCACACACATTTTTTTGTTAAAATGTGTGGCGGAAACCGCAATCCGGTAACCGGATTGCTCCGGATGTGTAATCCGGAGCAATGCAGTTACCGTATACTTTGCTCATCCCTGCTGCCATAGGGATGAACAAAGCGTAAGGGTATGTGCCCACAGGAAGGTTTTGCTGCGTTTGAGATCAGGTTTTGCCTTGGTTTTATGTAAATCTATGCTAATTAATCCTGAGTTTTTGGTTTCCATCAAAACCTATGTGTGCAGGGAAAAGCTTTCACACACACACTGTTTTTTTTTTCTCTACAGAAAATGGAAATACCACAGGTGTTTCCACTTTAGCAACAGTACAGCAAAGAATTGACATCCTCATTCTTTCTAAAACACAGCAAAACCTGAGGTGCTTCCACTTTCTTCACCAAACAAAAACCAATGTGTTGGGACAGCTAATCCTAGAATCATAGGTTTTGCTGGAAAACAAAAATGCAGCAAATCCTATGGTGTTTACACTGTCTCCAGAGAACAAAAACCAATGTGTGTGAAAGCTTTTCCCTGATCTCATAGATTTTGCTGGAAACCAAATACTCAGGATTAGATTAGCATAGATTTACATAAAACCAAGGCAAAACCTGATCTCAAACTCAGCAAAAAACCTTCCTGTGGGCACATACCCTTAAATGTGTATTAAAACATTAATTATGAATATTAGCTTTGGGCAACATGTCTCTAGGGGGTGCCCACCCCACCTAGAGACATGCTGTCCACTCCACTCCGAGGTCCTGTAGGCATTTACATTAGGTCTATGGCGATGCACTGCCCATAGATCTAATGTAAATGCCTACAGGACCTCGGATAGCGGCAGATACTACACGTATATTACGTACAGTATCTGCTCCACTGTCAGGGGAGCCGCGGCTTTATTCATAAATTAGTACAAAGCTGACAATAGCTGGCTTACTGTAAATGCTGTATTCTCTGGGGGGGTGGGATATGTTGCCCACAGCTAATATTCATAATTAATGTGTTAAGACACATTTAACACTTTGCTTATCGATGAGCAAAGTATATGGTAATTGCATTGCTCAGGATTACACATCCTGAGCAATCCGGTTACCGCCTTGCGGTTGCCAGAAGCGCTCCGAGAACTGCAGCCTGCATGATTTTTCACGCAGGCTGCAGATCCGGAGCCGGTAACCGGACTGCATGTAGGGCAATCCGGTTACCATAATGGGTTCCTATGGGGAGTGGTTCCTGCTCCGGTTTTGAGCTTTTTGAAAGCTCAAAACCGGATCAGGTTTCCAAAATTGAGCCGCAAATGTGACCCAAGTCGCACCCACAGGTCCAGAAATTGGACTGAGGTAGGGGAGATGGTAACTGTGAAGGTCAATCCCCAATCATTCAGATTAAGACCATTGACAAAGGCTTCTGCCTCCTCCACTGACCCCCTCCAAGGGATGAATAGATCATCAATAAACCTTCGAAAATTATCTGTTTTTTACACATTTTATATATTTTTATATTTTGAAGATATGATGGATAGGAATGTTATGGGTAGTGTTGTGGGGGAGGCTTATTTTATTAATGGGAAGATGTAATATGAACTACCTATGGTTATAGTATTTATAGGGTTAACCAGGGGATTTGAGGATTGGTTGACATAAAGGGGGTTGTTAACCAATGAGGGTTGTTTTTTACTTATAAAAGTTGTAACTTTTAAGTCCTCCTTCATTCCACCTGAGGAAGACTGCTGTGTCAGTGGAAACGCGTTGTGGCTGTGAAGGAGAAAAATAAAAAGTTAAGTTTTATCTATAATTCACCCTGCCTGCCTTTCCTGAGCGCTCCACAGACTGCTTTGCATTAATCATATGTTCCAGTTTCTCTCATGGAGGATCAGCAGCAGAAGCAGCTTGGAAGGCACATCAACAAAAGGACCTGTGTGGTGTGAGGTGAAGGCCTGGAACTACAGGACCTTTCCTGTCTGAGTGGTCACGTGTTCAGAGCTGGGGCCAGAGGAAGCAGCTCACAGGCAGCAGCACACAGAGATTCCAGGGAGAGCGATTAAGCTCCACACTTCAAGTGATTTACCAGGGCTGTGCAGGGCAGTGCACAGCCCTCCAAGGTGAGCAGCTTTTTTACTAGTTAGGGAAAGAAATTGTTTATACAGGTGCACCCATTGCGCATCCTTTTCTGTTTATTTACATAGCAAATGTGACCCTAGCCTAATACGAAGTTTTTGATGCCCCCTATAGGTTAAATACAGAAAGGAATAATCACTAACATCAGTGTTCTGTCCCCATCTGATAGCTGTAAATCTACGCGCTCTAATTACCAGTCACTTAGATAAAATTGTATGCTCGGGTACTTACCCCATCAGGGGCAACAGACAGTTTCAACGCAATCGCCAGTGCAGCTGTAGTAAGACAGGAGAACATTGTAGTTTTCTTCCAAATCTTGTATTAGTCACAATAAACGATAGGTAAAAAGGAATTATCTGTACAGGGGGATACACATGTGTTTTCAGTAACAGCTTCTGCAGACTTAACTGAGGAAGAAGGGAGGGACATCCTATACAGACACAACTAAGGGAAGAGGACAGGGACAAACTTCATAAGACTACCTAGCAAACAACAGGAATTTCCTGATTGGAGGAAATATATACAATGCATGAGTAGGCATTACAGGTTGTTCCAATTCGTGGGACACAGCAATCAGAAATCATACAACTACGTGATATCAACGAACTGTAAAGAAAATTGATGATATTCATCAATGATATTTTAGAATATTTTTAATTTTCCAGCTCATTTTTACAATCTTAATATGCGTTTTTGTATCTAATTGTAGCTACAATCTATCAATTAAACTTTTATATGTAAGGATATTTGATTAAAATAAAAATTCTTGTATAAAACTGAATAGGAAATTGGTTATGCCATATATGTTAGCACTGAGTCCTTCCATAATAAATTAAATACAGTACAATGCTAATCACATAGAGGGGGAAACACGGTACCCATCTATGTCCTTCTAGCAGCAACAATAGAAAATGTATAAAGCCAGCTCCAGTGTAAATCATAAACTAATAGACACGGGAATTGGTTCCTCTTTACCTGATTTTTTCAAGAGCCCCAAAGGTAGTCACACATACTGAAAACAGTCTCATTGTGACCCTGAAAATATTGTGCTTCACCATGGTCAACGTGGATTTAAAAGTCACTTACAGGACTATACACTATTTACCTCCAGTAGTGCTTTTGTAGGTGACAAGCTCCTTTTACATCTGTTAATATAGTAAATTTAGAGGCTCCCAAAACGATTTTCATGCACAAATTTAATACAATTGTATACATATAGTGACCGATTTATCAGTTTTTACACCTGAATTCTGGTGTAAAAACCAGTGAAAAGTCACAAAATTTTGGTGCAACTCGGTACGGTGCTACAATTTTGCGACTTTTGTCATCCTAACACATTTCCGCCCATCTCCTTCAAAATAGAGGCATGGCGACCACTCATAAAATTCATGATGATGGTAGCATTTGCTACACAAGTCTTGGGCCAGTTTCATACCACGGCAGCCTCAGGTCCGGGGCTGTCTGGTGTGAACCGGACAGCCCCGGACCCGATTTGCAAGCAGAACTGGAGGGCAAATATGCCCTCTGGTCCAGTTTGCAGCTGGATTCCTCTGATCGCAGCTGCAGCTGCTGAAATTTCAAGATCGGGGCTAGTGGAGAGCTAGCCGTGGTCCTGAAATCTCTGGAGGAGACAGCTCTGGAGGGGCGCTCGCTGCTAAACTTCAGCACCTGGCGTCCGACTCTCGGATACGTTAGGGGGCACCGGATCGCTTTTGTACGATTTTGTACGATTTTTCCCTTGGACACAAAAACGTTGCTTGCAACATTTTTGTGTCCGGGAGAAAAATCCAAAGTGTCCCAGATCTTCCCGGACAGATGGAAACTGGATGGCAAATAGCTGCCATCCGGCCCCATAGGAATTCACACCGGACAGCCCCGGATCCAGAAAACTGTGGTGTGAAACCGGCCTTACAGAGACTGGAGATTTGCATTAATAGGACAATTTCCAGACACACCTGATTGTGTCTCTGAATGAATCAGCTACTGGGAGAAACCCCGACCCACACTGGTAAAATTAATAAAGTCTAACAAGAATAGTTTTTTTTCTTTTCGTCACAAACATAAATCTGCACTAGTATATTGTGAATGTAACAATAATACTGTTTGTTTTCAATATGTTCACCTATGGATTATAGTCCTGACGAAGGCCCATGTTGGGGCCGAAACATCGGTTTGGATATAAAACGTAAAAAAAAAAATAAAATAAAACTACAAAGACAAAAACACTATTCTTGTTGGGCTTTATTTATTTTACCAGTGTGTGCCAGGGTTTCTCCTAGTATCTGACTATATTTTTCCCCCAGAGCACCACACAGTGGTCTGATCTTGCGCCTAACCTTATCTTAATGAATCAGGAGCCTCACACACCACCCCACACCTCAACAAGAGCGGTATAAAGATCGATGGTCTTGAAAAATTCTGTAAATAGTCTATAAAACTGAGCAGGAAAGGATCCTCGTTGGCCACCATATTCTGTGTGTCCTATTTGGATAACACAGTTGAAGACTTTTTAGAAAAAAAAATCAACAATGGGAAGAATTAGTTAATATGTAGCAAAAACATGTTTAAAAGGTGATATTTGGATATAAATGAACTAAATACTTTCACTGCCACGTCACTATTAATAACAATACTTAATAGTACTATGATAATATTTGTACTTGATCCCATAAATCAGTGGCTGACAAACCTTTTTTTGTATAAAATACTCTGTATGGCTTCTTTGTCACTCTAGAACAGGTCTCAAACTCGTGGTTGGTGGCCGCACATAGAAAAACATTTATAACGGGCCGCATCCTTGTAGACTAAGGGCCCTTTACACGCGGCTACATTTCTAGGGTGGTTACAGGTAACTTACTGTTGCAGTGAAATCATGGAGAGATTATTCATTGTACACAGCAACAAGATAGAACCTTGTCTCCATGATTTCACTGCAACAGTAAGTTCTTAGCCACCCTAGAAATGTAGCGCGTGTAAAGGGCCCTAAGTGATATTTTAGTAATACCAGATTTAGCTCAATGTAGTAAAGTACAAATCCTGATCCTCTTCTTGTAGTAATGACCCCATCTGTAGTAATGTCCTTTTCTACTGATGTCACCGATCCTGATCCTTTTCTAGTGATGCCCCCCATCCTGATCCCTTTTTCTAGTGATGCCCATTTGATCCCTTTTTATAGTGATGTCCCACCTGATCCCTTTCTAGTGATGTCCCATCCGATCTCCTTTAGTAGTGATGTCCTCTTCCCGATTCCTTGTGGTGATGTCCCCCACCCTGATTCCTTTATAGTGATTCCTCTTCCGATTCCCTTTTGTGGTGATGTCCCCCAATCCTGATCCCATTAGTAGTGATTCCCTCATCCCGATTCCTTTTCTATGATGTCCACATCCAACCCTTTTCCATGATATCCCCATCCTGATCACCTTAGTAGTGATGTCCCATCCTGTCCCTTTGTAGTAATGTCCGCATCTGGTCCCCTTTGTAGTGATTCCCAGATCCTGAACCCTTTCTAGGTATGCCCTATCCTGATCTACTTTATAGTGATGCCCCCCATCTGCTTTACTTTTTTTTTTTACACACTCACATACAATTATTCACACTCACACCCTCACACACTCACACATCACACATCCTCATACACATTCTCATACACACATGAAAGTCACACACACCCTCACACACACTTTTATACACAATCCTCACTCACATACACACCACTCGCCCTCACACACACACACACCACTCACATTTTCTCACTTTAATGATGCATCTCTCCAGTGCAGGGGCCGCCGCGTCCCGCTGTGCTGACTTCCGCCTCCGTGTGCTATGACTTCCACCAGCACCGCTCAACTAGTTCTGTTGTCAGCAAGATCAATGCAATCTGCAGCCAGAGCCCACAGTGACGCCATATCCACGTTAGCTGCGGGCCTCTCATTGACTTGCTGATGCAGAGCTTGTTAGTGCCGGATGAAAGTCTCAATAGCAGGACTGCAGCGGCACTGCTCTGGGCAATGCATCATTAAGTTGTCAGGTGCGCGGGCATAGGAAGCCAGGCCGCATGGGCCCTCGGCCGGTGTTTGAGACCTGCTCTAGAACAAGAACATTTCCAAATTGACTGAAATAGCTGCACAGAATGACTACATAGCTCCAGCACAATACTATACTCCGCACCAATGTTTAATGAATGAGCTCAGAAGAAATAAAACAAAGTTGTGGCCCTGTATCAGGCTTGTATAATAATTAATGCTTATTCATCAACAATGTATTTCATACATAATAAATAATGAGAAATAAGAAATGCTGTACTGTCTTCTATCATAATACCACATTTTATTCGTTGTTATTAATAATAACACAATTGTGTAGGAAGAGAGTGATCAAGTCAGAAGATCAACAACACTGGGAAACTGATATGAAAAGTGGTGCCACACCACTAAGGGCCCCTGAACAAGCACAGCGCGAGGGCCCCCTTCAGGCAGAATACTGTCAATTTTTATATTCTCATGCTATGAATAAATAAAATAAATGTAGCTTGAAAGGGGAAATTATTTATTTTTCTTTTTACCCAATACACAATGTTGATGGTTGTAAGTGACTTGTCATCCGGTGTGTCACATTACATTAACTACGCAGGTGATATGTGTAGTCATGTTAAATGACTCTCAAGCCATTTGGTAATGCATTCATGTGATTAATGGTCACTTTACCTGTTAAAAACGTCTTAAAATATTGTAAAGATATTGTAATTACAGCCACATGAAAAAGATGGGGCTCCAAAATGTTGATTGGCTACATTCACTTATATGAATTTTTACATCTTGCAACATGAATTATTATTGATCTGTGTGAAGGCCTTTTGAATTTGTATTACCATCTTAGATATTTATGACATTCACCCAGTAGCATAACTTGATGTTTATGGGCCACGATGCGATAGCTCCAACGGGGCCCCCAATTATTTCAAATCTTTAATAGTATTAGACTTTTTCTATAGACCAAAGGGACCTTTGGGGCCCTCTAAGCTCCAGGGCCTGGGTGCGATTGCAACCCCTGCACTTGTTGTACTTACTCTCCAGCATTCACCTACTTCAAAGCCTCCATACAAACTTCAGAAATGCAAAGATGCCCTTTGCATCAAGGTTGAGAAACATCACAGGTGACACTTGCAAAAACAAACAAGCAAGCTCTTAGCACTGCCGCCATGTCTACCGCCATGCCCTTGTCCCTCCCTGCCATGTCAGCCATGTCCCTGCACTTTGCGTGTCAGAGACGCCACCATACTCATGGCCCTGCTTCCTCCCTGCCTTCATCTTTGCCCACTGGCTCCCGTGGTCTGTAAAATGCTCAGTAGGCATATTGGGAGCGTGCTTAGGGCACAAGCATGCCGCTCTGCTTTGATTTAAAGGGCCAGTGTACCCTAATCTGGAAGTACCTTTTCAGCTAATTGCTTAGAGGCACAAGGTATTCAAGTATCTTCCCCTTTTCAGGGGTGCCTGAATATTGTGTCTAGTTAGCTTTGCTGTCATAACTAGTGGTAAGGTCCCCATGTGCTTTGCCTTGTTACCTTGCCTACTTTCAGCCTGTGTTTCTTTGCTATAGTCACCAGCAAGTGCCACCTGCCACGGTCATCTGCAAGTGCCCACCTGCTTTGGTCATCAGCAAGTGCCCACCTGCTGCAGTCAACTGCAAGTGCCCACCTGCTATAGACATCAGCAAGTGCCCACCTGATACAGCTACCTGCAAGTGCCCATCTGCTATGGTCTTCGGCAGCACCTGTTGTGTCCTACAGTACCTGCATGGCGCCCCTGTGGTTCGGGTGCCACTATGGTACTCCATCTATGTAATAGGTGTGGCATCATGCGCATAGGTAAGAAAGGAAAACGATGCTGAGAACCCCAGCACACTCCTAACACAATCCAAACTCCAGGTCAAGGAGATGCTGGGTGGAAGAAACTCACATTCAGAGCAGTCCCCATCTTCTGGCTGGAGGGAGGAGTTATGTTAGGGATGGGAGGCAATCAGAGAGAATTGAGTTCTAGTGAAGTCAGGAGCTGGGAAAGAGAGGGACACACGTGGGTTAGCTGCAAATCCTATGCCTGAGGACCCAAATCCACAGCCGGCCATCCTGGCTGGGCAGAGGAAATAATTGCAGCAGAGGTACCAGCTCTAATTCGTTCTGGATATCTTCAGGACCAGCCGAGAAACTGGAGGTCACTGGGCTGCATGTACAGTGACTACCATTGTAGACTCTCCCAAGGCTAAGGAACTATATAGGGTCAAGAGGTCTAGCCAAGCAGTCGCTCAGAGGACCTGCAGTTACCTGCCTTATAGAACTTGTAACCACAGGGCACTACGAAGACAAGGGGTAGAAGTGTCAGAGAGCAAAGGGCAGCAAGGAAGACTATATTTCCTATGTCTCAGCAAAGTGGACTTTGATTACCCATGAGCTGGCCAGGCTGCAATCATGGTAGATACAATACCCCAGCTGGGTTTTGTCTGCACTGAACTACAGTAAAAGTGACGAGTAACAACTGCAAGAACCTTGTGTCTGTCTACTCTTTCCTGTGCCTTTGAGGCTGCTGTAAAAGCTGGGTAAGGCACCTGAAAATGTCACCACAAAAGAATGCGCAATTTTCAGGTGCTACTGCAGGCTGCAGTTTTCAGTATGCGGGGCCCAGAATACTTGGGCCTTACCACACTGAGAATCTCAGCCCCCATTTGCTTTGGTTTTAGATTGGCTGGCAATCTAAAATAGGGCGAAGCCCGCACATTTTTTATTTATTTAAATAATTAAAAGGAAAAAAAAAATGACCTTTCCAGTATTTGAATTGCCAGCCAAAGTAAAGCCAGGCAGCTGGAGGTAGAAACTGTCTGCTTTATTTATGCTGAGAATCAAAAATACAGCGGAGCGATATGTCATTTTTAAAAATTATTTATTCATTTTTATAGTACTATCATGTCAGTCAATGGGTGAGGGGCACAACAGCCAATCACTGATGCTGTCAAAGAGAATGGGCGTCTGTGATGTGATTGGCTGTTGGAGTAACCTGAAAACAGCCAATACATTCTAAAATACATGGGCTGTTTTCAAGTTACTCCATCATGCAATCACAGATGCCAACTCTCTGACAGCATCTGATTGGCTGTTGGACCCCTCTGCAGTGAATATCCAGGAAGTTAATGGGTGGGTATAAGCGGCGGGACACCGGTAAGTTTATTGATGATGTTTAATCGCTATCTGCTTTCTTTTTACAGCCCCAGTCGGAGTTGTCAGGTGGTGAAGGGGTTAACCCTTTACAATGCTAAAGGAATTAATGCAAAATGGAAAGAAAAAAAAGTTAAGTTGTGTTTCACTTTTACAAGAGATAGACCAATAGTGAGATCTATTTTATTTGTTGCCTAGTGGTTTCTTCTGAGCCCTGATGCCCCACATATGGTCAGAAACCTTTGTTTGGGCAAATGGCATGGCGAGTAAGTGAAGGAGCACTACTTGAATTTTGGAACACAATAGATTGTGGGAACCATGTCGCATTTGCAGAGCCCATGAGATGACTAAACAATATCAACCCCCATAAGTGATCCCAGATGGAAACAAGACCAATCAAGGAATTCTATGGGATGTTCAGCATTTTGAACCCACAGATGCTTCAAAAAATCTTTACCTGCCCTAAAATGTTGTTTTAGTCCCATATTTGTAATTTAGCAATGAATAATAGGAGAATACAGACCTCATAATTTGTTAGGTAATTTCTTTTGAACAAGATGATACCTCATATGGTTGTCAAAAACTGCTGTTTTGGAACATGGCAGAGCTAAGAAAGGAAAGAGCACTATTTGATTTTTGGAGCTTAAATTTCTCTGGAATAGATTGTGAATGCCATATTGCATTTGCAGAGCCCTTGATATGCCAGAACCTGCAAAAACTCCCCACAAGTTACCCCATTTTGGAAACTAGACCCCTTCTAGGGAACCTGACCTCTAAAAATGAGCCCTCAGGCTCTTTTAACCTGTCCTTGCACCATGTTAATCCTATTCTATCAATTCCTTTCTGTCCCTAAAGCACTATTTGAAAGTTTATAAAAGTTATTTTTTTACCTGTTCTTCTGCAGCTTCTCATTATATGTGAAGCCGCAAAAGGATGTCTTTTGTGCTTATCTCCGCCACCGGCATGTTAATTATGCACGCCCATATGGGCGTGCTATAGAGCAGAGACTGTGCTTGTGCTGCAAGGGGGTGGTACAGGCAATATGACGCAATTTTCGTCATATCGCCTTTTTAAGCATGTTGGCGATTGTTAAAGGGCTAATGCATACATTGTATTGATGTTGTTGCACTGGATAATGCTTAGGGCTACTTTTAAGGGCGGCATCGTTGAGTGGGGTTCCACTCTCTGTGGCAAAGCAAGGAAAGACTTCTAGGACACATGTAAAGCGCCATGGAACCAATGGTGCTATATAAATAAATAATAATAATAGGAATGAACTAGACTTACGAGGTTGTTTAGTTCCCTCCCCACTTTTTTCCTGTTATACATTCCCCTTTGTCTCTTATACCTTTTATTAGAGGTGAGATTTATTTGCTCATTTCAATCAGTGGGAGCTTTTATTATCACTTTCTATTTCCTTCTAGTGTCTTAAGGGTACTTCACACACAACGATATCGCTAGCGATATCACTGCAACGTCACAGGTTTTGTGACGTAACAGCGACCTCGCCAGTGATCTCGCTATGTGTGATCTCGCAGAGATCAGGCCCCCACTGTGAGATTGCTGATCGTTACAAATCGTCCTGGACCATTTTTTGGTCGTTGTGCTCCCACTGGGCAGCATGCATTGCTGTGTTTGACAGGGACAATGACCAACGATCTCAATTCTACGCCTGAGAGTGAAGGTTCCCAACAACTGCCGTATAGTTGCTGCGTCGCTGGTGAGATCTAACTGTTTGACATCTCACCAGCGACCACGTAGCGACGCACCAGCGATCCTGGCCAGGTCGGATCGTGGTCGTGATCGCTGGATAGTTGCAGCGTGTAAAAGGACCCTTACAATTGTGATTATTTCACATGGGGTGTGCTTTTATTTATATTATAATGAAGATTTGAAATTTGAACAATTTATGTTTTTTTTCTGAACACGTGCTGAGAAGTGACATTCAATTGAAGATATGTTGGCGAAGTCTCAGGCCTTAATTCATTAAAACAAATTCCCTAGAATTCTGGTTTAAATTGCTTTGAAAGACGGCAAAATTTTGGGGCCAAAATTTTGCGACTTTTGATGTTTTCACGCTGGCTTTGTCAAAATGGACGGAGCTGATGTGGGCTAGGGAGTGACGAGGATGTTGTGATATTATTGTTCATCTAATTCATGGTAAACTATGACATTCCAATATGCCAGAAATCTTAGGCTGGCTTCACACTGCAGTTTTTCATCAGTGTTTGGGTGCCAAAACCAGGAGTGTCTCCAAAACTCAGAACAGGTGTCAATCGTTCAATTATAGTTTTTTTCTGCAAGTTCCTTTCCTGGTTCCTCTCCTGGTTTTGGCACCCAAACACTGATGGACACTGGTCAGTGAAAAACTGCAGTGTGAAACCAGCCTTAGTCCTGTCAAGTCTCTCAAGTCCACTTGAGAAAGACGTGTGTGCACATCGAAATGCATCGTGGGTTTTGAGAGCCTTAAGCTTGAATAATTATAACTGCAATTATTTTAATAAAGTCCGGAAAAGAAGCCAGCATCAGAGATCTTCCTTACCTCAGCGCCCAAACATACATCACGCTTCCATCTTTTTGTATTAGTCCTGTCAAGGGCACTTGTCAAAAGCATTACATTTATTAAGAGGAATTATCCTCTTAATGAATCAATAGTGTCTGACTCCTACACACCGCTTCATCAAGAAGGGCGAGAAAATGATGAGTAGGCTAGGATCACACTTAAAACCTGCATTGTGTTCACCGCATCCAGATCCGGATGCGGTGAAAACCAATTGTCTTCATACATTCAGCAATCGGGTACCTGATTGCTGAAGCGCAATCGGTAACCGGATTGCTCAGGATGTGTAATCCTGAGCAATCGGTTACCGGATAGTTTGCTCATCCCCGCTGCCGCAGGGATGAGCAAACTGTTCTGTGTGTAGTAAAACTATTTAATTAATAAATAAATGTTTGTTTAATGTCTGTAGGGGGTGCCTAGTCCCCCTAGAGACCTTACACCCACTCAGATGGGCTAATCCTGCTATAATCTGTTATGTATAAAAGCGCCGGGCTCCTCAGAGCGGCGCGCATGACACCACAAACTGACCCCCCCGCATCTTTACACCTGTCCCTGCACCCCCTCTTATCATTTCTAGCCATCCCTTTTGCTGAAGAAAACGATGTATTAAAGTAGAGAATAGAGGTTATATTTACGTCCTGTGTGAGTTTCTGTTTCTGTAAAAGTGTCCAAAGGCGGGCCTGTGTGCTGCTCCTTCCGTCCGCTTAGTAATTATGCACGCCCCCTCTCGGCTTGCTGCAGTGCTGAGAGCCTGGGAGCGTCATGAAAGGGGTGGGGCTAAAATCGTGTTGTACCAGTAGCCCCGCCCCTTTCATGACGCGGCCCTCTGCACTTTGGTCGGACACTCTGCACCCTGGTCGGACACTCTGCACCCTGGTCCATCACTCTGCACCCTGGTCCGACACTCTGCACCCTGGTCCGACACTCTGCACCCTGGTCCATCACTCTGCACCCTGGTCCGACACTCTGCACCCTGGCCCCACACTCTGCACCCTGGTCCGACACTCTGCACCCTGGTCCGACACTCTGCACCCTGGTCTGACACTCTGCACTTTGGTCGGACACTCTGAACCCTATTCCGACACTCTGCACTTTGGTCGCACACTCTGCACTTTGGTCGGCCACTCTGCACTTTGGTCGGACACTCTGCACTTTGGTCGGACACTCTGTACTTTGATCAGACACTCTGCACTTTGATTGGACACTCTGCACCCTGGACCGACACTCTGCACCCTGGTCGGACATTCTGTACCCTGGTCCGACACTCTGCACCCTGGTCCGACACTCTGCACCCTGGTCCGACACTCTGCACCCTATCCGACACTCTGCACCCTGGTCCGACACTCTGCACCTGGTCCCGACTACCCTGCACCTTGGTCAGACACTCTGCACCCTGGTCGGACACTCTGCACCCTGGTCGGACACTCTGCACCTGGTCCGACACTTTGCACTCTGGTCCGACACGCTGCACTTGGTCCGACACGGCACCTGTGGTCCGACACTCTGCACTGTCTGGTCCGAACCCTCTCTGGCTACACCTGATGTCCATACCTAATCTGTCCTCCACTGTTCCGACACTCTGCACCTGGTCTGACACTTGCACTTTGGTCTGACACTCTGCACTTTGGTTGACACTGACTGGCACTTGATGGTCAGACACTCTGCACTTTGGTCACACTCTGCACTTTGATCACGACACTCTGCACTTTGAAGTCGTACACTCTGCATTTTGGTCGGACACTTGCACTTTGGTTGACACTCTGCACTTTGTTGACACTCTGCACTTTGGTCGACACTCTGCACCCTGGTCCGACACTCTGCACCTTTGGTCGGACACTCTGCACTTTGGTCGACACTCTGCACTTTGGTTCGGACACTCTGCACTTTGTCGGACACTCTGCACTTGGTCCGACACTCTGCACTTTGGTCGGACACTCTGCACCTTGGTCGGACACTCTGCACTTTGGTCTGACACTCTGCACCTGTGTCCGACACTCTGCACCCTGGCCGACACTCTGCACCCTGGTCCGACACTCTGCACCCTGGTCGACACTCTGCACCCTGGTCCGACACTCTGCACCCTGGTCGACACTCTGCACTTGGTTGGACACTCTGCACTTTGGTCCGACACTCTGCACTGTTGTCCGGACACTCTTGACACCCTGGTCCGACACTCTGCACTTTGGTCGGACACTCTGCACTTTGGTCGGACACTTGCCCTGGTCGACACTCTGCACTTCGTGGGACACTCTGCACTTTGGTCGGACACTCTGCACCCTGGTCCGACACTCTGCACCCTGTCGAACTCGGCATTTGTCGACACTCTGCACCTGCCCGACACTCTGCACCCTGGTCGACACTCTGCACTTCTGGTCCGACACTCTGCACTTTGGTCGGACACTCTGCACTTTGATCGGACACACTGCACTTTGGTCCGACACTCTGCACTGTGGTCCGACACTCTGCACCCTGGTCCGAAACTCTGCACCCTGGTCCGGAACACTTTGTCCCTACTCCGACACTTTGCACCCTGTTCCGACACTCTGCAGCCTGGTCCGACACTCTGCACTTTGGTCAGACACTCTGCACTTTGGTTGGACACTCTGCACTTTGGTCAGACACTCTGCACTTTGGTCAGACACTCTGCACTTTGGTCGGACACTCTGCACCCTGGTCGAACACTCTGCACCCTGGTCGGACACTCTGCACCCTGGAGAACGCCCCCTCTGACATCACACAGGTCTGTGAGAACAACATCTCACTTAGAATCGGACACCGGAGAGCGGCAGAAGGCACCAGACACCGGGAGAAGGCGTCGACAGGTGAAGTATTCATTCTTTTTTATTTTTCACACACTTGCTTTTGTTTAATTTAGATTTCCAGTGTTATTTAACACTGTGAAGTCTAATGGGGCGGTCACACATGTCACAGAGGGGAGGAGGAAGCTGATTCTTCTCCCTCTGTGACATCACTGCGCTTTCTGGGGAAAGAAAGCGCAGTGTGTGAAAGCCCCTGCGTATTTTGCTGCGCTTTTTTGCGCGTTGCCGAAAAACGCGGAAAAAACGCGCAAAAAAGCGCAGCAAAATACGCAAATGTGTGAACGTAGCCTTAGAGGCACACTATTGATCTCAGCATTTAGTGAGTTAAACAGTGAGGGGCAGTGTGGTCACCTGTCTTGGAAGTGATAGCTAGGGCTTGGATATTACTTAAGCTGAGCTCCCAGCAGCGATTGTGTGAGCACAGCTTTTGTGCCCTCACCATGATGTATAGATTCATCAAAGGTCATGATTTATTAACTGCATGTGCACAAAATGTCCTTTTTCTGTCCGATATTCTATGTAACTCACCTTAAGGGTCAGTTTCTCATTCAGGAGAGTCGGACGGTGTCATCCGTTTTGTGATCCATGTGCCCTGATTGTGCTCCCTGGCATCACATTTCAAAATACCCAAATGCAGCAAAGTATTACAGCGGAAGGTTAATATGTCTTGAATTTGTTTTGTATGTGGTGTCATTACAGTAGGGATTGGAGACATGCCTGCATACACGTCCCATAGACCTTAACCAAGTCCTAATTTAGTGACTGTGTTCCTTATGTGGCCTTTTTTTTTTTTTTATAATTCTGTTTTGGCCTGTTGTGTTTGTCTTATTTTTTTTCTCTAATGTATGTTTTTAGGTTCCTGTCAATTGGTGTTTCCTTTGCAGGCTTACATGTAGAGGTCCTACTGGGCAAGTCCACGATTGGACAAATTGTGCACAACACCTGTGGCGTCATTTGCAGCCAATTATCCTTCCTGAACCCACAGACACCGATTGGGACCGGATTGCGAATGGATTCCATCACACCTGTAATTTGCCCAACTGCATTGGTGCCCTAGATGGAAAACATATACGGATCAAGAATCCACCCAATTTTGGCACCCTTTTTTTTAATTATAAACACTATTTTCCTATTGTCCTTCTGGCTTTAGTTGACAGCACCTATCAGTTTATTGCGGTGGATGTTGGCTCCTATGGGCGAACAGGTGACGCCAACATCTTCCGAAACTCCATATTGGGTAGACGCCTCATTAAAAAAGATCTGAATGTCCCACCATCCACACAGCTCCCAGGCTCCTTAGGAGACCCTCTCCCATTCGTGCTTGTAGGTGATGATGTGTTTCAATTGAAGCAGGAAGTTATGCGCCCATACCCCAGACGTGCATTAGACTACCGGCGCCGTGTCTTTAACTTTAGGTAAACATGTGCTAGACGAATGGTGAAGTGCACATTTGGGATTCTAACTGAGATATGGCGCATACTGATATTACCCATTCAACTGAGTGAGACACATGTGACTTTGGTCATTAAAGC
The DNA here is from genome assembly GCA_033576535.1 of Allobates femoralis. Classification (NCBI taxonomy): domain Eukaryota; kingdom Metazoa; phylum Chordata; class Amphibia; order Anura; family Aromobatidae; genus Allobates; species Allobates femoralis. The sequence continues at coordinate 552,117,605 of JARQOC010000003.1, forward strand.
CTGTGTCATCTTACATAATTTCACTGGCTTGCATGACCAGCCTAATGATGAATCCTCATTTATACCTCAACCAAGCAATCCATACCCTCTGGTACTATCGGTTGGTAGGCCGAGGCATGAGCCATCTGCACTTCGCGTGTGTGAACTATTTGCCGATTTTTTGTTACCCTGAAGTCTCAGTCCTATGGCAAGATGAGTATGTCACTGGGCCGAATTTGTTTGGTTGGTGACGCATCATCAATATACTGTGAATGATGAGGCCTGTGTAAACGTTACCAAAGGCATTCTGACATTCATGTAATTCAATTCTGACCCTTCACATTATTGTACCTTTGTGATGATATGTTATTTACAAAAAAAGCAAGAACAGCATGTTTATTTTTTATGTTGACGTAAAAGAAATTAAAATGGCACAACAGGATCATATTTGTCTCATATGTATCCCTTTTTTAGTATGTTACAAAGAAGAAAAAAAACACAGCCACAAGAAGTCAATATGTAAATGAAACAATGGCTATATTGCCAAAAACACTTTTACATGTTGGTGTAGGTTGGTTGGTTGTTGTTTGGGGGTTGGCCCTGCACAGTTCCCTGGCTACCATGCACATTAAGGATTTTGAGAGACTGGTGTACGTCATCTCGTAAGCCCCTAATTAATGGCTGACTTTGCCGATTTTGTGATAATGGGAGTTCCATGCTGGTGTCTGGCTAGAGGTACTTCTGTGGCCTGTCTACCACTTTGTGGCATGCACACAAAATCTCCCCTCTGATGACCAATATGTGCACCCTGGTTGACCTACCTTTGTTGGTGATATGGTGGCACATTCTGTGGTTGACTGTGCCAATCACCGTTGTCTTGCATGGTTTGGGAACCTTGTGGGTCCTGTGATTGGGTCATGGTAGACCACGCACCAGATTGGTCGTGTTTGGACCTCGTTTGTGGAGGGTTGTTCTGTAGGGCTGGTGCCATGAGGCCTACTTGAGGGCATGTTGAAATGGCCACAACGGACAAGGATTTGGAGGTCTTGCAATACAGTGCGTGGACTGTGAAGATGATGCTGATGTTACTGCTGTGTGCTGGGTGTCGGTCAGGCCTAGTTGGCTATCGGACGAGTTTTGCCACTGCTCCAGCATGTTGAAAACCAAATGGGAATGATTTAGTGGCACACATGCATCCAGCACTATTTGGACAGCAGCCCTTGCACGCAGTCTCAGTGGGCGTGGGATCTCCCGCAAATAACTGCTGAGGCTGCGTCCAAAGGCTTCCTCACCATCATCACTCACAGTCCTCACAAGGTACTGCAAGACCCCTATGTCCACGTCGTGACGAAGGTCTGAGGATGACAACTGCCTACGACGCCTTGCCCTATGTGTCACAGGTGACAAAAGGGGAGACCTTGGTCTGGCAGTTTGTTCTTGCTCCACTGGTGGCTGGGGTTGGGCAGCAGATGATAATGGCTCTTGTGAAGACTTCTCAGATGACCGTGACTCAGGGACAGCTGCGCTAGATGAGGCCACGGGATCCTCTTGGGACATAGAAGGGCCCAAGCCCTCGTCACCAGACTCGCCAGGTCCTTCTACGTGGTACTCTGACTAGGAGGCAGAAGGGTTCCTTAAGTTGCTGGCAGATTTAGAAATCAAGGAATAACAACTAACACTACACTAGTGTTCATAAATAACAACATATCATGAGCACAGATAACAAAGAAAAATACATACGGCCTCAGGTCCATCACAGATGCTAGGAACGATAGCCTCTGGAAATAAATGTAGACCCTCTTCCCAACCCGCTGCAGAGCCACTGGGAGGCATATTTTTTAATTCACGCCGGTATTGGTCCTGGCAGCTTTGCCAGCGCTTAGCTACCATGTCCACTGCATAATGAAAAAAAAACAATGTTTTAAAATTTGCTCCTGCACACGGATTAAACACTGAAGGTACCGTTACACCTGGAGACATCGCTGGAGTTATCGCCAAAAAGTGACGTATGATCGCCGTCGCCGCTGATATCGCTTGTGCGTCACTACGTATAACGTAGCGATGTGACTGCGAAAAATCGCCTCAAACGAGTCGCCAGGTTTCACTGCAGTGTTGTGAAACTAGGTGATCTCGCTCAGGCGATGTGTAGTGATCGCTCTGTGTGATGAGGCGATAGCGATGTGAAGAGCGACTTCAGACATCGCCAAAGCAAGCCCATAGACGTGTCTGGGCGTAGTTTGTACCTCGCTGGTCTTAGTGGATTGGTGGCAGCTACTGCGTTCCTATTGGTAGCCCTGGTCCAAGGCGCCTATTGATGATCTGTGCGTCCCTCAGCAGACTCATCTTCCTCTCCATGGTGCTGAAAGGTCTTGTAACATGGAGCATCAATAGAAGTGTGCAGCGCATTGATGTGCCCTGTATATTTGCGCCTCTCCAGCATAATAATAACAACGACACCTTCTGGACAGTTGTTTTGTGTGGTGGAATATATCTTTATTTCATCCGCAACATTGAGGAGTATGTAATTTAGATGAAACAAGTGTACATGTTGCAGAGATGTCACACGCAAAACCCCGTTCCACAACACCACATTTGTCAGTACATGAAGTTGTATCTTCTGTAACGCTGTAGCGTCATCCTGCTGTTTGTAATTAGTTGACGCCGCAGCGTAGGGTACAGGCTCATCATGTTGTATTTGCGCCTCTGGTCATATCCCTGTTTTATTAGTGGCGTATCTCCCGTGCGTCGTGACGCAACAGTGTGTAGCAACAAGCCGCCACACATCACACGAGAGTTGAATGAGAAGCCACACAAACCGCACATGCATGGGGAAATATCCATATTTGACACATGAAAGAGCTATGCTTCAAAGGTAGTTGTAGCAAACAATCACATTGCTTATGGGCGTAAAACACACTGTGGCACTCCTACCTCCTAGCCGCGCCAAAAATAAACACCCACATTGCTCAGGTGGTTGCCCTATGTGATGCGGCAACGGCCATCGGCGACTTCATCGCCCATGGTGCTCAGGTGATGCTCAGGCATTTCTGCATCGCTTCATCGCCCGAAGTTGCCGGAGACATCGCTACGTGTAACAGCACCATGGTGATCTTGGTAAATTGCCAAAAACGTGCGTCGCCTGCAATATCTCCGGCGATGTCTCCAGGTGTAACGGTACCTTGACACCTCATTCTCATTACACTTGTTAAAACATTTTAAAAATGTATACATTTCCAAGGTTAATCTGCTAAGGCAGTGGAAGAAAGGGAAGTTGTAAATGTGCTGCCGTTTATTCAATAGATCCAAAGATTCCAAGGAGTTGCAGGAACATTAATGGCAACGTTAATGGCAAGGAACCTTTTGTGGATCTCTGATGAAGTGGTCTGTAGCACCACGAAATGCTGAAGAACAATAAAGGTGTTGCCATTAACGTTTCTGCGACTCCTTGGAATCTTGGATCTATTGATTAAACAGCAGCGCTTTTACAACCTCCCTTTCATTCACTGCCTTAATCGCTACATTGAGCAGAGTGCTGCAAGCCGTTTTTCTGGATAATAGTTGTTGTGACTCTCACAATAACATAAGGTTAGTGCAATTACACGCACACATCTTGTTCACACTCAGATAAGACCCTATGTGTGCTTTTTCGGCTTTCTTTCAGTTTCCAAGATTAATCTGGACGTCCCATGAACTGTTGTCATAACACGGGAAAAGTTGCCTGGTGATGTAAGCCCATGACGCATCCTTCTTCCTCCTGTCCGCATACCCTTGGTCTCTAGGGTCCCACAGTTCTGGCCTCTCCTGGACCAGGACTATCATTATCTCCACATTAATGTGGTATGACATGCTGTGTGGGATCCATGGAGGCTTGCTTCCAGGAGTTGTGCGACTTCTGAAGTGTGTTACTTCCTGATTAGTCATGTGACGCCTCCTTATCAGCACTTAACAAGGTTCTGAGGGTTTCAGCTGTGAAAATAAGGCTTCTGACTCAGATGGTCCATGTGCGGTCCGTGATGTTGTCAGACCCATAGACTTGTATTGGCGAGTCTCGAGCGTAAATCGCATACTGTCACAGCATGTTGCAACTTTTTTCACATCCAGAATCTGGATGTGAAAAAAGCGTCCGATATAGGCATTGTGCTCTCAGACATTGATTAACATTGGTCCGTAACAGTGTGTCCTTACCCTAAGAAGCAGGAAATAAACTCCAAAAAAAGGGACATTGCATTGCAATAAAAAAACAACTTAGTGTGCATATGTTCTGTCTTTTGACCCTTTTCTTGAGGTATTGTTAGTAGAAACCTGACCATTCTTCATGCAACTGCCACTAGCAAGCCACTCGATAGTTTAAGGCTGCGTTCACACATTGCGTATTTTGCGCACTTTTTTGCGCGCACTTTTCAAAATATGCAATGTGCCTTTTGTCTGCCGGCAAATGAATGTGAAATTCATTTTGCTGTACAGACACTGCGTATTTTTACGTAGCACTTTTATAGGAAAAAGTGCCTGCATAAAAGAATGACCCTGTCAATTCTTTACGCAGCAGCGCCCACGCTTTTTCCTATAAGGCGGGCACTGCTGCATCTGATGTCACAGAGGGGAGGAAGAATCCTGGTTCCTCCTCCCCTCTGTGACATGCGTGACTGCCCCATTAGATTTCGCAGTGTATTAATATACACTGTGAAATCAAAGTTAAATAAAGACAGAAGTATGAAAAATAATAAAGAATGAAATACTTACCCTCCGACGGGTGTTCAGGAGCCGGGAGCCGCCGCAGGAATTGACCTGCTAGGACCTGTCGTGATGTCAGAGTGATGTTACGGGCACTGATTGGCCGCTCGCAGTCATGTGATATGAGCGAGCGGACAATCAGCACCGGAAGTCACTCTGAAATCACGACAGGTCCTGTTGTTCTGGTACCTGCCTGTCTCTCTGCGCCGGATCGCACAAACAGCCGCCAGAGGGTAAGTATTTGATTCTTTTTTATTTTGCATACATTCGCCTTTATTTCATTTAGATTTCTCTGTGTATATTAATACACTGCGAAATCTAATGGGGGTGGTCACAAATGTCACAGAGAGGAGGAGGAACCAGGATTCTTCCTCCCCACTGTGATATCACCTGCGCTTTATGGGCAGAAGAAAGCGTGGTGTGTGAAAGCAACAACATATTTTGTTGCGCTTTTTTGCGCGGCCAAAAAACGCGGCAAAAAGTGCGCGCAAAAAAGCGCAACAAAATACAGTACAGGCCAAAAGTTTGGACACACCTTCTCATTCAAAGATTTTTCTGTATTTTCATGACTATGAAAATAGTAGATTCACACTTAAGGCATCAAAACTATGAATTAACACATGTGGAATTATATACTTAACAAAAAAGTGTGAAACAACTGAAAATATGTCTTATATTCTAGGTTCTTCAAAGTAGCCACCTTTTGCTTTGATTACTGCTTTGCACACTTGTGGCATTCTCTTGATGAGCTTCAAAGCAGCAATGCACCCCCACACCATCACACCTCCTCCTCCATGCTTCACGGTGGGAACAAGGCATGTAGAGTCCATCCGTTCACCTTTTCTGCGTCGCTCAAACACATGGTGGATGGAACCAAAGATCTCAAATTTGCACTCATAGACCAAAGCACAGATTTCCACTGGTCTAATGTCCACTAATTGTGTTCTTTAGCCCAAACAAGTCTCTTCTGCTTGTTGCCTGTCCTTAGCAGTGGTTTCCTAGCAGCTATTTTACCATGAAGGCCTGCTGCACAAAGCCTCCTCTTAACAGTTTTTGTAGAGATGTGTCTGCTGCTAGACCTCTGTGAGGCATTGCCTGGTCTCTAATCTGAGCTGCTGTTAACCTGTGATTTCTGAGGCTGGTGACTCGGATGAACCTATCCTCCGCAGCAAAGGTGACTCTTGGTCTTCCTTTCCTGGGACGGTCCTCATGTGAGCCAGTTTCTTTGTAACACTTGAGGGTTTTTGCAACTGCACTTGGGGACACTTTCAAAGTTTTCCCAATTTTTCGGACTGACTGACCTTAATTTCTTAAAGTAATGATGGCCACTCGTTTTTCTTTTCTTAGCTGCTTTTTTCTTTCCATAATACAAATTCTAATAGTCTATTCAATAGGACTATCAGCAGTGTATCCACCAGACTTCTGCACAACACAACTGATGGTCCCAACCCCATTTACAAGGCAAGAAATCCCACTTATTAAACCTGACAGGGCACACCTGTGGAGTGAAAACTATTTCCGGTGACCACATCTTGAAGCTCATCAAGAGAATGCCAAGAGTGTGCAAAGCAGTAATCAAAGCAAAAGGTGGCTACTTTGAAGAACCTAGAATATAAGCCATATTTTCAGTTGTTTCACACTTTTTTGTTAAGTATATTATTCCACATGTGTTAATTCATAGCTTTGATGCCTTCAGTGTGAATCTACAATTTTCATAGTCATGAAAATAAAGAAAACTCTTTGAATGAGAAGGTGTGTCCAAACTTTTGGTCTGTACTGTATGCAAATGTGTGAACGTAGCATAAGGCTACGTTCACACGGTGCGTACTTCCTGCATTTTCCTTGCGCATAAATGCAGTGAAACGCAATTCTGGATACGCAGTCCAGTAAAACCTATGGGTTTTGCAGAAATGCATTCACATGTTGAGCTTTTGTGCTTTTTTTTTTACACACGCGCTTTCACTGCAAAAGCGTGCGCGTAAAAAAAAATCAACATGTCAATTTTTTGTGCTTTTATCTGAGCGCTTTTCCCGTAGCTCACATGATAAAATGGACTTGGGGAAAGCGCACAGAAAAAAGTGCACTCTGGGTCATTCCATGTCAAGTGATCCAAAAATGAATATTTTTTTTCCCTGACGTCCTCAGATTTTTTTAATTTTTTTCCTATATGAAGAACAACTTTATCTAATTACAAAAAAAAAGTTTTGAATTTTTTTCTTTATCAGTTAATTTTTTACAGATTTTTAAAGTTTAAAAAAAGTGCGAATTTTGGCCTGGTACGGCTTTACATTTTCTATCATATCTCGGGCTAGAAATAAGATAGAGAAACAAAATAAACACCAATCTACTCAGAACTGTCCAGGCTTTCATCAGATATGTCACAAGAGGATCTTTGTTAATATTTTACCCATGTGATCGAAAGCGCAAAACTTTAAAACGCATTTCCGAAAAATCGGCGCGCTTTAAATATTTCAAAAACTGCCCATGTGTCTGCTGTGCTCTTAGCCACATCTGTGCCAAATTTCAAGTTGGGATCGCAATGGGATCATATTTTAACATATTTTATTAGTAATAGCGTCAATGGGTCATTCCATATCAAGTGATCTAAATATGAATATTTTTTTTTACCTGACGTCTTTAGATTTTTTTTTTTTTTTTTTCCTTTATGAAGTACTACTTTAGTTAATTACAAATTAAAAGTTTAGAATTTTTATCTTCATCAGTTAATTTTTTACAGATTTTTAAAGTTTAAAAAAAGGGTGAATTTTGGCCTGGTATGACTTTACATTTATTTATCTCAGGCTAGAAATAAGATAATGAAGTGGGAGAGGCATCATTTTACTCAGAACGGTAACAGCTTTCATTTGAGATGTTACAAGACTATGTTTCTTTATATCAAATTCAAACTATTGACGGGCAATTGTGAAAAAATGACTGATTGTGTTCTTGGTGATTTTTGAATTGACACTATAATAGTTAAATATTTTGCACTTAGGTACAATGAATGCGTCCATGGGGTCAAGCTGGGACAGAGTCATCACAAATTAGCCTTATTTGCAGATGACCTGCTACTTTACATCTCCCAGCCCCTGGTCTCCATCCCTTCGGTCTTAATGGAGTTTGAACGGTTCGGACAATTGAGCAACTTTAAAGTGAATTGCTCCAAAACCAAGGCACTCAATATTTCTTTGCCTGGAGAATTGGTTTCTCATCTATCTAAACAGTTCCCATTTAAATGGAAAGTAGAAGCCATTAAGTACTTGGGAGTCCTTATACCAAAAGATCTTAAACAAATATTCAATTTAAATTATCAACCCCTTTTGACTAACGCAGAATCGGCATTTACCTCCTATAGACAATTAAAGCTATCCTGGTTCGGGAGAATAAACGTAGTCAAGATGGATGTTTTGCCCCGACTCTTATATACTTTTCAGACAGTTCCTGTTCTATTGGATAGAGGCTTCCTCTCCAAAATGCAATCTATGATCCTTAGATTTGTCTGGGGGGGCAAGAGGTCCAGATTGCGAATGAATATCCTATCCTTGCCCAAGACCAGAGGAGGGGTTGGACTACCCAACATACGAGCGTACTTTGTGGCTTCCTCTCTTGTTAGAGCTCTAGATTGGCATTATGATGCGTCCTCCAAGAAATGGGTAGGTGTGGAGCAAGAGGGTTTGGGGATTCCGCTGAAACACCTGCTTTGGATTTCCCCTAAAGACTCCACAGACCTAGTACCTTTGACAGACATGACCAGAAACACCTTGAAGGTATGGCACCTAGTGACGAAATCCCTCCGCTTAAACGACAGACTTAGCCCTTTGACTCCCCTTTTTTCCAACCCATCTTTCCCACCCAGATTTGACAGGCAGAGATTTTTATGTTGGCGGATTGTGGATGACACCCGAGTAGGACAGACTCTGTCCAGTGGTGGTTTGCCCCCGATGGCAGAGCTACAACTCAAAGAACCTACGAGACCTCTTAAGTGATTCGAATTTCTCCAATACAGAGCATACTTATATTCAGCTGACCACTCTTGCAGGGTAAGATTTGACGCCCAACGTATTGGAGAGGTTATTCCAACTGGAGGCTCCACTGAGGCGCAAAATATCAGTTCTATACCAGGCCTTAGGGTCCATGAGAGAGCAGGGCACCCTTTACTTCCAACGTGCTTGGGAGAGGGAATTGGGGTGTAGCATTTCAGAAGCTAATTGGCAGAAATGCTTTATATTTACTCACTCACTAGCTAGCGCTTGTTCTGCACAAGAAAGAAGCTATAAGCTGCTCACTAGATGGTACTTGTGCCCGACGACACTCCGGAACATGTTCCCTGGAACCCCTGATACCTGCTGGCGCTGTGGGGAAGAGAAGGGTACAATGATACACATTTGGTGGAGTTGTGGGGAAATCCGGCGGTTCTGGTCTGAGGTTTTCAATGCATACGTCCGGATAACAGGTAAACAAGCCGAATGCTGCCCAGAATCGGCAATGTTATCCATTTTTCCAGGTCCTATTGGGCTACAGAAGAGGGATATTCTCCGCTTTTGCATCTCGGCTGCTCGTGCTGTGATCCCGAGGTTCTGGAAATCAAGCCGGGCTCCATCTCTACTTGATTGGTTCAAAGAATTGATGGACATATATCGAATGGAGGAGCTTGCAGCTGATGCGTCGGGATCTCGGAACAAATTCTTAAGGATTTGGGTTGAATGGATTCTTTTTCACGACTCTGCAGAATTTAGGAGTATCTTTTCCAGCACAGATAATATGGCTCGACCTCTGACTGATGGGGAGCCAGTGGGATGAGTACCCTTTCTCCTTCCCATACCTCACCCGTCCCCCCCCCCCCCCCCCTCCTTTTTTTCTTACGTGGCTTTTCTTTCCCAGTATAACTTTTTCTAATGGTTTTTGTTTCTCTTCTCTCTCTCTTCTTTTCTATCTCTCTTTTCTTCCCATCTGATACATTCAGTCTAGGTATTTCCTTTCTACACCTATACCTTCAGAATTCTAGTGAACATTAGACAGGTATCGGAAACTCTGAGCTGTGAGTAGATCATTAATATTTCGGCCTTCCTTTCCGGTACACCAGTCGATAGACTATTCCAACTAGGCCTCAACGGGTAATGACCCACTTACGTGGTCAACCTGTTAGAAGGGGCCAAGTGATAAAAATCATTCTGCTGGGGCTGCTTGTCCCCTTGACATCAGAACATCTCAAAACCCTGAGAAAGGTTGTATACTTGAGTGTTTGGAATTATATTTAGATTGTAGTATATATTGCACCAGAGATAAGCGCAAAAGTAAATTTGCAGCTTATCTTAAAGTTACTAATAACTTTGTGAATTCTCTTTTTGTATATTTTATATGTCTCAAGATTTTGTTAAAAGATTGAATGTATGTCTTTCATATGTTTTTTCAAAATTTAATAAAAATGAGATTAACCATAGTTAAATATTTTAAAATATGATCCCATCACGATCCCAACTTGAAATTTGGTACAGATGTGGCTAAGAGCATAAAAGACACATGGGCAGTTTTGGAAAATTTTTATTAAAACGTTTTTTCGGAAATGCGTTTCAAAATGTTGCGTTTGCATTCGCATGGGTAAAAAATTAAAATTAACAAATATACTCTTGTGACATATCTGGTGAAAGCCTGCACAGTTCTGAGTAGAATGGTGTTTATTTTGTTTCTCTATCTTATTTCTAGCCCGAGATAAAAAAATGGAAAGTCATACCAGGCCAAAATTCACCCTTTTTTTAAACTTTAAAAATCTGTAAAAAATTAACTGATGAAGAAAAAAATTCCAAACTTTTAATTTGTAATTAACTAAAGTAGTACTTCATAAAGGAAAAAAAAAATAAAAATCTAAAGACGTCAGGTAAAAAAAAATATTCATATTTAGATCACTTGATATGGAATGACCCATTGACGCTATTAATAGTAAAATATGTTAAAATATGATCCCATTGCGATCCCAACTTGAAATTTGGCACAGATGTGGCTAAGAGCAAAGCAGACACATGGGCAGTTTTTGAAATATTTAAAGCGCGCCGATTTTTCGGAAATACGTTTTAAAGTTTTGCGCTTGCGATCACATGGGTAAAATATTAACAACGATCCTCTTGTGACATATCTGATGAAAGCCTGTATAGTTCTGAGTAGATTGGTGTTTATTTTGTCTCTCTATCTTATTCCTAGCCTTAGTTATGAGGAGAAACGTAAAGGCAGGCAACAGCGAAATTCGCACTTTTTCCGAACTTTGAAAATCATTTTAAAAAAAAATAAATTTTTAAAAAAATTTTTCTCTTCACATTTTGCATTGTCTGACATGCTATTATCAAATAACAAAATCTCAAAAGAATTAAAAATATAGAGGTAATAATCATTGGTTCACTTGACATGGAATGACCCCTCTGTGCATGCAGTTGTGCTTTTTTGCCTGTACGCGCGTAAAAAAGCGCAACTGCAAAAAAAGCACAAAAAATATGCACCGTGTGAACGAAGCCTAAGTAAATAGTTTAATTACAAGTGAAAAAAAAGAGGTCATAAGAAATTACCAAAAATACACTGTAAAATGAACTTCAGGAAAAGAACACCTGCATTTTTTTTTATGAAGAAAAACATCATACATTGTGTGTAAACCTTAGGCCTAGTTCACAACTAATGCAGGTTTGCGTTTTGCTTCATTTGCGTTTCTATGCGTTTTTACTGCTAAAAGCGCATCCAAACACATGCGTTTTTGCCCCCATTGATTTCAATGGAAACGCAAGCAAAAACGCATGTGCATTTTCAAAATGCAAAAACGCATGCGTTTTTGCAAACGCAGCCAAAAATGGTGGGCTGTTGCATCTAGGGCTGCGTTTTGAAAATGCACATGTGTTTTTGCATGCGTTTCCATTGAAATCAATGGGGACAAAAACGCATGTGATTGGATTTTAGCGGTAAAAACGCATAGAAAAGCAAATGAAGCAAAACGCAGACCAGAGGGCCTTAGTTTATGCGTTGCAATAAAATATACTACAATACATTTGCACTTATGTTTTGCCATCTGTCTTGCGCTTTCACCTGTCCTGTGCAAAAGGGATCAGAGGGAAAAATGATCAGTAACCGTTTGGTGTTTATTTAAGTGGTGGATGGAGATGACATTGGTGCACCTGGCATATGTGGACCCAGAGTTTAACATTTTTTGCACCTAATTTTTTGTGCACATTTGATAAGGGCCGCTTTACACACACCAACTTCTGTGACCAACTTCTGAACAGATCTCTGCTTGCAGTAAAATCATGGACACAGCCACAAAATGGAACAATGTGTCCATGATTTCACTGCAACCAGAGATCTGTTCAGATGTTGGTCACAGATATCTGTGTGTGTAACGTGGCCTTAAAGGTACCTTTACACGCCGCCACAACAGGATGCATACAACCCTCTACAGGCTACAAATGTGGCTTGTCGCGCCAATATCGCCCGTAGTAGCGGCGTCTGAAGACGGGACAACACAGCCGGCTACAGATACATCTGTATCCGTACCCTGCCCATAAACAGATGGCTACATCGCCGATTGTAGCGAGTTGTCTCGGCGTGTAAAGAACCCACAGAAGGGAACTGTCGACATCCGGCGATGTAGCTGCAATGTAGCTAAGGCGTCACCCAGGCTCCGTGTTACCGCGCCCCATCTGCGATCATTGGTGGAAGATGCTGCGTTACGATTGGCCCTTGCCTCACAGCCCTCCATCTTGGATGAGCTGTCCCTTCAGCACTACACATACGCGCCGTATGCACGATCATATATTAGTACAATTACGCGGACACACACTTGACGTAAGAAAACTACCAAATGCCCCATGATCTTCATACAGTGTGCACACTCAACACATGATAACGAATAATGCTGTACACAGCGCACAAGTGTGTGTTACATACCGCTCTGGCTTCTTGTACAGCAGCTGCCGTAGAAGTGTTCCGTGTGTGGCACTGCGCGCAGCGCACACACAGATGCACACAAACCCATACCACAACGAAAGTTAGTACTCAGTATACTGATCATAGCCGTGTTGTACGCACTGCACTGTGGGTCTTCTGTAGTAGGTGCCGCATAAGTGTGTCGGCCGTGTCACTGCGCGTTGGCCTATTTAAAAAGGTGCGTCACCCCGACAGCGGCCGTAATGACGTCATGACGTTGGTTTCATTTTCACTCTGCCTGCAAGGTGCCAGCCCCGCCTCTGCACACACCATAGCAGTCATGGCAGCCGTTCACCGCGCTGCAACGTGGGGGATGGCGGAGCTGATCATCCTCATTGATCAGTGTGACCGTCAGGACTATTGGGGCCACCATCACCACCGGCACCCCAGGCTGCGCAATCGGCGCACCGTCCGGCGGATCCAGCGGTCCCTGATCTGCCAACTGGGGGTAGAGAGGACAGTCAAAGCGATCCAAAAGAAGATCGCTGACTTAAAGCACAAGTGCCCGGGTCGCATATTGGACATCCGTGCCAGGATTGCCAGGCTGCGTGGTGAGTAATTGTTGGCCCAAAACACACCCCGCCACATGTGCATGTCCCAAAATACACAAAAATGGATGGAAACATATGACAAGGGACAGTGTGGCCTACACAATCAAACACATCTTCACAGTGTTGTGGTCATCCAGTCAGCCCTAAAAATGTCTCACACGCACAGTACATGCATACAACATGAGTGTATGCATCCAGCATCACCTGGTTGATGCTAAGTAAGGCTGGGGTCACACACACAGATCTGTGGCCAGATATTGTTGGCAGATCTCTGTTTGCAGTGAAATCATGGACAGATTGCTCCATTTGTACCCAGCCACAAAATGGAACAATGTGTCCATGATTTGACTGCAACCAGAGATCTGTGAACAATATCTGGCCAGATATCTGTGTGTGTGACCCCAGCCTTAGCCGTCAAAAACATAGCCACACAAGCTATTTGTAGGAGAACAATGTGTAGGTACGATATTATAACGTGTTTTGTTGTGAAATTTCTAAATAGATGCCGATTCGTCATCTGAAGAAGGGCCCCATGCCCCACCCCCAGGTGGCCCATCCACAACACCGCCACATCAGCCTCAAGTGGCACCCTTGGCCCCAAGCTCAACACCTTCCCCAGGGCCTCAGGAGCCAGACCTGCCCTCACCAACCGGGACAGAGGACCTGGAGGAGCAGTCAGCACCTGGCAGCCCGCTGGAGTGTGACCAGCTGTCCCCATCTGCTTGGCTGGAGGAGGACGACATCACCTCCCCACAGGAGGGCCAGGAGCTGGAAGCACCTGCCGGGCCAGAGGAGGGTTTGCCCCGTAGCCCAGGACCACTTTTGCCCCTAAACCACGTAATGTGGCCACGGAGCCCCAGCCCGGGAGTAACACCACCTCCCACTGTCTCCAGCTCAGTGGTGAGTCCTGGGGTGACCATGTCCCCACACAGTGACTATGGTGGTAAGTGTGTTATGTTGCCACAGACACCCTGCACACTGTTCCTTAAATTTCATCTTGCCCAACAAGATTTCCCTAAACATAGTTAAGAATGTTGTTTAACCATTTCTGCAGATGGTGAACGTGCGGGTGCATCTGGATGGAGCTTGACCCCATCTCTCTCCCCGTCTGATGGTGATGTGGAGTTGCAGGAACAGGGTAAGTGGATGGTTGTGGGCAGTCCTGACTAGCCATAAGCAGCGACTGCTGTGTACTAAAGTGTGTTTTTACTCCCAATACAGGTGCCCCTACCATGGAGGAATTCATCCTGGCCCATCAGGCATTTGTCGCCCGCATGACTAGGGCTCTACAGCATGGGCTGCAGGACCTTGGGCGGCTGGGTCAAATGCTGGCGGCCCTACGGCCAGAACAGGGATCACACCCATGAATTTGATGGATGCATTTTATCCTGGCCAAACATGGCCCCAAAAACTGTTGTCCCAGTTGGACCCTGACATTTTCACACGTTGGCTTGTTGCCTTGAAAAAGTGAAAATGTTTGTTTGTTTTTTGTTTTGCCCCCGTTGGGCTCTTTTCTTATAGTGTCCCACATTGGGACCATCACGAGTGTGGACTGGCTAGCCCTTTGCCTTCTTTACCTATCCTGGCCCACATTGGGACCATCACGAGTGTGAACTGGCTAGCCCTATCTGGAAACACCATTCTGTGTATTGTGGCAAATGTCTGTCACACATGTATGTTGCTAATAAAATGTCTGGGAAAGTTTGTATTAGGCTCCTTCATGTCACAACAATTATATGTGGCGCACAAACATGTCCATCAGGTAACTATGTCACCCAGATTACCACACCTCTTTGTCAAAGTGCAACCACATCACAAATGAACCTATGGTCGTCCTGCTCTGAGGGGATTGGCCCATATTGTGTGGCTTTGCCCAACCTATATTGGGACCACCACCATTCTCCCACGTTGACCCCCAAAAACCATAACCCAAAAGAAATACACAATTGTGTCCGAAACAAAATTTATTCTCCTCTGAGTGTTAAAAAAAAGGAAACAAAGCTTATGCAGCACATCTGCAAACAGGTTTTTTTTTTTTTTTTAAAAAAAAACATAAAAAAAAACACAATTTGCTTCACAAGGAAAAGTCCAGACTGCCAATTCTGTGCATTGGCTACTAGTGTCCAACTTCATCATCCTCTGTCGGCTCTGACAATGCCGGCTCCCCCCTCCTCTCAGGGCAGCCCCGACCTGCCCGAGAACGTCTTGTTGTATGACGACGTGTTGGGGGGGATGGGGTGACTGTGGCGGGGCCGGTCTTCTCACGGGCCGAGATGGGGCGGCTGGGGAAAGGGGCCATAAGTGGTTTTGCATGGGGGGGGAAGACGTGGCATCCCCATTGAAGGGCCCCATCATCGGCAGCATCAGCGGCATTGTTGAAGACCCTCAGAAGGATCTTTTTTTGGAGCGGCTCCATCCCTCGCAACCTGTCGCTCATGTAGAGGGCGGTGCTGTCGATGTGGGTCCGCTGTTCGCTCAACAGCACGCGTCGGGCCCAGGCGCCCAGCTCCGTCTCGGGTGGTGCAGGACGTCGCCGGCGACGGATCCCGGAGCTGGGACCTGGGCCTGGACCCACATCACTCGCCCCGCCCTCCTGCTCAGCCCCAGATGTCAATGGCTGAGCATCATCAGCGACAGATTGCTCCGCAATGGAGCCGTCCTCTTCTGGGGCCTGTGGGTGGAGAAAAAAAAAACCTCATTAGTGAAGGCAATATCAACTCAATACATTGACAACAGGACTCTAGATACCACTCCCACACACACCAAGGCCACCAACCAAGATGGAAAATTAGGAAAAACACAGTAAAGCACCAAAGGTTCAAGACCACAACACCAGTACTTCTCCTGTACACTCACCTCGACCATTCCAGGAACTCAGATCAATACAGAATTAGGTGTTAGTCAGGGAGCCGTAACCCAATTAGTACATGTCACCACAACACCTTGATACTGGGGGCTGTGCTGGCCAAGGACACATATTGCCCACCTTTCCATTTGGACTCCTATTATGATGAGAATCCACCCCACAGTCAACTACCTATAACCCACTGGCAACAAAGCCAACACACATGTGAGCCAGCACCATTTACTACATGGTACTATGTGGCTGTTTGAGAACAAACCACCTGCTATCTTGAAACCCTTAAATAAGTTACCTAAACATAACAAGATGTTGTGGAAGATGCAACATTGGAATACGGCTGTAAGCATAGAATTTTAAAGTCTTCTAAGTCCTGGAAGGAGGGCAGATAGATTGACACCCAAAGGTTTCCCGCAGCAAGGATGAAAATATTGCAAAAAGGTTGGTGTAAAGGATTTAGACAAGCACACATGTGAAGGAAACATTGTGGCCCACCACAGTCACACAATTACCCACCTCCTGTGGCGCAGATGGTGACTCAGCCGGGCCTACATGGGACGCAGCAACGGGGCAGTTGGTGGTCGTTCGATGCGGGCGAGCCTTGCCCAGGATGAAGGTGAAGAGGGGATAGTACCATAGGGTAGGTGATGGTACCTCCTCAGCTCCAGCCCCTGAGCGACGGCGCTGGTACTCAGTGTGAGCCCGCATGAACGCCGACCGCATGTTCTTTATCTTGAGTGCCACCATATGCTTGTCCCACCTCTTGCCTACCCTTGGCTCCAACCGATTTGCCAGAGCCACAAGAGTCCGGTAGGCCTCGGCCCTCGCTGCCCGATTTTTATATTCAGGCAGCGAGCTGCGCCACAAACACTCGTGCCGCTGATACTCCGTGAGAAGCTGGGACTCCAATTCCACAGTACCCCTCGGCATCTGCCGATGACAAAACACACCCAAAACAGACAGTCACAACACAAGGCATACCGACATTTCAAAACTTAGAAAAATAATACACATGCTCATTACCTTTCAACAGGGATAATATATGCAGCTATTTTGGGGAGTGAAACTTTGCATGGGTGGGCCATTTTCGCTATCTCACACCGCTACAAAGTCAAACACATGTATGCCACAAATAGCAAGCACCGGATATCGGTGTCCACCTACACATGTTTCGTACATGATTTAAGTCCCCAATGGACCTATTTAAACACACCTTCACACGGTGTGTGCGTACATACCTGTAGCCCAACATGTGACCAAACACATTGTGTGCTAACTAGTACCTGTGCACTGTCCAAAATGGTTAAGGTTAACTATATGAGAAAGGAGGGCTGGGTGTGTGCCAACACTGCACATACTACATGTAATGTGCACCCAGATGATCATGTTGGTGTTCCTCCAGACGTGGAAGTACAATTTTAACACATGTACCAAACATCCCTGGAATCAACGGGGAAAATCTGGCACCCATCAAATGTTGATGTGCAGTACCAGCAAAAACAAAACCTTTATCTGTTGCCATCGCAAATAACATCAAAAGGTGCAAATCCATACTTAGACAATACAAGTCGAGGCACTACCTGCCTATTGCCCTACAGAAAATAACATTGCCATATGTAATATTACAGGACAAAAATTACATGCCGCATGAAGCATGCCCATACACACATCGCCTAAGCGGCCTGTGCCAGAACCATCTGCGTTCAATAAATTTTCAGGGAAACCGCTAAAGAGGCTTACCGTCAGAGCAACAGAAGTCAAACAGGACACTAGTAGCTCAATGCACATCGGCGTCTGGACAAGGTGCAGTGGCCATTGCCCTGGCTTTATAGTGCGCTAAACCAATCACGCCGGACACAATTACGCACATCGTGATGGGACACCTGGGTGCGGATTAGACTTGCGCTAATTGGTGTAGATCGCTGAATCGTGATAGGTTTGCGGCCCTTTAAAAGCTGCCCATGCCGGCAAACATTACGCTTGCTGGCCAGACCCATTAAGTAAGTATTTGTGGACACACATGGAATTTGCGCTGGGTGGGGGTGCATATGTGGATGTTAATGGAGAGCGCCGAAGACTGCTTTTGCGGACTATATAGGGGTTATAATTGTTGGGGACGATATAGTGTGCGGTGTGGTTTTTGAGTAGGTATTTTGCCTGGGGCTTCACTCTTTTGTTGAGATACATTGCTGTGTTTGTTTCCAGACAACATAGAGGAGAATGGCAGCAGGACTGTAGACAGAACTGTGTAACTCATGTTGACTGGATCGATTTCTGCATACTGGTTCTGGCCAATGGAGACTGGGTCCAACGGTAAATAGGATCACACATGTCTTGGAGGTGTGGCGCTCAAGACATAGCACAGATGTGTACTAAAAATGACACCTTCCAAAACATATGAAACCATGTATAAGCATGTGCAATGTTGTTAGGTTCATGTAGCCTTTCCTCAACCTCCCATATCGGGGTACGTAACATTTGTTATTCTTCACATTTTTACTGTCATCAATTTCAATTATGGTCTGTGTAATGCATTCTGGGACCTGTTTGAGCAACATTATTGGTGACACATGTCCCTTTTGAACTCCCTAGGTGCAGATGTGTGACTTTGAGACCCTCCCATTGAAGTTGATGTATAGGAGGCCACTATCATTCGCCGTGTTCCATTTTGGTTGGGGTGACTACTGGGTGTTTGCCGACCCTTGCTGCAGGGATGTGTTTTGGCCCCACATTAGAGATCCCATCCACTTGGCTATAGTGTGTAATCGAAAAGAGGTGTGGCTTGTTTAACATGCTGACATGGCCACATATTGTTCTATGTACTCATGTTGTGTATTCTCATCTACAGGTGCTGATATTGATGATGCAGAATATCCATGACCGCAATGTTATCGTGGCTGCCGCAGTGGTGGAAGAGCAAATGTGGCTTCAGGATCGGTATGAAAGGTTGATGAGCCGCAGACAGCGCCGGTTGTGGACCCGTGATTGGCTTCTCAGGCGGCAAACCCGGGGCCACATGCAGCTGTTGCGGGAGCTGGAGCTTAACTGTCCTGATGATTACCGAAACTATCTCCGTATGCCCGAGGACTGTTTCACCTTCCTATTGGAGCGTGTAGGGCCAATGATAGCGCGTCAGGACACTATAATGCGCCCATCAGTATCAGCTGCTGAGCGGTTGGCGATCACTTTGCGGTTCCTGGCTACAGGGCAGTCCATGACATCCCTCACATACTTGTCACGTGTCTCCCTGCCCCTGCTGAGCCGCCTGATCCCTGAAACGTGTTGGGCCATCTGGAGAGCTCTGCAGCCAGCCTACATGAAAATGCCTCTAACCGCCACAGAATGGCTGGAAGTAGCCCGAGGCTTTGAAACCCGGTGGAACTTCCCCAACTGTGGCGGGGCATTGGATGGTAAGCACGTGAGGATTACCAAACCTGGCCACTCTGGCTCTTTGTATTTCAATTACAAAGGGTATTGTAGTATAATCCTCATGGCTGTAGTGGATGCCAACTATGAGTTCCTCTACGTGGATGTTGGAATGCCTGGTCGCAACTCAGATGGGGGGGTGTTTGCCCGAAGCTCCTTGGCAACACTACTAGGGAGTGGTGGGCTAAACTTACCCTCCAATGAGGACACGACCGAACATCTCAACTTTGCGTTTGTGGCGGATGAAGCATTCCCACTTCAGGAACACCTACTGCGGCCATATCCCCAGAGGGCCCTTACTTCTGAGAAACGCATTTTTAACTACCGGCTATCCCGGGCCCGCCGTGTAGTTGAAAATGCGTTTAGGATCATGGTTGAATAGATTCCGGATTTTTCATACGCCTATACATATGAAACCGGAGTCTATTGACGCGGTAGTGGTGGCCTGCTGTGTGCTGCATAACTTCCTGCGTCGTAGGGATAGAGCATCATACACGCCAGGAGGTTATGTAGATCATGCAGACGCTACAACAGGGGAGCTCCGTCCAGGGTCTTGGCGTGATGATGGCCATGTGATTGTGCCACTCCAGCCGCAGAGCCATGGCCGCACTCGGCAGGAGGCCAGGGACAGTAGAGACGCTTACTGCTCCTACTTCAATGGGTCTGGTGCAGTGAGCTGGCAGGACCAGGCCATATAATGTGGCTGGCTCTGGGAGGTGCTTTTGTGGTTTCAATGGAGGTGACAGCAGGTTAGCTGCGCCCCTTTTATTTTTGGTTGACCATTTTCATGATCTTTGGTTTCATTATGTGCATAAGGTTTCATTACTTACTTAGTTAGTTAGTTAGTTAGTTAGTTTATGATTTTCCTTTTAATGTTTTGGATGCACAGTTTTCTATGTGTGGTAAATTGGTTATCCCTTTAATGTGGGTGAACAATGTCACATGCTCTTTAATTGTCCATTGTTTTTACTTTCTGTATATTTTTTTTGCACAATCCAAGGTCACGATTAATGCAATATATTAAACATTTTTATGTTGGATCCAAAATAATCTGTGTGAGCCTGATTACTTGGTGGAGGAGGGCAATGTGATGAAGGTTTTGGTGGGGGCCTGGGATGTCATAGCCACCTATTGGCTGGGATTGGGCAGTCAATATGTGTGGGTAGCCATGTTTTTTTACAAGTATTTTGGCCAACAGTGTTTGTGGCCATTGTGCGTACATGAGCCTTTATTTTGTTGTAGGCAGAGGGTCCCCTGCACACAGCACATTGATGCAGGACATATTGTTCTCAGGTGTTTTAAAATACAGTGTCACACAGATCTTTGACATGTTGCCTTGGGAGCTGTTCCACTACATTCACATCTGTGGGCAGATATATTAAACCATTCAGCCTGTATTCACACATTACTTCGCCACAGTTGACACAGATAGAATTTTTACAGAAAACGCACATACTGTGTGTTGTAAGCCGCTACTGTGTGTCACACAAACGCACCTCAGTGCAATCGGCACACGCCGCTGTCACAGCGCTGATCGTGCGTGACAAGGCAAACACTTGTACTACGCACACATAGCCCCGGACGCTACTTTGATACACACGGGTATGTGACTGGCCACCGCGCTAGCGTGACCCATTACCATCGATTTCGATGCATTCCGCATGCTCCGCCATGTCACAACCGCTTATTCCGTGCCACATCCGATCACTAGTACGGCACGTCTCGCCCATCCGCCCTTTCCGTCGTGCCAATCACAACTCGTACTGTTGGCCAATGGTTGTGGTTTGGGCGCGGCGTACAGGTCTGTGGCACGCTATTTGTTTTACGTCCTGCCTTTGTTGCTTCCAGATCACTCTGTGGTGGCGGTGTGTAAAGCTGGTACGCTAAGCTACAGACGGCTACTTGCGACTCCCGGCGATGTATCTAGCTGTAGATGTAGCGTAGCGTAGGCACGCTTGTGGCGGCGTGTAAAGAGGGTGCGTTTCCCGTTGGTAACCGTTCGGCCGTGCTCGTGCACGTGAAGTAGCCGTTGGTATCCATCCTGTTGTGGCGGCGTGTAAAGGTACCTTAAGGGCTTAAGGGTACCTTACACGCGGCTACATTTCTAGGGTGGCTACAGGTAACTTACTGGTTGCAGTGAATCTGAAGACAAGGTTCTATCTGTTGCTGTGTACAATGGAATAATCTCTCCATGATTTCACTGCAACGTAAGTTACCTGTAGCCACCTAGAAATGTAGCCGCGTGTAAAGGTACCTAAGGGCCACTTTACACACACCAACTTATCTGTCAACTTCTGAACAACTTACTAGTTGCAGTGAAATCTGGACACATTGCTCCATTTTGTGGCTTTGTACAAATGGAACATGTATCCATGATTTCACTGCAGCAGCAAGTTGTCAGAAGTTGGACAGGTAAGTTGGTGTGTGTAAAGTGGCCATAAGGGTACCTTTACACGCCGCTACTGGCGGGTGGCTACAACTGTCTTCACACGCCGCTACACACGTTGAATTGGCGGTGCAAGATACATTTCTCCATGTACCGGTTGTAGCCACCGCTAGTAGCGGCGTGTAAAGGTACCCTAAGGGTACCTTTACACGCGGCTACATTTCTAGGGTGGCTACAGGTAACTTACTGGTTGCAGTGAAATCATGGAGAGATTATACCATTTGTACACAGCAACAAGATAGAACCTTGTCTCCATGATTTCACTGCAACCAGTAAGTTACCTGTAGCCACCCTAGAAATGTAGTCGCGTGTAAAGGTACCCTAATGGTACCTTTACACGCCGCCACAACAGGATGGATACCAACGGCTACTTCACGTGCACGAGCACGCCCGAACGGTTACCAACGGGAAACGCACCCTCTTTACACGCCGCCACAAGGTGCGCTACGCTACGCTACATCTACAGCTAGCTACATCGCCGGGTGTCGCAAGTAGCCGTCTGTAGCTCAGCGTACCAGCTTTACACACCGCCACCACAGAGTGATCTGGGAGCAACAAAGGCAGGACGTAAAACAAATAGGCGTGCCACAGACCTGTACGCCGCGCCCAAACCACAACCATTGGCCAACACTACGGAGTTGTGATTGGGCACGACGGAAAGGGCGGATGGCTGAGACGTGCCGTACTAGTGATCGGAGTGTGGCACGGAATAAGCGGTTGTGACATGGCGGAGCATGCCGAATGCATCGAAATCGATGGTAATGGGTCACGCTAGAGCGGTGGCTAGTCCCATACCCCGTGTGTATCAAAGTAGCGGTCCGGGGCTATGTGTGCGTAGTACAAGTGTTTGAGTTGTCACGCACGATCAGCGCTTGTGACAGCGGCGTGTGCCGATTGCACTGAGGTGCGTATGTGTAGTGCTGAAGGGACAGCTCAGCCAAGATGGAGGGCTGTGAGGCATGGGCCAATCGTAACGCAGCATCTTCCACCAATGATCGCAGAAGGGGCGCGGTAACACGGAGCCTGGGTGACGCCTTAGCTACATTGCAGCTACATCGCCGGGTGTCCAGAGTTCCCTTCTGTAGCTTCTTTACACGCCGATACAGCTCGCTACAATCGGCGATGTAGCCATCTGTTTATGGGCAGTGCACGGATACAGAGGTATCTGTAGCCGGCTGTGTCGTCCCATCTTCACACGCCGCTATTACGGGCGATATTGGCGCGACAAGCTACAATCGTAGCCTGTAGCGGATTGTATGCATCCTGTTGTGGCGGCGTGTAAAGGTACCATAAGGGTACCTTTACACACGGCTACATTTGTAGCTTGTCACCAGGTAACTTACTGGTTGCAGTGAAATCATGGATACATGGTTCTATCTTGTTGCTGTGTACAAATGGAATCATGTATCCATGATTTCACTGCAACCAGTAAGTTACCTGGTGACAAGCTACAAATGTAGCCGTGTGTAAAGGTACCCTAATGGTACCTTTACACGCCGCCACAACAGGATGGATACCAACGGCAACTTCACGTGCACGAGCACGGCCGAACGGTTACCAACGGGAACCGCACCCTCTTTACACGCCGCCACAAGGTGCGCTACGCTACGCTACATCTACAGCTAGATACATCGCCGGGTGTCGCAAGTAGCCGTCTGTAGCTCAGCGTACCAGCTTTACACACCGCCACCACAGAGTGATCTGGGAGCAACAAAGGCAGGACGTAAAACAAATAGGCGTGCCACAGACCTGTACGCCGCGCCCAAACCACAACCATTGGCCAACAGTACGGAGTTGTGATTGGGCACGACGGAAAGGGCGGATGGCCGAGACGTGCCGTACTAGTGAGCGGAGTGTGGCACGGAATAAGCGCTTGTGACATGGCGGAGCCTGGCGAATGCATCCAAATCGATGGTAATGGGTCACGCTAGAGCGGTGGCCAGTCACATATCCCGTGTGTATTAAAGTAGCGGTCCGGGGCTATGTGTGCGTAGTACAAGTGTTTGCCTTGTCACGCACGATCAGCGCTTGTGACAGCCGCGTGTGCCGATTGAACTGAGGTGCGTTTGTGTGCCACACATTAGCGTCTTACAAAAGACAGTATGTGCGTTTTCTGTCAAAAATCTGTGACAACTGTGGCGAAGTATGTGTATGTATACAGGCTGAATGGGGTTTAATATATGTGCTGACAGATGTGAATGTAGTGGAACAGCTTCCAAGGCACCAAGTCAAAGATCTGTGTGACAGTGTATTAGCAAACACCTGACAAGAATATGTCCTGCATCAATGTGCTGTGTGCAGGGGACCCTCTGCCTACAACAAAATAAAGGATCATGTACGCACAATGGCCACAAACACTGTTGGGCAAAAGACTTTCAGAAAAACATGGCTACCCACACATATTGTGTGCACAATCCCAGCCAATAGGTGGCTATGACATCCCAGGCCCCCACCCAACCCTGCATCACATTGCCCTCCTCCACCAAGTAATCAGGCTCACACAGATTATGTTGGATCCAACAGAAAAAGGTTTAATATATTGCATGAATCTTGACCTTGTCTTGTGCAAACAAAATATACATAAAGTAAAAACATTGTAGAATTCAAGAGCAGGTGACATTAATCAGCCAAATTCAATGGATAAGCAAATCACCACACATTGCAAACTGTGCATGGAAAAAATACCAAAATAACCTAAACTAACTAACTAACTAACTACATAATGAAAACTCATGCACATAATGAAAACAAAGATAATGGAAAAGGTCAACCAAACATTAAAGGGGTGCAGCTAACCTGCTGTCACCTCCATTGAAAACACAAAAAGCAACTCCCAGAGCCAGCCACATTATATGGCCTGGTCCTGCCAGCTCACTGCACCAGACCCATTGAAGTAGGAGCAGTAAGCTTCTCTACTGTCCCTGGCCTCCTGCCGAGTGCGGCCATGGCTCTGCGGCTGGAGTGGCACAATCACATGGGCCTCATCACGCCAAGACCCTGGACGGAGCTCCCCTGTTGTAGCGTCGGCATTATCTACATAACCTCCTGGCGTGTATGATGCTCTATCCCTACGACGCAGGAAGTTGTGCAGCACACAGCAGGCCACCACTACCGCGTCAATAGACTCCGGTTTCATATGTATAGGTGTATGAAAAATCCGGAATCTATTCGCCATTATCCCAAACGCATTTTCAACTACACGGCGGGCCCGGGATAGCCGGTAGTTGAAAATGCGTCTCTCAGAAGTAAGGGCCCTCTGGGGATATGGCCGCAGTAGGTGTTCCTGAAGTGGGAATGCTTCATCCGCCACAAACGCAAAGTTGAGATGTTCGGTCGTGTGCTCATTTGAGGGTAAGTTTAGCCCACCATTCCCTAGTAGTGTTGCCAAGGAGCTTAGGGCAAACACCCCCCCATCTGAGTTGCGACCGGGCATTCCAACATCCACGTAGAGGAACTCATAGTTGGCATCTACTACAGCCATGAGGATTATACTACAATACCCTTTGTAATTGTAATACAAAGAGCCAGAGTGGGCAGGTTTGGTAATCCTCACGTGCTTACCATCCAATGCCCCGCCACAGTTGGGGAAGTTCCACCGGGTTTCAAACCCTCGGGCCACTTCCAGCCATTCTGCGGCGGTTAAAGGCATTTTCATGTAGGCTGGCTGCAGAGCTCTCCAGATGGCCCAACACGTTTCAGGGATCAGGCGGCTCAGCAGGGGCAGGGAGACACGTGACACGTATGTGAGGGATGTCATGGACTGCCCTGTAGCCAGGAACCGCAAAGTGATCGCCAACCGCTCAGCAGCTGATACTGATGGGCGCATTATAGTGTCCTGACGCGCTATCATTGGCCCTACACGCTCCAATAGGAAGGTGAAACAGTCCTCGGGCATACGGAGATAGTTTCGGTAATCATCAGGACAGTTAAGCTCCAGCTCCCGCAACAGCTGCATGTGGCCCCGGGTTTCCCGCCTCAGAAGCCCATCACGGGTCCACATCCGCCGCTGTCTGCGCCTCATCAACCTTTCATACCGATCCTGATACCACATTTGCTCTTCCACCAACGCAAGAGCCACGATAACATTGCGGTCATGGATATTCTGCATCCTCAATATCAGCACCTGTAGATGAGAAAGCACAACATGAGTACATAGACCAAAATGTGTGCAAGTCAGCAGGTTCAGCAAGCCACACCTCTTTTCCATTACACACTATAGCCAAGAGGATGGGATCTCTTGTGTGGGCCCAAAACACAACCCGGAAGCAAGGACGGCAAAACACCCAGTAGTCACCTCAAACAACATGGCACACGGCGATTGAGAGTGGGCTCCTCTACATCAACGTCAATGGGAGCTCCCAAAATTCACACATCTGCACCTAGGTGAGTTAGAAAGGGACATGTGTCACCAATAATGTTGGTCAAACAGGTCCCATAATCCATTACACAGCCCATAATGTCAATTGATTACAGTAAAAATGAGAA
Source organism: Allobates femoralis (assembly GCA_033576535.1). Lineage (NCBI taxonomy): Eukaryota > Metazoa > Chordata > Amphibia > Anura > Aromobatidae > Allobates > Allobates femoralis. The sequence goes on from JARQOC010000003.1 coordinate 552,144,042, forward strand.
GAATAACGAATGTGACGTACCCCGATATGGAAGGTTGAGGAAGGCTACATGAACCAAACAACATTGCACATGACTGCGGATGGTTACCCATGGTGTAATTGGTTTTTGAAGGTGTCATTTTAAATACACATGTATGCCATGTCTGGCGCCCAACACCTCAAAGCCCTGTGTCATCCCATTCCCGTTGAACACAGTCTCCATTGGCCACAACCAGTATGCAGAAATCGATCCAGTCGACATGAGTGACACAGTTCCGTCTACAGTCATGCATCCATTCTCCTGTATGTTGTCTGCAAACAAACACAGCAATGTATCTCAACAAAAGTGTCAAGGCCCACACAAAATGCCGTATCCTAACCCACACACTACACTATATCTCGTCCCCAAAAATACAAACCCCTATATCGGCCGCTACACCAGTCTCCGGCGCTCTCCAAGAATATCAACATATGCACCCCACCCTGCGCTAATTCCATGTGTGTCCACAAAAACTTACCTAATGGGTCTGGCCAGCAAGCGTAATGTTTGGCGGGATGGGCAACTTTTAAAGGGCCGCCAACCTATCACGATTCAGCGATCTCCACCAATTAGCGGAAGGCAAATCCGCACCCAGGTGCCCCATCAGGATGTGCATAATTGTGTCCGCTGTGATTGGTGTCCCGGACTATAAAGGCAGGTCAATGGCCACTGCTCCGTGTCCAGACGTCGATGTGCATTGAGCTACTAGTGTCCTGTTTGACTTCTGTTGCTCTGACGGTAAGCCTCTTTAGCGGTTTGTAAGAAAATGTAATGAACGCAGCTGGTTCTGGCACAGGCAGCTTAGGCGATGTGTGTATGGCCATGTTTGAAGCGGCATGCAAATATTGAACACGTAATATTAAATATGTGTACCTTATTCTGTGTCGCCCAGTAGCCAGGTAGTGCCTCTACTTATATAGTGTAAGTATGTATTGCACCTTCTGCTTTTTGGCAATGGTAAAAGAGCACGGTGTTATTTCTTTGGCTGGTACTTCACATCAACATTTCAGGGGTGGTAGAATTGTGGCGGACATTCCAGGGATGTTGGGTACATGTGTTAAAATGGTAATTCCACGTCTGGAGGAACACCTACATGATCATCTGGGTGCACATTACATGTAGTATGTGCAGTGTTCGCACACACCCAGCCCGCCTTTCTCATATAGTGACCCCTTACCATTGTGGACACTGGCCAGGTACTAGTTAGCACACAACGTGTTAGGTCACATGTTGCCCTCTACAGGTATGTACGCACACACCGTGTCAAGGTGTGTTGCAATAGGTACATTGGGGACTGAAATCATGTTTGAAACATCTGTAGGTGGACACCGATATCCGGGGCTTGATATTGGCAGCATACATGTGTTTGAGTTAGTAGCGGTCTGAGATTGAGAAAATGGCACACTCATGCCCAGTTTCACTCCACAAAATAGCTGCATAGATGATCACTGTAGAAAGTTAATGATTATGTGTATGATTGTGGCAAGTTTTGAAATGTCGGTATGCCTTGTGTTGTGACTGTGTTTTTTTTGTGTATTTTGTCATCGCCAGATGCCGACGGGTACTGTGGAATTGGAATCCCAGCTTCTCACGGAGTATCAGCGGCACGAATGTTTGTGGCGCAGCTCGCTGCCCGAATATAAAAATCGGGCAGCGAGGGCCGAGGCCTACAGGAGTCTTGTGGCTCTGGCAAATCGCTTGGAGCCAAGGGTAGGCAAGACGTGGGACCAGCATATGGTGGCACTTAAGATCAAAAACATGAGGTCGGCGTTCATGCGGGCTCACATTCTGTACCAGCGTCGTCGCTCAGGGGCTGGAGCTGAGGAGGTACCATCACCTACCCTATGGTACTATCCCCTCTTCACCTTCATCCTGGGCGAGGTTCGCCCGCATCGAACGACCACCAACTGCCCCGTTGCTGCGTCCCATGTAGGCCCGGCTGCATCACCATCTGCGCCACAGGAGGTGGGTAATTGTGTGACAGTGGTGGCCCACAATGTTTCCTTCACATGTGTGCTTCGATAAATCCTTCACACCAAATGTGTTGGCATATTTACCTCCTTGCTGCGGCACACCTTGGGGTGTCAATCTATCTGCCCTCCTTCCATGACTTGCCAGACTTTTCTATTCTATGCTTCCAGCCGTATTGCAATGTTGCTTCTTCCACAACATCTTGGTATGTTTAGGTTAGTTATTTAAGGGTTTCAAGATAGCAGGTGGTTTGTTCTCAAACAGCCACATAGTACCATGTAGTAAATGGTGCTGGCTCACATGTGTGTTGGCTTTGTTGCCAGTGGGTTAAAGGTAATTGAGTGAGGGGTGGATTCTCACCATAAAGGAGTCCTAATGGGAAGGTGGCCAATATGTGTCATTGGCCAGCACAGCCCCCAGTATCAAGGTGTTGTGGTGACATGTCCTAATATTGGATTACGGCTACGTGACAAACAACTAATTATGTATTGAGCTGAGCTCCTGGAATGGTCGAGGTGAGTGTACAGGAGAACCACTGGTGTTGGGGTCTTGAACCTTATTTGCTTTACTGTGTTATTCATCATTTTCCATTCTGGTAGTTGGCCTTGGTGTGTGTGGGAGTGGTATCTAGAGTCCTGTTGTGAATGTATACAGTTGATAGTGCCTCCACTAATGGTTTTTTTTTTTTTTTCCCCACCCACAGGCCCCAGAAGAGGACGGCTCCATTGCCGAGGATTCTGTTGCTGATGATGCTCAGCCCATGACATCTGGGGCTGAGCAGGAGGGCGGGGCGAGTGATGTGGGTCCAGGCCCAGGTCCCAGCTCCGGGATCCGTCGCCGCCGACGTCCGGCACCACCTGAGACGGAGCTGGCGACCTGGGCCCGACGCGTGCTGTTGGATGAACAGCGGACCCACATCGACAGCGACGCCCTCTACATGAGCAACAGAATGCGAGGGATGGAGCCGCTCCAGAAAAAGATCCTTCTGAGGGTCTTCCACAATGCCGCTGATGCTGCCGATGATGGGGCCCTTCAATGGGGCTGCCACGTCCCCCCCCCATGCAACACACCTTGTGGCCCCTTTCACCAGCTGCCCCATCTCGGCCCGTGAGAAGACCGGCCCCGCCACAGTCACCCCATCCCCCTCAACACATCGTCGTTCAACCAGACGTTCTGGGGCAGGTCGGGGCTGCCCTCAGAGGAGGGGGGATGCGGCATTGTCAGAGCCGACAGAAGAGGAGTAATTTGGACACTAGTAGCCAATGCACAGAATTGGCAGTCTGGACTTTATAATTTCAGGAATCGCCTTTTATATGTATATTTTGTTGAATGAGTTTTGGCCAAAATTTGTGGTTTTTTATATTTTTTTTCCACAAAAATTATATTCTTTGTAATTTATTTTTAATTCCAGGCTGGATTAAAATTTTTTTATTAACACAATTGTGTATTCATTTCAGAATAGGGATTGTGGGGGTTTTTGGGGGTGAATGTAATTGTGGCCAATAATAGGTTTCCCCAAGCCACACAATATGGGCCAGTGCTCGCTCAGCAGGATCACCATCGGTTCATTTGGAATGTCTTAGCACATTCACAAAGGGATGTTGTGATGTGCCTCACATAGTTAGGTTATGGTGAGGTTTGGTCACCAAATATTAGTAAGGTCACATGAAGGAGCGTATAACAAAGTTAGAACAGCATTGTATTGTAAACATACATGTGTCACAGACATTTGCCATCATACAAGGAATGCTTAGGCCAGATGGGGCTAGCCAGTCCACACTTGTGATGGTCCCAATGTGGGACAGTATAGGGATTGTAGGCCAGATGGGGCTAGGCAGTCCACACTTGTGATGGTCCCAATGTGGGACAGTATAGGGATTGTAGGGCAGATTGGCCTAGGCAGTCCACACTTGTGATGGTCCCAATGTGGGACACTATAAGAAAAGAGCCCAACGGGGGCAAAAAAAAAAAAAAAAAATATTTTCACTTTTGCAAGGCAACAAGCCAACGTGTGAAAATTTTAGGGTCCAACAAGGACAACTGTTTGTGGGGCCATGTTTGGCCAGGATACAATGCATCCCTCAAATTCATGGGTGTGATCCATGGTGTGGGTGTAGGTCCGCCAGCATTTGAGCCAGGCGGCCAAGGTCCTGCAGGCCACGCTGTAGAGCCGTGGTCAAACGGGCCACAAATGCCTGATGGGCCTGGATGAATTCCTCCATGGTAGGGGCACCTGTATTGGGAGTAAACACAAACTTTAGTACACAGTCGTCACTGCTGATGGTTAGTCATGACTGGCCACAACCATCCACTTACCCTGTTCCTCCAAATCCAGTTCACCATCAGACGGGGAGGGAGATGGGGTCAAGCTCCATCCATATGAGCCCGCACGTTCACCATCTGGAAAAAGGGTGAACCAACATGGTTTACTTTGTTTACATAAATTGTTTTGCCCCAGATGAAATTTAAGCAACAGTGTGCAGGGTGTCTGTGGCAACATAACCCACTTACCACCATAGTCACTGTGTGGGGACATGGTCACCCCAGGACTCGCCACTGAGCTGGAGACAGTGGGAGGTGGTGTTACTCCCGGGCTGGGGCTCCGTGGCCACATTATGTGGTTCAGGGGTAACAGTGGTCCTGGGCTACGGGGCAAATACTCCTCTGGGCCGCCAGGTACTTACTGCTCCTCGCCCTCCTGTGGGGAGTTGATGTGTTCCTCCAGCAGCCAGGCAGATGGGGACAGCTGGTCACACTCCAGCGGGCTGCCAGGTGCGGACTGGTCCTCCACGTCCTCTGTCCCGGTGGGTGACGGGACGTCTGGCTCCTGAGGCCCGGGGGAAGGTGTTGACCCTGGGGACAAGGGTGCCACTTGAGCCTGATGTGGTGGGGTTCTTGATGGGCCACCTGGGGGTGGGGCATGGGGCCCTTCTTCTGATGAGGATTCAGCATCTAGTTTGAAATTTGAACATAAAAGACGTAATAAGATCATGCTACACATTGTTGTCCTACAAAGAGCTTGTGTGGGTATGTATTTGACGGCTAAGCCTGGGGTCACACACACCCCAGATATGTGGCCAGATATTGTTGACAGATCTCTGGTTGCAGTGAAAGCATGGACACATTGTTCCATTTTGAGGCTGTCTCCAAATGTCAACATGTGACCATGATTTGACTGCAAACAGAGATCTGCAAACAATATGTGGGCAGATATCTGTGTGTGTGACCCCAGCCTTACTTAGCATCAACCAGGTGATGCTGGATGCATACACTCATGTTGTATGCATGGACTGTGCGTGTGAGACATTTTTAGGCCTGACTGGATGAGCACAACACTGTGAAGATGTGTTTGATTGTGTAGGCCACACTGTCCCTTGTCATATGTTTCCATCATTTTTTGTGTATTGTGGGACATGCACATGTGGCGGTGTGTGTTTTGGGGCAACAATTACTCACCACGCAGCCTGGCAATCCTGGCACGGATGTCCAGTATGCGACCTGGGCACTTATGCTTCAAGTCAGCGATCTTTTTTTGGATCGCTTTGACTGTCCTCTGTACCCCCAGTTGGCAGAGCAGGGCCCGCTGGATCCGCCGCACGGTGCACCGATTGCGCAGCCTGGGGTGGCGGTGGTGATGGTGGCCCCAATAGTCCCGACGGTCGCACTGATCAATGAGGATGATCAGCTCCGCCATCCCCCATGTTGCGGCGCGGTGCACGGCTGCCATGACTGCTATGGTGTGTGCAGAGGCGGGGCTGGCACCTTGCAGGCAGAGTGAAAATGAAACCAACGTCATGACGTCATTACGACCGCTGTGGGGGTGACGCACCTTTATAAGTAGCCCAACACGCAGTGACTCGCCCGACACACTTATGCGGCCCCTACTGCAGAAGACCCACAGTGCAGTCCGTACAACACGGCTCTGATCTGTCTACTGGGTAATCTCCTCCGATGTGCTATGGGATTGTGTGCATCTGTGTGCGCGCTGCGCGCAGTGCCAGACCCGGAACACTTCTACGGCAGCTGCTGTGCAATAAGCCAGAGCGGTACGTAACACACACTTGTGCGCTGTGTACCGCATTATTCGTTATCATGTTGATAGGATGTGCACACTGTATGTAGATCATGGGCCATTTATGATTTTACGTTCAAGTGTGTGTCCGCGTAATTGTACTACTATCTGATCGTGCATACGGCGCGTATGTGTAGTGCTGAAGGGACAGCTCATCCAAGATGGAGGGCTGTGAGGCAAGGGCCAATTGTAACGCAGCATCTTCCACCAATGATCGCTGAAGGGGCGCGGTATCACGGAGCATGGGTGACGCCTTAGCCACATTGCAGCTACATCGCCGGGTGTCCCGAGTTCACTTCTGTAGCTTCTTTACACGCCGATACAGCTCGCTACAATCGGCGATGTAGCCATCTGTTTATGGGCAGTGCACGGATGCAGAGGTATCTGTAGCCGGCTGTGTCGTCCCGTCTTCAGACGCCGCTACTACGGGCGATATTGGCGCGACAAGCTACTTTTGTAGCCTGTAGCGGGTTGTATCCATCCTGTTGTGGCGGCGTGTAAAGGTACCATAATGGTACCTTTACACGCCGCCACAACAGGATGGATACAACCCGCTACAGGCTACAAATGTAGCTTGTCGAGCCAATATCGCCCGTAGTAGCGGCGTCTGAAGACGGGACGACACAGCCGGCTACAGATACCTCTGTATCCGTGCACTGCCCATAAACATATGGCAACATCGCCGATTGTAGCGAGCTGTATCGGCGTGTAAAGAAGCTACAGAAGGGAACTCTGGACACCCGGCGATGTAGCTGCAATGTGGCTAAGGCGTCACCCATGCTGCGTGATACCGCGCCCCTTCAGCGATCATTGGTGGAAGATGCTGCGTTACGATTGGCCCTTGCCTCACAGCCCTCCATCTTGGATGAGCTGTCCCTTCAGCACTACACATACGCGCCGTATGCACGATCAGATAGTAGTACAATTACGCGGACACACACTTGAACGTAAAATCATAAATGGCCCATGATGTACATACAGTGTGCACATCATATCAACATGAAAACGAATAATGCGGGACACAGCGCACAAGTGTGTGTTACGTACCGCTCTGGCTTATTGCACAGCAGCTGCCGTAGAAGTGTTCCGGGTCTGGCAGTGCGCGCAGCGCGCACACAGATGCACACAATCCCATACCACATCGGAGGAGATTACCCAGTAGACAGATCAGAGCCGTGTTGTACGGACTGCACTGTGTGTCTTCTGCAGTAGGGGCCGCATAAGTGTGTCGGCCGAGTCACTGCGTGTTGGCCTACTTATAAAGGTGCGTCACCCCCACAGCGGTCGTAATGACGTCATGACGTTGGTTTCATTTTCACTCTGCCTGCAAGGTGCCAGCCCCGCCTCTGCACACACCATAGCAGTCATGGCAGCCGTGCACCGCGCCGCAACATGGGGGATGGCGGAGCTGATCATCCTCATTGATCATTGTGACCGTCGGGACTATTGGGGCCACCATCACCACCGCCACCCCAGGCTGCGCAATCGGTGCACCGTGCGGCGGATCCAGCGGGCCCTGCTCTGCAAACTGGGGGTACAGAGGACAGTAAAAGCGATCCAAAAAAAGATCGCTGACTTGAAGCACAAATGCCCAGGTCGCATACTGGACATCCGTGCCAGGATTGGCAGGCTGCGTGGTGAGTAATTGTTGCCCCAAAACACACACCGCCACATGTGCATGTCCCACAATACACAAAAAATGATGGAAACATATGACAAGGGACAGTGTGGCCTACACAATCAAACACATCTTCACAGTGTTGTGCTCATCCAGTCAGCCCTAAAAATGGCTCACACGCACAGTACATGCATACAACATGAGTGTATGCATCCAGCATCACCTGGTTGATGCTAAGTAAGGCTGGGGTCACACACACAGATATCTGCCCACATATTGTTTGCACATCTCTGTTTGCAGTCAAATCATGGTCACATGTTGACATTTGGAGACAGCCTCAAAATGGAACAATGTGTCCATGCTTTCACTGCAACCAGAGATCTGTCAACAATATCTGGCCACATATCTGTGTGTGTGTGACCCCAGCCATAGCCGTCAAATAAATACCCACACAAGCTCTTTGTAGGACAACAATGTGTAGGCATGATCTTATTACGTCTTTTATGTTCAAATTTCAAACTAGATGCTGAATCCTCATCAGAAGAAGGGCCCCATGCCCCACCCCCAGGTGGCCCATCAAGAACCCCACCACATCAGCCTCAAGTGGCACCCTTGTCCCCAGGGTCAACACCTTCCCCCGGGCCTCAGGAGCCAGACGTCCCGTCAACCACCGGGACAGAGGACGTGGAGGACCAGTCCGCACCTGGCAGCCCGCTGGAGTGTGACCAGCTGTCCCCATCTGCCTGGCTGCTGGAGGAACACATCAACTCCCCACAGGAGGGCGAGGAGCAGCAAGTACCTGGCGGCCCAGAGGAGTCTTTGCCCCGTAGCCCAGGACCACTGTTACCCCTGAACCACATAATGTGGCCACGGAGCCCCAGCCCGGGAGTAACACCACCTCCCACTGTCTCCAGCTCAGTGGCGAGTCCTGGGGTGACCATGTCCCCACACAGTGACTATGGTGGTAAGTGTGTTATGTTGCCACACACACCCTGCACACTGTTGCTTCAATTTCATCTGGGGCCAAACAATTTATGTAAACAAAGTAAACCATGTTGGTTCTCCCTTTTTCCAGATGGTGAACGTGCGGGCTCATATGGATGGAGCTTGACCCCATCTCCCTCCCCGTCTGATGGTGAACTGGATTTGGAGGAACAGGGTAAGTGGATGGTTGCGGCCAGTCATGACTAACCATCAGCAGTGACGAGTGTGTAATAAAGTTTGTGTTTACTCCCAATACAGGTGCCCCTACCATGGAGGAATTCATCCAGGCCCATCAGGCATTTGTGGCCCGTTTGACCACGGCTCTACAGCGTGGCCTGCAGGACCTTGGCCGCCTGGCTCAAATGCTGGCGGACCTACACCCACACCATGGTTCACACCCATGAATTCGAGGGATGCATTGTATCCTGGCCAAACATGGCCCCACAAACAGTTGTCCTTGTTGGACCCTAAAATGTTCACACGTTGGCTTGTTGCCTTGCAAAAGTGAAAATATTGGTTTTTTTTTTATTTTTGGCCCCCGTTGGGCTCTTTTCTTATAGTGTCCCACATTGGGACCATCACAAGTGTGGACTGGCTAGCCCCATCTGGCCTACAATCCCTATACTGTCCCACATTGGGACCATCACAAGTGTGGACTGGCTAGCCCCATCTGGCCTACAATCGCTATACTGTCCCACATTGGGACCATCACAAGTGTGGACTGGCTAGCCCCATCTGGCCTAAGCCTTCCTTGTATGATGGCAAATGTCTGTGACACATGTATGTTTACAATACAATGCTGTTCTAACTTTGTTATACGCTCCTTCATGTGACCTTACTAATATTTGGTGACCAAACCTCACCATAACCTAACTATGTGAGGCACATCACAACATCCCTTTGTGAATGTGCTAAGACATTCCAAATGAACCGATGGTGATCCTGCTGAGCGAGCACTGGCCCATATTGTGTGGCTTGGGGAAACCTATTATTGGCCACAATTACATTCACCCCCAAAAACCCACACAATCCTTATTCTGAAATGAATACACAATTGTGTTAATAAATAAAATTTATTCCAGGCTGGAATTTAAAATAAATTACAAAGAATAGAATTTTAGTGGCAAAAAAAATTAAAAAAAAAACCAGTAATTTTGGCCAAAAATCAATCAACAAAATATACATATAAAACGCAATTCCTGAAATTATAAAGTCCAGACTGCCAATTCTGTGCATTGGCTACTAGTGTCCAAATTACTCCTCTTCTGTCGGCTCTGACAATGCCGCATCCCCCCTCCTCTGAGGGCAGCCCCGACCTGCCCCAGAACGTCTGGTTGAACGACGATGTGTTAAGGGGGGATGGGGTGACTGTGGCGGGGCCGGTCTTCTCACGGGCCGAGATGGGGCAGCTGGTGAAAGGGGCCACAAGGTGTGTTGCATGGGGGAGGGGACGTGGCAGCCCCATTGAAGGGCCCCATCATCGGCAGCATCAGCGGCATTGTGGAACACCCTCAGAAGGATCTTCTTCTGGAGCGGCTCCATCCCTCGCATTCTGTTGCTCATGTAGAGGGCGTCGGGGTCCATGTGGGTCCGTTGTTCATCCAACAACACGCGTCGGGCCCAGGTCGCCAGCTCCGTCTCAGGTGGTGCAGGACGTCGGCGGCGACGGATCCCGGAGCTGGGACCTGGGCCTGGACCCACATCACTCGCCGCGCCCTCCTGCTCAGCCCCAGATGTCATGGGCTGAGCATCATCAGCAACAGAATCCTCGGCAATGGAGCCGTCCTCTTCTGGGGCCTGTGGGTGGGGAAAAAATAAAAAAAATACCATTAGTGGAGGCAATATCAACTGTATACATTCACAACAGGACTCTATATACCACTCCCACACACACCAAGGCCAACTAGCAGAATGGAAAATGAGGAATAACACAGTAAAGCAAATAAGGTTCAAGACCCCAACACCAGTGGTTCTCCTGTACACTCACCTCGACCATTCCAGGAGCTCAGCTAAATACATAATTAGTTGTTTGTCACGTAGCCGTAAGCCAATATTAGGATATGTCACCACAACACCTTGATACTGGGGGCTGTGCTGGCCAATGACACATATTGGGCACCTTCCCATTAGGAGTCCTTTATGGTGAGAATCCACCCCTCACTCAATTACCTTTAACCCACTGGCAACAAAGCCAACACACATGTGAGACAGCACCATTTAGTACATGGTACTATGTGGCTGTTTGAGAACAAACCACCTGCTATCTTGAAACCCTTAAATAACTAACCTAAACATACCAAGATGTTGTGGAAGAAGCAACATTGCAATACGGCTGGAAGCATAGAATAGAAAAGTCTGGTAAGTCATGGAAGGAGGGCAGATAGATTGACACCCCAAGGTGTGCCGCAGCAAGGAGGTAAATATGGCAACACATTTGGTGTGAAGGATTTATAGAAGCACACATGTGAAGGAAACATTGTGGGCCACCACTGTCACACAATTACCCACCTCCTGTGGCGCAGGTGGTGATGCAGCCGGGCCTACATGGGACGCAGCAACGGGGCAGTTGGTGGTCGTTCGATGCGGGCGAACCTCGCCCAGGATGAAGGTGAACAGGGGATAGTACCATAGGGTAGGTGATGGTACCTCCTCTGCTCCAGCCCCTGAGCGACGACGCTGGTACAGAATGTGAGCCCGCATGAACGCCGACCTCATGTTTTTGATCTTAAGTGCCACCATAGGCTGGTCCCACGTCTTGCCTACCCTTGGCTCCAAGCGATTTGCCAGAGCCACAAGACTCCTGTAGGCCTCGGCCCTCGCTGCCCGATTTTTATATTCGGGCAGCGAGCTGCGCCACAAACATTCGTGCCGCTGATACTCCGTGAGAAGCTGGGTTTCCAATTCCACAGTACCCGTCGGCATCTGCCGATGAAAAAATAAACAAAAAAAACACAGTCACAACACAAGGCATACCGACATTTCAAAACTTGCCACAATCATACACATAATCATTAACTTTCTACAGTGATCATCTATGCAGCTATTTTGTGGAGTGAAACTGGCCATGAGTGGGCCATTTTCTCAATCTCAGACCGCTACTAACTCAAAAACACATGTATGCAGCCATTATCAAGCACCGGATATCGGTGTCCACCTACAGATGTTTCAAACATGATTTCTGTCCCCAATGTACCTATTGCAACACACCTTGACACGGTGTGTGCGTACATACCTGTAGAGGGCAACATGTGACCTAACACGTTGTGTGCTAACTAGTACCTGGCCAGTGTCCACAATGGTAAGGGGTCACTATATCAGAAAGGCGGCCTGGGTGTGTGCCAACACTGCACATACTACATGTAATGTGCACCCAGATGATCATGTAGGTGTTCCTCCAGACGTGGAAGTTCCATTTTAACACATGTACCCAACATCCCTGGAATGTCCGCCACAATTCTACCACCCCTGAAATGTTGATGTGAAGTACCAGCCAAAGAAATAACAGCGTGCTCTTTGACCATTGCCACAAAGCAGAAGGTGCAATACATACTTACACTACATAAGTAGAGGCACTACGTGGCTACTGGGCGACACAGAATAAGGTTCACATATTGAATATTACGTGGTAAATATTTGCATGCCGCTTCAAACATGGCCATACACACATCGCCTAAGCTGCCTGTGCCAGAACCAGCTGCGTTCATTACATTTTCTTACAAACCGCTAAAGAGGCTTACCGTCAGAGCAACAGAAGTCAAACAGGACACTAGTAGCTCAATGCACATCGACGTCTGGACACGGAGCAGTGGCCATTGACCTGCCTTTATAGTCCGGGACACCAATCACAGCGGACACAATAATGCACATCCTGAAGGGGCACCTGGGTGCGGATTTGCCTTCCGCTAATTGGTGGAGATCGCTGAATCGTGATAGGTTGGCGGCCCTTTAAAAGTTGCCCATCCCGCCAAACATTACGCTTGCTGGCCAGACCCATTAGGTAAGTTTTTGTGGACACACATGGAATTGGCGCAGGGTGGGGTGCATATGTTGATGTTCTTGGAGAGCGCCGGAGACTGGTGTAGCGGCCGATATAGGGGTTTGTATTGTAGGGGACGACATATAGTGTAGTGTGTGGGTTAGGATACGGCATTTTGTGTGGCCCTTGACACTTTTGTTGAGATACATTGCTGTGTTTGTTTGCAGACAACATACAGGAGAATGGATGCATGACTGTAGACGGAACTGTGTCACTCATGTTGACTGGATCGATTTCTGCATACTGGTTGTGGCCAATGGAGACTGTGTCCAACGGGAATGGGATGAGACAGGGCTTTGAGGTGTTGGGCGCCAGACATGGCATACATGTGTATGTAAAATGACACCTTCAAAAACCAATTACACCATGGGTAACCATCCGCAGTCATGTGCAATGTTGTTTGGTTCATGTAGCCTTCCTCAACCTTCCATATCGGGGTACGTCACATTCGTTATTCTTCTCATTTTTACTGTAATCAATAGACATTATGGGCTGTGTAATGGATTATGGGACCTGTTTGACCAACATTATTGGTGACACATGTCCCTTTCTAACTCACCTAGGTGCAGATGTGTGAATTTTGGGAGCTCCCATTGACGTTGATGTAGAGGAGGCCACTCTCAATCGCCGTGTGCCATGTTGTTTGGGGTGACTACTGGGTGTTTGCCGTCCTTGCTTCAGGGTTGTGTTTTGGGCCCACACAACAGATCCCATCATCTTGGCTATAGTGTGTAATCGAAAAGAGGTGTGGCTTGCTGAACCTGCTGACTTGCCCACATTTTGGTCTATGTACTCATGTTGTGTATTCTCATCTACAGGTGCTGATATTGAGGATGCAGAATATCCATGACCGCAATGTTATCGTGGCTCTTGCGTTGGTGGAAGAGCAAATGTGGTATCAGGATCGGTATGAAAGGTTGATGAGGCGCAGACAGCGGCGGATGTGGACCCGTGATTGGCTTCTGAGGCGGGAAACCCGGGGCCACATGCAGCTGTTGCGGGAGCTGGAGCTTAACTGTCCTGATGATTACCGAAACTATCTCCGTATGCCCGAGGACTGTTTCACCTTCCTATTGGAGCGTGTAGGGCCAATGATAGCGCGTCAGGACACTATAATGCGACCATCAGTATCAGCTGCTGAGCGGTTGGCGATCACTTTGCGGTTCCTGGCTACAGGGCAGTCCATGACATCCCTCACATACGTGTCACGTGTCTCCCTGCCCCTGCTGAGCCGCCTGATCCCTGAAACGTGTTGGGCCATCTGGAGAGCTCTGCAGCCAGCCTACATGAAAATGCCATTAACCGCTGCAGAATGGCTGGAAGTGGCCCAAGGGTTTGAAACCCGGTGGAACTTCCCCAACTGTGGCGGGGCATTGGATGGTAAGCACGTGAGGATTACCAAACCTGCCCACTCTGGCTCTTTGTATTACAATTACAAAGGGTATTGTAGTATAATCCTCATGGCTGTAGTAGATGCCAACTATGAGTTCCTCTACGTGGATGTTGGAATGCCTGGTCGCAACTCAGATGGGGGGTGTTTGCCCTAAGCTCCTTGGCAACACTACTAGGGAATGGTGGGCTAAACTTACCCTCAAATGAGCACACGACCGAACATCTCAACTTTGCGTTTGTGGCGGATGAAGCATTCCCACTTCAGGAGCACCTACTGCGGCCATATCCCCAGAGGGCCCTTACTTCTGCGAGACGCATTTTCAACTACCGGCTATCCCGGGCCCGCCGTGTAGTTGAAAATGCGTTTGGGATAATGGCCAATAGATTCCGGATTTTTCATACACCTATACATATGAAACCGGAGTCTATTGAGGCGGTAGTGGTGGCCTGCTGTGTGCTACATAACTTCCTGCGTCGTAGGGATAGGGCATCATACACGCCAGGAGGTTATGTAGATAATGCAGACGCTACAACAGGGGAGCTCCGTCCAGGGTCTTGGCGTGATGAGGCCCATGTGATTGTGCCACTCCAGCCGCAGAGCCATGGCCGCACTCGGCAGGAGGCCAGGGACAGTAGAGAAGCTTACTGCTCCTACTTCAATGGGTCTGGTGCAGTGAGCTGGCAGGACCAGGCCATATAATGTGGCTGGCTCTGGGAGTTGCTTTTTGTGTTTTCAATGGAGGTGACAGCAGGTTAGCTGCACCCCTTTAATGTTTGGTTGACCTTTTCCATTCTCTTTGTTTGCATTATGTGCATGAGTTTTCATTATGTAGTTATTTAGTTAGTTAGTTTAGGTTATTTTAGTATTTTTTCCATCCACAGTTTGCAATGTGTGGTGATTTGCTTATCCATTGAATTTCCCTGATGAATGTCACCTGCTCTTGAATTCGACAATGTTTTTACTTTATGTATATTTTGTTTGCACAAGACAAGGTCAAGATTCATGCAATATATTAAACCTTTTTCTGTTGGATCCAACATCATCTGTGTGAGCCTGATTACTTGGTGGAGGAGGGCAATGTGATGCAGGGTTGGGTGGGGGCCTGGGATGTCATAGCCACCTATTGGCTGGGATTGTGCACACAATATGTGTGGGTAGCCATGTTTTTCGGAAAGTCTTTTGCCCAACAGTGTTTGTGGCCATTGTGCGTACATGATCCTTTATTTTGTTGTAGGCAGAGGGTCCCCTGCACACAGCACATTGATGCAGGACATATTCTTGTCAGGTGTTTGCTAATACACTGTCACACAGATCTTTGACTTGGTGCCTTGGAAGCTGTTCCACTACATTCACATCTGTCAGCACATATATTAAACCCCATTCAGCCTGTATACATACACATACTTCGCCACAGTTGTCACAGATTTTTGACAGAAAACGCACATACTGTCTTTTGTAAGACGCTAATGTGTGGCACACAAACGCACCTCAGTTCAATCTGCACACGCGGCTGTCACAAGCGCTGATCGTGCGTGACACGGCAAACACTTGTACTACGCACACATAGCCCCGGACCGCTACTTTAATACACACGGGATATGTGACTGGCCACCGCTCTAGCGTGACCCATTACCATCGATTTGGATGCATTCGCCAGGCTCCGCCATGTCACAAGCGCTTATTCCGTGCCACACTCCGTTCACTAGTACGGCACGTCTCGGCCATCCGCCCTTTCCGTCGTGCCCAATCACAACTCCGTAGTGTTGGCCAATGGTTGTGGTTTGGGCGCGGCGTACAGGTCTGTGGCACGCCTATTTGTTTTACGTCCTGCCTTTGTTGCTCCCAGATCACTCTGTGGTGGCTGTGTGTAAAGCTGGTACGCTGAGCTACAGACGGCTACTTGCGACACCCGGCGATGTATGTAGCTGTAGATGTAGCGTAGCGTAGCGCACCTTGTGGCGGCGTGTATAGAGGGTGCGGTTCCCGTTGGTAACCGTTCGGCCGTGCTCGTGCACGTCAAGTTGCCGTTGGTATCCATCCTGTTGTGGCGGCGTGTAAAGGTACCATAAGAGTTTAGCAAGAGGGATGTGGCTTTTTGTATTCATAAAGCTGGTTTCATGTGTCAATTGCATGTGTCTGATTTCACTAGATCAGCCCCTGCTCATCAATACTTTATTAGGCCACGTGCACACATTGAGAATTTGGTGAAGTTTTTTTTTACCTAACTATTTGTAGCCAAATTCATGAGAGGGTAAAAAATACAGAAGTGGTGACGTGTTTCTATTATACTTTTCCTCTTACTATTTATAGTTTTGGCTTAGGGCCACTTTACACACACCAACTTATCTGTCCAACTTCCGAACAACTTATGGTGGGTTTACACGTTCCGATATCGGCGTCCAACTCCGACCAAAAGTCACGTGATTTGTGCGTTGTACCCGATATCGTTCGTGCGTTGTATGGTGTAAATGACCAATACGATGCACGAACGATGTTAAACCGATATCGGGGTCAAATGAGCGTGCTATTCAACGGGCCGATATTGGATGCAGGTTGGAGCAGGATCGTGCTGTGTGACAGCCCATGTGCAGTACAACGTCCCCCATTCACTCCCATGTTAAATAGTCGTTCCTGGGTCGGCCGAACAAGGGGGACGTAGACATCGTAGAGACGTTATATCCCGATATCGCGCAGTGTACACCTCCAATGCGATTCTTTGAAATCCGGCCAGAAAAAGCGCGCTCCCGCGCCGTCGGATCTAATATCGGACCGACGTTGGAGCGTGTAAACCCACGATTACTGGTTTCAGTGAAATCATGGACACATTGTTCCATTTGTACACAGCCACAAAATGGAGCAATGTGTCCATGATTTCACTGCAACCAGTAAGTTGTTCAGAAGTTGGACAGATAAGTTGGTGTGTGTAAAGTGGCCCTTAGGCGGCTGTCACACGGTGAGATATCTTTAGCGATATTGTAAGCGATCACGTGCACGCGCAATCGCTTACAATATCGCTCACATCGCTGGTGAGATGTCACACAGACAGACTCACCAGCGATGTGGAGCAGCGATCTCGCTCGTTACTATGGTACACATCGGGTAACTAGGCGCCGCGCGTCGCTTAGTTACCCGACGTGTACCATAGTTACCATCTCCCAGCATAGGCGCGGTCGCTGGGAGATGGATCATCGTGGTGTCATACACCACGATGATGCAGATCGTTGCATCGTTCATCGCTAGATCTGAGAACCGAACCTCAGATCAGCGATGTCACGATCAAGCGATTTAACATCGTAAATCGCTTGATTACATGCAACGATATCTTGCCCGATATCGCTTAAGCGATCAAAAAGGAGATCGCTTAAACGATATCGGGCAAGATATCGTTCCGTGTGACGGCCCCCTTACAAAGAGGTAACAAAAAAATTACCAAATTATCAAGATGTGCTCATGGCCTTAGAGCAGATGTCTCCTCTGGCAAACATAGTGGGTACTGCAGCTGATCAATGACTGCTAATTTGCTGTAATGCTCACATGACATAGTATTTATTATTTATTAATTTATTATTATTTATTTATATAGCGCCATTATATTCCATGGCGCTTTACATGCTAGAAGGGCAGACTAGGACAAGTAACATAGTAACAATACAAGTAAATATAAATATTGACAATTCGGTTGTACAGATACAAGAGGGGAGAAATCCTGTCCGCGAGGGCTCACAGTCTACAACCTTCAAAAGACCTAGGGCTGACAGTGATGGAACGCCTCTGGTGCCGGAGATTAAAATAAGGCTGGTTTCACACTGCAGTTTTTTCCCTGATCAGGTTCGATCAGGTTTGTATGATAAAACCAGGAGTGTCTCCAAAATTCAGAACAGGGGTCAATCTTTCAATTATAGATTTTTCTGCAAGTTCCTCTCCTGGTTCCTCTCCTGGTTTTGACACACAAAACCTGATCGAGCCTGATCAGGGAAAAACCTTGGTGTGAATCCAGTCTAAGCTTTTTGAGAACAAAAATTCGAGACTATATTAATAACACAGGGGTATCGTCTTTAGTAGTCCCCGCCATAGAGAGTTTAGAGGAGGACATCACGGAGCAAGAAATTAATGAGGCAATTAAATCCACCTCGGTCTCTAATGGCCACTTTACACGTCCCGATATCAGCGTCCAACTCCGATAAAAAGTCACGTGGTTCGTGCGTTGGCCCCGATATCGTTCGTGCGTTGTATGGTATAAATATCCAATACGATGCCCGAACGATGCCAAAACGATATCGGGGATCAAATGAGCCTGCTCTCCAACGGGCCGATATTGGATGGACGTTGTGGCTGGATCGTGCTGTGTGACAGCCCAACTACGATGTGGAGTACAACTTCCCCTATCCTCTCCCATGTTAAATGGTCGTTCCTGGGTTGGCCGTACAAGGGGGCGTACACATCGTAGTGGCGTTGCCTGCCGATATCGCGCTGTGTGACATCTCCTATGCGATCTTGGAATTCTGCCCAGAAAAAGCGCGCTCCCCTGGCGTTGGATCCAATATCGGACCGACGTTGGGACGTGTAAAGTGGCCATAAGAGTTCGGGACCTGATGGATTTACACCAACTTTTTATAAGTCTCCACAGTCTTGCTTGGTACCCCAGATGCTTCTAACATTTAATTCTATTACTGAAGGGTCGAGTTTTGCTGCTCAATCACTTGAAGCTCACATCTGCATTATACCCTAGCCCAATAAGGATTTGAAGTCAGCGGCAAACCACAGACCAATCTCGCTACTGAATGTGGATGTTAAACTTTTTGCAAAAATTCTAGCTAATCGGTTGGCCAGGTTTCTTCCATCAATTATAGATTTTCTCCAGGTGGGCTTTGTCAGGAGCCGAGAGGTGAGGGACAACATCATTAGATCTTTACTTCTTGTAGACAAGGCTAAGATATGGAAGTCCCCTCTTTGTTGTCAGTAGACGCCTTTGACAGAGTTAACTGGGTTTTATTAGAGAAGCATTAGACCACATTGGGTTGTGGCCAAAATACCTAAGTAAAATCATGTCCCTATATTCTGACCCATCAGCTCGGGTTCGGGTAAATGAGTCCCTCTCGGACACGTTTAGAATAAGAAACGGGACAAGGCAGGGATGCCCGCTGTCTCCGCTAATTTATGTGATTGTCATTGAACACTTGGCCAAAGCCATTAGGGATAATAGAAATATCCAGAGCTTTCAAGTAGGGCATACCCAACTCAAGGCGGCCCTGTTTGCCGACGACGTCCTCTTATATATCTCTCGTCCACACGTCACCCTGCCAGCTACTCTAAAGGAGTATTAGGCTTTTGGGGCATTGAGCAATTTTAAGGTACGGTAAATTACACCAAAACGGAAGCCTTGAACATTTCCTTGCCTACATCCGTGATGGCCTCTTTAAAGCGTAGCTTCCCATTTCAGTGGAGAGATGACAAGATAACATATCTGGGAGTAGCTCTCCCCTCTGATTTAAGGAAGTTATTTGCTTTGAACCACCAAGTAATTCTTGACAAAGTGAGGGCCCTACTAGTAGCATATCAAACCACTTAGATTATCGTGGCTAGGCCTGATCCACGTTATAAAGATGGATATTCTACAGCGCTTTTTATACATCTTTCAGGCGTCCTGATTTGGCACAAAGAATCTTTTTTAGTAAGATTCGCCCCCTTGTTTCAAATTTTATCTGGAAAGGCACAAAACCTAGGTTAGCCTAAAGATCTTATCTGCACCTCTAAGTGAGGGCGGAGTGGGTCTTCCAAATTTTTCCAACTACTGTCAAGCATCTTTAACAGTCAGACTATTAGATTGGGAATACAAACGAACATCTAAAAAATTGAGCATTCTGTTGTCCCATAAATTGTCCGGTTCATACGATGCTCAGGAAAAGTGCTACAACTTGCTGTTCAGATGGTATCTCACTCCAAATAGACTACAAAAGTCCCATCTATTTTGGGAACATGGTGGAGATCTGGCTCTGGGGAGGGAACGTTGCTCCACATATGGTGGGACTGCCCCTGATCAGAGGGTTTTGGGAGAAGGTATTCAGAAACTATGGCTTAGTTACGGGTAGACCTCTGAGTGGAATTCAAGAACTCTCCATGATCCCGGGTTCGATTAGCAACCTTAAAAGAGATATCCTAAGTTTTTGCCTTTCAGCGGCTAGGAATGTGATCCCGCACCACTGGAAGGAGCCAGAGCAAAATTCCATCATAGAATGGTATTCAGAAATGGAGACTTGCTACCATATGGAGGAACTGTCAGCCAAATTTGCAGGATCCCAGAGTTCTTTTACTACTACGTGGATGGAATGAATTCTTTTCAGAGATGCACCTCATTTCCAGAAGCTATTCTCCTGAGCTATTTTCCCCTAACTCCCAGGCTAGCCACATATGGTAAGCGACAAACACTAAATGAATAGACTATAATGCATAACAGTTTACCAGAGTTGTCTCCCCCTTCACCCCTCCAGTCTATATTCTTTTTCCTTGTTCGATACTCTTAGACTAGACCCACACCTCTATGTCCCCTTGCTCCTTTCTCACACTTCCTTTTCTCTTTTCTCTTTGGGATACTAGATACCCAGGTGGCTTACAAGAAACATATGCAGGTTACCTGCCAGTTATATTAGTTCTCTTGTCGTGATAGAAAAATATTTCATGCCTAGAAGTATCCAAGAGGAGGCCTGGTCTCACCCAGGTGAAATAACTTCTCCAAAGTAACGAGAATAGTTAATAGGCGATAAACAGAATGTACAATGGTTCTTTTGCTACATGTTGTCTGTCATGAGATGGACTTTTTGTTTGTCTTGTTTATAAAGTTATATTAATAAAAACAGATTTATTTAAAAAGAAAAGAAAAAAAAAAGCTTTTTTAATTTTATTATACTTGGACATTTTAAAAGGGGTTGTCAAAGCGGAGGTCAACTCCTTTAAAAAGTTGTTTCAGACTTAGGCTGGGTTCACATTGCGGCGTGCTCCGGTCCGGGGCTGTCCGGGTGACAGCCTGGACCGGAGTTTTGCTCCATAGGAGACTATCGGGCGGGACGGAGCTGGATGGCAGTTATCTGCCATCCGGCTGCTATCTCACCGGATGAAGCCAGGACAAGTGGGGTTTTTCTTCCGATTCCAAAAACGTTGCATGTCAAGCATCTTTAACAGTCAGACTATTAGATTGGGAATACAAACGAACATCTAAAAAATTGAGCATTCTGTTGTCCCATAAATTGTCCGGTTCATACGATGCTCAGGAAAAGTGCTACAACTTGCTGTTCAGATGGTATCTCACTCCAAATAGACTACAAAAGTCCCATCTATTTTGGGAACATGGTGGAGATCTGGCTCTGGGGAGGGAACGTTGCTCCACATATGGTGGGACTGCCCCCTGATCAGAGGGTTTTGGGAGAAGGTATTCAGAAACTATGGCTTAGTTACGGGTAGACCTCTGAGTGGAATTCAAGAACTCTCCATGATCCCGGGTTCGATTAGCAACCTTAAAAGAGATATCCTAAGTTTTTGCCTTTCAGCGGCTAGGAATGTGATCCCGCACCACTGGAAGGAGCCAGAGCAAAATTCCATCATAGAATGGTATTCAGAAATGGAGATTTGCTACCATATGGAGGAACTGTCAGCCAAATTTGCAGGATCCCAGAGTTCTTTTACTACTACGTGGATGGAATGAATTCTTTTCAGAGATGCACCTCATTTCCAGAAGCTATTCTCCTGAGCTATTTTCCCCTAACTCCCAGGCTAGCCACATATGGTAAGCGACAAACACTAAATGAATAGACTATAATGCATAACAGTTTACCAGAGTTGTCTCCCCCTTCACCCCTCCAGTCTATATTCTTTTTCCTTGTTCGATACTCTTAGACTAGACCCACACCTCTATGTCCCCTTGCTCCTTTCTCACACTTCCTTTTTCTCTTTTCTCTTTGGGATACTAGATACCCAGGTGGCTTACAAGAAACATATGCAGGTTACCTGCCAGTTATATTAGTTCTCTTGTCGTGATAGAAAAATATTTCATGCCTAGAAGTATCCAAGAGGAGGCCTGGTCTCACCCAGGTGAAATAACTTCTCCAAAGTAACGAGAATAGTTAATAGGTGATAAACAGAATGTACAATGGTTCTTTTGTTACATGTTGTCTGTCATGAGATGGACTTTTTTTTTGTCTTGTTTATAAAGTTATATTAATAAAAACAGATTTATTTAAAAAAGAAAAGAAAAAAAAAAAAAGCTTTTTTAATTTTATTATACTTGGACATTTTAAAAGGGGTTGTCAAAGCGGAGGTCAACTCCTTTAAAAAGTTGTTTCAGACTTAGGCTGGGTTCACATTGCGGCGTGCTCCGGTCCGGGGCTGTCCGGGGTGACAGCCTGGACCGGAGTTTTGCTCCATAGGAGACTATCGGGCGGGACGGAGCTGATGGCAGTTATCTGCCATCCGGCTGCTATCTCACCGGATGAAGCCGGGACAAGTGGGGTTTTTCTTCCGATTCCAAAAACGTTGCATGCAACGTTTTTGGATTCGGCAGAAACATCCCACTTCTCCAGGATACATCCGGCGAGATAGCAGCCGGATGGCAGATAACTGCCATCCAGCTCCGTCCCGCCCGATAGTCTCCTATGGAGCAAAACTCCGGTCCAGGCTGTCACCCCGGACAGCCCCGGACCGCAGCACGCCGCAATGTGAACCCAGCCTAAGCCAGCTTTAATAAAAAAAAATAAATAAAATGAATAAGTAAAATCATATTAAGCAATATAATGATAATAATTATATTGTTCAACAATCAAATATGTTAATTTCCATAATTGAACAAATAATTCTTTGGGTAAGGAAGGTGTTAATTAAATGAACTTCCGCTGACATCAACAGACCAAATTTACAGAATAAAGTCAATATTAGAACAAGGAAATTTATAGTGTGACTGCAAAGCAGAAGCAATCAAAGACTGCTGTTAAAAAGGTAAACAATTTCAAAAGCATGATGACAAGTTAATTAGCATTGCTTAGGTTATATTTTGCAGCACATAGTTTTTTGTCTTTAGGGAAATAACTTGTTTTTGCATGTTTTATTATTAGAGATGTTTTTTTTCTACCTACATCTAGTATTTGCTTCAGATGTTAATGGTTTGTTCAAGTACATTGCAAACAAAAGATTTAAACAATTCAGTTGAATGCCTATTTTGCTTGTATGGCTGAATTTACTTCCACATAAGCTGTTGGTGTGATTGTTTCTAACCACAATGAAGAAAAGTTAGGTATGTGCACACTGGCCGGGTTAGGGTCGGTTTAGGTGTGTAAACCGCCGGTCGTTTACATAAATTTCATGTAAATTTATGTAATCCAAACCGGCGTTTGGATTAACATTAAAACCTATGTAAACCGACACCCGGTGTCCACACACCGGCGGTTTTACACATGCTCATCCGTCCCAGCGGGTTAGCAAAGAATGAGCAAGTTCTATAAACCGGCCGGGTTCTGCAGCGGCTGCAAGCAGAATCATGTACTGCTTCCAGCCGCCGCAACACCGCCGGCGCTAACCGCTGGCCACCCGCCCGGCACCCGCCCGTCACCCGCCTGCACATACCCGCCAGGATGCCGGTGGACGGCTCCGGAGCTTCCTGGCGGGTCCACCCAGCCGCCGCCGACCAACCCGCCGGCCAGTGTGCACCTAGCCTTAGGCTGGCTTCACACTGCGGCGTGATCCGGTCCGGGGCTATCAGGGTTGACAGCCCTGGACCGGATTTTGGCCCATAGGATAATATGGGGCCAGATGGAGCCAGATGGCAGTTATCTGCCATCCAGCTGCTATCTCGCCGGATGAATCCAGGAGAAGTGCGATTTTTCTGCCGGATCCAAAAACGTTGCATGCAAGAAGGCTGTGTACAAATGGAACAATGTGTCCATGATTTCCCTGCAACCAGTAAGTTGTTCAGAAGTTGGACAGATAAGTTGGTGTGTGTAAAGTGTCCATTAGACTATGGCCTAGTTCACATCTAATGCAGGTTTGCTTCATTTGCGTTTCTATGTGTTTTTTACCGCTAAAAACGCATTTGTTTTTGCCCCCATTGACTTCAATGGAAACACATGCAAAAATGCATGTGCATTTTCAAAATGCAAAAACGTATGCGTTTTTGCAAACACAGCCAAAAACGTGGGCTGTTGCGTCTAGAGCTACGTTTGAAACGCATGCGTTTTTGCGTTTTGAAAATGCACATGCATTTTTGCATGTGTTTCCATTGAAATCAATGGGGGCAAAAACACATGCATTTGGATGCGTTTGTAGCGGTAAAAACACATAGAAATGCAAATGAAGCAAAACGCAAACCAGGCTTAGATGTGAAGGGACTATTTGTTTCCATGGTGAAGATATGATATAACCGGGAGGATGAAAGGCTTGACGATCTCTTTGGAGAGTGAAAAAGAGGCACAGTAGGCATGAGATTGCTATAAATCACCTCCACTTTGCTGGAACTGAAGATGTTGCATTTTTGACACAGGAAAAATAAGTAGAGTCAATAACTAAACACTCATTGTAGGCCCATAGCCTAAAACATATAATATTTAGCCCAAGCCTGCATTTGATATAGTAATTATAAATAGTATTTAGAATATATTTGTCTATTGAACAACAGTAATATTACCTATGGTATGCATAGGATCATTATTCAGTAGCTGTATAAGAAAAACATGTGACGTACATACACCTTAAATAATTTGCACAGGTTTTACAATAGGTTATAATGCCTATAAAGGTACCGTCACACAGGAGATATCGCCGGCGATGTTGCCGGCAACTGAGGGGTGTGGCCAGGTTGCGGCAACATCACCGGAGAGTTGCCTCGTGTAGCAGGACGATAATCAGGGGAAAAATCGCCTGAGTCACATCGCCAGGTTTCCCAACAATGTTGGGAAACCTGGCGATGTTAGTCAGGCGATCATGCCTGATCGCCCTGTGTAATACGGCAAGCTGCAATGTTGCGGGCGATTCCGCCTATCTCCAACATTGCAAGTTATCACTCGCTGGGTTGCTGAGCAACCCAGCGAGCGATATCCGCAGCAACTAGCCGGCGACATCGCCGGTAAGTTGCCCAGTCTGACATCTCCCCGGCGATGTTGTCAGGAATGCGCGCTCCCGCGATCGCCGCAACATCGCCGGCGATATCTCCCTGTGTGACGGTACCTTTAGATCTCTGGACAATTCCCCTAGATGTCAATCAACATGCCTTTTGCAAATGAACCGTCTAAATATCTTAATGTGCAATGACAGGTATATCCATCATATCATGGGTTGTGTTTGTTGAGAAGACTCAGGAGATGTGATTGTAAACCCCTATTCAGATGTTTGATGTTCTCATATGAGTGTTATCCGTGGTTTTCATGGATAGCACTCCTACCTGTAATAGTTAACAGGGCATTCACATGTCTATGATTTTTTTGCTGTCCACAGAAAATAGTTGAGGTATTTCCAATTTTCAACCAAGGGTTAAATCAAAATTGGCCATGCAAGTATGTGGGTCAATGGAAAAAAAATCGGTGTGCACTCAGATAACACCAGAGTGCACCCCAATTTTCATGAACTGTTAAATAGGAGAAATAACTTTTTTTCTTTATGTTTGAGAAAAATTGATGGTATGAAAGCAGGTTACTTGGATGCAACAACACAGTAAAGGCAACTGAGTGGTGACTCAACAACAAAGATTTATTTTAAACCGTATTCATATATATCCAATCTCTGAATATATTATTATTATTATTAATGTATATCGCGCCATTAGGTTCCATGGCGCTTTACATGAGGATAGGGGAGACAAGCACAATTACAATAACTCTAGACAATCAGGACATATAGGTACAGGAGGTGAGGGGAGCCTGTCCACAATGGCTCACAGTCGACAAGGAGCGGGTGGGGATACAGTAGGCTGGGGGAGTGTCAGTTACGAGGCGGTCGCCTGGGTCTCATGACAGGCTGTAGGCTTGACGGAATAGGTGAGCCTTCAGGTGACATTTGAAGCTTCTCAGGGTCGGAGACTGTCTGACGTGTTGGGGCAGGGAGTTCCAGAGTATGCCAGATGCCCGGGCGAAGTCCTGAACGCGGTTGTGCGAGGAGGAGATGAGGGGGGGAGCAGAGGAGGAGTTCTTGGGAGGAACGGAGGTTGCGTGAGGGTAGGTATCGGGGGACCAGGGCGGAGATATATGGTGGGGACAGGTTGTGTATCGCTTTGTATGCCATGGTTAGTGTTTTGAACTGGGATCTCTTGGAGGCGGGGAGCCAGTGAAGGGCTTGGCAGAGGGAGGAGACAGGGGAGTAGCGGGGGGACAGATGGATTAGTCGGGCAGCGAAATTGAGGATAGATTGGAGAGGTTTGAGGGAGTTGGATGGGAGGCCAGTGAGAAGGAGGTTGCAGTAGTCAAGGCGGGAGATGATGAGGGCATGAATAAGTGTTTTAGTGGTGTCGTGGGTAAGGAAAGAGCAGATCCGTGAGATGTTTCTAAGCTGGAGCCGGAGGGATGTGAAGATGGCTTTGATGTGGGGCTTGAAGGATAGGGAGGAGTCAAAGATTACCCCGAGGCACTTGGCTTGGGAGACTGGGGAGAGGGCGAAGTCATTGACACAGATGGATAGGATGGGAAGTGGGCGGGAATTTCTTGGGGGGAAGACTATGAATTCAGTTTTGTCCATGTTGAGTTTAAGGAAGCAAGCAGAGAAAAAGGATGAGATGGTGGAAAGGCATTGTGGGATTTTGGAGAGTAGGGAGGTGATGTCGGGGCCGGACAAGTAGATTTGGGTGTTGTCGGCGTAAAGGTGGTACTGGAGGCCGTGGGACTCAATGAGTTGCCCTAGGCCGAGAGTGTATATGGAGAAAAGTAGTGGTCCCAGGACTGAACCTTTCAGGACTCCGACAGAAAGGGGGTAGGGCGAGGAGGAGGTGTGGGAGTGGGAGACACTGAAGGTCCGGTCTGCTAGGTATGAGGAGGTCCAAGAGAGGGCAAGGTGGGCGATGCCGAGGGATTCCAAGATCCGGAGAAGAAGGGAGTGGTCAACCGTGTCAAAGGAGGCGGACAGGTCGAGGAGGAGGAGGATGGAGTAGTGGCGTTTGTTCTTGGTGGCAAGTAGGTCGTTGGTGACTTTGGTCAGGGCTGTTTCGGTGGAGTAGACGGGTCGGAAGCCGGACTGTAGGCGGTCGAAGTGGGAGCAGTAGGAGAGGTGAGAGGAGAGTTCAGAGTGGACGTGCCGTTTGAGTAGCTTAGAGGCGAATGGGAGAAGACATATGGGGCGATAGTTGGCGACAGAGGTAGGGTCGAGGGAGGGTTTTTTAAGGATGGGCGTGATTAGGGCGTGTTTGAAGGCCGAGGGGAAGGTGCCAGTGGTAAGTGATAGGTTGAAGAGGTGGGTGAGGGCTGGGATGAAAATGGAGGTGTGGTGGGGAATGAGGTGGGATGGGAGCAGGTCATGGGCGCTGGTGGTGAGGTGTGATTTCGACAGGAGGGAGGAGAGTTGGTCTTCAGTTATGGGGGGAAGTGGCTAATGGAGGGCAGTGTAGGTGAGAGGGGGAGTTGTGGGGAAAGTGGGCTATTTCTGATCTTGTCGATCTTCTCCTTGAAGAAGGTCGCAAAGTCTTCAGCGGAGATGAGGGGAGAGGGGGGAGGAGCGGGCGGGCGGAGTAAGGAGTTGAAAGTTTTGAAGAGCTGTTTGGGGTTGCGGGACAGAGAGGTTAATAGGGATGAGAAGAAAGCTTGCTTGGCAGTAGCTTCTTGAAGTCAGTGAGGGATTGTTTGAACAGAGCAAAGTGCTCGGAGGTGCGGGACTTATATATGGGTTAAGCGCACAATCTGGCTAGTGGCTGGAACCTTTCTCTTTTAGTGTATAGATTGTTCTTGGTCTCGGTTTCTATGAATAACACAGTGTATTGATATAACCCTTTCTCGTGAATTTTATTGAACTTCTTTAAAACTATTTTAAAATAATTAATCACATCTTAGGCTACGTTCACAGATTGCACATTTTTTTGCGTTTTTTTCGCCACCGCCACGCAAAAAAGCGCAGTTTGTCGCCTCGCACCGGTCGCCTGATTTCAGTGCAGTGCTCTGAAATTTGGCGACTGGAGCGAGGCGACATATCGCCGCCAAATTCCCCAAATACACACAGCATTTAGGAGGCAATTTGGCGGCGATGGTTCCTGGGCGACATATCGCCGTCAATATTTATCACCACATTAGTGGCGTGTAAAGGTACCCTTAAGCACCTAAAAGGTGCAGGTTTTGGAATGGTGTCACTTTTGGATATTTTCTGTCATTTAGGCCTTGCAAAGTCACTTCAAATGTGATATGGCCCCTAAAAAATGGTTTTGTAAATTTTGTTGGAAAATAAGAAATTGCTGATAAACTGTTAACCCTTCTAAGTTCCTAAGAAAAAAAATTATGTTTCAAAAATGGTGCTGATGTAAAGAAAACATGTGGGAAATGCTATTTACTCGTTTGTGTGACATAAAAATTTCCAATTTTTTTCCACAAATAAGCACAAAAAGTATCATCCTAAAGTCACCACTAACATGAAGTCCAATATGTCATGAAAAAAACAGTCTTATGGCCCTTTCACATCAGCGTTTTTTTCAAATCGCGGCAGATGCGGTGAAAAAACCGCATCTGCCGCGATTACCGCATACCAGCTGCACTTGCGGCGCGGTTGCGGTAAACGCCATACTATGTATAGGCAGACTTGCGGCAGGTGCGGCTGCGAAAAAAAAACGCAGCTGACAGTATTTTTTTTCGCGGCCGCACCTGCCGCAAGTGCCAAAACCGCACTTGCCGCAAGTCCGCCTATACATAGTATGGCGTTTACCGCAACCGCGCCGCAAGTGCAGCCGGTATGCGGTAATCATGGCAGATGCGTTTTTTTCACCGCATTCGCCGCGAATTTCAAAAAACGCTGATGTGAAAGGGCCCTAAGGGTATTTTCAAATTGCGGCAGATGCGGTGAAAAAAACGCATCTGCCGCGATTACCGCATAGCGGCTACACTTGTGGCACGGTTGCGGCGCAGTTGCGGTAAACGCCATACAAGGTATAGGCGGACTTGCGGCAGGTGCGGCAAGTGCGGTTTTGGCACTTGCGGCAGGTGCGGTCGCGAAAAAAAAACGCAGTCAGACGCGTTTTTTTCGCAGCCGCACCTGCGGCAAGTGCCAAAACTGCACTTGCCGCACCTACCACAAGTCCGCATATACATTGTATGGGGCTTGCCGCAAGTGTGCCGCAAGTGTGCCGCAAGTGCAGCTGTTATGCGGTAATCGCGCGCAGATGCGTTTTTTTCACCGCATCTGCCGCGATTTAAAAAAAACGGTGATGTGAAAGGGCCTTAGAGTCACTTGGATCCATTGAAGTGTTCCAGAGTTCTTACCACCTAAAGTGACACTGATCAGACTTCTAATGTCCTAGTCATTAAGATCAAAAATGGGTTCCTCGCTAATGGGTTAAAATAGTTAAAAATAATCCCTGCAAGTTTGGAATTGGCATAATTCTACTGGCCTGCAGAATTATTCTGTGACTGTACAATAAATGCCATAAAACCTCCCAAACAATGCCAGAATTGTGTTTTTTCACTATTTGGAACCTTTATTTTTCTATATACTATATGGTATAGAGAATGTTATTATTCAAATCTGGAACTTATTCCATAAAATGCATGCGCACATATGGCAATGGCAAAAGAAAAATGAACAACAGTTATGGTTCTTTGAAGAAAAGTAGAAAAAAGGGAAAATGTTAAGATGAAAATTGCCTGTATTTAAGAGGTTAAGCATTGATAGGTCCAGTGTTATGGGGGGCAGACTGGGCAGCTGTAAAAAAAAACCCCACCCTGACACAAAGAAGAGCCCTCTGTTTGTCGCCACTAATCCAGGCTCCAAGGCAGGGGTGGGGAACCTTTGGCCCATGATCCACATGTTCCCCGTGATGACCTTTTCTGTGGCCCCCTGCAGATTCCCAGGGATTCCAATGCACGGGTGGCAGCCGCAACTGCAGGCTTCTGGCCCTTTAAGCTGCTATGTTCAGTACTGAGCGCTGTGATTCACATACTGAAGGATTAAGCCGTCTCGCTGGACAGTGGACACACTTTGTGGGCAGGGTTTACGTGAAATACAATCCCGTTTCAAAGAAGAAGAGCGGCTGTTAGCAAGCTTCATCAAAACTGGCTTATCTTTACCCCAGTAGTGGGAGCATATCACTATGGAGAGAATCGCACCATAAGGCAATAAATAGCGAACCAGAAGATAATCGCGACAACTCCGTATCATGCAAAAGTTGACTTTATTAATAGGTTAAAACCAGTGAAAAACAAGGGTAGGGGGCAGAGGAACCTGGGTCCACAAACCTCAGGTGGTGGGTAACCTCTCTCCTAGAGCTGAACACCAGCACAAGTTGTACAGAGAAATGATACATAATATACATCAAATATACACTAGGAAATCAAGAGGCTATAGGGTACAATGCTCCATATGGAATATAATTGATCTAATGGAGGGAGAAATATATAATTATTTAAAGATTATAGTACAGTGTAATTATGCTCCACAGATATCCATGATCACAGTTGTCATTAGATCTATACCCATAGCAAGGATCCTAGGTAAATCAAGTGAAAAGCAATCTCTGGCATCTGACAATGGAGCAGATGCTCCGTGTCTCTTACCTAGTGGCAAATGTGTCTAGGTTAGGGGTACCGACCCCAACAGCCGTTTTGGGCAATCTTCATCTGCCCTAGTTCCACCTGTACTGTATGTGCACCCCAACACCACTAGTAGTGTATGTGCCCCCCAGCATCCACAGTAATGTATGTGCCCACATGCGTCCCCAGTAATGTATGTGTCCCAAAGCACCACTAGTACGCCCCCCAGTTATGTATATGCCCCAGTACTGTATATACCCATCAGTGCTGTATGTATTTCCAGTGCTGTATATTAACCCCAGTGGCATATATACCCCCAGTGTTGTATGTACCCCCTAATGATGTATGCCATCCCTCATTGCTGTATCTACTCCACAGTGATGTATATTCCCTCCAGTGCTGTCTACCGCTCAGTGAAATATCTCCCAGTGATGTCTGTACCCAAGTGATCTATATACTCCTAGTCATGTCTATGCCCCAAGTGATATATATACTCCTAGTCATGTCTATGCCCCCCAATCATGTCTATACCCCCCAGTTGCCCCAGGATGTATATGTCCCCAAAGTCCTGTAATGTATATACAGCAATCTTAGTATCTCCTGTGATGTAAATGTAAATACAGCAGACCCAGTGTATCCTGTGATGTGTATACAGCATTCCCAGCATCTCCTATGTGATGTATGTACAGCAGTCCCAGTGTTTTCTATGTAATGTATTTAAAAAAAGTTAGCTCAGGCCAACACAATCCTGCAAACATCACAGCCGCACCAAAGAGAAGCTCCTGCCGTCACATTAGGGGTGAGTTAATTAATTGTTTGACTAAATGTAGCCGGGTAATTTTCAAGGTGATAATTTTGTGTGACCCTTGAATGATGGTAGAAAGTTCCAAATGGCCTCTGCAGAAAGAAATTTCCCCACCCCTGATCTAAACCATCCATTATAACTCTGGCAGGATGTTTAGGGTTGGTCACCTGCTGGAAGGTACTCGTCTTCTGCAGCCTCTAAAGGCCCCGTTACACCTTGCGACATCGCCGCCGATTACATAGGCGACATAGGGGCGTGGCCTATCAGCGGCAACATCGTCCCTGCGTCGCCTAATGTAAAGGGGTGATGTCGGCATCTCTGAGCGGTCGCCTGGTTTCAGAGCAGTGCCAGGCGACCATTATGGGGCGATATGTACACATTGACCCATGTAAACGGCCGCCGGCGACCTGACAGGCGATGGGAGCCATAGGCTCCCATTGTCCTGTGTCGCCGCTGGGGTTTTGAGACACCCCAGCGGCGATGCCGCCTGTCAGATCGCCAGCACAGCGCTGGAGGTGTCGCCCCTTGTAAATGGGGGACGGCGACGCCAGCGGGGCACCAAAAACGTGCGCACTCCCGCCCGTCGCTGCCGACATCTCCAGCCCCGTCACCAGGTGTGACGGTACCTTAATAGGTATTCCTGCAGGATTGCTCTGTATTTAGCTCAATCCATCTTCTTGTCTCCTCTGACTAGCTTTCCTGCCCCTGCTGAAGAAAAGCTTCCCCATGTGATGCTGCCACCACCACGTGTGACATTGGGGATAATGTCTCTAGGGTGATATGCGGTGATAGTTTTATATTACAAATAGTGTTTTGCTTTTAACCTAAAAAAGTTCTACTTTAGTCTCATTTGCCTGGGCACCTTATTCCATATCATAACTGTGTTGCCTACATGGCATGTGGAATGAGGTGCTCTAGTCAGATAAGACCAAAGTAGAACTTTTTGGGCTTTTTTTTCACATATTTATTTTTAAGTATTTAATTAAAACATATCACAAAGCCGTGTTCTTTCTAGGCTACAACTAAGGATACATGAGAAACTGTTTTAGTGGCTTAAATAATTTGAAGCCAAGAAAGAACACAACCTTGTGATATGTTTTACTCCTAGAACAGTAATTTTATCTTTCTTCTTTAAGTGGCTTGTTGGCGCTTAAAGATGTTACTAGCTCAAAGCTTACTTCAATCCACTGAATTGATGGTATCGCTGTTTTAGAGGAGTATTTCAGGTCCCATTTTGAACTTTGCCCAGGTCCACAATTTATCTAAAATCATTGCTTTCGCCTGAAGTGCAAACTCAATCTATGCGAGCCATATCTCATGAATAGTCCTCTGAAAGAATTAGTAGCGAAAACAAGCAGGATGCATCAGTCTGTGGGTGTCTGGCAAATGGCCAAATCTCTCACCATACTTGATTAGATATCACTTGACATCACATCCAGCCAACATCAAGTTTTAATTTGTAACTAGTTAATAACACTTTCCATGTATTAAAAACAAATCCGTTTAACAATCTAATGAAAAACATAGACAAATCAAGTTGTTTACTTTGCTGTTCACTCCAGAGATTAGCCTAATGACCCACATGTGCTAAATTGTAAGGGACAACAAATCTTTTCTTTTCAGTTTAACTTTTCAGACCAAGTCATTTCAAGATTTCCTGAGTATGTCACCCATTTCCCCTTCAGCTGCAGGCTATTTTTGTTTTGACAGTAGAACTCATTTATCCTAGTTTCTTTATGTTTATAAAGTTTTGCAACATAAGAAAATAAAAACATATCTAAAAAAATCTAGTGTTCCAGCACGTGTCTATTGCCTATCTGCCGAGAGAATGGCAAATTTTTGTATTATTCACATCTACTAATTACTACTAGCCAACAATGTTACTCCTGGAAATATGGAAAATAATACTGTTTTGTAGAAACTGTCTTCTTAATAATCTTTTTGCTGTCATTATGTAAGGTCACCTTGATGCACCCCAGGGCCGAGGGGTACTCGGAACCGGGCTGTTGAGCAGTTCTGGGGTGTCACAGGGGTCAAGACCCGGCTTCTGTGACCCTGGGTTCAGATGTAATGGTCACTTAACACAACCCGATATCGGCGCCCAACTCCGACCAAACGTCACGTGGTTCGTGCGTTGTCCCCGATATCGTTTGTGCGTTGTATAGCATAAATGTCCAATACGATGCACGAACGATGCCAAAACGATATCGGGGATCGATTGAGCGTGCTCTCCAACGGCCCGATATTGGTTGGACGTTGTAGCCGGATGGGGCTGTGTAAAAGCCCAACTACGATGTGAAGTACAACGTCCCCTATTCTCTCCCATGTTAAATGGTCGTTCCTGGGTCGGCCGTACAAGGGGGGCGTAGACATCGTAGTGGCGTTGCCTGCCGATATCACGCTGTGTAAATCTCCAATGCGATCTTGGAAATCTGGGCAGAAAAAGCGTGCTCCCGCGGCGTCGGATCCAATATCGGACCGACATTGTGACGTGTAAAGTGGCCATAAAAGGCAGTTCTTGGCTTGTGTAAGGAAAAAGGGTGATTTATAAGGAAGTTATTTGTGACGCCATCCGTGGTTTGTAGCTATGGGTAGCCACCGCTGCTGCAGAGCCTCTGGGGATTATGGACAGGCAGCTAGGATGGAGTGGCTCCCCATGGGCGGAGCGGATCCCCAGGGCAGTGGATGTGAAATTGTATAGGGTGCAGGATAGATGGTGCTCACAGACAGACTCACGTTTTGTTGGTTCCTCAAATTCTTTACTGCTGATACCGACACAGGGACAGATGATTTCGATGGAATCCGGCAACTTGGGAGCAACTCGAGGATCTCCTCACCCGGCAAGTTCTGAGGCCTCCCTGCTGCACATTGTCATGTGGGTCCCTCCTGCTGCTTGAAGCTGAGCTGCGGCCCTCTCTCTCCCTCTCTCCTGCACATGCCGGTATGACAAGCAGTTTGAGTCCTTTATTAGCCCTAGATCACGGGCAGCTACTCCTGGGCTCTTTAAGCTGCTTTGCCTCCAGGCACTTGGTGTGGATTGGGAACTTGGAATTCCCCAGCCTCCGGTATTGGCTGCCGGGTTGTTAGGCCCTGAACAGCCTCGGACTCCGGTGTCCATTGTCTGGAGCTGACTCGTCTGGGTGTGAGCTTGACACCGCTCTGCTCCTCAGGCTCTCCTCTCCTTCCTCATACCCTTGCCTACGGGTCACTCAAGCTAAGTCTGGCTCTCCTGGACAAGCTTAGCACTGCTCCAGTCCACAGGATGTCTTTCTCAGTCCTCCTAGGAGCTGAACTGACTAACTCCACCCAGACCAGAATTTATAGGGGAGCTCACCCTGAACCCGGGCTTAGGTCTCCTCGTTCAGATCTGGAGGCAGAAATGTGTTGTGTGGTTTGGGTTTTGCCTGGTGTGAAGGCCCTCTGTTGCTCTCAGGTATGACACTACCCCCAGGTAGGAAGATATTGACATAGTGGCATCCGGATTCTGGGTGCCACACCCTTCATACACTGTGGTTAAACACGAGCGTGAAAAAATAGTAGCTGTGTCAACAGTAGTTAATCACATATCCATAGGTATAGTCCACCCTAACCTAGTTACCACATCAAACAAATTCCAAGCGGAATCAAGGGTATCTTTAAAATCACAGTTTTTATTATCAAGCTTTAAAACCGGAATAATAGCTTAATACATCAACAATTGTTTTACAAAAATGGAGACAACAAAGAATGGTATGAGTATGGAGAAATAAATTACACTGGCAGCTGGTACAATCTACCCCCCCTGAGGAAGGTCATTTGACCGTAACGCGTAGGGGCCACAGGGGCTACGGACGAGCACTCTCTATACTCTGCATGAATGTAGGTATTACTTTACTATAAGATTCTAGATTGTTTGCCTTATCTTTTCAATGGTACAGTTGTACTATTGTGCGGACTTAATTTGTAAACCACCCTAACTGCAATATGGGTTGTCTTATCTCAGCAAGGGACCAATTCTAGGTACCTTGATTTATGATATGCCTAATTAAAATGCGTTTTGAGGTGCAGGATTGAGGGTTTGAGTCTGCACAGGTGTGCCTGTAAATTCCAGTTTGGTTATAATGTAAGTGCAGGTGATCTGGGCATTTGAGATGGAGTTTGAAGACTATATGTTCTCATAGTTTGGATGATATTATATGTCCAATACCTCTGAGCTACTGTTAGTAATCTCATTGTATCTAAAATGGTGTAACTATACTGCAGATTTGTGAGTGTTGCTCTCCGGCCCCTTCAGCATGCTGTGAGGCACTGGTCTCTTGGTAAAAAAAACTGTAATTTATTTCTCCATACTCATACCATTCTTTGTTGTCTCCATTTTTGTAAAACAATTGTTGATGTCATTAAGCTATTACCTCCGGTTTTAAAGCTTGATAATAAAAACTGATTTTAAAGATACCCTTGATTCCGTTTGGAATTTGTTTGCTGTGTCAACAGTGTTGTGAATCTGTGTCTTCAGTGTGTCATCTGTCTGTTTTTACCATCAGAATGTAATTATCGTAGTGTTTTCCCAGTACGGTTAAAGAAAGAAAGCTATTACAAAACGTCTCCTATATTTTGCAATGTAAAACAGAGAGGGCACATGGATGGGCATCCTTGTGTTGTAGGTGTTTTTTACGGACCCATAGTCTTGTATTAGCCCTTCTCATCTTTACTGCCGGAAAAAAAACAGGTATGTCTCTATGTGGTTTGCACAGACATGTGGTCAGTACAAAACCACGAACATTTGATCGGCACTATAAGCTATAAAGGGTGGGATCAGTGAAAAAAACATGAAACACATACTGGAGACGTGAACATTTGAAAGAGGCCTAAGGGATTTTTGTCTTGTCATATATTTGTGGCGCCCCTGCGGTCCGGTCACCACTACTAGTTTGCGGCACCCAGTATCAGTATGTCCAGTCACCCACAAACACACCCAACACACCCTGGTCCATGAGCGAGTGGGTGAACCCAGGTAGTGGGATGGCTCAGGCAGCTGTGGGACAGCGGAGGAAGACAGGTGGTGGGTGGGAAGTGATCAGGAAGCGGTTAAGGAAAGGAGAACAAAGGGAAGATACCACAGGAAGTAGTCAGTCAAAGAAGGACAAGGGACAGAGAAGACAGACAGCACGGACCCGGAGGCCCGAGCTATGATGAGGCTTACCCTGGGTCCCAGGGCTACAGACCACAGGCAGACAAAGGAAGTCCTAGGGGTGCGGGCAGTGAGCGATCTACCCGCGTGCCTGAATTAGCTGTGAAGCAGAAGGACAGGGCGAGACACAGGGGCCCGGCCCTGAAGGTGGTAGCAAGGCTTCAGGCTCCAACCACGGAATCGGAGGCCATGGGATCTCCAAGAGTCGTGGCCAACTCCCAACATAGCGCAGAGAAGGCAGCTGTACTAGGGCCAGGGGACTCTGCCGGTTGCCCAACGAAGGCCCGTGCCTGCTAGATCGGGGCTCTGTGTGCGAAGGCACATGCAGGAAGTGGGAGAATAGGCAGCGCTGAGAGAGGAAGCCCAAGAGAAAAGAACACAAAAAGGGGGTGTACTGGACAAGCCATCCTGGTTGCCAAGGGCTACCTGAGCCACCAGTATACTTGCTTGTAACCTGAAGTGCCTGACGAAAAAAGCCAAGTAAACCGGATTGAAACTCAGCGTTGTGTTAGACTGTTCATTTTGCACCTGAGGAGCGGTAGACTGAAATGCCGTGCAGGCGGCAGGGGTCTGCCTGAGAGTGTTCCCGATCCTGCCCTGCAGCCAGCTCAGCCCCACTGGCCCTCCATCACCCCAAACTACCTTGATTCCAGATGCCCTTATGACCCGCTCCTCCCATGGGGAGCTACACCATCACAGCTGCAACTCTATTATCCCCGGAGGTCCTGGACCACAGCAGCAGCACCTACCGGCCGCCTTCGCAGGGTGACGTCACGATAAACTCTCTTTTTATTTTATTTTATTTTATTTTATTTTTACCTTTCTTTTTACCCCTTTACAAACCCCATTTTTTTACTGACCGCCCAATAGGGGACCATTGACCGGGTCACGCCACCGTGACAGCATTCCACAGCCCCAACGACGTCCAGGGGGCCCAGTTCCGAGTATCCCATGGCCCCTGCAGGGGCGAGTCACATTCATTATATGATGAAAGGTTATAGGTTGTGTCCCACAGTGAGTATTTGCTCACTTGTTGATGTCACAGATTTTCAATAGCTTTGCTGCTCCTATTAGGTTACTTTTATTTTTTAATTGTATTTCTTAGGCTGCTTTCACATCAGCGGTAATCACTGATCGCGGCAGTTGCTGTGAAAAAAAACGCAATTCCTGCGATTACCGCATAACGGCCACACTTGCGGTTCACCTGCGGCAAGCCCCATGCAATGTCTATGGGGCTTGCGGCAGGTGCGGTAGAGTTGCGGTTTCGGCATTTTGCGGCAGATGCGGCCGCAAAAAAAACGGATGAGAAAAAAGTAGCAACATGCTTCAACTGGATGCGTGTCTCCTGCAAGACTTGCAAGGTAGCGATAAAAAAACAGATAGCACACTGACAGCAAAGGGGCAGTGTTTTTAGCATGGTCTTTCCCATGCTGGAAAACATTAGAATAGATAGGTAGATAGGATAATTAGATAGTAGGAATAGCTAGTTCTGGCTTACCAGTCACCCACTGCTGCTTCTGGCCCGCCCATTAAGCTTGATACATATTCACTGCACTGACCGGCAACAGCCAATCACAATCGCTTACACTGTGTGAGAGCCTCTGTGATTAGCTGTTGCAGTCAGACTGCATTTCCACAATTTGGAGATGATTGTGCAGACATAGTATCTTAAATAAATAAATAATAAAAAAATGTGTGGGGCTTTGCAGTATTTTTCAGTCTAGCTTGGTGAAAGCAGACAGCTGCAAGCTGCCACCCTCAGCTGCCTAATTTTACCTTGGCTGGCAAAAAAATGCATGGGCTCTGCTCTATTCTTAATTTCCAGTCAAGTTAAACCTAGGTAGCTGAAGGCTGATATTCTTAGCGGGGTGAGGGCCCATACATTCAGAATTTGTGTCATTATTATTAGCCTGATGAAGAGACCTTAGTGTCTTGAAAGCATGCTTTGCTTTTTTTTACCATCTCTTCAGTTAGGACAGCTTCACGCCACGATTTTTGGGATCCGGAGCTGTCGAGTGTGAACCAGACAGCCCCGGATCCGATTTGACCCCTATTATATCCCTATGGTGCCGTATGGGGCCGAACGGCAGCTATTTGACATCTATTTTGCTGTCTGTCCGGCTGGATCTGGGGGATTTCGTTTTTTGCTTTGGACACAAAATCGGAGCTTGCAGCATTTTTTGTGTCTGGGGCAAAAATCTGAGAAAATTCGATCCGGCACCCCATAACGGATCCGTCAAAAAATCGAACCGGTTCCCAGACAGCGGTGCTGAATGAGCAGCATGGAGAGCATGGAGAGCTCCACTGCTGAAATTTCAGCACTTGGACAGCGGCAGCTGCGCGCAGGGAGAATTCCAGCAGTAAACAGGATCGGAGGGCATATTTGCCCTCCAGTTCTGTTTTGTCCGGGGCTGTCAGGTTCTGTCCGATGCATCCTGAAAAACACCGGACAGAACCTGACAGCAGAAAATCGTGGTGTGAAGCTAGCCGTAGTCATTAAAAGGTATCAACCACTGAGGACTCTCAGATTCTAATGTTGACTTTTAGTATCTGGGAATTACCAAGTGGGCAGCAATTAGGCAAAAACGAAGGATATATTCTTATGAAATTGTATTGAAAGCAGCAGAATAAATAAAAGAGCTACTTCAGGCCTACTTACTGTGTTCCTTCCAGAGATTAAACTATAATTTGCAAACACCTGTTTCCAAAACCCTTTAATCTTGTCACATTTCCACATTTTATCATTCTTTTCTTGTACAGCACATGTAACAGCGAGTTTATGAGTGAAAAAAAAACGTTTTCCAATCATCTACAGAGATTTTGATTTTTTTATTTTTCCCCAGGCAAACTCGAAACCTAGCTTCTCCAACTTAATGGACCACTTTACACGTTCAAAAATCTGAAACATATCGTTGAAACATCACTCTTTGTCAGGCATCCCTTTGATGAATCGATTATCGTTTGGCTAATTGCCACCGATTTTGTAGGATC
Organism: Allobates femoralis; assembly: GCA_033576535.1. Classification (NCBI taxonomy): domain Eukaryota; kingdom Metazoa; phylum Chordata; class Amphibia; order Anura; family Aromobatidae; genus Allobates; species Allobates femoralis. The sequence continues at coordinate 552,183,782 of JARQOC010000003.1, forward strand.
CGAATTGTGTCCAATTTTTGCTGTACCCAAACTCGGAGTACTGCTCCGATTTGGGCACAGCAAAAAATCGGATCCCACAAAATCGGATGGTCAATTAGGCCAATCCGATACCATCTTCTGCCTTTAATGGGGCCTATGAGCCTGGTCCAGGAAACAGCTGATTGTTCCTCGACACCGATTTAGTGTACTGAGTGCTACACTACCTAAATTACTCTGCCATCTAAATTTCACTTCTGCATTGTACCATAACATGTAGAAGTGACATTAAGTAAATAAAGAAGCAAAATAAAAAAAAATGCTCACCTCTACACGGTGCCAAAAGCTGCCTGTTGCGCCATCGTGAGACTGAAGGTACCTGGAGTTGCCTGGCAACCAATCCAAGCTGATCAATGTGACTGGTCAGACTGAGCGGTGTACTCACATTGACTGCGCGTTTCTAAAATCATCCGCCCGACAAATTGACCCGCGGCGGGAATTAAACCTGTGGTCATGGACAAACCCGTCTCAGTTTATCGGTTGCCAGGCAACCCCAGGTCCTCAGTCCTACGAGTGAGCGAAGCGGGAACACCGTCGACATTGTGAGCAGGCTCGGGCTTTTCTGTTCCGTACCCATGAAAATCAATGGACCTGGACAAAGAGAATCTGCAGTCACTCCCTATGTGTGTTTTTTCCTGTCTGTACAAAAAGTTGGATCCCACGACATGATAAAAAAGTTATGTTGAAAAGCAGCCTAACTGGCCTTTAGGCTAGGTCACACATGAGCCCTGTACACGTTATTGGCATAGTTTTCCACTTTTGTGTTCTAAATCCAAAAATTGATGCCAAAACAGATGCGCACTCAAGTGTGACTGCAATGGTGTCAGTTTTTATTACAGGGCCCAAAAAACGTTCAAGCAATGTATTGGTGCTGATAAAAAAACGGATCCTTTTTTTAACATGGGGCCCTATGGAAAAACGGATACGTTTTTTAGAGCATTCTTTATGGTAAAAAATGTCAAAGTCCCAAAAATGCAGAGCTCACAGAGGGTCAAAATGCACCTAAAAAAAACGGATCATTTATTGAAAACAAGGAAAACTGATGGCCATGGTGACCCTCAGCCATACCCTCTCTGACCAAATGCCGGTAACAAGTAAATCACTTGGATCCGGCGGAGACTGAAGTAAGAACAACCTTCAAAAGGTATTCTTCTCTGCACCAGACAGCCATTTGCTGTGTAAGTGGAAGACTGTTAATTAATGTTTCAACCACCAAAACCTCCAGGAAGGGGACTGTGATCGGCTAGGGTCACACATGCCAATCCGTTTTTGTAAGTGGTTTTCCATGACAAATCCATTTTTCCTAGGCTGCATTTTGTGCCTCCTGTGTCCCTGGACATTTTCTGGACTTAGTAATTTTTTCTTAAAAACGCATATGCGTTAACGCATGCGTTAACACATGGTACCTGTATGTACCATGCATTAAGAAATGCGTTTCCCATTGGGCCCCATGTTAAAAAAACGCATGCATTTTTTTACTGCACCCAAAAACGCCGCTAGCAGTGTTTTTTGGATGCTGAACAAAAACGCATGCAATTTTGAAAAAAGCAGTGACACTTAAGTGCACCATCTGTTAACGGATATGTGTTTTTGGACTTAGAATAAAAAAGTCCAAAAGCTGATTCCAAAAACAGATCCAGGGCAAAACGGATGGCATGTGTGACCCTGGCCATTGTAACTAGTGATGGGCGAGTCCTAAATTACTCGGAATCGCTTGACTCTAGCGAGTCCGAGACTCGCTACTCGTTGCTAGTCTAGCGAATCCAATGTTAATGAATAGAGAAGCGAGTAATAGCGAGTAATGTGCTATTTACAAATCGCAGATGTCTCGGAAAGCGCTCGCATTGCCGTTTTGGAAACCCCACTCGCAACAGTTTTTTGCTGCTGTGTCCGTGTCTGTGGTTTTTATCCAAATTATATGATAACAAGAGAACAAGAGACAGGGTTTAATAGGGATATTGTCCCATCCCTGTCTGTAATGTGTGTTTTATAGACACTAGGTGTGGGAGAACACTTTTTTGTTATTTTAACAAATATTTATTAAAGGTTATATTTTAAAAGTGCACCTTAAGTAAGAAATGTGTCCATGTCTATGTAGCAGCACACTAGTCCCTGCAAAATTTATTAAGTGCGCACAAGTAGTCGCACAAGCAGGTGGCATACGTGCTATTTGCAGGTAGGAGAGCAGCAACGCACTGGTCTGCCACAGAGAAAATAAAGCTGAAGGGGTTATTATGACCCAAAATTTATCAGGTGCAAAAATATAGGAAATAGTACCTCAGCTAAGCCTCTGACTTCAGCTATTAGGATAGCTGAGTGAGTAAGCTAAGCTATGAGGTCGGTCCTGTGTGCACTGTAAGGCTGCTCCTCCCTGCCTGCCTGCCTGCCTGTCTACAGTCCTCTACACAGTACTCCTCTGTCCTCCTGGTAGCTCTCACAAGAGCTGTTTGGGTTAAATATAAGGAATTTTTAAGTTTCCCTACACTGACTGACACTCCCTATGATCTGCTCCAGCATCTACCTCACCCTGCACTAGGTCAGATGTCACAGGAATGTGGAGAAAATGGCGGTGGCAAGGCTTATATACAGCCTCGCCTCTCATACATGACATAGGCATCACTATGGACAGAAGCCAATCATAGTCCTGCCACAACCAACATGGCTGTGGCATTACTGAATATGATTGGCTAACATGCTTGTCCATCTTCACAAGTTTTCTGACCTAACACGCTAGGCTGTCTCGGAAGCTTTGTTGGAACATAACAGATTCTGTATTCGCGAGTCCCGAATACAGTATACAGGACTCGGATTCGTAGACTCGCTCAGACTCGCTGCTGACAGCGGGTATCCGTGAAGCAGTGCGATTGTTTAAACGATTTGGGGAGATTCAAGCTACATAGCGATGTGATATATAGCGAGTCTAGCGAGTGAGAAAAAGTAAACTCTGACAAAACTAGGATTGCCATTGACTTGCATTGGAGTTGTTACTGTGCGAGTAATCGCTGGGAAACTCGCAGAGTACCGAGTCCTGCAAGTCCCTTACTACTCGCCGAGTAATGAGTCCTAGCGAGTAGACTCGCCCATCCCTAATTGTAACATGATAAATGTGGGTAGCTTACCATAGTGAAAGAATTCGTCCCAGGAGAATGTCCTCCACTGCCCTCCAGCCAAGGAAACATCCAATTCCATATCCCGGTTGAAACATAGGGCTCGGACACACTCTCCTAGTTATATCCGAGTTTGACGGGCGAGACTCGGAACAGGCTGGAACAGGGACCCTGAACGGTCTCTCTGTCTCTGGACGGGGAATGACAGCTGCTTGTGTTTCTGTGCAGCATCGCATTCGCCGTCCAGAGAGGGAGAGGCCTTTCAGGGTCTCTGCTCCAGCCTGTTCCAAGTCTCGTCCGTCAAACTCAGATGAGTGTGTCCGAGCCCTAAGGGTTAGAGAAGAGTGGTGTGAGAGGGCTCAGTATATTTGAAGAGAAAGGTTTGCAACAAGGTGTTTGCCAGACTTTAAGCATCCCTCTAGTGAAGAGGGGTGTACTGATGGCAGGTTGGTGGGTAAAATCCATGGTAGATGTTTCAAAGGAACTTCCAGTCCATCTTGTTCCATCTGTACCCATTATTTTTAACATAATCTTTTCCATTTTAGAATACTCCATGTAAATTCTTGCTAGATGTCTGAAATAATAAAACAATAAAATATAAACATACAGATAGGTAGAATATATAGATATCCTGCACATAGCTATAACTCTGGAATGCTTCAATGGATCTCAGTGATTCTAAGATTGTTTTTTCATGACATATTGGCCTTCACGTTAGTGGTAAATTTATGTGCCCCTCAGTATCCCCAATATTGTATGTGCCCCCAGTGATGTCTATATTCCCCCCCCCAGTGATGTAATTTCCCCCAGAACTGTGTGTGACCCCCAGTGATGTGTTTTCTCCCCGACTGTATGTGCCCCTCCTGGGATATATATTTACCCAGTACTGTATCTGCCCTCCAGTGATGTATGTGCCCTCTAGTGATGTATATACTCCCCAGTACTGCATGGGCCTTCCAGTGCTGTATATATATCAACCAGTGTTGCATATAAACACATGCAAGAAGTTTATTAACTCTTAGGGCCCCTTTACACACAGCTACATTTCTTGGGTGGCTACAGGTAACTTACTGGTTGCAGTGAAATCATGGAGACAAGGTTCTATCTTGTTGCTGTGTACAAATGGAATAATCTCTCCATGATTTCACTGCAACCAGTAAGTTACCTGTAGCCACCCAAGAAATGTAGCCGTGTGTAAAGGGGCCCTTAAGGTGTTTCAAAGGAACTAAAGCAATGTGGAAGGAAAACTTGAAAATTTTACTTTTTCCAACAAAAATGTTCCCTTAGCCTCAAATATTGAATTTTAACAAAGGTAATAGGAGAAATTGCACCATAAAACTTATAGTGAAATTTAGTGAGTACTTCATGAAAATGAAAAAAGTACTTTTTTTTTCAGCAAAAATGTTCTTTTAGCTCCAATTTTTTGATTTTCACAAAGTCAACAAGAGATCCAGAGAAATAGTCGATTAGAAGGGGTTAATACACTGTGCAGCCGGGATTCTTGAATGTATGATATACAGTTAGGGCCAGAAATATTTGGACAGTGACACAATTTTCGCGAGTTGGGCTCTGCATGCCACCACATTGGATTTGAAATGAAACCTCTACAACAGAATTCAAGTGCAGATTGTAACGTTTAATTTGAAGGGTTGAACAAAAATATCTGATAGAAAATGTAGGAATTGTACACATTTCTTTACAAACACTCCACATTTTAGGAGGTCAAAAGTAATTGGACAAATAAACATAACCCAAACAAAATATTTTTATTTTCAATATTTTGTTGCGAATCCTTTGGAGGCAATCACTGCCTTAAGTCTGGAACCCATGGACATCACCAAACGCTGGGTTTCCTCCTTCTTAATGCTTTGCCAGGCCTTTACAGCCGCAGCCTTCAGGTCTTGCTTGTTTGTGGGTCTTTCCGTCTTAAGTCTGGATTTCAGCAAGTGAAATGCATGCTCAATTGGGTTAAGATCTGGCGATTGACTTGGCCATTGCAGAATGTTCCACTTTTTTGCACTCATGAACTCCTGGGTAGCTTTGGCTGTATGCTTGGGGTCATTGTCCATCTGTACTATGAAGCGCCGTCCAATCAACTTTGCAGCATTTGGCTGAATCTGGGCTGAAAGTATATCCCGGTACACTTCAGAATTCATCCGGCTACTCTTGTCTGCTGTTATGTCATCAATAAACACAAGTGACCCAGTGCCATTGAAAGCCATGCATGCCCATGCCATCACGTTGCCTCCACCATGTTTTACAGAGGATGTGGTGTGCCTTGGATCATGTGCCGTTCCCTTTCTTCTCCAAACTTTTTTCTTCCCATCATTCTGGTACAGGTTGATCTTTGTCTCATCTGTCCATAGAATACTTTTCCAGAACTGAGCTGGCTTCTTGAGGTGTTTTTCAGCAAATTTAACTCTGGCCTGTCTATTTTTGGAATTGATGAATGGTTTGCATCTAGATGTGAACCCTTTGTATTTACTGTCATGGAGTCTTCTCTTTACTGTTGACTTAGAGACAGATACACCTACTTCACTGAGAGTGTTCTGGACTTCAGTTGATGTTGTGAACGGGTTCTTCTTCACCAAATAAAGTATGCGGCGATCATCCACCACTGTTGTCATCCGTGGATGCCCAGGCCTTTTAGAGTTCCCAAGCTCACCAGTCAATTCCTTTTTTCTCAGAATGTACCCAACTGTTGATTTTGCTACTCCAAGCATGTCTGCTATCTCTCTGATGGATTTTTTCTTTTTTTTCAGCCTCAGGATGTTCTGCTTCACCTCAATTGAGAGTTCCTTTGACCGCATGTTGTCTGGTCACAGCAACAGCTTCCAAATACAAAACCACACACCTGGAATCCACCCCTGACCTTTGAACTACTTCATTGATTACAGGTTAACAAGGGAGACGCCTTCAGAGTTAATTGCAGCCCTTAGAGTCCATTGTCCAATTACTTTTGGTCCCTTGAAAAAGAGGAGGCTATGCATTACAGAGCTACGATTCCTAAACCCTTTCTCTGATTTGGATGTGGAAACTCTCATATTGCAGCTGGGAGTGTGCACTTTCAGCCCATATTATATATATAATTGTATTTCTGAACATGTTTTTGTAAACAGCTAAAATAACAAAACTTGTGTCACTGTCCAAATATTTCTGGCCCTAACTGTAGCTGTGATTTTATGTGCAGAAGTAGCAGATAGCTCCAAAATGCATAATAAAAAATCACCTATTGTAAATCATTATCGGAATTTATCATACATTCAAGAATCCTGGCTGCACAGTGTATTAACCCCTTCTAATCGACTATTTCTCTGGGTCTCCACGTGGGGACTGTTGCAGCCTGAGAAGATATCTCTTCAAGACCTCACAGTGGTTGTGGCTTATCACATCCATTAAAGGTGAACATTACTGATCTTCTAATTTTTAATTTTAAACCTTATTGGGTAAGACTCTATTTGAGCCCCCCTTTGTATTCTCAAGCTCTATTATTTAAGGTCAACAAGAGAAAATAAACTCCAAAATTGGTTGAACAATTCCTGAGTACACCGGTACCCCATATGTGGTGGAAAACCACTGTCTGTGTTCCTAGCAGGACTCGGAAGGGAAGGAGCACCAGTTGATGTTTTGAGTCAAAAATTGGCTGAAATCATTAGCGCACTGCATGTCATGTTTGGAGAGCCCCTAATGTGCCAAAACAGTGGAAACCCGACCCCCACAAGTGACCCTATTTTGCAAACTAGACCCACAATGAACTTATCTAGATGTGTGGTGAGTACTTCAACTGCCAGATGCTTCACAGAATTTTATAACACTGAGCTGTGAAAAATATTTTTTTTTCCACAAAAATGTTCCTTTAGCACCATTTTTTTCATTTTTACAAGAGCAACAAGAGATAAAAACAGTGACAAAACAGTATTTGGGCACACATTAGAAGGGAAGCAGCACACATTATATAAAACGGTCTGTGGGTGTCATGTCGCATTTGGTTAGCCCTTGATGTACCTAATCAATGGAATTCCCCAAGTGACCCTATTCTGGAAATTAGACCCCCCCAGGGAATTTATCTAAGGCTGCCTTCAGATTTGCAGATGCCTCCGCAGCGTTTTGCGGAGGCATCTGCAAGCATCTGCATGCAGACGGCAGCCCCTATGTTTATAATGGAGCGCACGGCGGTCTGCAGATGCTTGCAGACCGCCGTGCGCACCATTCACTCCCATATGTGATCTGTGCGCAGGCGCATGCCTGCGCACAAATCACACACTCTCGCCCACACCAGGGACGCAACATGTCGCGTCCCTGGTGCGAACGAGAATGTGTGATCTGTACGCAGGCATCCGCCTGCGCACAGATCACATATAGGAGTGAATGGGTGCGCACGGCGATCTGCAAGCATCTGCAGACCGCCGTGCGCTCCATTATAAACATAGGGGCTGCCGTCTGCATGCAGATGCTTGCAGATGCCTCCGCAAAACGCTGCGGAGGCATCTGCAAATCTGAAGGCAGCCTTAGTGTGTGGTGAGCACCTTGGACTCACAGGTGTATCACAGAATTTTACAATGTAGAAACTTGAAAATTAAAACAATTAGATGTTTCCCAAACAAATGTTGGTTTAGCACTAAAAAGTTTCATTTTCACAAGAATAGCAGGAGAAATTGGACCCAAAAGTTGGTAATGCAATTTCTCCTGAGTACGATAATACTCCATATGTGGTGGAAAATCACTGTTTTGGCACCCAGCAGGGCTCAAAAGGGAAGGAGAAATGTTCTGGAGCACAGATTTTGATGGAATGTTCTGTGAGTGTCATGTTGCATTTGATTAGCCCTTGATGTACCTAAACAATGGAATTCACCCACAAGTGACCCCATTCTGTAAACAAGTTCCCCTAAGAAATGTATTAGTTGTGTGGTGAGCACCTTGAACTCAGTAGTATGGTAGGAGAAATTGAACCCCAAAAATTTGCTGTGCAATTTCTCCTGAGTACACAGATACCCCATATGTGGTGTAAAACACACTTTTTGTGTGCACAGCAGGGCTTGGAAGGGAAGGTGCGCCATTTGATTTTTGGAGCACAGATTTTCCTTAGTTTGTGAACACCATTTTTAGAGCTTCTAAGTACCAGAACAGCAGAAATTCCCTCAAAGAACCACGTTTTGGAAATTACACCCCTCTGGGAGTTCATCTATGGGTGTAGTGATGATTTTATCTCTGGAAAACACCCATGGAGTCAAATTCAGTCAATGGTGCATTATTAAAAATTGCAAATAAGCCATTGTATTGCCCAGTACATTGTAGTACCTGTACATTGTGCCCAGCTCGTACTTCAGGAGGAACACACCCCGTAAATTAAGCGGGCTTCATCACTACAACAATATCAAATATATATTACATAGCAAAATCTTGCTGACAGATTCCCTTTAAGAATGGCATGCACCTCTTCCTGCTGTGCGACTTCAGACAAAAGAATCAGCATTCAAGCAATAGGAGGCGATTCTGGTAGCAAATAGAACTGGAGTGACATAGGTTTCAGATCTGCAAAGGTTCTTCAGAGACAAATGAAGCAATCAGTGTTGGCAAAGTATACTGGTTATAAAGAAACAAAAACATAATCATTTCAAGATTGGCTATACACAGTGCCGGGGTATATACATGGAAAAATAAATAAACGGTTCAGCAAGAAAATGAATAGAAAAGGAAAATTAGGCTACAAACATAGAACCTAGGATATAAAGATTTATTATACATAAATATAACAGATGATTAAAAAGTGGGAAACCAGCAGATGGCACCACAGCACAAAAATGTACAAAGAGCAAATAGGAAAAAATGTAGTAGACGGATCAATAAATATGGGGCAGAACAAATATAGGTACAAGATCAACTATGCTAATCCAGAATGTCATAATTTACTGTATATAATATGGAGAATAGGTCAAGGTAATGCATGTGCTAGAAAATTATGACACTATTAAAACATGCCAAGCAAGATAAATAAAGAAAAACTTAAATGCACAGACCCAACACCCATTTTGGCGCAACACCCTCATCTGGTGATCGCTGGAATCAGGCTTCTGATTACTGCAGATTAAAAAGCAATAGCCTGCTGGCAGATTCCCTTTAACTTTGATAAATCTTTCTTTATTGATTAAGTAATGTGCTGATCACATGTATTTTACTGCGTTTCTGTTGCAGAAATGTAATAAAATCTTGCATGCTTTTTACATGCAGATTTTCAGCATCTCGTTCAAGTCCATGGGGAAAGTCCACAAAGAAAATACATGTTAACCATAGTGATGAGCAAGCATGCTCACGACCACTTGATGCTCAAGTGCTTGGCATGCTTTTTACTTGTCGAGTATCGTGGGTGCTCAAGCGCCATGCTTGAGTTCCTGCCCTGCATGTTCCGCAGATATTTCACAGCCAATCAAAATGTACAGATTGCTTGGCATACACAGTGAAGCAATAGCCATGTTTGCTACTAGCATTAGTGTGATTGGCAAACTGCATCATGTCAACTGGTCATATATAAGATAGGGTGGCGCTCATCACACTGAAGTTCAGGGAGAGTTGATCTAGGAGGGAGAGCTTTGATTAGAGCAGAAATAAAGACAGGGTTAATTGCCTTACAGTCCTTGTAATGGTTTACTGATGCAACCTAAAAACAAATGTCCTTTTAGGGGCTACATACTGTACTTTATTCTAGTAAAACTACTATTATCTACCATGTTTTTACAAAAATAACACATCCCCAAAAGTAAACCATCCCCTTTTCCCCCCACTTTTTGGAGCTGATGCTGAAAGTAAGCCATACCTCAAAAGTAAGCCCTAGTGGAGTACTCACAGCTAAAAGTGACACCTGCATATAGTATATGTGCAGTGTCAGTAATGGCCACTTTACACGCGGCTACATTTCTAGCTTATCCACAGGTAACTTACTGGCTGCAGTGAAATCATGGAGACATTATTCCATTTGTACACAGCAACAAGATAGAATCATGTCTCCATGATTTCACTGCAGCCAGTAAGTTACCTGTGGATAAGCTAGAAATATAGCCGCTTGTAAAGTGGCCATAAGAGCTGATGAGTACTGTACCGGCTCCCCCATTCTTAAAACAATAAACTCATCCGCCGCAGGATGTAACAATTATAAAGATACCCTGGTACCTAATACCATAGGATTTAATGAGACTGAGACAAAACTTGAGTTAATAAACTGTATTGCAAACAATAATAACAGTATAAGAAAAAGAACACAACAGAAGACAATATTAAAATTAAATGCAAGTGCAACCAGCACTAAAATATAAATGTCCAGAAATGATATGCAGTAGTGTGAACAGAACTATATAAGAATGTCCAGCAATAAACAGGAGTGCTACCAGCACTGTATGAGAATGTCCAGGAATAATATGCAGGAGAAGAGGTACAGATGGTTACCATTGTACCTTTAGGGCTGACAAAGTCCCACACAGGTCTCGCACATAGCCTGCACTGATTTAGTCCCAGAATGAGTACACTGCTAACAGAGAATAAAAGTTTTTACAGACCAAAAAAGTCCACCTATAAAGGAGCTCGTTTCCTACGTAGCAGCGTTGAAAAGAGGAAACCACAGCCTGGATCAGTTTGATGCACCAGACTGCAGACAGCTGCAAAGTAATGAGGCAGAAACAAGCTAACAGGCAATAGCAGGACATCCAGAAGCAGGCCAGGAGAGATACAGGAACCAGCTAATATCAAAATACCCAGGCAAGGAATAATTCCTGGATCGGGACTTATAAGCAGGACAGACAGGAAATTCAAGGGCAGGACAAAGCTTCAGACTCCAGATAAGGGCAAGAAAACAAAACAAGTCCATGTAAAACACGGAAACCTTACACAGGGCTTCCAGCGCTGTCAGGAGCTGTACCTGCAATTCCCAGAGGCCATGTGACACACAAACAATAGCTCTCAGAGTCAGTATGTCCCACCTTCTCACTCTGGGAGCTGATTGGTCGCGGTTTACAGGCCTTTGAAGAAATAGCCGATATTAAAATCTTCTTGAAGTCTGAAGGACTTGTGAACCGCGACCAGTTAGCTCCCAGGGTGAGAAGGCGGCACATACTGATTCTAAGAACTGATTGATTGTGGAACACATATACAGGAAGTACAGGTCCTGTTGTGTACTGTTTCCTATTGAAGGATGCGGTGCAAATACTTCTGCCTCCGCCTCCTCTCCATGGGTAAGTACACTATGGTACTGTGCCCTTTTCCAGGTATATGTCCCTGATCCTGGTGTATAGCCCCTATCCTGTAATATGGCCCTTATCCTGGTATATACCCTGATCCTGGTATATAGTCCCATCCTGTAATGTGGCCCTTATGCTGATATATTCCCTTATTCTGGTATATAGTCCCTATCCTGTAATATGCCCCATATCCTGGTATATGGCCCTGATCCTGGAATATATGGCCCCAATTTGTGTGAATTATTTTTCCTGACCAAAAATAAGCCCTACCTCTAATGTAAGAAAATAAGACAGTGTCTTATTTTTGGAAAAAGACTAGCTGCGCGAACAGTGTGAGTTTTGGATTAAAGGCATATAGGCCAGGTTTATCGGTTTACAGTCCTTCTATAGATGCCCTGCTCCTGCAACTTAAAAACAAAAGTACTTTTGATAAATATAAGTAAAGGCTGTCCTTTATTCTATTAAAACTGCTGTTACCTGCATTCAGTGTAACTGCACTGGAGCAGGGCTAGTTTTGGATTAAAAGCATATAAGCAGGATTTATTGTCTTACTCCACTTTTACGGACAGACAATAAAACATACCAAACCAAAGATTAAATGGATAGGGAAATACGCTGAGAGATGGCCCGGCTATTAAGGGGTCGAGTAAACTTTTGTCTCTTTTTAATTTTGCCTTATATACAAGTCTTATACAAAGAAGAATGTTTCCCTATCCCTATCGCACATTTTTTAAAGAGTGTGACTTCTAGACTAGTAAAACCTATGTATTAGTGCGAAGGAAAAAAAAAATTACACCTGGGGAGTGTTCATCTATATATTTAAGAGAATTGTAGATATAGGCTTCATACAAATCCTGAAAAAATATGAAGTAGGGGATCATACACACCTGTGGAAAAATTAAGAGTGAAGATTGCATGTTGACCACTAAATATTTTGAGTGAAGGATACCCATTTACACTCTTAAAATGTTAAGCAAAGGTGGCCTGAAGATGCATAGAAATATTGACCAAGGGCCTCCATTTAACCCACTTAAAATTTGTTCAAGAGAGGCCTGATAATCCAATAACAAGGTTGAGTGAGGGTGGCCTGCTTACCCTACTAAAATTGTCAACTGAGGCAGACTGATGACCCTACAAAAATGTTGAGCGAGGGCCATCAGTTAGCCCACTTAAAATTTGCAGAAAGGGTGGCCTGATGACCCTAGGTGGCTTGATGACCTAAAAATTTTGAGTGAGGGCCGCCTATCTATTTACATGTTAACATTTTCACAAGGGGCTTGATGACCCAGCCTCTTAAAATCTTCACAAATGGCATCCTCCTGATAACCCTATAAAAATGTTATGTAAGGGCCTCCTGTTAATTTCTCTAAAATACCAGGAAATATAGTGGCGGCTGGGGACCAAGTAATGAGAGATGGTCACCACCATAAGGTTGTGGAAAGCCTCAGTGCCTAAACGGCAACATGTCTAGATCAAGCAGTCTAGAAATGTGCCTGTTTAGTGTTTGGTACTGTGGATGAGTGACTGGGTATTTAAGTCTGTATAGCTCCAAAAGGCTCAGATTCAGTGGTAATGTCCTGATTTGAGAGTTCAGTCCAGATATTCTGACAGTCTGAGCTTCAGTCCTGACTTCATCTCACCACTCCTTGCTGGTCTGTAGCTCCTCCTACTCAAGTGGTGGAGGCGGCATCTCTGCAGTGCATAAATTAAATTAACAACTGTTTTCATGAAAATTCTTGAGATATATAGGAGGCTCTGGTAATTCTGACTTGTATTATATGTCCTATATTATAGAGGGATAATAAAAGATATTTTTTCTTCCATAAAATTACTAATTGATGATAAAAAAAATTACAATTCACTTTAAAAAAAAAAAAAAATAATAAATAACAACACAAATCAGCAAATAATTGACATATTTGTTGTCCCTGCAATCGTAATGACCCACACAACACAGGGATCTGATTATTTATTTGAATTGGTAATTTGTCCCTCTTTCTGTTTTTCAGAAATTGGGAGGCATGGATTTGCGTTTCAAGGTCTGGGGTAGGGATATTTGAATACTGTCCTGAGACAAAAAATTGTCCATGGTTGCTGATGGTGCTTGGAAAACAACAGATTCAGGGCAAGAGGCATCTGTGCCTGTATCATGGACAGGGGATTGGCAAGTAAGTAGCACAGGGGAAGAGGAGTAGTGTCACCCACAGACACTGACGTAGACCAAGGTCTAGGTCTAGGTCTTGGTGGTCAAGCTGGTAGTGGTCAACCCCTGCTGGTCTTGGTATGGCACATGTTGCAAATTACTTTTTTTTATCATCTACACTTTATTTAAAAAATGCCAGCCTGGGGAACACCTAACCCTTGGCCTGAGAATTTGCCATGTGTGGGGAACAGATGGCCACCTTCTCCCTTGGTCACCCCATTGTCTCTTCCTGCCTGTTGCAGTGTTGTGGATTCTCCGCTCTGCATTGCGGTCCTCGCTCTGCATGGCACCTTCCCAGGTTGGGTCAGTAATTTCATCATCCACCACCTACCTCATCTTCTCTTCCGCACTCTGGTCCTTCTGACTTGTTGACATAACAACATCACTTTTAGGCAACGTCTCATCATCTACTTCTATAGACACTAATTGTTGTTCCCCACTGTCGGCATCACTCCATACGATCTCTTCATGTCCCTCTTGAAACGAGAGGCAAGAACAAGAGGCCAGAATCAATAAACGGAAATGTAAAGAGCTGATTGGTGTGTCTAAGTGTGGCATCACCTGTGTCCTGGGACTCACCATGTTGGGGGCAGAAGGATCAAGGTGAGAATTATTGGTCCAGATTCTTGGCTAGTGAGACTGGACCATGTTGAAGACAGGGTGGTACTGGGAAACATATTGGGAGCAATATCTGCCGCCCAACTGACCGCCTGTTTGCACTGTTCTGTTCAAGAGTGGTGTCCCTTGCCCTCCAACAAAGTGGGATACGAAGCTACATTTCATGAATGAGCTTGTTTATTTTGCTCTCGCAGCAATAAATATGCAACGTGTGTACATAGCCTTATACTATGACAACATTATTCCCATCCAGTGACCTGGGAATCAGAAATGTATCTGGCGTCTTCCCCATTCTATTGCCATTCCATTTGAGCACTGTTTTCCATTTCAGTGAATTTCCTTCCTTTCTGCTTTCATGGAAGGTTCTTCCATAAAAATGCTTCAGTTTCCCATTGACTACTCCTTACCAGAATGAGTCTGAATTGTCTAAGTGTCTGACCTATTCGATTCAAGTACAGCTGCACTGGAGCATTTTAGTATTCGCTATCACTATTTAACTGCAAGAGACATTGACATGTTGCGGATTTCAAAAATGCACCACAAGTCAATGTCTGCAGCATTAAAAAGAAACATAGTGGGAATAGGATTTTCATAAATATCATCCATTTTTCTGGAACTGTAATAGCTGCTTGAACTTTGTGCATGAGCATATGTAGAAGAAAAAACGCATCAAATGCTCATCAGTGACCTTAGCCTTATTAAATGAACCCTGTGACTAAGTGCTTAGTCCCATTCTGTAACTATTCCTTATTTCAGTGCAACCATTTACACATATGTGATTAATTCTATATACTACTACAAAAAAAGCATAAAATATTAATATGCTTTTTGACCCCCAGAATGCTTTACATGTGCTATTAATGCATTACAAGGATAAAACATTCTCTTTAGTGCCACCTACATGGGTGTTTCATGTAATGCACACTAAATAACATCACATAAAGTGCTTTTCACAATATACTGTAGGTCAGCAAAATGACTTAATTAGTCCCAATAGTTTATTTTACTTTGTGCCTTGAAGGCACCTACGATCATAATAAAAACCATATTGAGGATTTTAACATTAGCATTAAAGAAGTGTAATCCAAGTGCTTTTCTCAGAAATTTGTGACCAAACTACCATGCAGCATATACTGTACATTTCTGCTTTTATGCTGGCATGGATAATGGAACATTTTCTTAAAGAAAAAAGTTGAGTCAGCTGTAACAGTTTAGGACTTGGCTGCCTCTTTAGGTGAGTAACTAATGAGTCATTTTGGCATTTCATTTTCTATCAGTTTTTAGTTTACTGTGTTAGGAAGATGGATCTGGCTTTATGAAATTACTAAATACTTTAAAAAAGAATTATCTTAGTAATTTAGTAGAAAAAAAATAGCACATGAAAACAACTTTTCAAAATCTGAATATATTTGCCTATTAATCTATTAACCCCCTACATACAATACGGTCATACCTTTAGTACAGACTAATTGTGCCTGAAGTTTCATTTAGGGCTAAAAATGATTAACTAATGAATATTTGTTCACCGACAATCAATATACGGTAGTTTAGTCTAGAAATTTTAGTGGTGCAGCTAGAGAAGTCCTAGTGTTGTTTATGCCATTGAAACCTAGCAAATGGGGCAAGAGGTCAATATATGGTCGTCGCACTTTTTGCATTTAATTTATTCCTGCTGCTCACCTGAAAATTCCACTTTTTTTTTTTTTTAAACATGCCATGCAATTCCAGAGATATGGGATTTCTATTTAGTACTTTTCATTTCCCACAAATTGGGAATCATACAGTGTTGTATTGCCATTGTATTGTTTTCACTATGCTGCTATGCACTAGGTGTGCCCTTTTTAAAATTTGTTTCCTCTCTCTCCCTATAGCTGCTCTGATGTCAATGACCCCTCCCTTCTTCTCCATTGTATATTTGTCTGCCATCTTATTTGGCGGTGGCATCTACACCCAAAGCCGCTGCCACTGCACATGCTGAACCCTCCCACCGCCTCACCAATAACTTT
This sequence comes from Allobates femoralis, assembly GCA_033576535.1. Classification (NCBI taxonomy): domain Eukaryota; kingdom Metazoa; phylum Chordata; class Amphibia; order Anura; family Aromobatidae; genus Allobates; species Allobates femoralis. The sequence continues at coordinate 552,199,977 of JARQOC010000003.1, forward strand.
GGTGATGTCACGGTCATGTGAATGATCACATGACCCTGACATCACCATAAGTCCTTTAACGCACAGAGAGCAGCAGGTGCTCGCAGTCCACTCACCCCACAACCTGCTCACCCTACAGCCCACTTTCTCCACAACCAACTCACCCTGCTCACTTTGCTCACCCCAGTCTGCTCACTTCACAGCCTGTTCACCCTGCTCACCCCACAGCCCACTCACTCACATGACCCCACAGCCTGCTCACCCCATTCACAACACAGCTCATCACCTCGCTCGCCCCACAGCTCATTGACCCCACAGCCCGCTCACTCCACTCACCCCACAGCCTACTTACACTGCTCACCCCACAGGACACTCACTTCACTCACCACACAGCCCACTTAACCTGCTCACCCCACAGCCTGCTCACTCCACTCACCATTCTCACCCCATAGCCCACTAACCCCACAGCCCGCTCACCATGCTCACCCCACAGCCCGCTCAACTCACAGCTCACACACTCCACAATCCACTCATCCTGCTCACCCCACAGCTGGCTTACGGCACATAAAGCTCACCCCATAGCCGGATCACCCCGCAGCTGGCTCACCCCAGAGCTGGCTGACCCTGCTCACCCCGCAGCCCGCTCACCCCACAGCTCTCTCATCCCAGAGCCTGCTCACTCTGCAACCCGCTCACCTCGCAGATCGCTTAACCCGCTCAGCCCACTCAGCTTGCTCACCCCGCAGCTCACTCAGCCCACTCACCCCACTTGGCTCGCTCACCCTGCTAAGCCCACTCACCTCGCTCAGCCCGCTTACCCCGCTCACCTCGCAGCCCGCTCAGCCTGCTCACCCCACAGCCTGCCGAATGAGGAAATGCGCCAAGAAAAGTAAAAAAACTAAGTACCAGAAAGTGTTAAAGTAAAAGAATTAATGAAATTTACAGACGAATGTTGTTTCATTTTTTAAACTATTTAACGATTTAAAGGGATTGTCCACTACTAGGACAATCAATTCTCATTCCCCATGCTGAAGGTAACTGGCAGGTAAGGTAATGTATCTATGGCTCTGCAGGTAGTTTGGAGACCTGTATCAGAACAATTCATGTGCGTTGACACTAAGAGAACTCTGCATTGCTGGCAAATCGACATAATAGTACATCATAGTAATGACATGGGCATAGCTCACTCTTGCAACCGCTCTGGCAGCTAATGTTGAACATTGTAGTAATACAAGTGGTCATACAGAAGGAGAGGGCACCCTTGTCCTCTTGAGGATTACCTTGAGTATTACCTTGAGGATTACCTTGTCACCACATTCACCCATCTTGTCCCAGGTCTCTCACTTTAGTACACCTTTTAGGCCCTGCATGAGACACCAAAATGATTCCTATCAAGATTACAGCAGGAATCCTGCATTGCAGTGTTTCCCCTTTCCCCACTAAAATGCTTTATGTCATTAAAAAAAAAAAAAATAAGAAAAAAGACCTTCAGAATAAACATCATATCATTTATTCCATGTGGTGAATGCTGAAAATAGTTTTTCGATACATTATATGTACCTAAATATGGATATTTTAAAAAACAATCGGCCAAATCTAAGAACTCATATGGTTACTTTGAGGGAAAAATAAAAAGTTGTTGCTGTAGCTAAAGTAGGCCACATCCTATTGAGGTGTCAATAATTTTTTTTTACTTCCTTAGGATTAGAAAAGAAAAATAAGATTGTAAAAAGCAATCTTAAATTTAGGTACGCATATGCATTAGATGACAGATTTTTCTGTATGTAAAAAGTTTCCTACATTAGTAAATTGTACTGAGTATGAGACGTAACAATAGGCTTGTGTTAAGCCTGGAATTTGCTTTTCTTAGCATATAACATTACCTTGAAATGTAATTTCTCATAGACATAAAAACAAGAACCATGTGTACTCCATAATGTATGATAAGGAAGGAAGTATTTTCCTGTTAGCTTCCCTTTCATATCACTGGCTTATCCAGCCCAACTCTCAAACAAAAATGTCACTTGTTAGTAACAGGAATGACAGCAATATTTTACTTTTCCTGGAACCTTACAACTATATTTTCTCAGTATAGTAGTCAATAATTGCTTGGTGTTCTGTTTGGTGCATTAATAAACATTATGGGGTGAATTTCTTGAAAGATTGAGTGCCAGAATGTAAATGTATTGAATTCATAATTACCGTATATACTCGTGTATAAGCTGACCCGTGTATAAGCCGACCCCCCCTACTTTTGCCCCCAAAACCTGGGAAAACCTATTGACTCGTGTATAAGCCGAGGGTGGACCCCAGCACAGGTATACAGCCCCCAGCAGTGTGGTATACAGCAGCCCCAGAGGTATATACAGCAGCCCCAGTGGTAGTATACAGCAGCAGCCCCAGTGGTATATACAGCAGCAGCTCCAGTAGTTAGTATACAGCAGCCCCAGAGGTATTTACAGCAGCCCCAGTGGTAGTATACAGCATCCCCAGAGGTAGTATACAGCAGCCCCAGAGGTAGTATACAGCAGCCCCAAAGGTATATACAGCAGCCCCAGTGGTAGTATGCAGCAGCCCCAGAGGTAGTATACAGCAGCCCCAGAGGTAGTATACAGCAGCCCCAGAGGTAGTATACAGCCCCAGTGGTAGTATACAGCAGCCCCAGTGGTATATACAGCCCCAGTGGTAGTATACAGCAACCCCAGAGGTATATACAGCCCCAGTGGTAGTATACAGCAGCCCCAGAGGTATATACAGCCCCAGTGGTAGTATACAGTAGCCCCAGAGGTATATACAGCCCCAGTGGTAGTATACAGCAGCCCCAGAGGTATATACAGCCCCAGTGTAGTATACAGCAGCCCCAGAGGTATATACAGCCCCAGTGGTAGTATACAGCAGCCCCAGAGGTATATACAGCCCCAGTGGTAGTATACAGCAGCCCCAGAGGTATATACGGCCCCAGTGGTAGTATACAGGCCCCCCAGTGGTGGTATACTGACCCCCACCAGTAACACACAGCCCCCCCTCCTTAGTATGTTCCCCCCCCAGGCTGCAGCACCTGTTAAAATAACAAACTTTAATACATCACCGTCCGGCGCAGCTCCTCCGCTCCCGGCTTCTTCTTCCTTCTTGTGCCGGCTTCTGTGACCGCGCGCAGGAAATGACATCATCTCCTGCGCCCGGTCACATGACACCGGAAGCAAGAAGAAGAAGCCGGGACCGGAGGAGCGGAGGAGCTGCGCCGGAAGGTGATGTATTAAAGTTTGTTATTTTAACAGGTGCCGCAGCCTGGGGGGGACATACTAAGGAGGGGGGGACATACTAAGGAGGGGGGGCTGTGTGTTACTGGTGGGGGCCTGTGTAGTGCAATATGCACGGCATCCCCCCGCCGCTGATGGACGGGGGGATGCCATGCATATTCATTGCACTAATGAGGCGGCCCCACGTGACCGCCTGCGGTCACCGCGGCCCCCTCCTGCCTCCTCCAGCCACCGGTGCAGCCCCCCCCCCACTGAATATCGAGTGACTCGTGTATAAACCGAGGGGGGGACTTTTCAGCCCAATTTTTGGGCTGAAAAACTCGGCTTATACACGAGTATAGCATAAATGTATGACTATTTGCAATTTTTGCAAAGAGTGTAGGGCTTAGCAGAAAAGTGCATAACAACACACTACCCATTGCTTTTAATATAATTTATATGACAAATGGGCATAATTTATAGTAAAAATCTATTTCAATTTGAATAAATTTGTCACATTTCATTGTGTAATAATATAGAAGCAGAGCAAACACATGGGATAAAATACAACTCAATTTCCAAAAATGTTGGGATGCTGTATATAATGTAAAGAACTCAACAATGCAAAGAAAAAAAATTTACACATCTTGAACTGCACTATGATCAATATCCTCAAAAGTGATTTTTTTCTAATTGGGTGAATAATTGATCCCTATGGTAATTATGTCCCCCACCTACTACCATAAAACAGTTATCTATGTTCCTCATTCTAGCCTCCATATAGTAATTATGTGACCAATTCTGACTGTCCTCTGTAATAATGTGTGGTGCCCCTGTGACTAGGCGCCACAGGGTAGTATTACACTGAATATAAAAATGTGTTTTTCCCTATAAGGTAATCAGTTCAGGGTTCACTTTATGGAGTCTGTTTTTACACCCACCTTGGACCACACCACTTAGAATAGGGAAACCGGTAATTTAGTAGGTCCCATAGGGTGGGGGCGGAGCCTAGGATAGAGTAGTGTGAGGAAAAGTGACAGTCAGATGGTGCTAGGAAGGCAGGCAGGAAGGTGAGGCCTGACAGCCCAGCTGACAGGAGGGAGCCCCATCTCTAAGTGGGGGCCCAGGACAGAAGGCAACAGGCCAGGACTGGTTGGAGCCGGCTGGTCTTGTTGGGGAAGCATCGGCATTGCGGATATCCGAAGTAGTCAGGAGTTTACCACTGGCTATAGACCGACAAGCTGCGGGCCCAACATAACCGGGTTGCCGTACGCACCACAAGGTACCTCGCCCCTCAGGACCGAGAACCAGTTCAAGACACTATAGAAAAGGGCCATATATTGCGGTGCTGAAAGGAAGCCTTCTTCTTTTTCTTCTTGGGCATCCTATCTGGACCGGTGGGGCACAAACCTTATCTGATAAATACAGACCGTGGGACTGGCGGGAGAGCTCTGCGAGGGTGGAGAGTAAGGAAGATAATTTAACCCAGAAAGCCATAGAAGGAAGGACATCTAGAGACTCCATAATAGGGAACCTGGAGCTGGTGAGCGACCCCCGGTAAACCGGATTGTACCGTACACCATCATCAACTGCCGGTACCTATTAAAGTAGAGTAAACTTGCTTAGGACTCTGTCTTCCTTACTGTGGTGCCTGGAGGGCTCAGCATCAGCAGCAGCTCAGCAGAGTGGTAAGAACTGCAGCACCATCTCCATCCTTGCCCTCCCTGACCATCTTCCTTCATCCCTGCCCTCCCTCACCATCTTCCTTCACCGCTGCCCTGAGGGCAGCCACCTGTAGGGAGCTGTTCTATACTTTGCTGCACCCACCATCACCTCAGCGGCCGGCTTGCAGCATCGGTACCAATTTACCGGGAACTACAGGTGGCGTCACAATCCCCTGTAAATAACCCCTTCTCCCATCATCAACGTCCCCCTTCAAATGATCACCAGGGCATGACACCGGGATCCCGTCCACCCGTCACTCCCTATTCAGCAGACTCGGTGTCCGAGTACCCCCTAGCCCTGTCGTCCGCATCAAATGTCCTCCATCTTGTAATCATTTCCTCCATTCTGTTCCCTTCCTGTAATAATATCCTTTATCCTGGGTGCCTTTCTGTAATAAAGTATCTTATCCTGGGTCCCTATCTGTAATGTCTCCCATTCTGACCACTATATATAATAATGTACTCTATCCTGGTTCCTCATCCTAGTCCTCATATGCCCCCATCCTGGTCCCCATATAATCCCCCATCCTGGTATTCATATAATCCCCCATTTTCATCCCTATATGTCATCCATCCTGGTTTCCATATAATCCCCTATCCTGGTCCCCATATAGCTCCCCATCATGGTATTCATATAAACTCCTATCTTGGTTCCCATATGTCAAACCATCTGGTTGCCATATGAATAAAATTCTGAAAAAAAATTCTTCATACCTGTCTGTAGTCCAGCAGCATCAGCTTATTGCCTCTTTAGTGGCACTGACGAGGGGCAATACCCCAAAACACTGTGTCTGCAAATTGAGTTTCTGGCTTGTTTTTAGTACTAAGTCATATGACAAAGGATATTAAAGGGTCGATATTGACTTTCAGAATAGCTACTTTCTATAGGTAGCACTGGAGTTTGTCTTCTTCCTCAATAAAGAAACAATTTGCATATCATATTTCCCAGAGGAGCATTGCGGCTTTAACGTCTCCTCATTACTGGCATGCCATCTCCATAAGGAGAAAAGCTTACCTCTTTAGCCAAGTATTTTTTATTTTCGGAATTTTGTTGTATACTTGGTGAGAGTATATTGCTGAGAGATCTATCCCTCCTGACTGCACATCTCTAATCTTTTGTTAGAACTTGATTTAAAATATCTGAAGAGAAAAAAATTAGTTTGCATTCAATAATTAGAAGTTGGAGGTGCTAGTACAAGTGCATCTCAATAACTTAGAACATCATCAAAAAGGTAAATTATTTCAGTAATTCAAGACATAAAGTGAAATGCATATGTTATATAGAGTAATTACAAACAGAGTCATCTTTTTCAAGTGTTTATTTCTGTTAATGCTGATGATTATAGCTTACAGCCAATGAAAACCCAAAATTCATTATTTCAGAAAATTAGAATATTATATAAGACCAACTGAAATAATGATTTCTAAATCATAAATGTTGGCCTAATGAAAAGTATGTACAGTAAATGGACTCAATACTTGGTCGGGGCTCCTTTTGCATGAATTACTGTATCAATGTGGCGTGGCATGGAGGCGATCAGCTTGTGGCAGTGCTGCGGTGTTATGGAAGCCCAGGTTGCTTTGATAGCAGCCTTCAGCTCATCTGCATTGTTGGGTCTGGTGTCTCATCTTCCTCTTGACAATACTAATTCTCTATGGGGTTTAGGGCAGGTGAGTTTGCTGGCCAATCAAGCACAGTGATACCGTAGTTAGTAAACCAGGTATTGGTACTTTTGGCAGTGTGGACAAGTGCCAAGTCCTGCTGGAAAAAAAAAATTTCCATCTCCAAAAAGCTTGTCAGCAGAGGAAAGCATGAAGTGCTGTAAACTTTCCTGGTAGACGGCAGTGCTGACTTTGGTCTTGATAAAACACAGTGGACCTACACCAGCAGATGACATCACTCCCCAAACCACCACTGATTGTTGAAACGTCACACTAGACCGGAATCAGCTTGGATTGTGAGCCTCTCCACTCTTCCTCCAGACTCTGGGACCTTGATTTCCAAATGAAATGCAAAATTTACTTTCGTCTGAAAATAACTTCTTGGACCACTGAGCAACAGTCCAGTTGTTTTTCTTTTTGGCCAAGGTAAGGCACTTCTTGCGTTATCTATTGGTACTGAGTGGCTTGACACAAGGAATGTGACAGTTGTAACCCATGTCCTCGATACATCTGTATGTGTGTGTAGGGGGGGGAGACTCATGAAGTACTGACTCCAGCAGCAGTCCACTCCTTGTGAATCTCCCCCAAATTTTTGAATGGACTTTTCTTAACAATTCTTTCAAGGCTGTGGTTATCCCGGTTGCTTGTGCACCTTTTTCTAACACATTTTTTCCTTCCACTCAACTTTCCCTTAATATGCTTGGATACAGCACACTTGCCAGCTTCTTTAGCAATGACTCTTTGTGGCTTACCCTCCTCGTGGAGTGTATCAATGACTGCCTTGAGGATATCTGTCAAGTCACCAGTCTTCCCCCTGATTGTGTAGGCTATTGAACTAGACTAAGAAACCATTTTCAATGCTTAGTAAGCCTTTGCAGGGGTTTTGTGTTAATTATTCTAATTTTCTGAGATAATGAAATTTGGTATTTCATTGGCTGTAAGCGATAATTATCAACATTAACAGAAATAAACACTTGAAAAGGATTATGTGTTTGTAATGGCTCTATATAACATATGTGTTTCATTTTATGTATTGAATTACTGAAATAAATTAACTTCTTGATGATATTCTAATTTATTGATATGCACTTGGAGATCAGGGTGGCCTTCCCATATAGAAGATCATGTAAAATTCACCGCACTCTCCAAACTTTTTTTGATGCACTAGTCTGTATTAAAGAGCATAATAGAAAAATGAAAATTACATTTAGAAAAAGTGACATGTCTTACGTTTTGATGTTTCAACCCTTTCCGGGTCTTATTTATACGGTCGCTATATACATAGAGAGAAGTAAACTGTACTGAATATAAAATAGTGCTATATACAATCAAGAAATATGAAATGAAATAGAGTCCTAGTATTTACAATAGAAGAAAAAAAAGCTTAGTAGGAATTATTCTGCTGTCAACATCGGTGCATGCGGTCCAACTCACTAGGGAGGTAATTGTATGAACTGATGACCTTTTTTGGTGAGGTATGGACCACAAAGGATAATAGATGCTAACTAGTGTCCTTAGGAGATGCAGATGGGACATCTGGTTGTTCTGTATAGACCCCGGGTAATAGAAGGGTCTTTTTAGCATTACACAGGTTTTGCACTGTCACTTTTGCTTTATATGTGTTGTATGGTTGACAACTCTTGTCTTTTAAATTTGAGTTTAGTAAAGGTTAAGTTTTAACTTCTCATGCACTTAGTTTCACATCCATGGGGGGGGGTGACAGGTCCTCTTTAAAATAGATTATCCAAGATCAGATTAAAAACATAGCAATTGCACTCTGCCGCGTTTCTGGCATCAGTTGCCCTTAATCATAGAGTACGGTATACAATAAAAATGATCTATTATATAATCACGAATGGGATTTTTGCCCCTTTTGAGTCCGCTCACGCTGCGAGTCAATGTCGTCATGTGGATACGACCGAAGCATTGGCCGCGCAGTTCTAAGGCGACTCGCTATGCCGCGCAGCGGGCATGGCGAGTGGCCTAGCAGCGCGAAGCATTGGCCGCGAAGCGGCCATTGCGAGTCAGAGACTCGCTCTGCTAGAATCCCGATGCATCTGCATCGGCACCAGCTAGTAATATATAAAGGTAACAGAAACCATTTAATTAAAAGAAAAAAAAGGCTTGGTACCGTGTTAGCCAGTTGAAGAAAGTTTGATTCCTCTGAGTGAGAGAAACAAAATAATAATCTTGTAGTTGATACCTTTTAATGGCTAACAAAAATATCATAAATGATGTTACAAAGCAGCAAGCTCTCAAGACTTCTTACGTCTCTTCATCAGGCATGGTATGACAAAATATTCAGAAGAAGCACAAATATATATATATATATATATATTATATATACATACAGCCAGAGTAAATACAAGGTATAGTAAATGGACACTTAAACAAACAAACAAACATAATTTAGGCAGAAAACAGGGACCATCAACAAAATAAGAGTTGATATGAAACAGTATGAATTCCACACAAATATTTCCTGTTCCCTCTATACCCCTATGCCTCCTATAGTCTGTGCAGCAACTTACTATTCTTACCCCAAATTCGGCAACTATGATAGCCTTCAGTCTCTTTCTCTATATTTATTCCTGTATACCTTATATCAATGTCCTGTATATACTAGGACTTTATTGTTTATCATTGCACATTTTATATACTACTGTTTTGTGTTCATTATGGTTTAGTTCCTTCTATTTATACAGTGACCATATGAATAAGAATGGGGAAGGGATGAAATGTCAATACCTAAAACGTGTCACTTTTACTTAGTTGTTTTTTTTTTTCTATTTGGCTCCGTAATAAAGATCATTGCATCAAAAAGTTTGTTGAGTGCGGTGAATTTCACTTGATTTAAAATACTGTCCTGGTATATAATTTAAATATATCTGAAAATAATTTATTTGATATCCTATATATGTGAACTGGTGTGTAACTGGTACTAAATGTAATTAAATACAATTTTTATTTTTCACTTTTTTCTGAATATAAGCTTTATTTTCTGAATTTTTTTTCTCTCTGTAAAAGTTTTTTTTTTTAATATTATTGACATTAACACCTTTGTTTTAATCTTTGGGAAATTGTTAGACTTTCTTTTAAAAAAAAAAAAAAAAATCTTCATCACTGGAACTTATGAACTCACCCTAAGAAATTGTGCTAATGGTATGGGTGGGATGACAATTGCTTGCACATAATGTGCTATTAACAGGTTTTCTGAACATAGAGCAATTCATTTTATTATTACAAGAGTTACCATTTAAAGTAAAATCTAAAAAAAATCAATTGTCAAATTAGGATGAGAAAATGTACAGCTAAGATTTAAATCATTGTCATTAAGATAATAAAATATTTAGGTACAGGTATGTTACCCAACCAAATTATCAATAGACTATCCACATAGCGTCCATACCATATGATATGTTCAAAAAAAGGAATGAAAATTGAATAAATAAAAATTCTTCCCACCATGCTTCATATTATATTACAAATGAAGTGTTTTTAGACTGCTACTGTGTCAATCAAGACAAGGGACTAGCAAATATGCAATTATAAGGCATAAGGGTGCACCAAGGCATAGGCCATGTCAAGGATGCACCAAAGTTCTTCATTTGCATACTGAAAAGTAGATTTTTCAACAAATAGGGGTTGTCTGGTCTAGAAAGACAAGTCTGCAGTAACTCTGTGTGACCTAAGACTTGTGAATCCTCCCAGCGCATGCATTGTGTATTGAATGAGGCCATGTCTACTAGTTGTGTTCTGGCCAATAGCGTGCATATCACATACAGACACCGACGAATCCTTGCAGCACAAGCGCACTAGATTGTGAAACCCATTTAAGCTAAACTGTATATGATTTTTGTAGGGGTTATATCACCTATACAAATTTAAGGCAATTTAATTATCTGTAGAATTGAGAGACAGAAAAAGCGCAATGGGTCTTATCGTTAGAGATGTTCAAGCATTTATGATGGTATATGCTCTCCCGGGCTAGATGTGAAAACCCACAACTAGTATATGCGCCTGTACAGCTTCCGCTGGATCAGCACTTCCACGTGCAAAGTTGCGTACATACAAAGATCCAAAAGATGGTGCTTTTACGATCCGTGCTGCTGCCAAAGAATGAGGACCACACAGGTCTGAATGCAATGATGGTTCATTCTGACGTGTTTCGGTGCTGTCCCAGCTCCTTCATCACCTGAAGAGCTCACATCTCTATTATCCCTAAATCAGGTAAGGACCCAACCCAATGTGTGAGTTAATATCTGATCTCTGTCCTAAATGAGGACATCAAGTTGTTTGCAAAGATCACTGCTGCAAGGCTGGCTACCTTGCTCACTGGGGTGGTTCACTCGGACCAGGCAGGTTTTATGATGGAAAGAGAGGCTCGAGAGAATACCATCAAGGCAATCAATTTGGTACATTGTGCTCGGTGTGGGGGGGGGGGGGGGTTCCCTCACTTCTTCTCTCATCGGATGCCAAAAGGCATTTGATAGTAAAATTTATTTTTATGAGGAGCCTCCTGCACCTGGGTTTGGGTTCCAACATGATGCACTGTATCATGCCTCTCTATTTGACCTGTCAGCCCAGGTCCAGGTGAATGGCTGCCTATCGTAGCCTTTTGATGTCCATAATGGCATTCCCCAGGCATATCCCCTCTCACCATTGATCTTTGTCTTCATAATTAAACTATTCCTCAGAAGGATCAGAGCCAACCCAAACATCTCCGGGATATCTGCTGACAATGCCACCCACAAAGTGGCAGCTTATGCACACGACCTCTTATTCTTTGTTTCCAACCCTAACATCTTACTGCCTAACTTAATGGCAGAATTCCACACATTCTCCCAACTCTAACTTCAAATACATTTTTCAAAATTGGAAGTCCTGAATGTCAATGTACTACAACCAGTAGCTACCTCCCTAGAATCAGTCTTCAGTTTTAAGTGGCGCAACCAATTGATAAGCTACTTGGGGGTCAAGCTGACTGCTAACCCAGAAACCCTCTAGAGGAGTAATTTTCCAGCTCTCCTCTCCTAGATTAAGGGTGATTGTGATAGGTGGGCTAAAATCTCCTTCTCCTGGTTTGGGTGGTGTCAAATATTCAAGATGAATGTTCTTCCCTCTTCCCTTCTTCCCTCTTCCTCTTACTTTATGGAGAAAATAGACAACATCCGCCAGGAAATCATCTCCAGCCTCCAAGCACTGCCACTCCCATTCTTCCCCACATCTCCTCCAGCTCACTCTCTACATTTGACCCAGTTACAGAAGAAGAAGTTGTCAGGCTCCTATCTTCCTCTCGTCCTTCTACACGCACCACTGACCCCATTCCCTCACACCTACTCCAGTCTCTCTGTCCGGTCGTCACCACTCACCTTACCAAAATCTTCAACCTCTCCCTCTCATCTGGCATCTTCCCCTCCTCCTTCAAACACTCGATCATTACTCCATTATTAAAGAAAGCTTCTCTCGATCCATCCTGCACAAATAATTACAGACCAGTCTCCAATCTCCCCTTCATCTCTAAACTCCTGGAGCGCCTGGTCTACTCCTGCCTCACCGTTACCTCTCCGCTCGCTCTCTTCTAGATCCATTACAGTCTGACTTCTGCCCCCTTCACTCTACAGAAACTGCCCTCATCAAAGTGACCAATGACCTACTGACAGCAAAACGTAATGGTGACCACTCTGCTTATTCTTCTTGATCTCTCTGCAGCTTTTGACACTGTTGACCACCATCTCCTACTCTCTATGTTGCACTCCATTGGCATAAAGGACACTGCTCTCTCCTGGCTCTCTTCCTATCTTTCTGACCACTCTTTCAGTGTATCATTTGCTGGCTCTACTTCCCCCCCTCTTCCTCTCATTATTGGGGTCCCTCAGGGTTCAGTCCTTTGACCTCTTCTCTTCTCTCTATAAACAGGCCCGATTGGGCACACCATCGGCAGATTTGGCTTCCAGTACCGTCTCTATGCTGACAACGCACAATTATACACTTCAGCCCCTGACCTTACCCCTGCGGTTTTAAAGAACACCAATGACTGTCTAGCTGCAGTTTCCAACATCATGTCGGCTCCCTATTTAAAACTCAACCATTCCAAAACTGAACTTCTTTTGTTCCCACCCTCAACTAACCTCCCTAAATCTGACATCTCTCTCTCAGTGTGCGGTACCACGATAACACCTAGGCAGCAGGCTCGCTGTCTGGGTGTCACATTTGACACCGATCTCTCCTTCACCTCCTATATGCAATCTCTCGTCCGCTCTTGTCGCTTACACCTGAAGAACATCTCTAGAGTCCGCTCCTTTCTCTCCATGGAAACAACTAAAACCCTTACCGTGGCCCTAATCCACTCCCGCCTTGATTATTGCAATTCTCTATTAATTGGCCTCCCCCTCTCTAAACTTTCCCCTCTACAGTTCATCCTTAATGCAGCAGCCAGGATCACCTACCTGGCCAATCATTACTCAGATGCCTCCGCTCTATGCCAGTCATTGCACTAGCTGCCTATACACTACAGAATAAAGTGCAAATTGCTTGTTCTCACCCACAAAGCTCTTCACGATGCTTCACCCGCCTACATCTCCTCCCTCATCTCTGTCTATCACCCCACCCGTTCTCTACGTTCTACAAATGACTTTTGACTAACATCTGCACTAATCCGATCCTCCCACTACTGTCTCCAAGACTTCTCCCGAGCTGCACCAATTCTATGGAATGCTCCACCCTAAGAAATCAGGATCATCCACTTGCATGGCTTCAGACGCTCACTAAAAACACATCTTTTCAAGGCGGCCTATCATGCTCCCTAACAAAATTCCTTTGTACTGTACATAGCCCATTCACTATCTCTCTCGACAAAACTCTTCTTCAAACTCCACCAAACCCAAAAGGTCTACACAGACTGTCTGGTGACCATTCATGTAACTTTATTTCTATCCCCCATTTCTTCAATATGCCTGGACAATCAGTGTAATAAGCCCCTGTACCTTGTGTAACCCCTATCTCGTTGTAGATTGTAACCTCTCTTGAGCAGGGTCACCTTTATTTTTGCTTTATCTATTGTATTGTATTTTTTACATTGATTCTATGCTTATTGTATTGTTTCCTATTATTGTACTGTCTTCTTTCTCTACTGGAATTACTGTATTATATTGAGTATTTTCTTACTGTATTATATTGTGCATTTTCGTCTATTACCCACTGTATTTTAAAGCGCTGCGGAATATGTTGGCACTATATAAATAAAGATTTATTATTTATTATTATGTATAAATAAAGATTTATTATTCCCTGAATTCTCTATATTTTACAAGCATTACCTATAAAAATTCCCATGGTCTTTTTAAAAAAATTTCCTCAATCCAAAGTGCCTTTATATGGGCAGGAAAATCTGTCAGACTTAGCCACTCAATACTTTCTAGACCAAAAGGGGGCGAAGGAGTGGGCCTTCCCAATTTCAAACACTATCATCTTGCTACATATTTTGCGAGAATGGTGGATTGGTGCAGGAACTCCACTGACAAGGCTTAGGTACGCATCAAGCAAAGCTTTTGCCCATTTCATCTAAATAGATTGCCTTGGCTTTTGACCTCCGCCCCTACCAGCTTTCACTCCCACCCAATGTTGGGGGCAATGGTGAAGCACAGTAATGCTCTATGGACTACATGCTTTGTGATCCCCCCCCTTGTTCTAGACTTTCGCCGGTATTGAGCCATTCAAATTTTGTCCCCGCCCTTCATAGCAGAGTGTTTCACCGTTGGATCGAAGCGGGGAGGGACAGAGTGGAGACTTTTGGAGAGGAGACTAAATGGTATTTGCTAGCCACCATCAGAACGTGGGACAATCCAGTCTCGTTGGAATGGTGGACATGTCTTCAGCTGCGTCATTTTCTAGGCACGCTCCCACCAAAGCGATGTTACGATCACCCAAAAACACAATTTGAGGTGTTATGCACGGACTCGGGCTCTGTCAAATGTTTGTCTTGGGTTTGCTCAATGTTGGTGTTCCCCCAGGTCAGCATCCTCCTAACTTTATAACAAAATGGGAGTCCGACCTAAAGGTCAAATTCTCTTGAGATGCAGAACTTGTATCTGCTTCCTCGCTCATAATGCCTTTATTTTCTCTAAGCACCGCACCAAGAGGCGGGATACAAACTCCTGTCATAGTGGTACAGACTCCCCGAAAAACTGCATGTTATGTACCCTAAGGCTGATGCTACCTGTTGGAGATGTGGGAAGGAGGATGGCTTGTTTGTTCACATTTTTTGGGACTGCGAGGTGCTCAAGTCTTTCTGGCATGGGATTGCGGAAATAACGAGACAGGGTACTAACTATGCCGAACTTCTGACCCCTGCTTTGGCTTTGCTACACCTCAATGAAGATGCTATCTTGACCTATACATTTTTTCAAACTGCAGCGAGGGCGTGCATCCCCAAGTTTTGGGGCAAGGCCTCACCACCAGTGATCTCACATTGGGTCCATAAAGTCAACAAATTAATGTATATGGAGGATTTGACTGCCTCTATACATGACACTTATAGGAGATTCTGAAATACCTGGGCAACTTGGATGGATTTCCAGCAAACTGTTAAATACAAGCAGGGGCTGGCTGGAGCCTCTGGCCCAGGGTGGCAGGTCCGGCCTTCCAGCCCTGATTTGAGATTTGATGACCGGGAGGGGGGTGAGTTGGGGGGGTGCTATCAGAATTTTTTGGTGACAAGGGGGGGGTGCTATCAGAGTTTTCGGACCGCTCGCTCAACATCTCAGCCGTTGTCTGCATCGCCGCGCTGGCCGCAAATCGCGGCCGGCCCATTCCTGTGGGGGGGCGGCCCTGCATGTGGGCTATACCACCAGCCCAGGGGTACTTGCCCCCCTGCCACCTGGGCCAGTCCGCCCCTGAATACAAGCTGCTGCTTGGCAGTGATGAGGACAAGAACCCTAGCCAATGACCCCTCCTATTTTATCCCCCACTATTCCTTCTCCACTCTATCCTATCTTCAGTAAACTTTCCCCTTCCCTGGACGTTCTCCTTCTTCTATAACAGTTCTACCTAAACCTCTCTATGCTTTCTACTAAGCTCTTCTTTCACAAGGTGCATTTCATAGATAACATTACATGAAGATTGTTATGTTACCTAGTTCCTTTGGTTAGGTACTGGTTTTTGTCTTTTTTTTTTTTTTTTACAATTCTACCCTGCTTTTGTCATTTTAGCTACCAGTTGACTGATTTAAGCATATATATGCATACCCGGAATGAAAAATCTTGTTACTCGGTTTGGTTTCTTATAACAGCCAGCCTATCTACACAGACAAGTTTCTTGTTGTCTTGTGATATTTGTATCTGTTAAACTTCTTAAATAAAGAATTATAAAAAAAATCTGAATTGCAATGGTGGATGCTCTGCTGGGATTCTGTGTGAGTTATTGCAGGGTCTAAGCTTTAATGTCAGTGTCAGGTCATTAGTAGAGATGAGCGAGTGTAATCGTTGCTATTCACAATTCACAAGAATAGTATGATATTCTCATTATACTCATTGAGTATCGCTGGTGCTTGTGAGAGAAGTGTTGATTGTGAATAATCTGACACATATTGACAGTTCCCTTCAGAACACAAAGTGAGCTGTCACCTCAGAGAGAGCAGATTGAATGTTAGGGTCTCTCTGGGGGGCACTGCAAGGTAATTTATGCAGTAGAAAACACAAAAAAAAAAACCTCCCACCCTATCCTGGAAATGCTAGTTTTATAGCCGGATGTGTGTGGACGGAGCCAATTACTGATTGATTAACATTGGACTCGCTATTTGGATGAATATGTATTAAAAAGTACTCGTTACGAGTATAGTGATTATGAATATTACACGATTCGCTCATCACTAGTCATCAGCTCTAGCATCAGCCGACCTCCAAGAAAAATTCAGACTTCCGCAATGTGCCCCAGCAGTGCAACCACAGACACCAGTATATACTGACTGATCAACCCTAAGCCTACATGAAATCACAGATTATACTATATAGCTTCATATTTAATATGTGAGGTCCTGTAGATGTAGGTGTGATTACTTAGTACAGTGCTTATAACACTATATATTTGTGAAAATAATATATAGCACAATAATATATAGCACATGCAGTGTACAGGTTAGTCTATGATATATTCATAGACAGATTATAAAGAGGGCAATTTAGACTACCACTCAAGGCTCCAGGGGATACTATGGCCACAGTGCCCTCATTATAAAGTTTGCGCCACCAACAGCTCCAGCCTGGGAGCTTTCCTGGAGCTACACTGCCGACAATAAAGAATGGCAGCACAGTTTCAGGGGAGCTCCCATGGCTTGTTTTGTGACGTGAAACAAGCGGTCACTAAAAAACATGAAACGTGCATTGGGGGTCTAATTGCTGTATTCTATCCCTGCTTTTCAGGCATAGGGCACTTTATTGGTATGAGATTATTTTGTCTATACTTGTCTTCACTTGCTTCTTACATTTTATGGATCACTTTATTTTACTATGTATTTATATCGACATCAGAATGGAAGGTGAATTTGACTATGTATATTCTACATGTCCGTGTTAATTAGCAACTTTCCCACTCTACCCTTGCTTGTATGTTCAAGTTTACATATGTGTGAATGTGATTTATGACTTTCCACCATTTTATTGTGTGATTAATACAATATTCACCTTTTTCACCACAACTCCATCTTCTCCTCCTTTTATGTATATTTAATTAAATGAAGTGGTCTCTTTGCAAGGTATTGCACTATGACTTTTTGTCCCTGACATACACTGGTATTCTTATCTATGATGGGCCATACAGATATTTTCTTCTGTGGGTTAAATATAGGGGGCCATGTGAGGGCTCATACTGTATATAGGGGACTATGTGAGGGCTCAAAATGTATATAGGAAAGTACAAAAAAGTAAGTCCAGCATCACATCCCAAAAATGGTATGAAAATGAAGATTAAAAAAATAATATAAATCAGTGTGGGCCGTAGCATAGCTCCATATGTATTATATGAGCTCTTACATAGCTTGCCTATATGCAAATAAAAGTTAAAAAGTTTCAGACCACCTAATCCATGTGTCACCTGGATTTCTGATTATGGGTGGTGCACAGTAATTAGCTCCATGTCCAGCCAAGCATAACAATCCAAATAGTACAAAAAAAGTACATTCATCATAACATCCCAAAAAATAAAATGAAAATTAAGATAAAACAGTATTTCTTCATATTTAAAACAGCAGCATGTCAATAAAATAAATGTTTGCAGCAAGGTTCAGTCTTATGCTTTTCAATCCATTGTGGTTCTTACTCATAGACGTATTACCTTACAAACAAAATGAGACTATATGTACCCTGCTACCAAGATAGGCTAATGATGAAATTTCCTTTCAATCTGAGAATACTTCAAACAAGAAGCCATAGGCCGTTTTCACACAACGGTGTGATCAGGTACGGGGCTGTCCGGTGTGAACCTGAGAGCCCCGAACCCGATTTTGCACTAAAGCATGCCTATGGTGCCGGACAGGGCTGGATGGCAGCCATTTGCCATCTGGTCTTGTCCCTGTCCGGCAGCATCAGGCTGCATTTGGTTTTTGTCCTGGACACAAAAACGCAGCTTGCAGTGTTTTTGTGTCCAGGGCAAAAAGTTTAGCACAACCGAATGCTCCCGGATCTGATACAATCCGGCGCCCCCTAACATGAGAGTCTATGGGGCGCCAGATCGCGCCAGACCCAACAGACAATTTTTCAGGTTCCCGGATGGTGCGTGCTGAAGCTCAGCGCTGGCCGCGCTGAACGTCAGCACCTGTAGCTGTCCCCTGCTGAGATTTCAGGACTGTGGCTAGCTCCCACAAGCCGCAATCCTGATATTTCAGCAGGGGACAGCTCCTGAACCCTGCGATCTGCCGATTCCGGCAGAAAACAGGACCAGAGGGCATATTTGCCCTCTGGTTCTGTTCTATCCGAGGCTATCAGGTTCTGTCCGATGCTTCCTGAAAAACACCGGACAGAACCTGATACACCACAACCCTGGTGTGAAACCGGCCATAGAAAGTAATAAAGTGAATATTTATCACACATATCAAATAGATTTAATTAATCTAGTTCAATGGTTCATTACATATTTATCTAATAAATGTACATAAGGTAGATTTTGATAAGCATTTCAAGTAATAGGATCAATTTGGCTTCTCTGTCATGCAATTGTCTAATTATGTCTCCCTCCTGCCCAGGAGTTTGCCAGGGGCTTCACATCATTTCCTATATTAGCATTGAGGTGATGTGTCCTCCATTGCATGAATGCAATAGAACAGGTACAGCTGCCCAAAAATGGAAGAGACAGAACTAGGCAGTTGCATGACAGAGAAGTGAGCAAACGTGCGATTTTATAGGAAATCGCCATGACATCGGGACAGTCATGGCAATCAATCACAATGTGGGCCGGCGTGCATAATTTGAAGAGAAGCGTGACTAAACCGAACACATTTGGCCAACCCTGTGACTGAAAGAAAAGTTATGGAATGTATTCACCTGACCATAAAAAGTATGTTTTCAAGATAAATATGGGGAACTTTTGTCTGACAAAACCATGTTAGACAATGGGGTAAGTTTAATATCAAAAAAGGATGTGGAAAGTTTCCTTTAAAGGGGCTTTATTAGGTCATTTTTTCAGTACGATACCAATATTACCCTTGAATAGTGCCTGGGCAGACCTTTTAAAAAATGTGAAATCATTATTGTACATTTTCCAGTTTCCATGCTATAAGCACTTTCACACCCTGCAGGCAGCTCCTGCATTAATCCTCTCCATTTTATTCACAGCTGATTAGTCCGGCTGTATAAGTGTTTTTTAAATATCAGCACCCACCGAAGCTGGTGTTCTGTCCCTCCCCTCTGTGCTGGGAGGGGGATGTGTTTTGTCCTGCACTGTGTGCTATCTGTAAGATTTCTATCATATGAATGTTGGTTTTCCTGCATACATGTAATGAGTGCATCTGCTGAACAAATGATCAAATGTTCTTATGATTTCATAGAAATATCTCAGACTGCACACACTACACACATTCCTCAGATACACACAATGAAGATCTCTAAGGCTGGCTTCACACCATGGTTTTGAGCTGTCAGGTTCTGTCCTGTGTTTTGCTGGAAGCACCGGTCCGGTCCTGTTTTCTGCCGGAATCGGCAGATCGCAGATTTCAGGAGCTGTGCATGCTGACATTTCAAAATCGCGGGGAGCACTCCACGGTGCTGAAGCCAAATTGATCCTATTACTTGAAATGCTTATCAAAACCTACCTTATGTACATTTATTACCGTCTTTCCCCGAATATAAGACACCCCCGAATGTAAGACGTACCAGGGGTGTTTGGGGGATGCCTAATGTAAGACATCCCCCGTTTATAAGACGTAGTGAAACTCCGGGCAAAGAATGTAAGACGTAGTGCGGGATACCGGTAATGCATTACCGGGTAGGTTTTACATACCGGTGCCTGTGTCCCCCTGTGTCACTGCGGCCTCTGTCATTGGCTGATCGGCCCCTGTGTGCCCACCCACCGGTCACTGCCCTGATGTCCCTGCTCATTGGCCAGTGTCCCCCTGTGTCCCCCCGCCCGGCCAGAAGTCAGGGCCTCTGTGATTGGCCCAGTGTCCCCCCTTCTCCTGCACGAGGAAGAAGAAGCCTGCCCTGCCCTGTCCAGCACCGCAGAGGAATCGCAATCCGCCATTACCGGTAAGCAATGGCTGTGGGATACTGTAATGACAGGCTGTGGGATGCTGTAATTGCAGGCTGTGGAATGCTGTAATTGCAGGCTGTGGGATGCTGTAATTGCAGGCTGTGGAATGCTGTAATTGCAGGCTGTAGGATGCTGTAATTGCAGGCTGTGGAATGCTGTAATTGCAGGCTGTGGAATGCTGTAATTGCAGGCTGTGGGATGCTGTAATTGCAGGCTGTGTGATGCTGTAATTGCAGGCTGTGGAATGCTGTAATTGCAGGCTGTGGGATGCTGTAATTGCAGGCTGTGGAATGCTGTAATTGCAGGCTGTGGGATGCTGTAATTGCAGGCTGTGGAATGCTGTAATTGCAGGCTGTGGGATGCTGTAATTGCAGGCTGTGGGATGCTGTAATTGCAGGCTGTGGAATGCTGTAATTGCAGGCTGTGGGATGCTGTAATGACAGCCTGTGGGATGCTGTAATGACAGGCTGTGGGATGCTGTACAATAATGGCAGCAAGCTGTGGGATACCGTACTGTAATGGCAACCCTTCTGTATGGCAGGCTGTGGGATACTGTATGGGACTGTATGGGTGACTGTGATACGGAACCATAAGCAATGCTTATACCGTACGCTATATTTCTGCCCCCAGACATGAGTGGTTCCGGCCCGAGTAAAAGGAAGAGCTACTCTGTGGAGTATAAAAAAAGCCATGGTCGAAGAATCTTGGGGCAAAAATGTAGTGGAGTTCTGCAAGGAGAAAATGTTATTTTTTGGTTAAAACAAAAATCGTCTTTTTTTTTTTTCTAATATAAGACATACCCCGAAAGTAAGACATAGTGGGACTTTTGGGGGTCAAAAGAATGTAAGACAGTGTCTTATATTCGGGGAAACACGGTAGATAAATATGTAATGAACCTTTGAACTAGATTAATTAAATCCACTTGATATATGTAATAAATATTCACTTTATTACTTCCTTTGGCCGGTTTCACACCACAACCGTGGTGTATCAAGTTCTGTCCGGTGTTTTGCAGGAAACACCGGACAGAACCTGATAGCCCTTGATAGAACAGAACCGGAGGTCATATATGCCCTCCGGTCCTGTTTTCTGCCGGAATCGGCAGATCACAGATTTCAGGGGCTGTCCCTGCTGAAATTTCCTGAAATGTCAGCGGGGAGCTGAGCCTCAGCGCCTGGCATCTGGGAGCTGGACCGATTTTCTGTCTGATCCAGCGCGATCGACTATCATGATAGGAGGCGCCAGATCGCACCGGATCTGGGAGGATCCTATTTGTTCACAATTTTGCCCCGACAGAAAATTGCAGCAAGCTGCGATTTTGTGTCCAGGACAAAAGCCCAAATTCTCCTGGATCCTCCCGGACAGATGGAAACCAGATGGCAAAACAATGCCATCCGGCCCCATAGGAATACTATGGGGCTGAAATCGGATTACAGAAATCATGGTGTGAAGCCATCCTAAAAGCACACACACACACACCCCTCCTCTCTGCTCTGCAATGAGTCACACAACATAACAGATCACAGAAAGGCAGGACAGTGTAATGATGCATGAATATTCATTCCTTGGGAAGTGGGCAACAGAGAGCTCACAGTGATTGACAGATTAAATTAATCTTTTATTTTGAAGTTTACAGAGTATAAGAGGGAAGCATAAATAACAGAAATACATGAATAGAGAGAGCTTAGAGAAAGGAATTAAAAAATGATAGCAGTTACATATGGATTTTTGACCTGACAGATTCCCGTTAAAGTTGGTAGCTGTGCTTTAGATTGGCAAAACCAGATGATAGCTTACCTTCCAGAGACAGTGAGGACACTACCAGACTTTCACACCAATATTCTTAGCTAATTGAGGATTCTTTTTCTAAGACCCCCTTCACATCATGATTTTTTCCTGTCTGTGGGGAAATTGTTTTTCGCAGGACCCCACGGACTGGAAAGGACAGGCCTGGATGTAAACTCCGGATGCCATTTCTGTGTCTGGATCCATGATTTTGAGGGATCCAGACACAGAAAGAGCTGGGAGGAGCTCGAGCCTGCAAACAGCAGGCAAGTGATGTCGGCGCTGTGATATCGCACAGGGGGTGGGAAGAATCCTGTGGTCTTCCCTTCGTGTGACATGTCGGGGCTTAAGTTTTGCTTTCCCAGTGTATCTACATACACTGCGAAAGCAATATAAAAGAGAAAAAATGTATTAAAAGCAAAAAAATAAATGCTTACCTCTCCACCGGTTGTCCGGGACTCGAGATGAAGACGTCTGAATGCTCCCAGGATCTTAAAGATCTGTGATTGGCTGGTAGTGATCATGTGTTATGTCACATCACATACCACCTGATCGCTACCGGCCAATCACATTTTAAGATCCTGGCAGCATTCGGACGTCTTCATCTCGGGTCCTGGACAGCCGGCGGACAGGTGAGCATTTATTTTTTTTTTTTTAACACATTGCTTTATTACATTTCACTCTAGCAGTGTATGTAGATACACTGCTAAAGTGAAATTACACTTAACAGAACATTTTTAGTGTACTGAGCAGGGCCGGCATCTGCACCCGGCGCACCTGGGAAAGTGCCGGGGCCCGGACTGCTTGGAGAGGGCCCACTGGGCCCTGAGCGCTAAGGCTAGGGTCACTCTTGTGTTGTGACCCTAGCCTGATGCAAGCGCTAAATACCTAGAAATTTCCACTGCAGAACATAGCGTTTAATTCTATGCACTGTCAGACAACAGCCCATAGAAACAGTTGGCAAGGTAAACAGCGGGTTTCTATGGGCTCCGTTGTCTGGCAGCGCATAGCATTAAATGCTATGCGCTGCAGCGGGGTGGCATGGCTGAGAGCATGGCGCTGAGCAGCCACAAGCTGCTCCTCCACAGCGTTCCACAAGCGACCATCGGCCTCCCAGATGAAGAGGAAAACAGCCCTCCATCTCCAGACACCCCAGGAGCCCTCCATGAACAAATCCAGCCAGGATATCTCCAGGTACCTGGCGGCACTGGGCAGCTCCAGCAGATGCTCTATGCGGCCAGTAATGGCGCCTGCTGAATCAGAGAGCACGGTGCGGTGCTCTGAAGGGACCCGCTCACCTCCCTCCACTCTGGGCACATCGGGGACTCCCACCACTCCTGGGAGACAAAAGGGCAGCCCGGGAGCGGTATGGCTGGTGAAAGAAAGGGAAGATCCACGGAGAGCGGCTGCAGGGGGAGACTGTGAGGGAGATGGTGTGATGAGAGACGGGTGCCATCCCCCTCCCCTGCTTCATCTGCTGCACAAGTTCTCTCTCCACAAACCCCTTCACTACCGACTCAGCATTCCTCAGGAGATGCTTCCACCAAGTCACACTCCTGTGTAGAGCCGACAGCTGCAGTGTGGCCCCAGCTAGAAAAGACCGGTGCCCCCCTGGGGACGTTTTAACCCCTAAGGGGATTGTCGAGCCCCAGGCCCTGGGGTACTCGGGTATCAGGCTCCAAGGTGTTAACGGGGATGTCACGGGTGGCAGCGCCTGATCCCGTAGCCTGGGTGACACTTCAAAAAGGGTGTATTTAAGGGGATAAGAGTTTGTCATGTGACGCCACCTGTAGTACCTGGTGATGGTTCACCAGTGCCGCCACAGTCCGCTGGAGGTGGATGATAGTGCAGCTAAGTTGGCAAAGCCCCCTACAGGTAGGGCTGTTCCTCCGGGGCAGCGTAGTGTGAAGGGCAGCATGGAGTGAGGCTGTAGGTTGGAATGGGGAGTGATGGAGCAATCTATGGGGGACACTGGGAGTGGAGAGGAAAGATGCGCACACACTGTTGAAGTCGCTTTTACCTTTTTACTGATGGTACACAGGTAAAGATGTCCAGGGCACTGACAGGTGACCAGGTGCACAGTGGGTCCCTACAGCAAGTGGGTATAAGGCCTCCTCTGTTCCTCTGTGGTAGCTTAAGCCCAGTCTGCATGCAGCCAGACTGGCCTCCTCTCTCTTCCTGTCCTTGCTCTCTCCTCCTGTGCGGTCCACGGGTTACCCTCTCTGATCACTGTTGTGCTGCGCTACACTGCGGTGTCTGGCTCCCTCTCTCTGGACTCACCGAGGGACCGGGTGACTGAAATCTCTGCGGTGTGACGGGGTTTTCTATAGTCCTGAAGTATCCAACAGGTGCGGATCCCATATGTCCGGTACGTCTTCGGGCAAACTTCCACTAGTTCCTCACTCCCTTTGGCTGTCTACTCCTTGCCTTCTGTCCCCACTCAGGCTTGCGGGACGTCAGAAGGGCCACTCCGGGTCACTGACTCCGGCCTAACCACGGCACCGACCACCAGGACATCTTCGCAGCTCTCCTAGCGTCTGACACTCTGACTAACTCCTCCCCCAGCAGCAGTATTTATAGGGGATCTTGCCTAAGGGCAGCAAGTTGAGCTCCCCCTACTGTGCCGGGGTGGAAGATGTTGCATGTAGTAGGTACCTGCTGTGGAAACCCAGCTGTGCATTAGGGAAGTCTGTGGCTACCTGCATGAGCAGGGCGCCACAGGATCTCCCTAAGTAACAGTCCCCAGGCAGCCACAGAGAGAGGGGGACCTGGGGACCCACAACCCCTGGGCATGGACATGGATGACCTGAGATCTCAGCTAAGGGCCATATATATATATATATATATATATAGATATAGATATACAGGGGAAGAATGGCCCAGGTGGAGGGAGGCATTTGCACCCGAGGCCGGTGGTTAAGTCCCAGTTTAGGGCCGCCCCCACAGTGAGAGCGACCGCGCACTCACTTGATTCATAGCGGGACCCAGGATGCAGCAGGTGACTGGATTGGCGGGAGCAGCCAGTTGGCAGGTGAGCGAAGCAGTGCCAGCATCCCTCCCCTGGTCCTCACTTGGCTGCTAGCACCCCCCCTCCGGTCCTCACTTGGCTGCTAGCACCGAAAGGTCCTCACTTGGCCGCTAGCACCCCCTGCCCTTCCGTCCTCCCTTCCTCACTTGGCTGCTGGATGGGAAAGCTGGACTGCACCCCTATGCAAGATCGGCCAGCCCTCCCCTATATATATATATATATATATATATATATATATTATATATATATATATATATGCCGTTTCGCAGAGCAGTGCCACATCAACGGGTCCAGTTCAAGTGGCACTGCTACGCGAAACGGCAGCCGTCGTCCGTGCTCACCACTCCCTCTCCCCGCGTGATTATGTCCTGTGAATTACTAGATGAATTAAAGGATCTCTAAAATTCGGTGAGTGCCGCCTGGCTTTTTCTTTCATGGTTATTTGGATTTCTCCCACAGTGGCGTGCAACACCGTGCTCCGAAAGGTACCCTGACCCAGGATTGCACTCCTCAAGCCAAGGAAGACTTCTAAGCCTGATCCCGATAGGTGCCCTGTGTTTCCTTTTATATATATACTAGCTGGGTGCCCGATGCACATGCATCGGGATTCTAGCAGAGCAAGTCTCTGACTCGCAATGGCCGCTTCGCGGCCAATGCTTCGCGCTGCTAAGGCGACTCGCCATGCCCGCTGCGCGGGCATAGCGAGTCGCCTTAGAACTGCTCGCAATGGCCGCTGCGCGGCCAATGCTTCGGGCGTATCCACATGACAACGCTGACTCGCAGCGTGAGCGGACTCAAAAGGGGCAAAAAACCCATTCGTGATTATATAATAGATATATAAATAGTCTGCAACCCTTATAAAAAAATATATATATAAATATATATATATGTATATTGTGAGGTAGCAACCGGGGAACCCGCTTGCATAACGACAAAACACGTGTTTATAAGTTTAACCAATGTCTACCCGTTTATTTTTCACATATAATAACATAACCCGGGTAGTATGTTGGACACATATCACATTGATTCTAAACACTTTACATAAATACATTATACATTACATAGAACATGGCACATATACATTCACAATAACCCGGGACCTGTAACCACGACTCTCTCCCCATTGGAGCTCTAACACCTGCTCCCGTGGTAGCTACGGCCTCCGGCCTACTTACACATCTTACAGTCCATTTATAATAAATACATTTGATATACTTCGACGATGACCCCTCCGGGTTCCTAACAGGGATTGAGCAACCTGAGTACCGGGTATGTCATGTATCCCCAAGGGGCTCCTTCCTGGACATGTTTCACCCCATGTCCAGGTCAGCGTCCACCTGGTTCAACCATGGTGTCCCCACTCTAGGAGCCCTTTTAACCCCTGCTTCTGACCTTCGTTACATACACCTCAACGGGCCCTGTGGGTCCCAATGGCGGTACCTGCCGCCTGGCTTTAGTCACCCAGCTTGATGACCTAACATTACCCCGTAGTCAGGATTCCTGCCTGACCGGGCCTTACATACCATGTGTGATCCATCATTCAAACGTCCATGGATCACATACATTTCTTCCACACGCTCACAGCCCATCATCCATGGACTGTGGCTTCTCCATGGCCCATTACAGGGACTGGCAAACCATAGTACACGGGAACCTCATCCGTTACCAGTGGCGTAACTTCAGGCCCAGGGGCCCCGATGCGAAGGCACCAATGGGGCCCCCAATTATTGAAAATCTTTTATAGCATTAGTCTTTTTCTATAGGCCAAAGGGACTTATGGGGCCCACCTAGGCTGCAGGGCCCGGGTGCGATCGCAACCCCTGCACCTGTTGTAGTTACGCCCCTGTCCGTTACCTACTAGGAGCCCTATTACCCCTGTGTCTGGCACCACAGGCACACCCACACCATCAGAGGCCGTGGTTGAGGGACGGGTACCCTCTGCAAGCAGCAGGGCAAGCCTCCCTCTCGTCCCACAGGGACGGAACGCCTCCAAAATCATCCATACTGGCTGGGTCACTTTCTCCCCACATTATTATACAATGTTCTTACATAGGTCATCATCTTACATTCAGGGCAATTGCCTAAGCCCCTACATACATCAACGGGTCCTTTACCGACTGCCTAGTCGGACCCAATAGCGGTTATGCCCGCCTGGAATTAATCACGCATACAGCTCACTCCGTTACACGGGAACCGCTGTCTTACTGGGCACGGATACGGGTCTCGCTACCTGGATAACGGGTCCACCAAGCGTCCCCCAAGGGCTCCTTTCCCGGACGTGTTTCACCCCACGCCCGGACCAGTATCCACCGGGTTCAGCTACGGCTTCCCCACCAGGTGCTATCACAACCTCGGACCTCGGCACCGGCATGGAGCTAGCATGCTCCCTTCACCATCTCAACATGGCAGCATGGACTTGCACTCCCAGTCCCTCACACAGACTGGCTCTGCTCAGCTCTCAGGCTGGTAATCAGCCCACATCCTCTCAGGCTGATGTCTGGCTGAGAATTAATCTATCAATCACTCAGCTGGCTGACTCTTATCGTGCCAGCCACTCCCACACTGGACACACACCCCTAGCTGCTGGCAATCAGCCTTTCACACAGCTCAGGTTAACTCCCTGTGCTCCGGGTTGTCAGCACTCAGCCCTTACATCCCTTTTCCTTAGGGCTTCCTCGATCTTATGAGCCACTCATTAGTAACATGAAACCTTGTGTTCAAAGTTGGTTCACACAGCATTATCACAGTCAAACCGGCCAGTGTGCACAGGATCATACCTTGATCCTGCATGTGATGCGCCCCGTCCATGAGGATCATGCCGGCGGTGCCTCACAATATATATATATATATATATATATATATATACAAGCTGAGCTGTGATTGATTGCTATAGGCAGCCTAATAAATCTTCAGCCAACAGTAAACCCTCCCCCTGGCCGGGCAGTATGTGTCACCTCACACATACACATAATAGACAGCTCATGTGACTGACATCTGCCTTAATTCCCTATATGGCACATGTGTTGCACATTGGCTGTTTTTAATCAGATGTTTATGTTTGGAAAATAAAGAGGGCACACATATGAGGCGAGTTGTGTGAGGTGATTTGTGCACATCTGTGTCTGTCTGTGTGGTGTGTGTGTCCCTGGGGTGTGTATGTGTGTGTCCCTGTGGGGGGGGCTGTGTGGTGTGTGTCTCTGTTGTGTGTGTCTCTTTGTGGTGTGTGTGTGTGTCCCTGTGGGGTGAGTGCATGTGTCCCTATTGGGTGTGTATGTGTGTGTGTCCCTTTGGGGGGGTCTGTGGTGTTTGTGTCTCTGTGTTGTGTGTGTCTCTTTGTGGTGTGTGTGTGTGTCCCTGAGGGGTGAGTGCATGTGTCCCTATAGGGTGTGTATGTGTGTGTGTCCCTGAGGGGGAGTCTGTGTGGTGTGTGTGTGTCTCTTTGTGGTGTGTGTCTCCCTGTGGGGTGAGTGCATGTATCCCTATAGGGTGGCTATGTGTGTGTGTGTCCCTGTGGGGGGGGGTCTGTGTGGTGTGTGTGTCTGTGTTATGTGTGTCTCTTTGTGGTGTGTGTGTGTCCCCCTGTGGGGTGAGTGCATGTGTCGCTATAGAGTGTGTGTGTGTCCCCTTGGGGGTGTGTGTGTGTCTCTGTGTTGTGTGTGTCTCTTTGCGGTGTGTGTTTGTTTGGGTGCGTGGTGAGTATCCAATGTTGGGGCTGCACTTTAGCGACTGTACACTTGCTGTTACTCTTTGTGTGCGTGTGGTGTGTATACATGTCCCCATGTGTGGTGAATATCTCATGTTGGGGCCCCACCTTAGTGACTATATGCTGGTATGTGCTGTTAGTCTTTGGTGCTATCATTAAACCCCTCTCATTCACAACTGTCAACTGGTAACTGTCACTTTTTCCCCATTATGTAGATAGGGGCAAAATTGTTTGGTGAATTGGAATGCGCGGGGTTAAGATTTTGCCTCACAACATAGCCTATGACGCTCCCGGGGTCCAGACGTGCGACTGTGCAAATTTTTGTCTCTATAGCTGACAGCTGTCGATTTTCCTCCCACACGTTTCCTTTCCCTTTTTCCCCATTATGTAGATAGGGCCAAAATTGTTTGGTGAACTGGAACGCGCAGGGTAAAAATTTCGCCTCACAACATAGCCTATGATGCTCACGGGGTCCAGACGTGTGACTGTGCAAAATTTTGCGGCTGTAGTTGCGACGGTGTAGATGCCAATCCCGGATATACACACACACACATACATACACACACACACACATACACACACACATTCAACTTTATATATTAGATATATATATATAAATATACATACATACAGCAGTATGTACTAAAGGGGGCCCACTGAGACTCTTTTGCCCGTGCCCGCAAAAACCTGAAGCCAGCCCTGGTACTGAGCATGCTCAGTACACTGAAATCGGATACGGGAAACAATTCTGTTTTTCCCTGGACCTGAGCTCTATAGATGCCTATGTTATTTAAATCGGACAGCGCCTGATCCGATGCTGTCTGATTCTGTCCGCTGTGCCCAAAATCGGAGCAGTCTCTGATTTTGGAGATGTGAGAACAGCAGACACAATCGGATTCTGCACACACAGTGTCACGCGTTTAGTTGGCGCTGACATTGCTGGATGGTGCTGTGTATGTTGTTTGTCTTTAAGAGCTGCATGGTTTATAATTGGGTTTATAGTTGTCAAGGTCTTTGCCTCCTGTGTTGTGTTCCAGAACTGCAGTCACTATTATATTCAAATGCTGGTTGAGGGGTTAATGTGTGACTCACCTGGAATCCCCTCCCCCTGGCTTTAAATAGCCTTACCTCTCCTCTGTCAGGTGCTGCTGATAGCTATTACAGGGTGGAGGCTCGGACCTCCTCACCATCAGAGGTACCTCCGAGATCAGGGCGAGCCAGGGACCCCAGCATCAGGGTCAGATTAGGCTCTCCTGACCCCCTTTTGCCCATTTCACCTACCTGTTACCTGATTTCCTTGCCTTCCAAGCGTGACACACAGATGGCCATTAAGGACCAATCCGTGAACATCCATGCCCATAGGGATACATGGGGGCTAAATCGGATCCGAGGCTACAACGGATAGCCATGGATCCACAAAAATCGTGATGTGAAGGCAGCCTAAGCTCAGTGTTTGTTTATTTAAATGTCCAAGTCTCTGCTCTGTTTGTGTATATATTTGTGCTTCTTCAGATACTTTGTTATACCATCCCTGATGAAGAGATGCAAGCAGTCTTGAAAGCTTGCTGCTTTGTAACATCACTTCTTATATTTTTGTTAGCCATTAAAAGGTATGACAACTACAAGATTATTATTTTGTTTCTCCCACTGAGAGCAATCAATCTTTCTTCAACTGGCTAACATGATACTGTGGCTCCCCTGCGTTCTGGAGGCCACAAAGGGAACTGCAGCCAGGCAGGTAGGACGACAGTTGAACACCAACACGCCTGGCTGTAGGGAGTAAAGGGAACCCGGAGGGGAAAGTGTGCCCGTGTAACTGAGAACTGTAACTGAGAACTGTAACTGGACTGTAACTGAACTAAGCAGTTGAGAGTAAACACGGTGAACCCTGATTCCAACTCCATTGCATGATTCTCCCTGCACATGATTCCTCCCAACAGGTCTGCAGAGGATTCCCGCCTGGAGAGCCACAACCTGTCAGCATCTGAGCAGTAAGTGAATTGCACTCAGCACCAGTCTGCACCATACACCATAGACTCTATCATCAATGCCCCTGGGAACTCAGTTCTGCCCACGGAGAACTATTCCATCTTAGCTACCATCACATCATCCCCGGAGGTTCTGCGGCAGCGATGGCCCCATTACTGGCCACACACTGTGGGTGGCGTCACGACTGACATTATCCCCTGTAAATACACCCTTATTATTGCCAGGGCCCGGGACACAGTCCGGACAAGGACCACCAATGACTTCCCCAGTAGCAGACCCGGTCCGGTACCGAGTACCCCGTCCCAGTGGGCTCGACAATACCAAGCCTTTTTTTCTTTTGATTAAATGGTTTCTGTTACCAGTGTGGGCCAAAAGTATTGACACCCCTGCAATTCTGTCAGATAATACTCAGTTTCTTCCTGAAAATGATTGCAATTACAAATTCTTTGGTATTATTATCTTTATTTAATTTGTCTTCAATGAAAAAACACAAAAGAGAATGAAGCAAAAAGCAAAACATTGATCATTTCACACAAAACTCCAAAAATGGGCCGGACAAAAGTATTGGCACCCTCAGCCTAATACTTGATTGCACAACCTTTAGCCAAAATAACTGCGATCAACCGCTTTCGGTAACCATCAATGAGTTTCTTACAATGCTCTGCTGGAATTTTAGACCATTCTTCTTTGGCAAACTGCTCCAGGTCCCTGATATTTGAAGGGTGCCTTCTACAAACTGCCATTTTGAGATCTCTCCACAGGTGTTCTACGGGATTCAGGTCTGGACTCATTGCTGGCCACCTTAGAAGTCTCCAGTGCTTTCTCTCAAACCATTTTCTAGTGCTTTTTGAAGTGTGTTTTGGGTCATTATCCTGCTGGAAGACCCATGACCTCTGAGGGAGACCCAGCTTTCTCACACTGGGCCCTACATTATGCTGCAAAATTTGTTGGTAGTCTTCAGACTTCATAATGCCATGCACACGGTCAAGCAGTCCATTGCCAGAGGCAGCAAAGCAACCCCAAAACATCAGGGAACCTCCGCCATGTTTGACTGTAGGGACCGTGTTCTTTTTTTTGAATGCCTCTTTTTTTCTCCTGTAAACTCTATGTTGATGCCTTTGCCCAAAAAGAGAGAACATTCTTCCAAAACATTTTAGGCTTTCTCAGGTAAGTTTTGGCAAACTCCAGCCTGGCTTTTTTATGTCTCGGGGTAAGAAGTGGGGTCTTCCTAGGTCTCCTACCATACAGACCCTTTTCATTCAGACGCCGATGATAGTACGGGTTGACACTGCTGTACCCACGGACTGCAGGGCAGCTTGAACTTGTTTGGATGTTAGTCGAGGTTCATTATCCACCATCCGCACAATTTTGCGTTGAAATCTCTTGTCAATTTTTCTTTTCCGTCCACATCTAGGGAGGTTAGCCACAGTGCCATGGGCTTTAAACTTCTTGATGACACTGCGCACGGTAGACACAGGAACATTCAGGTCTTTGGAGATGGACTTGTAGCCTTGAGATTGCTCATGCTTCCTCACAATTTGGTTTCTCACGTCCTCAGACAGTTCTTTGGTCTTCTTTCTTTTCTCCATGCTCAATGTGGTGCACACAAGGACACAGGACAAAGGTTGAGTCAACTTTAATCCATGTCAACTGGCTGCAAGTGTGATTTAGTTATTGCCAACACCTGTTGGGTGCCACAGGTAAGTTACAGGTGCTGTTAATTACACAAATTAGAGAAGCATCACATGATTTTTCTAACAGTGCCAATACTTTTGTCCACCCCCTTTTTTATGTTTGGTGTGGAACTATATCCAATTTGGCTTTAGGACAATTCTTTTTGTGTTTTTTTCACTGAAGACAAATTAAATGAAGATAATAATACCAAAGAATTTGTGATTGCAATCATTTTCAGGAAGAAACTGAGTATTATCTGACAGAATTGCAGGGATGTCAATACTTTTGGCCAACACTGTATATATTATCATTTTTATTGTATACCGTGCTCTATGACTAAGGGCAACTGATGCCAGAAACGCGTCAGAGTGCAATTGCTATGTTTTTAATCTGATCTTGGATAATCTGTTTTAAAGAGGACCTGTCACCCCCCCCCCATGGATGTGAATCTAAGTGCAGTATTAAATGCAGCATGTATGCTGCATTCAGTCAAGGGGTCCTCCATGTGTTTGTCAAGCTTGTAACCCGAGATTTAAGCTTTTTAAAACTTAGTTAGAATCCATGGAGGCTGTCCCTGGTGCTTGGAGCCACCTCGCTCCATGGCTGCATTTGACGCCCCCTGCGTGTTTACAGCCCTTGCTGCCTCCCTCCTGCCAGTCAATTCTTCCTCCTCTGCCCCTGCTCCTCCTTGTGATGATTGACGTAGGCACAGAGCGAGGTATCGCTTCTTGCGGTTCCCAGGCGCCTGTACCGCCTCCTGCGGTGACATCCTCTCCTTTCCCCGCCCTGCTCCGTGTTATGCTATGGAGAAGGGCGGGCAAAAGAGCCGACGTCCAAGCAGGAGGCGGGACAGGTCCTATGATGTCAGCTCCTTTCCCCACCCTGCTCCATAGCATAACACAGAGCAGGGCGGGGAAAGGAGAGGACATCACCACAGGAGGCGGGACAGGAGCCTGGGAACTGCAAGAAGCGATACCTCGCTAAGCGCTTGCGTCAAGCATCACAAGGAGGCGTAGAGGAGGAATTGACTGGCAGGAGGGGGGCGGCAACGGCTGTAAACAAGGCGGCACAGAGACGCAGGGGGCGTCAAATGCAGCTGTGGAGCGAAGTGGCTCCAAGCACCAGGGACAGCCTCCATGGCTTCTAACTAAGTTTTAAAAAGCTTATATCTCGGGGTACAATCTTCACAAACACATGGGGAGCCCCTTGACTGAATGCAGCATACATGCTGCTTTCAGTGCTGCACTTAGATTAAAATCCATGGGGGGAGGGGATTACAGGTCCTCTTTAACGGCACAGAATAAAGTTTCGTGAATTTTGTGGATATACTGATCCAGCTTGTTCATTTTCTGTAACTACATTGATAGTTGTTTGCGGCTTGGATCCCTGCACTTGCAGACTGGACAGTCCTCTAATATTTACACGGAGAGACTCTTCTAATTCCTTTGGTTTTCTACATAAATCATTATTAGTGATTTCTGTGTTCTGTTTGAAAAAGGATCCATAACTTTCTCAGTTTAGTGAAAGACGGTATTTTGTGAGGGCTAGGCATGTCTGGACCCTCCAGCTGAATGAAAAATTATATCCAGAAAGCCCTTTCTGGATATCTTACAATTTTCAGTGATGCCATGAAGAATCCTAAAGCTGCCAAATGACTGTTTTGCTTAGAGTGAAATTAGGATAAATAAAGCAGCTTCTCTTGTCTTGTGATCCCTGTTCCATAAAAGTCCAGGAAACTGCACTCTGCAAACATACATAGTGAATGTTTTTATTTTCTCATTGAAAGTGATGCCAAGCCAGATGACGCATACAGCCCTCGCATACAAATGTCCTAAAAAAATACAAATCTATTACTGTGCGTATTTTTATAAGTAGCAGATATTATTGTTTTCTAGATTTTACAAGATTTTTGTTTACTACAACTGTGTACATCTACGTGCTGAAAAGTTCGAACTGAAAATGGAACTCTGAATTTTTATTTGTACAGTGGTATCAGCATATCAGTTGATAAATATAGTTGATATTTCATCATTACACACCTTGGGCTGCCTTTGTCACCTTAATTAATAGCTTTCTTCCTACACTCACTAACAGCCTAATGTAGTTGAAGGCGCGGTTAGAAATGAAGGAGAGGAAAATGGTGCCAGTAGGAATATCAGACTGGTACTTGCCACCAGAGGCGTAACTTCAATAGGTGCAGGGGTTGCAAACGCACCCAGGGCCTGGAGCCTAAGGGGGCCCAAAAGTCAATTTTTCCAATGTAAAAAGGCCAGTCCTACAAAAAGCATGCAATATTTGGTGGTCCCGTTGAAGTGACATGCCCACTCCAGGGATGTGTTTTGGGCTCAACCATACCATCCCAATAGCTGAATAACAGGGGCACTACACTTCCTAACCTCAGAAGTGCAGTAACTCTGGTGGCGATTTACCCAGAGGGGCGCCACAGAAGCTTTTGCATTGGAGCCCATAAGCTTCAAGTTATGCCATTGTTTGTCACCAGGCATCAGAGGTCCAGTGCCTAAAACAGCAGGTTGCGGGGAGGCACCTGCATTAGCATTTGAAAAAAAATAAAGAGTATAAATATATACAGTTGAAACCAGAAGTTTACATACACTATATAAAAATACAAATATGCATGTTTTTCTCACTATCTGACATGAAATCAGAATAAACCTTTCCCATTTTAGGTCAATTAAGATTACCATAATCTACTCTATAATTGCCGTAGGCATTTTCGTGTCGGCCCCCGAAAACGCCGTGGCTATGTCACTATGTGACGTCACCACGCGCAAGCAATGGCCGCGAAGCGGCCATTGCGAGTCGCTGGCCGAAAATAGAACCAGAGGCCCGGCCACAAACTTAGCGATTTACCGCTGAGGTAGCGCGAGCAATGGCCGCGAGGCCATTGCGAGTCGCTACCTCAGCCGCCGCAAGTCCCCTTATACTTTGAATGGGGATCCATGCGAGTCGCTGTGTAGTGCATTGCGAGTCGCTGTGTAGTGCATTGCGAGTCGCTGTGTAGTGCATTGCGAGTCGCTGTCACACTACTACTACTACTACTACTACTACTACTACTACTACCCCTCTCAATGGCCGCACAGCCCCCCCCCCTCTCAAAGGCCGCACAGCCCCCCCCCCCCTCTCAATGGCCGCACAGCCCCCCCCCCTCAATGTCCCAAAGTCAGCTGTGACCGCCTGGCCCTTGGACACTGGCTGCCATGCACACATCAGCTGGTAGGCTCCCATCACTTACCCACTGAGGACGGATCACTTCCAGCACCTCTTCACATGGCAGTGCTCTGAACTTCTGAATCATCCTCTCCTCACTCAGACACCTGGCAGGTTCCTATCCAGCCTACTCACTCCCAGCTGCAACCCAGTGAGTCAATCAGCACATCTTCACTCACACACAGACCTGACATGTGATTAACCCCCTGTGCACCATTCAGGTTTAGCCCAGCAAAGCACTCATCCCCACAGGTTCAGCCGCTCATTAGGCTCATGAATGTATCGGATCTTCAGCACTCACACTCAGCTGTTTTACTCAGCGAGTCGCTGGCCGAAAATAGAACCATAGGCTCGGCCACAAACTTAGCGATTTACCGCTGAGGTAGCGCGAGCAATGGCCGCGAGGCCATTGCGAGTCGCTACCTCAGCCGCCGCACCTGCCGCAAGTACCCCTATACTTTCTATGGGGATTACCGCAACCGCGCCGCAAGTGTAACGGTTGCGGCGCGGTTGCGGTAATCCCCATAGAAAGTATAGGGGGACTTGCGGCAGGTGCAGCAAGTGCGGTTTTTTAACTTTAATAATAATAAAAATACTAAAAAAAAAAAAAAAAAAAATAATATAAATAATACATAATAAAATAAAACATAATAATAAAAAAAAACAAAAAAAATAATATATAAAATTAATATATTAATTACATTAACTAATTAAATTTAAAAAAATAATCTAATACCCCCCCAAACAGTATTCAACACCCCCCAAAAAGTATTGAGCACCCCCCAAAAAGTATTGAACACCCCCCAAAAAGTATTCAACAACCCCCAAAAAGTATTCAACAACCCCCAAAAAGTATTCAACACCCCCCAAAAAGTATTCAACACCCCCCCAAAAAGTCCTCAACACCCCCCCCAAAAAGTACTCAGACCAGCTATAACTATTATAAGCAAATTTATGCACGTTCTAGAATCCTGATGCATTTGCATCGGGCTCACAGCTAGTTATTTATATTTGCCAAATGCCAGAATAATTAGAGAGAGAGAATGTTTTAAGGCATTTTTATTACTTTCTGCAAAGTCACAGGTTTACATACACTAAGATTAATATGTCTAAACAATTTGGGAAAGCCCATATAATGATGTCATGTGTTTGAAAGCTTCTGATTAGTTTATTGCAACATTGGCCAATCTCTGGTCAGCAGTGAAAAATGTATTTTAATTTATGCACTTCACCCACAGAGGAGGCCCTGCGCCCCTGGACAAAGTGCATCACGTGCAGGACGCTGGACTTGAGCCCTCGGATCGGGGCAGTCCTGTCTGAATCCAGGATGGTTGGGAGGTCTGGGTATAGTTCATAATGGAGAAGACAGTGGTGGTTCTCATTTGTGAGGAGGTTGCCTGGCTGTCATATTTCACTAAGGCTGCCTTCACATTTGCGTATGGAGCGCAGCGTACCAAACGCAGCCAAACACTTGCGCACATGCGTTCCTATGTTTAACATGGGAGCGCATGTGCCTGCATATGGCTGCGTTTGGCCGCATTTGCGTTCGGATGCGCATAATTTATGCGCCCTCCGACCGCACTCCAAACGCAGCATGCAGCATTTTTTTGTGCGTTCACGGCGCTTGTTCTATCCGCAAGCGCCTGCAAGCACACAAAAAATGCATTGATCTCAATGGATCCGCAGTGTCCTCTGCATGACACCGCAGGAGAACGCTGCGGATCTCATTGAAATCTCTCCCGGCGGCCATGCAGAGCCAGCACTGATCCCCCGCCGTTGTCAGCGGGGAGATACAGCTGATCTGACATTGACATTCTCCATAAGTCGGTCCTCACTACGGTCTAATTCAGGAGGACATGGCCTCGTACCAAGTCAATGTTGCTTCAGTCTTATCTAAAATAAGTCAGTCCTTGATATTCAAAAAATAAAGGTGTCCAAAGCGGTCAGTGTCCCTTGGGATGTTTATATCCATCGCATATAGGCCAGTGTCTGTAGTAAGAGACATTCAGTAGTTCTCCTGGGCTCGTCTGCCTTGTAGTGTAGATCTTGGATCTAGTTGGGCTGCCATTTGAGCTTCTTCAGCTGTCTCAGTCATCGGCACAATTTCTGACATTTCTTCTGACCATCACTCCATCTCCAGATTGTGGGAAGCGACTTCGGTCCACAGTAGCTGCATGTTAAAGGGGGAGAGAAAGCTCAAAAATACATGTTAGACAAGCACTTTATAAGTGTCAAAACATAAGAAAAACCTATCTCGGGGAATCTATTACCTGAACAACATTTTCAACCATAATCTCATAAAAATTTGTACCATTTTCATAACTATCTATGACATAGTAATACCCTGCAACACAAAAACAAATTACAAAATTTTACTTATAACCTTATAACCTTAAGAATATAGGTCACGCCCCTTAAGCATCTTATCATCTAATATTACGTATACACACCATCTTTCAAGAAAGAGATATAAAAAGAATATGGTATCAGTTCTTGACTTACCAATAAATGAAAAACAATCATCCCTAAGAGAAGAGGAAGATATATACTATACAGTGCCTACAAGTAGTATTCAACCCCCTGCAGATTTAGCTGGTTGACACATGCGGAATTAACTTGGCATTGTGACATTTGGACTGTAGATCAGCCTGGAAGTGGGAAATGCACTGCAGCCAAAAAGATTTTTTTTTTTTTTAAAGCGTTAAAAGTTAATTCAGAGGGTCATTTATTATTCAACCCCTCAAACCACCAGAATTCTGTTTGGTCCCCCTAAAGTATTAAGAAGTAGTTCAGGCACAAAGAACAATGAGCTTCACATGTGTGGATTAATTATCTCTTTTGCCAGCCTTTTCTGACTATTTAAGACCCTCCCCAAACTTGTGAAAAGCACTCATATATGGTCAACATGGGAAAGACAAAGGAGCATTCCAAGGCCATCAGAGACAAGATCGTGGAGGGTCACAAGGCTGGCAAGGGGTACAAAACCCTTTCCAAGAAGTTGGGCCTACCTGTCTCCACTGTTGGGAGCATCATCCGGAAGTGGAAGGCTTATGAAACTACTGTTAGCCTTCCACGGCCTGGACAGCCTTTGAAAGTTTCCTCCCGTGCCGAGGTCAGGCTTGTCCGAAGAGTCAAGGCTAACCCAAGGACAACAAGGAAGGAGCTCCGGGAAGATCTCATGGCAGTGGGGACATTGGTTTCAGTCAATACCATAAGTAACGTACTCCACCGCAATGGTCTCCGTTCCAGACGAGCCCGTAAGGTTCCTTTACTTTCAAAGCGTCATGTCAAGGCTCGTCTACAGTTTGCTCATGATCACTTGGAGGACTCTGAGACAGAATGGTTCAAGGTTCTATGGTCTGATGAGACCAAGATCGAGATCTTTGGTGCCAACCACACACGTGATGTTTGGAGACTGGATGGCACTGCATACGACCCCAAGAATACCATCCCTACAGTCAAGCATGGTGGTGGCAGCATCATGCTGTGGGGCTGTTTCTCAGCCAAGGGGCCTGGCCATCTGGTCCGCATCCATGGGAAGATGGATAGCACGGCCTACCTGGAGATTTTGGCCAAGAACCTCCGCTCCTCCATCAAGGATCTTAAGATGGGTCGTAATTTCATCTTCCAACAAGACAACGACCCAAAGCACACAGCCAAGAAAACCAAGGCCTGGTTCAAGAGGGAAAAAATCAAGGTGTTGGAGTGGCCTAGTCAGTCTCCTGACTTTAACCCAATTGAAAACTTGTGGAAGGAGCTCAAGATTAAAGTCCACATGAGACACCCAAAGAACCTAGATAACTTGGAGAAGATCTGCATGGAGGAGTGGGCCAAGATAACTCCAGAGACCTGTGCCGGCCTGATCAGGTCTTATAAAAGACGATTATTAGCTGTAATTGCAAACAAGGGTTATTCCACAAAATATTAAACATAGGGGTTGAATAATAATTGACCCACACTATTATGTTTAAAATTTATAAAAATTCAACTGAGCAACATAACTTTTTGGTTTGTAAGATTTATGCTTCTGTTAATAAATCCTACTCTCGTTTGCAGTTTGAAGGCTCTAACTTATTGGCATCTTATCAAACCAGCTAAATCTGCAGGGGGTTGAATACTACTTGTAGGCATTGTATATATACATATAATAATATAAACATTACATTCTTTGGGTTCGTGAAAAACAAATCATCAATTCTAAATCATACACTTATGGTTCATGTCAAATAACTTCTATGTAAGGATCTTATATACAATCAAAAATCATTTTCTATTGATCAAAATTAATTGTCACCCAAGATAGTTCATGGAAACAAAAACATAAGATTTACACAATGTATAAATGATATACCCACTCCTAATAGTACCCCAGTAATGTCCTTAAAGCTGGAAACCTACCTAACCAGCGGAGGTCGGCACCCTCTTGAAACGCCTGTGGTGCCCCTGCTCCACATCGACTCGCCCTATCTGTCCCTAACCTATCCCTGATCTTATATACCTTTTTCAGTTTGTCGGTAAAGTGTTGTTTAGTCCATTACCTTCCATAAACATATACCGCAATTGCTCAGTCAACATATATATGAGGGTCACTGGATACACTGTCAATTGAAACAGGTCCCAGCAGGTCGGTCAGAGCACAAATAAAACAATATGATACAATGTAAAGCCAAACAAATATAACGTATAGTATAACATTAGACAATATATTTACTGTATACTTATCATCAGTGGTCTCTTCTGCTTTTCTGAAAAACAGGTCAAAAAGGTAACTGGATATCTGGGGTCTTGCAATCATGCCAACTGCATAAGTGCCAACTGTAGAAGTGTTATGCAGTTACACCGGGCAGTAATCTAATGGTCATCTCTTCTCTCTTCATACAGGTATATATGATTCTGCAACTTCAATTCATTCATCTTTCCTGCCTGTCTCTCCTCATATCACTCATATCAGAGGTATATGAATTGCAACTTCCAATCAACAATATACTTGTCTCTTTAATAATGTAATGTATATGATTCTGCAACTTCAATTCATTCATCTTTCCTGCCTGTCTCTCCTCATATCACTCATATCAGAGGTATATGATTCTGCAACTTCAATTCATTCATCTTTCCTGCCTGTCTCTCCTCATATCACTCATATCAGAGGTATATGATTCTGCAACTTCAATTCATTCATCTTTCCTGCCTGTCTCTCCTCATATCACATCATATCAGAGGTATATGAATCTGCAACTTCAATCAACAATATACTTGGCTTTTAATAATGTAATGTACTGAAATCATCTTACTGTTTGTGATGTGGGATGTTCAGAGGTCATCTTTGGCTTAAAAGTGTTTATGACCCAGGATGGCCAGAAACTCTTGTTTATTTGTCTTGCATTTATTACCTTCTGCTGTGCTGAGTTTCTTTGATTGATTGATTAACAAGTGTAATAGACCCACATCTAAGTAGAAACTCACTATATATGTAGACCCAGCTAAGGGGTGCAATCATGCGGGGTCTTGCAATCATGCCAACTGCATAAGTGCCAACTGTAGAAGTGTTATGCAGTTACATCGGGCAGTTAAACGGGGCAGGAAACGGGTAAGTAATGCAAGACAAACAAACAGATATGCAATTTGTTCACTTGTACTGCAATTATGTATTCACTATGTAAACCCCAGACTACTCATCACTACTGACCTCTCACCCACCACTACAGCTCTCCTTCCCACTGCATCTGACCCACGCTACTCTCCATCCCCTGCTCACCATCCACAATGTATCCCCTCCTTTGCACTCTCACTCCCATCCTTCTCCACTTCCTGCTACCCCCACTCATCCCCCCACCCAGCAACAAAGTACTTCTCTCACCCTCCATCCTACCTAACCACCTCACCCACTCCTCTGAACTATTCATGCACTTTCAATCCTCCATCTCCAATCAGGCACGGCCACCACGTAAACTCTCATGCTCCCACCTGCTAACCCTCTCCCTGCTCCTCCTCCTCGCTGGCGACATTTCCCCTAACCCCGGCCCCCCCCGCCACATCCCCACAGTCACCTACACCCCACCCCCACGTCCCACCACCAACTCTCATAACCCCACCATCACCCACCATCGCAACCTGACCAACCTTAGACCCATCCCCCCTGCCCCTGCTCCTCTAATCTCCCTGCCAGGCGCACTCTGGAATGCCCGCTCAGTCTGTAATAAGCTCACAGACATCCATGAACTCTTTATTTCTAATAAACTCTCATTCCTTGGCATCACAGAGACCTGGCTCACCCCCTCCGACACGGCCTCTCCTGCTGCACTATCCTATGGCGGATTCAATCTTTCCCACACACCCCGCCCCTCTGACAAACATGGCGGAGGTGTCGGCATACTCCTATCCGACACCTGCTCCTTCGCCCCTATTCCATTACCCCCCTCTGTTACTCTCCCATCTTTCGAAGCCCACTCTGTCCGCATCTTCTCCCCCTGTAACCTCCAGCTAGCCGTCATCTACCGCCCCCCTGGATCCATCCCCACCTTCCTCGACCACTTTACCACCTGGCTACTACATTTCCTCTCTACTGACATCCCCACCATCATTATGGGCGATTTCAATATCCCCATTGACACTGCCCACCAAACCGCCTCTCAACTTCTTTCCCTGACCTCCTCCTTCGGGCTCTCCCAATGGTCCTCCTCTGCCACCCACAAAGATGGCCACACACTGGATCTCATCTTTACCCGTCTTTGCTCCCTTACTAATCTCACAAACTCAACCCTCACCCTGTCTGACCACAATCTGCTGACCTTCTCCTCCCTCACCTCCCCTACTACATCACCTCCTCTCCGCAAACTTGATCATCCCCGCAGAAACCTAAAACACATTGATCTACACTCACTCTCAGAATCCCTCCTCCCTCTCGCCAACATAACATCTATATGTGACACAGACACTGCCACTACCCTCTACAACACCACATTAACCAAGGCGCTAGACCTAGAAGCCCCCCTCACACACCACGCTCCACGCACTAATAGGCAACCCTGGCACACCACCCTCACTAAAGACCTGAGACGGGCATCCAGGGTCGCCGAGAGGCGAT
The DNA here is from genome assembly GCA_033576535.1 of Allobates femoralis. Lineage (NCBI taxonomy): Eukaryota > Metazoa > Chordata > Amphibia > Anura > Aromobatidae > Allobates > Allobates femoralis. Next base: position 552,242,812 of record JARQOC010000003.1, read on the forward strand.
GGAAAAAATCACGTTCCACTGAGCATTTTGCGCTGTTCAAACAGTCCCTCATTGCCTTCAAGACTGCACTTGCCACCACCAAACAAACCTTCTTCTTATCCCTAATAACCTCCCTGTCCCACAATCCCAAGCAACTTTTCAAAACCTTCAATTCCTTACTCCGCCCGCCTGCTCCCCCTCCCTCTCCCCTTATCTCTGCAGAAGACTTTGCCTCCTTCTTCAAAGAAAAGATTGACAGAATCAGAGACAGCTTTGATCCACTGTCCCCACAGCCTCCCCTCTCACCTATACTGCCCTCTACTTCCATCAACTGCTTCCCCCCTATAACTGAAGACCAGCTCTCCTCCCTCCTGTCAAAATCACACCTCACCACCAGCGCCCAAGACCCACTCCCATCCCACCTCATTCCCAACCTCACCTCCGTTATCATCCCAGCCCTGACTCATCTTTTCAACCTATCACTCACCACCGGCACCTTCCCCTCAGCCTTCAAACACGCCTTGATCACACCCATCCTCAAAAAACCTCCCTCGATCCCACAACTGTCTCCAACTACCGCCCTATATCTCTCCTCCCTTTCGCCTCTAAACTACTTGAACAGCATGTCCACTCTGAGCTGTCCTCTCACCTCTCCTCCTGCTCCCTCTTTGACCGCCTGCAATCTTGCTTCCGACCCCTCCACTCCACTGAAACAGCCCTGACCAAAGTCACAAATGACCTACTGACTGCCAAAAGCAAGTGCCACTACTCTGTTCTCCTCCTCCTCGACCTGTCAGCCGCCTTCAACACTGTTGACCACTCCCTTCTACTACAGATCCTGGAATCTCTTGGCATCACGGACCTTGCCCTCTCTTGGATCTCCTCATACTTAACGGACCGCACCTTCAGCGTCACCCACTCCCACACATCCTCCTCGCCATACCCCCTATCTGTCGGGGTCCCCCAGGGCTCGGTTCTTGGACCATTACTGTTCTCAATCTACACTCTCGGCCTAGGGCAACTCATTGAGTCCCATGGCCTCCAATATCACCTCTACGCCGACGACACCCAAATCTACCTGTCTGGTCCTGACATCGCCTCCCTTCTATCCAAAATTCCACACTGCCTGTCCGCCATCTCATCCTTCTTCTCTGCTCGCTTCCTTAAGCTGAACATGGACAAAACTGAGTTCATAGTCTTCCCCCCAAGACGCTCCCCCTCACTACCTGACCTATCCATCGTCGTCAACGACTGCTCTCTCTCTCCAGTCCCCCATGCCAAGTGCCTCGGGGTTATCCTTGACTCTTCCCTCTCCTTCAAGCCCCACATCCAGGCCCTCGCCACCTCCTGCCGACTCCAGCTCAAAAACATCTATAGGATTCGCGCTTTCCTTGACCACGACACTGCTAAAACCCTTATTCACGCTCTCATCATCTCCCGCCTCGATTACTGCAACCTCCTGCTCACCGGCCTCCCCAATACCTCCCTTGCACCTCTCCAAACTATCTTGAACTCCGCTGCCCGCCTAATCCATCTGTCTCCCCGCTACTCCCCTGTCTCCCCCCTCTGCCAAGCCCTTCACTGGCTCCCTACTTCCCAGAGATCCCGGTTTAAAACATTAACCATGACATACAAAGCCATTCACAACCTGTCCCCTCCATACATCTCTGACATGGTCTCCCGATACCTACCCTCACGCAACCTACGATCCTCCCAAGAGCTTCTCCTCTACTCCCCCCTCATCTCCTCTTCGCACAACCGCATACAGGATTTCTCCCATGCTTCACCCAGACTCTGGAACTCACTGCCACAACACATCAGACATTCTCCTACCCTGGGAACCTTCAAAAGAAGCCTGAAGACCCACCTGTTCCGCCAAGCCTACCACCTGCAATAAGACCCGGTCCACCACACCGCCTCACGACTGGAACTTCCCCCTCCAACTGTATCCCCACCCGCCCCTCGTAGACTGTGAGCCTTTGTGGACAGGATTTCTCCCCTCTTGTTTCTGTACAACCGAATTGTCAACATTTATTGTTACTTGTATTGTTACTATGTTACTTGTCCTAGTCTGCCCTTTTTAGCATGTAAAGCGCCATGGAATATAATGGCGCTATATAAATAAATAATAATAATAATAATAATACACCTACCATATTCTTATTTACATGTATATTTACTCATTTACCTACTCACTCTGCTTCAGAACATTTTTAACCAACATATTAGACATCTTATGGTATTTTATATAGGAGAGAGAGATCCACACCTACTAGGACATGTTTATAACTTTTCTCTCCTTGTCCGCACCCTATTTGCAATTCTTAAGGCTTGTGGAGCGGCTGCTGCTTCAAACTCTTACCTTTCTGAGTTGTGTTGTGTGTTGGAATAATGCAGGATTGTACACAAGGCCTTACCTGTAACCAGGAGCGAACCAGGCAGTATTCATCTGACTACACTCGTGACCGGTCGAGGTGTATGTGGGGCCAAGCAAAGACTATTCTAACTTTTGTTGAAGAGAGACGTCATCATGGCCTGTCCTTTTTCCCATCCTTCAGCACAACTCCCTTTTTGTTCTTTTAGTATTTATTTAGTTCTGTCCGGGCAGTCCGATACCGAAGGGGTGCTTAGGCAGCCAGACGTAACAAGGCTGGGATGGATGACCTCCCGCCATTTACCTAGACTAACTTTATTTTAACTTCAAATTGTACATTCCCCTCTACCTCTAGGGGTCACCTGTAGTGACTGTCAGCATGATTATACATACCATCCTAGACTGGCAACATGGTGTCTACCTCACCTTGATTTACCAACTCTGCATTCAATATGCTTACCGTTTTGTAAGAATTGTTGTACCTAGAAGAAGCTCCACCTGCTCACAAAAGTGCAAAAACTCAGAATCAATTGCTCTGACTACCTCATGCGAGGATCCTACCAGTGTCCAGCATAAGATCATCTCTCCTATACATATATTGGTACATCTGAATAAAACACTCAAGAATTCGTATTAGCTTCAAAAATCAGAAAAAAATACTTATTCAACAAAATTCTTATTACAATTCTCTACTAATTATATTGATAGCTATAAACGATGACTGTTTTATGCTTAACCAAAAACCCATTTAAATTCTGTTATAAATGTCTCCATTGGCGCTATATTTATAAACTATAACTGTATGATGTTTAACCAAAAACCCCTTATATTTCTCCATATATGACTCCATCCCCCTCCGCATGAGGGAATCAGAAGATATCAGAGTAAAGATACATATACATTATTCTTGTATAATCATAACTGGATACATAAACTGGTAGTGGAACTAACTGTGATGTAATCTCATTGTTAACAGGCCTTTTGGGTGGTGCAAGATGGCTGCCACAGTAAGTTCTGATTGGCAAAACTTCCTCTAAATCTTACATTCCTAAGATGGGGGAGGACACTCTGAGCTGAGGTTTTCTATCTGAATCTGAAAACAAGTCCATCCCCCACCTGGAGCCAGCGCCATAACAACAAAAAACTACTTTAGAAAACAATGGGATTAGAATCTGAAGATTTAACATACATATACTAAGTATTATCATCTGTTCTCTATAACCTCTTCTAAAAACTATTGTTCCTCCGTAAAATTTAGACAGAAACATACAAAAATTATCCCGAATAATTATCATAGTGTCTAAAAAAAAAATATTAACACAACACAAACAAGAAGACAGTGTGTCAGTATGACTCAATAAAATAGAATAATCCCTGTATGAAAATCAGTAAAACCTAATTGTGTAGGACCTCGAGCAGGAATGTACAAAAACTGTTTAAAATAACTATTATTGCGTCCAATAATAGGCAATATTACTAGCTTCCAACTAAATACACAGTAAACAATAATGATTCTTAATGTTCACAGCCAAAAATGAAAAGAAATACCAAAAATTCCTGTCTACTCATTCAGAATGTTAAAGAGATGATTTTCATTACTGAATGTAAAAATGAACACGCAGACTCGGACCTTCCGCCCCTCCCACCTGATGGGAGGGGGAAACATCTGCGCACAACTCTAACCTTCTAACGGGGGAAACATACACACATTATAAGGTAGCATTCTCCCTAGGGAATTGTTTGGCAAAATGTATAACTACACACCTGCTTCACATCGCGCGTGATACAAAACGACAAAACATACAGTCAACCCTGACATTACATCTCACATCTCAGCATACATACAGTATACACAGGGGCCCCGATTACAGCTTCATTCAACACTTATGTGCACCACTCACAGCCTCCTTATTGTTTGTTTGCATTTTTAACATACTTTCTCCCTTCTCTTTCACGGACCATATTAATGTGTTTTTCCTTGAAAAGACGCAACATCTTTAATCACTATATACCGGTGTCTCTACCCCAGCAAATACTTATGCCATGGTACACCAGTCTTCCCTCCTTCTTGGAGAGGACGCCTGTCCTCATACTGACAGCCTGCGTTCCCGTATTAAAGCGAATGCGTCCTAACAAATAATCACAAAACCACAGTCTTGATTGAGTAGAGATGCAATAATCAAGTCACCTATAATAATAATCAAGTCAAAATGACTTCAGTCTGTGATTCTTCCCCACTTTGCATCTCTCCTCAAACAAAAATATTAGGGCATGATATTATTTAGACATTTGCCGATGGTCACCGAATCACAATGCAAACATTACAATTATCATTATATTCTTAAACTCCATCCTATTTCAGAAGTCTGACTCAATAACTTATAACAATCAGTAGCTGCCAGCCTAATCCCCCCTCCTTTTCCCTGCCGCTGTGATTAAAACTTTCACACAAACAGTCCTGAATTCCATTGACTCCACTCTATTATAAACAATCTTTTCAAAGGAAAAACAAAAGCAGTGATTCTAGTACAATGTAAATTAATATATTTTGTCTGTTCTCTATATACTCACATATATTCCAATTAGGAGTTCTGTTTGTAAACCTGTGGATCTGGACTTTGACTGATTAACACCCATATTATAGCTTAAACCCAAGTCTCTATGCTTCTACTTGGCTATAACTGTCCACCCCTCAAGACTACCACTGTCAGCAGAGTTGTATAAAGGGGAGTCAACTGGGATACCTTCAGTGAGCCGGGCATTAAAGTTTATTCTGAACACTCTTAATAACCAAAATTTTTCTACACAGGGGATAATAAAAACTCTAAAAGGTAATGTTGTGAAATCACCAAAGCTTACTTAGTATGCAGAACAATAACCATTGTATTTACCCTAAGGCAGCCCCTGGACACACCACGTGTGGAACAGTTAAAGCCAAATTCAATAGCCACTTCTGCAGAGCACCTTGTAACCACATTTTAAATATATCTAAACCTTTCTCATTTAAGTGTACTCCATCTGCACGCTTTAGTTCCGGAGCAAAACCACCCACCACCGGCATAACGCTCAACAGCTTTGTTGAAGTGTTTCTGATCAGATTCTAGAAAACCTGAACCACCACAAAACCAATGTAGGTGGGGAATGATTTCTGAAAAAACTATAGCAGTCTCAGGGAACATAGAATGGACAATTTTGATGTCATGTTGAACTTTCTGCAATAAATCTGAAGTACGGACTTTTCCAAGATCATTACCTGCCAAATGGATAATAATAAGATCTGGTACAGGAGAGTGACATATCAAGTCCGCCAGAGTAGAACATAAAGAATTCCAGCGCATTCCCCTATGTCCGTACCACCGTATATTGATAAAATCCTTGGGAAAAAATAAATTTTCTGAATACAGACGTCCGGGGGCCCTCTTTTCTGCCCAATAGATATATGAATGTCCAACAATCCAGACATGCTTCCTAACGGCTCCTGTAGCCGCCATATTACCCCTTATAAGAGGACAATTTTCGGGGGAGACACTAAGGGTGTCAATACCTTTTTGCTAGGGGTTTCCAAATTAAAAAATTGACTTGATAACTGTAAGCAAAAATGCACATCTACTCAGTATTTGTCAGTCAGTCAGAGTGAATCTGAGGACTGGGACTGGAATGGTGGTCACCAAACAGATAAAACAGAGAAAAGATCAAACTGTGTCAGCCCCCTCTACACCTCAGTGGGGCAACAACTGGGTCATATAACTTTCTTACATATACTTCTTGCAACAAGACTCCTTATATTACTGTCGTTAACTGGACATGTATATTCTGTCTGAATACCTTGAGTACTGGAGAAGTGCCAGGGATTGCTATATAACCAGTTTCTTCCCGTGCATATGGCACGTCAGTAACACGATTTATTATCCAGCCAGCGGGCGTACTTGCTAGTTCTAAACCTGTTTTCACAAGCGGCACGTCATCTGGAGAGAACGGAACAAACTCCTCACTACCAAAATTTACATAAATTACGTACCCGTGCACCACTGCAGCCAGGACTACACTCCATCCTTAGCTTGCGCGCGTGGGGTGGGAAAACCATCAGCCATATCAGAGGCTGGAACACCAGTAGTGGAAGAACCCATCGGCCCCCCTTACACCAGGGACCGGAAAACCATCAACCCTATTATGGATTGACAAATCATCAGCTCTATTCCCTGGGAATAGAGCTGGCAGCCAGGGAAACAGAATCTCCCCATTCAGGCCCATCTCTCCGTCCTCCGTGCTTTCTCTCTTTCTATGTTTTCTATTTACTGAAACTGTAGCAATGATAGCGCTGACATAAATACAGATAAACTCACTCAGGATCAGGTTGCAAAAACACAAATAAGCAGACAATTAAGGAATTCTCAGGACCGGGTTACAAGGGCTAGGACTTCTCAGATCCGGTCATCTATGTCCGAGTCTGACAGCCAGCTACCTTCATCATCCCTGCACGGAGTTACAGGAGGGTCTTAGGTAATATAAATTATTTTCTTACCCCTTTGTAGCCTGCAGGTCTACCCCTCGTGTCTGGTCCGTCCTGGGAATGAAGGTTCAGTTGTGGCTGTCGTCCCCTGGACGTCTCGTCCTAGCACGTTGGGCGCAACTGTAATGGATGCCCCCACACTTTTCAGGTGAGCCTGTCATCTTAATTGTCTGCTGCCAAATTGGATGCTTTGTCTGGGTGCGTGCACGTCATCACCGTATAAAGAACCCACGCTGACACAGTTTGTCTCAATGTAGAGCTTAATGACAAAGACCCTTTTATTAAAGGAGGGGTTAGCTGTTTTATACTCATCATTAAAGGGGCATTTCTTAAGGGTGGTTCTAGGTAATTGCATCATTTTATGCTGAATATACATTTTATTCTGTGTGTTAGTTAGCTTACACTAGCCTTGAAGCCGTACAGGACATTCAGAACAATCTGATAAGAGCTTCTATACGGCTACCTCTAAATCAAAACATTTATACAAAATCAGAGACACAGAAAATTGTAGAGGAAAGTGCAAGGATTCACATAACCATGTTTTTGGAAGGGTTCTGAATGGCTTCAATTATTCAAATAAATTATTAACTATTTATTTGCCATAACAATACAAATACATTACATATATTTTTCCTCCTGTATGATTCCTTATTGATCAAGTCTGTTATTCCACATTTGAGACTACTGCATACGTTAGTATGTAATGACAATTTATATATATGCATATCGGTAACTGCAGCCATGGTTCCCCTATTGGTTTATTTACCCATATAATACTCCCCGCATATATATTCTTCTAATCATCCCCATCTTGTGCTTATTATTTAATATCCATACATTTTTTCATAGCTCAACTGGACAGATAACTATAATCCCATTAGTATTGTACCAATTAGTTACCGATATGCATATATTTAAATTGTCATTACGTACTAACGTATGGAGTAAGACAAATATATAGGGAAACATCTTGGACTCACATGTTTAGCTACTCAAAATGCATTGAAAACCTGAGAACTGAGTTGTATTGCTGTAACCCCAGTATAAACAAGTAAAGAGAATCCACCAAATTGCAAGTGCACAAATTTATTATATTAATAGTGGATCAATAAAAATACTGAGGGACATCACATAAAACCAAGGGAGATTACAAAGGGGGTTGAACCGGTCACAGACTGCCACAGAAAGGTACAGTTACAGGCAGTGAACATCTATCAAGGCATACAGCATGGTACAATATCAATGTATATAATATATCATAAAACCAAGTTGTCAGCCTAGTACCAAGCCCACAACTCACCCATACTGTGGGGTTATGACACGTGTTCAGGGACAGACCCCAACACGTGTTTCAAACAAGTCTTCTTCAGGGGGTGAAGCAAGGGGAGTGAGGACCTGACTAAATACCTGGTGGCCACCTGTTCCTCATCAGTGCTCCATGTGCGCCTCGTTATTGTGTCCCCGCATCGCTGGGCCCGTCGCTCCGTGCATCCCGGGGTCGGAGGTATACTTCCGGTGACGTCACCCACCGGAAGTACACGGAGCGGTGCCCGCGCGTGCGCGGTTACATCCAATCACAGAGCGCATGCGCCGAGGACATCCGCGCCATATTGCTTATGGGCAGAAGTCCTGGCAAGCGCTCCCACAGAGCACAGATAGAGGGCTATCAATTAATTTACATAGGACCATACAATACCCATTACTAAGACCTAGTTTAGGTTCAGGAAGAGAGGCAAACATTGGCAAATTGTTACAATCAATGGTATGCAAAAACATAACGTTATACATAAATAAAGTGACATATATGATTTCTTTGTTTGCCGATGATCGCCACCTAGTGTTGACTTCCATAACTTCCATGACCAGGAAATTCTCAGATGGGATATCTGGGTCCTTATTCCTCACCAGGTGACTATGGAGACCATGCATACAGCCAGGAACAGCAGTACTAGTGAAATTAAAAATAGAATAAAAATTCCCATTAGAAATGGCGCAAGGGGAAGTTATAGTTATGATTAGGTGGCATGTATTATACACTGACCTTATCCCTGCTCTTTTTGGTGCATTTGATTCCATACATGCCACCTAATCATAACTATAACTTCCCCTTGTGCCTAGGTGTACTGCCAGGACCTTGCAATCTGACCAATCAGGTGGCCACTAGCGATCACATGGTTGTGACGTGTCACCATCTGATTGGCCAGATCGCTACCGGCCATCTGATTGGCTGGAACTCACAGGTCCTTGTCCGGTGATCACAGGTCTTCTGGGACGGTCCCAGTGCAGGCGTCGGACAGGTGAGTATGTAATTTTATTGTTTTTAACAACTTTTATTCACTTTTAGGGTACTTTTGTAGTGTATCTATAGATACACTGCGAAAGTACTTGGACTTGCTATACTCGCAAAGGGTACCGAGTACTGGTACCTACTCATTGAGAGTATAGCGAGTCCGAATAGTGCGCTACTCGCTTATCCCTAGTAAACAGACAAATACCCGAATCAAGCAAAGTGTAAGAAACAACACACAAAATAGCTAGACTAGTATAGGATGCGGTCACTAATCACCATACAGACAAACACCTGAATCAAGCAAAATCAATATCCTATGTATAGCATAAATGGCAATAGAGCCCGAACAATTACCTGATGAAGGCAGTGACCCGCTGGAACATGTTGTGAGAGCCACATTTGTCAAATAAAGAAGCTGGATTTGTGCACTACACCAAAACAATGCATACTTGCTACGTTCATCAAACAATTCACTTAATCACTGAGTAGAGAAAATATACCAATGATAGTACTATAAATGTCCCTCCTCATTACTATATATGCACTACGGAGGAAAAAATGGCCACATGCCTTTTAAGCCACATTAATCAATATCTTATATATAAAGCAGAGTTCATGTATGTGTTGTTATATAAATCAATATATAATATATGCATATATATATATCAATATATGAAAATATCCAAAGATTTATCAATCTTTAAATGCCTGCTTTTAAGAAGATGTTTTCACTGCGCATTAAAGGATGTATGTAAATCAACTGTGAAGGTTACAGGGTCTGGGAGTGAAGCTCATGTTTAGCATGTTTTAATAACAAGGCAGCATGTTACATAATATTAGATAATGAAGGAATGTGATGATTTAATAATGCCAATAACACTAAATGATGGATTATTACAAGGATGCATACATATTTAAAAGGTTTGCATAATCCAATCAGTTTACAGCTATTAGTGACCAATAATTAGTTATGTTTAATATTCTGTAACCAATTAATGAATGATCCTATCCTGTGGCCAACCACTAGTTTAAATGTATTTGCTTCCGCAAAATAAACTCAGAATTTCATAGCATCATGAACTAGTGTCAGGTGTCTGTTAAGGTGATGTTACACGGCACGACGTTGAAACGATATCACTAACGATCTCAGGGGCGCGCTGTCATTAGGACATCGTTTTGACATCGTTGGTGAGATGTCACATGCCTAGATATCGTGCACGTTTCACAAATGATCCAGCGAGTGAGTATCATTCGCACAACCCAGCGAACGATACTTGTTCACTGATGTGAATGGGCGAAGTCGTGAACCACATCGTTATCGCGTGTCCCACTGAACGATGCAGCAGGTTGGCTGATCGTGGATTGTCAGATTTGAGAACATGTTCTCAAATCTGGATTCAGCGATCCAACGATTTATCGTATCCATATCTCAGTGTCACATGCAAAGAGGTAGTAATGATGTCGCTTGAACGACTCCAAACCCGTGAAGTTTAAGCGATATCATTCACGATATTGTACCGTTTAACGGGGCCTTTAGTCTCACTGCACGTGTGCATTCATTATTATCTAAGATTTTGGCTGCAGACAGACTAAAGTTGATACTCCTGATTAAGGAGTCCACAATAGTGTGTGTGTGTCTATTTGTCCACTATACGCTCAGACCTGCCACCCCACAACTCTCCCAACTCAAACTTGCCCCCCACTTCACCCAAGCCTAACCTTTACCCCCGCTCCCACTCAACCTAACCCTTATGCCCCGCTCCCACCCCAAAACGTCCTTTCCCCTCAAAACCTGCATAACCAAATTCGTAATCCCCCACAAACCTACACCCCCGCCCCCTCAAAAAATGCTCCCCTGCAAACCCACCAATCCCCCAAAAAGCCCGCTAAAAAATTCCCCTGGCCCCCAACCCTGCCTCCCCACCCCTGCTCACCCCTAAACCCACCCCTCACCCCCTCCTAAAACTTCCAGTTCCCCCAAACCTGCCCCCTACACCCTCCCCAAACCCACCCCCAAAAAAGCTTGCACCCACCAAACCCGCACACCCCAAAATAATTGTTCCCCCAAACTTGCACCTTAACCCCTCCAAACCTGTCCCATCCAAATCCATACCCCTCCACAAACAAGCACCCATTACCCAAAAAAATTACCAACCCGCTCCCCCGCTCCTCTACTCTCTCCCCCAAAAATGCCCCCCCTGGCATCATACAAAACAAAAAGTCCCCCAAACATGCACTCTCCCAAAAAATGGCCCCCAAACCTTCCCCCCCAAATCCGCACCGCTCCACAAACCAGTATCCCTGCCACCTCAATTAAAATGCCAATCTGCACTCCTTCCTAAAAATTGCCCTCTGCACCCCTCAAAAGCACACCCCACACCCTAACAAAATATGCCCTAACCTGCACCACCCCCAAAAATTGCCCCCCCACCCTCCCAAACCCACTTCCTCCACACACCCAATCCCCACTACCCCACCACCTGCACCCACCCCCAAAACCTGCATCCCCTGCAGAAAAATGCCCAGTACCCACGCATCCCCCATATGCCCCCAAAACAGCCCCCCCAAACCCATACTCCTCTCTGAAAAACACTTCCCCAACCCACCTGCCCTCCAAACGCCCCCCCAAACCCACATGCCTGTCCCCCCCAACCTGCACACCCCAAATACCCCCCAATGATATTAGATAGATAGATATGAGATACATAGATAATAGCTAGAGACATAGATAGATATGAGACACATAGATGTACAGATAGAGACATAGATAGATAATAGAAGAAAATGTGTTTTTGTTGCCGTTATGTTGATAGAATGAAAAATAAAGCACCTTTGTAATACATATTTCCATATTAATAGAATGTTACCTTTTACATACCACAGGGAGAGGGGCGAGTGCACACGGCAGAGAGACAGCACACAGGAGGGAGACAGCTCAATGGAGAGAACACACGTGGGGAGAAGACATCACAGGGGTGGAGAGAGAGCGCACAGGGGAGAGAGCGCACAGGGGGAGACAGCTCAAAAGAGAGAGGACATGAGGGGACAAGACAGCACACAGGTGCTATTTTGACAGCCTGCATATTTATCAAGTGACACATAACTTACCATATATGGAAGACAACAAAACAGTGAAGCCTCAATAAAATGTTAGCTCATAAAATTCCATGTCATGTCACTGCCTGATCATTCTTGCTATTTGTGTCTACTGAGAGCACACTTAGTGCATTTGTGTTGCAAATATGTAGTGTTGAATATATGCGAAATGTTTCTAGAACTTTACATTTTAATTTATAATAATACATTTTCAATTTACTTTGTGATGTTTATGTGCAAAATCATTCTATGATGATCATTCTAAGGTTTCTAGGTGCCTGGAGCTTTCCTGTACATCCTCTGTTGCTATGGGTTACCTCCTGCCAGGCAGGCAACGCAAATCCTGTGGTTAGCCTAAGAGCAGTTAGTTACTATCCCAAGCAACAGGGTTGTACAGCTAGTAATAAATAATAAAGATGATCTTACCCATAACACTAGAGTCCATTTTACTTCCTGCCATCAATCACAGTTTCCTTGATTGGATAGTGTCTTCTTACAGGACAGCTATATCCACCACTATGATGATCGAATGCAGGTCATCCAGTATATTCTCCCGACGCGTATCTCTTTAGTGCAGGTCCATGATCCTTATTTTGCTGTGTCTCGGAACGTCCCACTTGAATGTGGCTATTGGGATAAAACCCAGCAATCTCCAATTTCTGTTACTAGGTCTGAAAACCTGGCAACTTAGTGTATGGAACCCTGTACCATCCCTAGCATCCTTGTCTGACCTAATACTGTGCTGTAATCATTGAGAAAATTTTTTTATAACTTACATTTCCCCCATCGTCTAGACATGTGGGCATTCTCTAATGTTCCATGTCCCCCCTCACTCTCTTGTTATTACGCCCCGGTGGGCGTGATAATCAATTCAGAAGCGCAATCCTCTGTTTGAAATCCATGGACCTCCTTCCTGATATGACACACGGCTGCGCGTCATTTCCAATCCTGCGCAGTGTGGGGGAGTAATTGGGTGTACTGGGCACCTTCAGAATGCACAGTGCGCATGCTTTGGGGCCAGCCAGTACATCCAATAAACACCCACACTGCACAGGACTGTAAATGAAGCGCAGCTGCACGTCCAAATTAAGTATCACGCCCACCAGGGCTGTGATAACAACGGAGCGAGGGGGTATGAAGCATTAGAATCACCCACACATATAGACGATGGGGGGAAAATGTAAGTTATAAAATCATTTTTCTCAATGATTACAGCACAGTATCAGGTCAGACAAGGATGCTTAGGGATGTAGTAGGAAGCTGCAGGAACAGTTATTGAGAGGTTTGGGGGCTTAAACTACATGACAGGTTCCCTTTAAGCAAAACCATTTGTGGCAGCCAAACCGCAGGGTTCCATAATCGGTTGCAGTCAGACTATGCCCCCACCCTCTGGGGGTCGAATGCAGGTCATCCAGTATATTCTTTGGAGCATACAGTACAATTCATCAGGTGAATTTAATACATAATGAGGAACCAGCTGTTCATGTTAGACTATGACATTGGCAGCCGTCTAATTCATCAGCACGTGAAGTTTTCACAATAGCAAAACAACATATAACATGATGATGATGATGATGATGATGATGAAACATATGCCAAGAAATGAGTTGGAAGAATATAGTGGATGACCTGCATTCGATCATCATAGTGGTGGATATAGCTGTCCTGTATGAAGACACTATCCAATCATGAAAACTGTGATTGATGGCAGGAAGTAAAATGGACTCCAGTGTTATGGGTAAGATCATATTTATTATTTATTACTAGCTGTACAACACTGTGTTGCCTGGGAACTAACTGTTTTTAGTGATAACCACAGGATGTGCGTTGCCTGCCTAGTAGGAGGTAACCCATAGCAACAGAGGAAGTACAAGGAAAGCTCCAGGCACCTAGAAACCTTAACAAAGACAAGTTAGCAGGTAAGCCACTATATCTTACTCAGCAAAGCAGACTACAGTTCTTTCCAGACTGGCTGGACCACGAGCCTGGTGGTGCTTGTATCCTGGACCTGTTGCAATATCTACAGTAAAGGTAAAGAGCTCAGTGCATTTCTTGTGTACTCCTTTCCTCCTGCACCATCACACGTACCACATACTTATGATCATCAACCCTGGAAACCTTCCCTGGTTGGGTAGAGGCCAACATCCACACTGCTACACCATTTATCTCCCAGGAAGCATCTGCAGTGCCAGCCACCTAAAGGCTTTAAATCCCAACTTGCAACACAAACTCTTATTGTTTTTATTTTGTTTATTTTTCTGCATTTTTATTTATCCCTTTTTCAATGTGAGCCAGAGCTACAGCCCTCTGGGACCCTCTCTTCCTCCTGTTCTGTCCTCAGTAGGAGCTCCCACTTGCTCCAGTCGTCTTGACACCTCTCAGGCGTACTTCCTCTAGCTTCCCTCTAACTCGACCTTAGTGTTCAACGGTCTCTCCTCAGCTGCTCTACTGGCTCTCCTCAGCTGGTCAACTCTCTCAACTGTTCAACTGTCTCTGCTGTGTTCTAGATCTTTCCCACTCTATTCATACCCCTTGTCACGTGCCCATGTCATTTACGTGTTTTCTTTCTGACCTAACTCCTTCCCAGGTGCTCCTTCTAACTACTTCCTTCACCACCCAACCCCACCACAATGGTTACTAGTGCATGTCCTGAGTGTCCCGGTATCGGTCTGTACTTCCTCTTACCCGTGAGTGGGATATTACACACTAACAGGGGTGCCGTGGCGACTGGATCCGCAGGGGCGCCACAGAAACTTTAACCTGAAAGACAAAAAGCACATGCATACAATGCAACAAAACAATAACTTATCGATGAAGAAGTAAGTTCATGAATAATTTAAAGGCTATCCCATCTTCATGTGAAAGAAGCCACACTAGGCCAAATTGTCTCCAACCTCATTGTAAACTAATGGTTCAAGTTCCAGAGCAATCAGATGATAATCCTAAATGGTGCATAAATTCCATGAGAGTTCCTTCAAATGGATGAAGGGTTAATCCTCAACCAGCACAAGTAAGATAACCTCCGATATAGGTCTAATTAAAGATTTGCAGTCCCCCTGTTTTGTAAATGTCACTCCCACTTTACACACCTTACATCCTTGCTTGGAAAGGTTTTAGAGATAAGTCCTATAGGCCATGTACTTGTAAGTTTCATTTAGCTTGTTGCCACTTTCTACATCCTTGGAGCAGACTAAGGTACTCCCTCTTCCATCTACTCCAGAAACAGTTGTACACATTTCCAACATCTCTGATATTTGCTACCAGACACAGAGTTTTCAGATAGAAACTTGGAACTGTTTCTAACCTGAGTGAGAAGAGTTGCTGGAGTAAGAATAGCAGGAGATTCGTATCCACAGATACAGGAACAAGAGGTCTTGAGTTCAAAATAGCGGACACTTCAGCAGGAAAGTCATCAAGGTCTCGTAACTGAGTCTTGAAAGGTTTTAGTCCATCAACATTGACTCAAATATTCTACAAGTACTGCCTACAATTCTTTACCATGCTCTGCTCATATGGGAGGCATGAGGGTTGAAGACCGACAAACAACTATTGTTTGCCAAGAAGTCTGGAGTGGTGTTGAATCAGTTTGTAATTCTCAGCAGGCATCTTCGACGTTGGTCCCACAATAAGATCTCAATTACTACACTGGTCCTCTGATGGAGAGGAATCATCTTAAGGCATTGATGAAACTGAAGGAATCCTAGTGTTTCTATCACTTCTATATGTATTGCACATACACTCATGCATGTGAACATCACTGCCCATTGTTTACTCTCTGCATGTCCACCTCTGGCTCTACATGCAGTGACCTCCCATGGCCCAAAGATGTCCAAGCCAACATAAGAAAATGGCGGTTCTGTGCTTGTCGTATCAGGAGGTAAATCAGACATTTGTTGTTGCTGCAATTTTCCTCATGTTTTGTGACACTGAATGCAATAATGAATTAGGTGAGAAGTCTATGTCTTTACGCCATTAATCCAAAGTACTGAAGCTCTGAAAGCACCTTTAGCGAAATGTCTGCCTTGATGTTTGATTTTGATTTGTAATGCCATAACAGCAGGGTGGTTATATGTGACAACTAGAGATGACAAACTTTACCCGAATATGTTCTCAAATTTCAAATTCAACACAAACATTGACAATTCGGTTTGCAAACGGAAACCCAAGCAAAAGTCTGTCGAATGCGTCTTTGTTCAGGTAAAAAGTTTGAATTTTAAAATGGCCCTAAAACTTCCCAATTGTTTGGTCAAAATTATCGCCAGAAAACCCTGCTGGCTGGGAAGCACACCTAATCATATGGTTAGGAGTGTTCCCAGCCATTGAGTCTACCGTTTTCTTTCAACCTGTGGAATTTTTTGAGCTTTAAAATAATTATTTTTAAGCTTCCTGGAGCTTGGAGGTGTTTTTGACACTTGCAGGGTGTGAATTTTGGAAATAGTACCAGATGTGACAGCAGCTGTCCAGGAACCTTACAATGTCCTTAAAACATTTGTTTAAGAGAGCTTAATAATTAATTTATTTTTTTGTAATATTTTTTTTTACATTTTATTATTAATTTTTTATTATTATGTATTATTATTTTTTTGGGGGGAAACAAACCTTTATTATTGTAGAGTGTCAGCAGCATGCAAGGCCATCTCTTCTACACTTATGTGATTCATATAAAAAATAGCATATGGCCATTATATGCGTCTCTTACATGCTCTCATAGGTCTGTTCACACTCCTGAAACACCATACTATCAATATCGCTTCATGAAAATGTGCAATCACTTTATTTCATTTCATTCCATACATTTAGAATAGAGATTTTTGGTTGTGCACAAGTGTGTTATGTGTATCATTATTATTGAACTTGTCAGCCCATTGCTGCCCACTAGCCTTACTCAGAATCCCAGATGAATTGGTGGTGAGCTGAATAAACTATTTTTTTTTCTTATTTCTCCTTCAAATATGTCAGGCTTCAATAATCACAACCCCCAAACACAAGTTCAGGTATTACCTGTACCATGGGTAATGGGATGTGTAATGTAAATCAGGTGCCTTCTGCAGCCCACCCTTTGGAGGGGTTAACGATGAGCTAGGCAACATGATTGTCCAACCAATAATTTCTTGTAAGTGATTGTGTCCTGGCACTGGAAGAGGCGGGCCCCTAGAGAAAGCAAAGAGGCATCAACATGGAGCCCGGGACCATCTTGGCAGTGCAGTTACTGCAGGACAACGCAACTACACTCTACATTACTTTGCTGCTGAGTATCGGCAGTACACAGTCAGTGATATTAATGATGGATCCACTGCAAAATGTGCATGCTCTGGAGGATGTTATCTCCCTCACCACCCCAGGGGCAGAGGGTGCATAAGCACCAGAGCTGGAGCAGCCCGCACAGGGTGCTTCAGCACCAGAACTGGAGCAGTCCACACAAGACACATATGTTACCAGGAGCTCCACCACGATACCCACATTCGGTCTCATATGCAGCAAGGCCAGGATCCAGCTTGGATGCCAGAGGAGATCCTGAGGAGGTCAGAGTCAGGAGGTGAGCTGTTCTCCATGCCAATCGGGCACAGCAGATGTCATTCTTAGGAGGATCTTGCGGCATGCCTGGCATTCCTACACCTGTAACCAGTGATGCAGCCACTGGATCAGCAAATTCAGGAGCATGATGAGGAGGACGAGGAGGATGAAGAAGAGGAGGAGGTAGTAGAGCAGAAGACCCTGTTTCCCAGCCTTGTGTAGCACTTTGAGGCCTTTGAATGGGAGAATACCATGTGGGGACCCCTACCCCCTCCAAGCAACTATCTGATATGGCATGAACCACCCTGTCCTTTCTCGTTTCTTGAGGGGATTTGACTAGCGGATGCCATCACCTAAGAGTGCTTGCATGGGCCTAAGGCCAATGACATTAATGACCAATGTAACTGAGGCATGGTGGTGGTATTCATCCAGCAAAAGGGGTTTGGCTTCATAGCTGAAGAAGGTACTGGTCATCAGTGCTACGTCAACCGGTCCATCCTGCTGTGTGACCATCTTCTCAAAAGATTCCACACACTCTATTTTGGGGAGGTCACCTTCATGAAGGTGATAAACAGCAAGGGGCAGTTTGTGGTTGGCATAAGTTGGGTTGACACCCCCAACGAGTTTTAAAACTGGCAGTGGGATGCTGACCTGGAGAGATGTTGCGTCGATGGAGGCTAGGCATCTCTTGGTTAGCCAACAAGCTGAACCCTAACCCACAGGAGCCAGAGATCCTTAAGGGCCTGTCGGTGTTGTCCAAGTTTGTCCTATCTCTCCTAGAGGGGGTGGTCGTCCCTTAATTCCTCTATCCTCTTCTCCAGTGGTCACGGTGGGGTGTTCTGGGGGGTCTGCTTCATCAAGTGGTACTTTTACAGCTTCCTCAACCACTTTATATAGTATGTTTGTCCCCATGGTTCACATATGTTGAAAGGGCATGTATGCGCAGCCTCTAGAATGCAATGCGTACGCAGCAAATCCAATTGGTCAGCAGACAGGGAGGAATAGGTAGCATTGCCATGGCCCACACGGGCCCACAAGAGGCATGATTCTCCATGTTGGAGTAAGGATGACAAACATAAAAGGTATATGTAGATTGGCCTCAACTCAATATAAATATACAGTATACATGTCCAGTAATCATCCGTTAGAATGAGTCCAGCAGCAATCCATTGGTAAAAAGGTATGTAATATAACTTTTTGTCAACTTTTAAAAAAAGACTTTGCTGCAGAATCCAGTCTAACGAATGATTACTGAATATGTGAACTCAGATGATGTTTCAAGATGTTATGCTTCCATCTAGTGGTTGAAAGGTACAAGTAACACAACTGCAGAAAGAATCATATGTATATATATATATATATATATATATATATATATATATATATATATATACTGTATGTACACATACATACAGTACCTTCTTTCTTTCATATATGAATATATAAGAGGTAAATTATTTTTGGAAAAAAAGAAATATGATAAATACTGTAATATAAACATGTAACATATATGAAGAACAATAAGAGTGCATTATTGGTGTATTATATATATATATAATGGGAAATAGATTGTAAAGTAACATAATAATAAAATAATAATATGCCAAATGAAAAATAAAACAAATATAATAAAAAGTGGAAAAATAATAAATAAAAAAATAAACAAAAATATATAGTATATTAAAAAATAATACTAGCAAATAAAAACGTGAAAAAAGGGTATTACCATGTGTATAATGGGAACGAAAATTGTAACAACAAAACACACATCAATATGTATACTTTATCATATGAATAACATGGCTACCAATAAAAGACACAAAGAGGAAAAATAAATTATTTCCTATTGATCCTCTTTCTTTTTCCCACATCCAATCTGTAAAAATCACTTGAAAGACAGATTTAAACTAACTGGATAATAGGACATCCCAAAAATACAGACTAGTCAATGCCAAGCTACAGAAGATCTAAGAAATAATAGAATAAATCTTGCATGAAAACATTAGTTTTAGAAGGCTGAGATAAACAACACACAGCAGTTGAAAAAACATAAAGAACATCCCATCCATCCCTGCAGCAATATAGCAGGAACCTACACTAAAATGTAAGTTCAGACAGAGCATTTGTGCTCTGCTTTTCATTGACCTGTTTTTGGGGCAAAGATGATGATGACTAGGTTTGAACCAGGAGATCAATCACCAAGTTCAGGAAGCGACTCTAGCCACTCATCCATCTCACCATCAGATTTTTTAGAGATAAACCATCCAAGAGAAAACCCACCAAGAGGTCGACCTGGAGGAGCTGCAACCAGGATGACGCTTTGCTCACAGGTAGAAGACTGAACCTAGTCGTCGACATCTCTGACTATTCCCTTTCTCTTCCAGAACTTTCAGTGTTGAACAAGGGTCTTTCCTTCTGCACCACCCCAGAGTTGGATTCTTTCCAATTAGAGAAGGATTTACAAAAATTTTATAGGTCTATCAGGTTAAAAACACACTACAACCAGGGGAATCCTACTACATCTACTCCATCTAGTCAATCCAGTACTCCACCTATTTCTCAGACCTCCTCAATCATGACCTTACACTCACTAGTTCTACACAATCCTGGTGCGTTCAATCCACCTCACACTTACCATGTGACAGAAGCATTTATGGACATACTTGACATGGCCATTAAAAGTCTGGTTCAGGAACAACGACTTGGCCTACTCCCTATTCACAACAACTACTCACTGACTGAGAAACGGGCAATTGAAAGCCTAAAGAACAATCAACATATCATAATAAAACCTGCAGATAAGGAAGGGGCCATAGTCGTAATAAATAGACACTAATATCTTAATGAAATACAAAGACAACTCTCCGATACCAATATCTACCAGAAAATACCTAATAGCCCAACCTCATGTATCTGAATGAAAACACTGGACACCCTGCAGAAATATCTGGACAATAACACCATTGACTCAAAGACTAGAACATTTCTGAATAACCTGTACCCGATTACACCAGTTTTCTATATCTGACCATTTATACACAAAAAATCCACCTGGCTGACCCACTGTAGCATTAACATACTCAATACTAAACACCCTGTCCATTTTGTTGATAAGATACTCCCACCATTCACAAAGCAGACTAAGTCTTTCCTCCTCGATACGGGCAACTTTCTGTGGAAAATTAAATTTTTAGGCTCTACACCCTTTTTTTGTATAGAGAGTGGGTGTCACAACTGTGTAGATCAACCAGACACACGTAAAATTGAATCTAATTACCAAGGGAAGAGAGCGTGTGTATACCTGGGATCAGCCATGCTCAACCAAGTTTGTAATTAATATAAGCTTTATTAGAAAACAACAAGGACATACAGCAAGTTAAAACCATTAAAAAGTGTAAACATACACTGGTACTTAGACAAAAGACCGCAGCACAGCAAAATACAGGATATTTGCCATATACAAAGGTGCACTCAAATCTCTATGTAAAATTTAGCAAGCCTGAGTAAGCTATCATGTAGAAACACTAAATAGTGTTGAGTTGGATGATTTTATAACTCTTAAGGCAATAAGATAGAAATATTTCTAAAGGGGGCAATTAGGAACCGTGTAAATCAAGGGTTTTTTCAGTGCCAAGATTTCAAAGGCAAAGAGACAGGAGTAAAGCCTGTATGATTCCAAACCCCTTTGGATCTGTAAGAGAGAGAGCACCTAGTAAGAGGCAATGTTGAAAATGAAGTGAGGAGAGTCCTCTGATTACAATACCTGTGCTGGCTGCGGACTAAGAGAACCCGGACACCCTACGCGTGTCGCCGCTACTCAAACGGCTTCATCATGGGGCTAGGAGCCCCATGATGAAGCACTTGGCACTGAAAAAACCCTTGATTTACACGGTTCCTAATTGCCCCCTTTAGAAATATTTCTATCTTATTGCCTTAAGAGTTATAAAATCATCCAACTCAACACTATTTAGTGTTTCTACATGATAGCTTACTCAGGCTTGCTAAATTTTACATAGAGATTTGAGTGCACCTTTGTATATGGCAAATATCCTGTATTTTGCTGTGCTGCGGTCTTTTGTCTAAGTACCAGTGTATGTTTACACTTTTTAATGGTTTTAACTTGATGTATGTCCTTGTTGTTTTCTAATAAAGCTTATATTAATTACAAACTTGGATGAGCATGGCTGATCCCAGGTATACACACGCTCTCTTCCCTTGGTAATTAGGCTCTACACCCTAACATAGCATACTCACCACATTTGATGTCAATAGCCTGTATATTTCAATTGAACATTTAAAAGACATTGAGGCAGTTAAACACACCCTTGCAAACTCTGAAATGAGCCAACAAAAGACCAACCTATTTCTTGAATTACTGATCATAGAACTGAGGGAAAAAAGTTTCCTATACTGGAATGACTACTATGTCCAGACACACGGGATCGTGATGGGGTGAACGTAGCACCTGCCTACGCTAATCTATGCATAGATCAGTTTGAGACCATCCACATACAGTATATGTCAATGACCTATTCCAGCAATTTCTGCATTTGGGAGGGAGTCTTCACACATTCCATAACTATATAAACTCAATTAGACCCGAATTGTTCGGCACCCGAGTTGAAATTCACCATCTCACACAGCATCACAGAAATGACCTTTGTCGACACTAGAGTACTGAAAGATACCAATGGGATTTTACCCATGGATATCTAAACCTACAGACTGTCTGTTATTATGCAACAGTTGCCAACCCAAAACGACCAGAGACAGTGTCCTCCGATCACAGTTCAAGCGAGTCAACTGAATTGTCTCATCCTGAAACCAGGACAACCAGACTGATGGAGATGTCAAAAAAATTCTCAGGTAGGAACTATCCAGACAAGCTCCTTAAAAAAGAGACAGCTAAAGCCATAACAGAACCCACAGATCCTCTCTTACTGAAAATGAAAACTGAAAGACTGCACTTTGCTCATCAATTCCACCTTACAGTACACAAAGTTCAAAATGTCATCCATAAACACTTTCCATTACTTAATTGGGCATACCCCAGCAAGGAGGCATGCAAGACACCTCCCTCATTTGTACCAAGAGACCCAAAAACATCAAAGGACAACTAGCCAGGGCTGGTATAGGATATACAAAAAGATCAGCTACACAAACCTATATTCAAACCAGGAGAATTGGCATCTTCCCCTGTTTGAATTGTTCCTACTGCTCCAAAATCATAAAAGGGAATGCAAGAACCGGTAACTCATACAACACCAAGGATTTCTATACCTGTAAAACCAATTTTGTGGATTATGTAATAAAATATCCCTGGGATTTACTGTATGTAGGGGAACCACACAACAAGTAAAAGTTATCTAGCCATAAGTCTACAATCCGTTGTGGCAAAACTTGGCTGCCACTACCTTACCACCTCCGTGAAGCCAAACATATGGTAGCACAACGAAGATTCCAGGTACCAGAAAAGGTACCAAGACCCAGAAGGAGAGGGCAAACAAATTAAACATCTCAAGGAGAGAGAGTCCTACTGGATCTATACACTTAGTAACATAGTAATATACTATTTAAGGTTGAAGGAAGACCTTTAGTCCATCTAGTTCAACCCATAGCCTAACATGTTGATCCTGAGGAAGGCAAAAAAAAAACATGTGGCAACACTAAGCTCCACATTGGGGAAAAAAAAATCCTTCCTGACTCCACACAAGGCAGAGTAGTTCCCTGGATCAACGCCCTATCAAGAATCTAGTATATATAACCAGTAATATTATATTTTTCAAGAAAGGCATCCAGGCCATTCTTAAGTTTTAGTAGTGACTCACTCATTATAACATCATGTGGCAAAGAGTGCCATAGTCTCACTGCTCTTACAGTAAAGAATCCCCGTCTGTGATTATGATTAAACCTTCTTTCCTCCAGACGTAGAGGATGCCCCCTTGTCCCAGTCTCAGGCCTAAGAGTAAAGAGATCATTAGAAAGGTCTCTGTACTGTCCCCTCATATATTTATACATTATTATAAGATCTCCCCTAAGCCTTCGTTTTTCCAAGCTAAATAACCCCAAGTTTAATAACCTGTCTTGGTATTGCAGACCCCTTAGTCCTCTAATGACTTTTGTCGCTCTTCTCTGGACCCGCTCTAGTTCAGCTATGTCTTTCTTATACACTGGAGACCAGAATTGTACACAGTATTCTAAGTGCGGTCGCACTAGTGACTTGTATAGAGGTAAACTTATGTTCTTCTCATGAGCATCTATGCCTCTTTTAATGCATCCCATTATTTTATTTGCCTTTGCAGCAGCTGCCTGATACTGGCCACTAAATGTGAGTTTATCATCTACCCATACGCTCAGGTATTTTTCAGTGGTAGATTTGCCCAGTGTTTTACAATTAAGCACATAATTATACATTTTATATCCTCTGCTCAAGTGCATGACCTTACATTTATCCCCATTAAAGCTCATTTGCCATTTATCAGCCCAAGCTTCTAGTTTACATAAATCCTCCTGTAATATAAAATTGTCCTCCTCTGCATTGATTACCCTGCAGAGTTTAGTTTCATCTGCAAATATTGAGATTCTACTCTGTATGCCCCCTACAAGTTCATTAAAAAATATGTTAAAAAGAAGCAAGCCCAATACTGACGCCTGTGGTACCCCACTGTTAACTGTGACCCATTCTTAGTGTGTTCCATTATTAACCACCCTTTGTTTCCTATCACTGAGCCAGTTCTTAACCCACTTACAAATATTTTCCCCTATCCCCATTGCTCTCATTTTATGTATCAACCTTTTGTGTGGCACCGTATCAAAAGCTTTTGAAAAGTCCATATACACCACATCCACTGCATTTCTTTGGTCCAGTCCAGAACTTACCTCTTCATAGAAGCTTATCAGATTAGTTTGACAGGAACGGTCCCTCATAAAACCCTGTTGATATTGGGTCATGAGGTTATTTTTCTTCAGATACTCCAGTATAGCATCTCTTAGAAAACCCTCTAGGATTTTACCCATAGTAGAGGTTAAGCTTACTGGCCTATAATTTACAAGTTCAGTTTTTGTTCCCTTTTTAAATTTTGGCACCAAATTTGCTATACACCAGTCCTGTGGTACAGACCCTGTTACTATGGAATCTTTAAAGATTAAAAATAATGGTCTATCTATGACAGTACTTAATTCCTGCAGCACTCTGGGGTGTATCCCATCCGGGCCCGGGGATTTGTCAATTTTAGTGATTTTTAGACGATGCCGTACTTCCTGCTGGGTTAAGCAGGTGACATTTAATGGAGAGTTTTTGTTATCACTGATCATATTGTCTGTCATGGGATTTTCTTGTGTAAATACTATTGCAAAAAAGTCATTTAGCATATTGGGTTTTTCCTCATCCTCATCCACCATTTCACCCAGACTATTTTTAAGGGGGACAACACAATCATTTTTTAGGTTCTTACTATTTATGTAGTTAAAAAATATTTTGGGATTATTTTTACTTTCTCTGGCAATGAGTCTCTCTGTCTCAATCTTTGCTGCCTTGATTTGCTTTTTACAGATGTTATTTAATTTTCTGTATTTATGTAATGCCTCATCACTACCTACTTGCTTTAATTCCCTAAATGCTTTCTTTTTGTCACTTATTGCGCCCCTTACAGCTTTATTTAGCTATAGTGGTTTCCTCCTATTTCTAGCATACTTATTCCCATAGGGTATATATTGTGCACAGGTCATATTCAGGATGCAAATAAACGTCTCCCATTTGCTTTGTGTACTTTTATGTCTCAGGACATCATCCCAGTTTATTGCACTAAGATCATCTCTCAGCTGTTGGAAATTTGCCTTCCTGAAGTTTAATGTCCTTGACATATTAGCTCCTAGGAGCCTGAATAGGGAAATAGAGAAGGATAACCTAACTAATCTTTTGTAATCTCTTTCTTTCTAGATTCATTGAATCTGCTCTTTCCATTCTCTTCTTAGTCTTCCCTCCCATACTTTTATCCCTTAAATCTCAGTTTTGGTTGACAAGTTTGGACACCTACATAAGATTTTCTCTACAACCAACAAAAGGGGAAAGAAGACAGAACGCGCACAGATCTAAGTGGGAAAGAAGACAGAAGACGCACAGATCTAAGTGTCCCAAAAAAGAGGGAAAGAAGACAGAAGGCGCACAGATCTAAGTGTCCCAAAAAAGGGGGAAAGAAGACAGAAGGCGCACAGATCTAAGTGTCCCAAAAAAGAGGGAAAGAAGACAGAAGGCGCACAGATCTAAGTGTACCAAAAATGTGGGAAAGAAGACAGAAGGCGCACAGATCTAAGTGTCCCAAAAAAGGGTGAAAGAAGACAGAAGGCGCACAGATCTAAGTGTGCCAAAAAAGGGGGAAAGAAGACAGAAGGCACACCGATCTAAGTGTACCAAAAATGTGGGAAAGAAGACAGAAGGCGCACAGATGTAAGTGTCCCAAAAAAGAGGGAAAGAAGACAGAAGGCACACAGATTTAAGTATGCTAAAAAAGGGGACAGAAGACAGATCTAAGTGTCACTCATCAGCCAATTCAAATATTTATTTTTTAGAAATGGTAGTAAAGCGACCGACGTTAACAGAAATACTAATACCAAATATAGAGATTGGATCAAAAATAGCAGCACCCATGCAAACACAGGGAGGAGAAATAAATACAATACTAAAATATTTCCGCAGACGATTACAAAATCCTTAAAAAGAAAAGGACAGCCAGAGGTTGTAGAGGAGGAACAAAAAAGACAAAAAGTAGGGTATGGCGAAAAGGAAAAGAAGCTCTAGATAAAAATGATAGTAATACTAATAATACGATAAAAATATTTAATTTGTCTAAACATTGTCTAACAAAAACTGAACTTTTAGTACTCTCAAACAGCAAATGCATTTAATCTCTTTATTGACTTAAATAAGTATGTATGGAAACTTACATTAGAGCGACATTTTGCTATACAAGATCGCACAAAAGATCGTAATTCAGAGCAAAGGGCAGAAAAAGAAATAATTGTTTAGATGGATGATTATCTACACAAAGATGTGTGCCCCCAGTCCAAGTTCAACCCCACCCACCATTGGGAGAGCAACTTGGACACATTCTATTCATTGGTGGCGGAAGAGTTTCAGAATATTAACCCTCATGAATAAATTGCACAACCTAATAAAAATAATAATACAAATTTTCATAGATATAGAAATAACATCT
Source organism: Allobates femoralis (assembly GCA_033576535.1). Classification (NCBI taxonomy): domain Eukaryota; kingdom Metazoa; phylum Chordata; class Amphibia; order Anura; family Aromobatidae; genus Allobates; species Allobates femoralis. The sequence goes on from JARQOC010000003.1 coordinate 552,269,790, forward strand.
CCAAAAAGGAGAATGAAGCTATTAAAAATCTAAAGGAAAATACAAGTATAGTGATAAAGGAGGCAGGCAAAGGAGGAGGCATTGTACTAAAAAATAGGGAAGACTATATAAAAGAGGCTAACCATATACTTGCAGATGAAAATTATTATAAGAAAATGGATATATATTGAAGAATACCACAAATTGATCGATAATGCATATGGAGAAAACATAAATAAAAAAGAGATGAGATTTCTCACAAATAAAATAATATGGCTATATTTTATCATGTGCCTAAAGTTCATAAATGCCTGTCAAATCTACCGGGATGTCCAAGAATAGCAGGCATTGTGTCACTTACAAGTCAACTCTCGCATTATATCGAATTGTTCCTGCAAGACCTTGTTAAAACACTACCATCATACCTATTGGATTCTAATCAACTAATTAGTGAGTGTAAAGATTCATATCTTTCATACCTGGGAAGAGGATTTCCTGTTTGATCCATACACTACTGTAGAAGCATATTGTATAACGCCCCTGATGAGCCTCTCAAACTAGTGTGAGAGGCGAAACGCGTCGGGCTATATTTTGTTTGCTACGCAGGTTATATCACTAATCTGTAGACCTTGACTTGACCGATCACCACTGATGTGGACCTGGAACTGAGGGTTGGGCTTTGGACCTGTAACAGGGTGACGACTACAATACACACGACCGTCTACCAATTGTTGTTATCGGTTGTGGACCACCAATGATGCACAGTGTATCCGGTGGTCCCTCCCTTTAGCATCAATCTATCTTGGGTTTGACTTCACAGACCGTCAACCGAACCCCACCAAACCCTCCGCTCTAGCACCATTAGTGGGCTGTGTTGTGTGTTTGTTGTCTAGGTGGGTGGGAAGTCTGCACATTTGCACAAATTCACTTATTTTACACCATGTTTTTATAAAAACCCTTAAAATAAAAACAGTTAATGAGAACAAAAAGGTTATCCCTTATTATTCTATAAATTACCCTGGATAAACCTCTAGACGATAATTCGGTGAAATACTATTTCTACATCAGGGGCAATTGCTACCGGTCGGAACCTATGCTGTATACTGAGTAATACTGAAAGAGAGCCTGGGTCAACCCCCAGTACTCATCCTGCGTGTGTGCGTAATAGTATAATATCTACATTGGAGGGAGTGATATCCTAGGTGTATGATCGAAACCTAGGGGAGTACTTATCGTAATATGGATCAATCAGTACCTCAATCCGTAGTGCATGTATCAATCAATCAATGCACTGAAGGAAAGAGTTAAATAACCTCACTCCTCACCATTTCCTATAATCTCTGACCGGCCACACCAGATAACATACCCACTTTCATATATGTCTCCTCCCCTCCTTCTGACAGTACTTATATCTCTTATGCACACCGTCACTTATGCATTGTTAGGTAGTACCATAGTTACAGTAACTAACACAGATACCATACATAGGTCTATAGCCCTGTCAGGCAAGTAGATGTCAACAATCACTTATCTGATGTAAATCGATGTTTGCCAGTCTCAGTCCTAGTCGTACGACCCCTCTTGTTATGGTCACACGACTTTACTCGATGCGTTTCTGCCCGCAAATAACGCTGGGCGTCCTCAGGAGTGACTGTGCTCAGTCTGTTACCAGGTTGTTCCAAATGTATCACCCGGGGCGCTGAAGAGAGGTGGCATGATACTCTCCCCTCTCCTCCTCATTGGTGTCAGCAGCATCGGGCGCTTTCTAGAGCCCCCTTTTAACTGTAGTGTCCTCTCATTAGTGAGGACAGGTGTTTCTGCCTGTTCCCCCGGCTAGAAGCGCTACTTCCGGTTCTGCGATGCGCAAACCGGAAGTGCGTCATCCAGCACTAGTACATGAGACACAACAAATTTGTCCTGGACCTGCTGAATTACGTGTTAACACATAACTGCTTTGAATTTGATGGGAAGTTTTACCACCAGCTCAGGGGCACTGCTATGGGGAGTTCATGTGCCCCAAGCTATGCCTACTTGCTCCTGGGCTGGTGGGAGGACACCGTTGTCTTCACGAATGAGAACACATCATGGTGGGAGCCCCATATAATTTGCTATACACTTAGCACAGGGATACCCGGGTATCTCAAAACTATGGTACCATCAACCTCAAATTTAGCTTTACACCGGTGTATATTCCACGTGGGCTGCAGCAAGTCCAGAAAAAGAAAAGAAAAAACCTTTGGCGCCAAAAAAAAACCGTATTGTAAAAAAACAGCAAAATTTGGCAGCTTACCAGCCAATGCCAGATTCACATGTCCAGTACTTTAGTTCTGTAAGCTTGGGGTGCAATCTGTGGAGCACTCTTTTCCAGGGCTTGTCAGGACCTTGTCAGGATCCTCCCAATGTGGATGGCACCAGACACCGGCTCTCCTTTCGCAGTCACTCACAGCCTTCCTGGACGCCAATCACTCGCTCCATCAGGGGGAACATCTCCTCAGCCTCCTTGTCAGGATCCTCCCAATGTGGATGGCACCGGACGCCGGCTCTCCTTTCGCAGTCACTCACGGCCTTCCTGGACGCCAATCACTCGCTCCATCAGGGGGAACATCTCCTCAGCCTCTCCTCAGATGCTGGACACTTGCTCAGTTCAAGATAAAGTCTTTAGTCCACACAACAGGGCTTGCAAACAACTTTAAAAGGCCCATATAGCTTGCACTGGCTTTGCTGTAATCCTTACACTATTAATGGCCACCGCAGAGAGAGATCAACAACAACAGGAGCAACTGACAGAGCCGTCACCAAGGCAACCAGAGACTGTGCTTTCACTTTCCTAGACACAGAGCAGTCACCATGGCAACCAGAGACTGCGTCCTCACCCTCCCGGGCCACCACAAAATGGCAGTCCGCTTGGTTTTAGCAGCTTATTAGTTTACTCTCTTACACCTGGATAAATAAAGATTTTGTACAGGAAATATCCACGGCCTGTATAATTATGATCCTTGGGAGTGCACCTTGCCCGCTGAAAATTTCATATTGATTTTCTCTACAACATTATTCATATACAGTATGTTATATGTGAGCTCATATTTATTGGACACAGAAATGTTGCAGTTAGGAAGAATACCGCAATTATGATTTTGGGACTTTTTGCATTTATGCCTTATGTGAACATTGTCAGGGGTTTTGATATGCTAAAAATGTATTCTCATAACCAATTGTTGCAACTAAAAATTGATGATTCCAAATACAGAGCTTCTCTCCCTGTAACACTCTAGCATTAGAAAACACAGACCCCTCTGTCCTATTATTGTTTATATATACAGCTTCAGCAATACACATCAATCATAATTAGGCGACTCACTGGTGACCCTAGACTGCGGAAAAATAAGATAAGTACCAACAACAATGTACCACTGAGTTCAATAGTTCCTGCCACACTGGTATTAATCCTGATGCACGAAAGATTCACTGCATATCTCCCTGGGAACACAGAGTACACACAGGGGCTAATACTGAGGTGATCTATTCCACCTAATAATCGCAGGTGGAGTTCTACTATAACCCTAACCATGAAATGTTAATGTGTTAGGTCAGCAACCCACCATTCAAGGCAGTGACACGGTACTATCCAACATACTACATTCTGGTGATACCCATGGGTGGCAATAAACTGTTTTATCATGTTTCCTGGGGAATATAATGTTTTTCCCTTTTGTCAACCACGGGGGTTTATATATCTGCACCCCAACTACAACCCCACCAAGAGGATGACTCCAAAGAACCCTACATGAATACTTTAACCGTCTTCCTACTTCCACTTCCACAGCAGAAAAACATGCAAAGAGAGAACAACTACATTGAATGTTCCAACATACACCACTTCCAGAAGATCCCTGGATGACACATCTCCTTAAGGCGGCCGTCACACGCACAGATATCTTGCCCGATATCGTTTAAGCGATCTCCTTTTTTATCGCTTAAGCGATATCGGGCTTAAAATCGATGCATGTAATCAAGCGATTTACGATGTTAAATCGCTTGATCGTGACATCGCTGATCTGAGGTCCGGTTCTCAGATCTAGCGATGAGCGATTTGACGATCTGTCTCATCGTGGTGTATAACACCATGATGAGCGATTTCCCAGCGCAGAGTCTATGCTGGGAGATGGTAACTATGGTACACGTCGGGTAACTAAGCGACGCGCGGCGCCTAGTTACCCGATGTGTACCATAGTTACCAGCGAGATCGCGGATCCACATCGCTGGTGAGTCTGTCTGTGTGATATCTCACCAGCGATGTGAGCGATATTGTAAGCGATTGCGCGTGCACGTGATCGCTTACAATATCGCTATAGATATCTCAGCGTGTGACGGCCGCCCAAGGCGGCCGTCACACGCACAGATATCTTTAGCGATATTGTAAGCGATCACGTGCACGCGCAATAGCTTACAATATCGCTCACATCGCTGGTGAGATGTCACACAGACAGACTCACCAGCGATGCAGAGCCGCGATCTCGCTCGTTACTATGGTACACATCGGGTTACTAGGGCCGCGCGTCGCTTAGTTACCCGACGTGTACCATAGTTACCATCTCCCAGCATAGGCTCTGCCGCTGGGAGATCGTTCATCGTGGTGTCATACACCACGATGAAGGAGATCGTGAAATCGTTCATCGCTAGATCTGAGAACCGGACCTCAGATCAGCGATGTCACGATCAAGCGATTTCACATCGTAAATCGCTTGATTACATGCATCGATTTTAAGCCCGATATCGCTTAAGCGATCAAAAAGGAGATCGCTTAAACGATATCGGGCAAGATATCTGTGCGTGTGACGGCCGCCCAAGAAAGACCATGCTAAAAGTGTATGACATACACTTGTCATACTGATGCTAGGTGATGGGAAAAACGCACACTAGCATGTCATATGCATGCCATATGAATGACATACACGTCATATAAATGAAAAATCATTGACACTAATGTGACACTCCATTACTTTTCTCGCAGACAATCTTACCAATATGAGAAACGTAGATGTGAGAATACCCTAAATAACACACTTTCCTTGGACTTGGTTTGGTATTATGCTGAATTTCTACGTAGAAATGTCCTATTGGGGCTGTTCCTGATACATCAACTTCAAAGGCATACAAAACAACTTTTGGTTCCTCAACTTAGGGTTTTTTAAGGTTATCAGTAGCTGGTTACAATTATCTTTTTTTGTACAAGGGTAAGTTTCTTTCTAATGGTGAGCCTGGCTGTTAACTCTGTGTAGCCATAAGGCTTGTACCCAAGGTCTTGGACTGCAGTTGTCCATGCTGCTTTATGCCAGTCAGCACATATCTGGTCCACCCTGCTACTTACACTTATACAAACATACTTATTTGATTCTGTCAGTTTGGCAGCTTGCTCCTTATCTCTGCATCCTTTATATAACAGGCAGAAGTCCACCAGAATTGTATCATCTTGCCCAGAGTTAAAAGTGAGATTTAAAATCTTTTAAAATTTAAAGTCTTAGGGCTGCTTTACACGCACCAACTTCTGTGACCAACTTCTGAACAGATCTCTGGTTGCAGTGAAATCATGGACACATTAATCTATTTTGTTGCCGTGTACAAATGGAACAATGTGTCCATGATTTCACTGCAACCAGAGATCTGTTCAGAAGTTGGTCACAGAAGTTGGTGTGTGTAAAGTGGCCCTCAAACCTTTCTAACTCCCTGGACTTTCCTTCCCTGCTGGATCTATTACTCTCCAATTTCCTATTGCCATGGATACAAATGATATAACTGTGGCTAACCCTAATAGATACATCCTAGATATGACCGTCTTGTCAAATGATTGGGATAGATGGAAGTCTTCACCATTTTGAGACAAGTTCTCCCTTCTGGAAACCCTCCCTTTGTAGCTGGTCTTATGCAAGTTGGTCAGATCCTACTCTATCCTTACCTGTCTGACAGGTTTACAGTGTGAGAGATGCGTCCAGGAGGTGCCTCCAGCAATCTTAACCGCAGTAGGAGCTGTCAATAGGACTTGGTAAGGACTTTCCCACTTAGGTTGGTGCCGTTGTTTCTTTTTTTTCACCTTCACAATCATCCAGTCAAGTGGGTTCACTATCTCAGGTATAACATAAGATCACGGGATCTTTGTGTGTCACCTGATAGCCTGGGGTTCTATGGTGACCCCGGAATCTATCAGGGTTCACGTCCTGTGGATTGTTGGCAAACGCTGCCATCGACAGAGAGTGATCATTTGTGCTATGTCCTGATGTACTGCAGCTCATCGGGACATAGCACAAACGATCGGCCAGTGCAGCACTGTGGAAACCTATGGGGACACTGTAAAATGAAGTAAAAATATTTAAAAGTATGAAAAAAAACACTAAAGTTGAAATCACTCCCCTTGTGCCCCATTCAAAAAAATAGTAAAAAAAAAAACATATTTGGTATCGCCGCATTCAGAAATGCCTGATCTATTAAGATATAAAATCAATTAATCAAAGCTGTAAACTGCGTAACGAAAAAAAGGACCAAACGCCAAAATTAAGTTATTTTGGTTGCTGTAACATTGTAATAAAATACCTATGCCAATTCCTGAGCCACTTATTTCTCTCCCTAAATATACCATTGCCTCTCTGGCATGGCGTGTGATACAGGCATTATTTCATAAAATACTACATTGGAGGACATTGCTTTAAGCTTACAGTCTAATTTCATATACTTGGTTTCTGCCTTTGTATCATTTTTGCAACAGGTTATATTAGCCAAGGTGTGCTCTACTAAGGACTAAATATGCTTGTTATAAACTTAAAGCACTACTGCAGCATTTTTTTTTCTCTCAGATAGAGTGGCGCTGTTAACAAAATTCCCTGACCTTACTGGCCTGCCATTCTGTGCATTATTACTCTTATTGCTGTATGGGGCCCGGTGGAAATTGGAGTCTGGCCCTCCGGGTCCCAGGGTAATTATTTAATGCTTTATTAAGCCCCGATGGCCAGAGCCCACTCTGCCCACAGGCCCTGCCCCCACCTCTTCAACTGGCCCCAGTCCTGTCAGTCACCGACGCAGACTGTGGCTGCCAAATCAGAGGGGGCTGGCCGAGATTGACATCTTCAGTGATGTCAAACTCGGGCAGATTTGTACTGCACATGCATTTAATAGGCTGCCATGTGCAGTCCAAACAGGAAGTCACCACAGAGCGCGCCAGCAGCTGCTGCCATGTCTGGTAAGTATGATGTCTGTCAGCTCCTACACAGCAGCATACTATATATGTAGATCCACACTACTGTATTACAGTGTGTCTGTATGTACTATGTGTATATAGTGTGGATCTGTGTGTACAGTATAGTACTGTGTATACATGATATACAGCCAGCAGCAGTCTATTGTGCATAGAGCCATCAGTCTACTGAGTATGAAGCCAGCAGTAGTCTATTATGCATAGAGCCAGCAGTCTGTCATGAATGCAGCCAGCAGTCTATTCACTATACATCCAACAACCATCTCTATTGTGTATACAGCCATCAGTCTATTGTGCATTCAGCCAACTGTCTATTGCCTATACAGCCAACAGACTTCTCTATTGCGATAACAGCCATCAGTCTTTTGTGCATACAGCAAACTGTCAATTATCTATATGGCCAGCAGTCTATTGTCAATACAGCCAGCAGCAGTCTATTGTGCAAAGAGTCTTCAGCAGTCTCTATTGTGTATACAGCCTGCAGCAGTCTCTATTGTAAATATACAATCCTTGTACGACATTCCAAAGCGTATAACCCTGGTGGCTAAGCCACCCCTCAGGGTCTTTTGCACAATCTCCAATACATCATTAATAACAAGGAGAAAAACAAGAGTATTTTGCAGTAAAAGAGTGATTTTTTATTTTCAGTGTTAAAAATGAGTGAAAGATTAAAAGGGGATAGATTTGGGAGACGCAGCTCCCCCTGAGACAGAGCCCAATAACAACTTGTCAACACTGCCAATTAGAATGGGTGAAACATGGATGTATTACAATATATAACCCAGGTACAATATATACAGTAGACCATTTGCATAGAAACATCAATTCCAACCAATATACAGTATGAGATTATGCAAGATCACAACCTATTGACCATTAGTAACATAGTCCATGAGTCACAATTAACATAGTAAAGTGCAAGTGAAGATCAGAGGGTTCTGGTTTAAATATCCATACCTAGGGGATGTCAGAGGTGGGGAGCGAACTCTAAGTGAGTAGTAGTCCTATCAGAGGTCTCTACACATGTTTCGCCAGCCTAAAAGACAAGCTTCCTCAGGGGGATCTCAGGCAGTAGTGGACGTAGCCCAGAAAGCGGCCATGCCGCCTGTTTTACAGCCCAGCGTCTCGGGTGCAGTGTAGTGCACTTCAGGATACCGCTGACATCATTAACCTGCGCAGTCTGATTCAATTACGCCCAGCGGTGATGCTGTTTCCGGCGTGCATTCACTCCCCGCTGCCTGGGACGTGTCATCATAGTACCAGGCGGGGGCGGGGCCTCCAACATCTCCACACACTAGCGTTCACAGAATCAGACTGCACAGATGCAGTATTGAGCTTGCTTAGACCAGGATAGTTATAGAGGCGGTCAGGAAGTGTTACCCAGTTGGTCAGTGTTGACAAGTTGTTATTGGGCTCTGTCTCAGGGGGGAGCTGCGTCTCCCAAATCTATCCCCTTTTATCTTTCACTCATTTTTAAAACTGAAAATAAAAAATCACTCTTTTACTGCAAAATACTCCAATTATCCTCCTTATTAATTATTTATTAGCAGTCTCTATTGTGTATAAAGCTGGCAGCAGTCTCTATTATGCATACAACCAGCAAAAGTCTCTTATGCATATAGCCCGCAGCAGTCTCTATTGAGTATACAGCCCGCAGCAGTCTCTATTGTGCATACAGCCTGCAGCAGTCTCTATTGTGTGTGTGCATATGTATGCATATGCAGCCTGTGTCCTCGCATAATCAGTTTTTCCAAAAGTGGATGGTGGGACTGTTTGAGGGATGGAGGCGGAACTGTGGGGGAGCCTGGGAGGAGTCTCAATGGGGTCAAAATATTTTGCCAACATTGTGCCCTGAAATTCCTTGTGGCAGCCTTGCTTACTCATATATTCACCTGCAGCTGTCTTCAACTGCTATCACAGCTGCTCCTGTTTGTTCCAGGCAGTTTGTGACTAATCAAATTGCTCAGGTGTTTCATGCAGTGTGTCGGAGGTCACTCTTCAATGTAAGTCTATGAGATCCTTGTTCTGGCTCTCAAAGACTTGCATTGAGAGCTTGATTAGTAACTTCTGAATTCTGGTCAGTCAGAAGTTGCAGTGTCAATTCGGCATCGCAGGGCCAGAGCAGTGTCAGTAAAAGGTGAAGACGCTGGAGAGTATATTACTATAGGCAGGGTCCTTAGATTAAAAGCATCCCTCCACTGGTATCACCCCCCCACACACACACACACACACACACACACAAGAAATTTTGGAGTGGTGTTTTCATTTAGAATGGCGGTAAACCAATGACAATAGCTTCCATCGTAATCAAAATTATTTAAGGTATACATGGCCAGGGGCTGGCTGGAGCCTCTATACCCGGGTGGCAGATTTCCATTGCCGGCCCCGACATGAGGAGGGGGGGGGGGGCATGCTGTCAGCCTGACTTGAGGACCGGGGGGGGGGGTGCTGTCAGCCTGGCTTGAGGACCGGGGGGGGGGGGTGCTGTCAGTCAGCCACAGCCCTTACCTCATCCCGGACCTCCAGCGTCATGTGCTATCGCCGCGCCGGCCGACTCCCGACTCCCGCGGCCCGTTTCTGTAGGGGGCGGCCCGAAATGTGGACTATACCACCAGCCCAGGGGGCACCTGCCCCCCTGCCACCTGGGCCAGCCCGCCCCTGTACATGGCCATCATAGTTCAGAGTCCCAAACCACTCCCATTCCACCCTTGGGTTAGAGCCACTTCTTTACTCCATATCTCTCCATTATTTTTTCTTTTTTTTGCTTTACATTGAATTATCTGCTGCATTGTCTCTTTGTGTTTGTTATTTCAATGCAGATGTTTAAATATGTACGTAATTGGTAGAAGATGATGATGTTGCATAAATGATATAGTAGAGAACGGATGTCCATAGTCTAATATGAATGAAAATCATAATATCAAGCAACCGAATTTAGAAGCATCACACTTCAGTGTTTCAATAATACCGTAGTCATTTCAGCCTTTCTTCCAACCACAAATGAATGATTGGAATTTGAACATGTTCTCCCTCTTGTGGCAGTCACTGGTTATTGTTTAAAAAATTGTTTTCCAGATGGGTGTTGTCAGATAGTTTCCTTAATAATTCCTTTGAGTTCTTCAAGGACTTTTGATTTCCTAAAAGAACAAAGGCCTTGACAGAACACTGTACATCCTGTATCAACTTCCATTTAAATAAATACACAAATAGTGCTGCCAAGAAACAATACGTCATTCATAAAACAGAAAGTAATAAATAACTGAATTTAGCACGTATCACATTTTTTGTGTTAAAGCATATTAAACAGTGAATTCAGGTTGTGTTTACACTCTTGGGCTATACACACACATTCAGGATTTGCACCAGAAAATTCTGCGGCATATCCTGATGTGTTGGTAAGGCCAGTTTCACATCACGGCCTGATCAGGTCCGGGACTGTCCGGTGTGAACCTGACAACTCTGGACCCGATTTTGAAACAGAACCCGATTCCTCATATCCCAGCCGTAGTTGCTGACATTTCAAGATCGCAGCTAGCGGGGAGCTAACCGCGGTCCTGAAATCTCTGCAGGGGACAGCTCATGGTGCTAAAATTTAGCAGCGCTGGCTGCTAAACTCCAGCACCCGGTGTCCAGCTCCAGGATCCGATTTTATGTCGCATCTGGTACGATCCGGCGCCATAGACCACCCATATTAGGGGACGCCGGATCACGCCGGATCCAGGAGGATCCGGGAGGATCTGATTTTGTCCGATTTTCCATTGCAAGCAACGTTTTTGTGTCCGGGAGAAAAACCCGAATTGTTCTGGATCCTCCTGGACAGATGGAAACTGGATGGCAAATAGCTGCCATCCGGCTCCATCCAGCACCATAGGGCTGCATTACTGCAAAATCGGGTCCGGGGCTGTTAGGTTTACACCGGACAGCCCTGGACATGATCTTGTCATGATGTGAAACCGGCCTAAGAAAAAACGCTGCATAAAATCTGTGCATTTTTGCTGCGTTTTTTTTAAATGTGTATTTCATGCTTATTTTTTCTTACTTATTAGTGTCAGCTGCAAAAATGCTTCGAGAATTGACATCCTGCAGATGTAAATCTGCGAGGAAAAAAATAACATTTCAATGAGATTTCACCAATCTCATTCACTTTGCTTGTACTGTAAAATGTTGCAGTTTCCATACCATATCTGTACTGAAAAAACACACCAAAAACGCAACATATGCACATTCCCTTATAGAGAAACTTGTACAACTAGTTTTGTTAAATTTCTTTTTCTCTTGTGATACATAAAAATAGTTATAAAAACAGTTTAGAGAATTATTTAAATATATATATATTTATACATATGCACACACTATATACTTATGGGTGTTAGATCTGGTGTAGAGCTCTTCTACAAAAATAATTTGATCATTGGCTAAATTCTAACAGGAAAATTATTGTGTTCCATTATTTAATTTTTTTCAAAAACTTTTTGACATCTGTAGCTAGGCTCCAATTATTTTTTTTTTGTAGCATACATCATGTTTCCTAATGGCTAGGTTCAGACTGATCAACCAGGGCATCAAAGAATCTTTTTCTAGGCTTAAACACAAATTGTCCAGCAGAAGACAACCCAACTTCAGACATACATTTTTCCATAGTTACACTTTCTCTTTTTCAAAGAAGTCAATGATCTCAAGTATACCTCAAAGTCCACCGAAGCTTAGTTATAGAAAACATTTGGATGGAATCTAGAGTGGTCCCCAAATTTGCCTGACTGGTACCCCATATCTTTGATGGAATTAGAAGAAGACACTTTAGCAGGCAAACCCAAGAATATCAATGAACGGGAGGCCATTGCCCATGAGGAATAGGCTGATTCCCCAGGAAGAATGTAATATGCTGGTGTCTTTTTATGCACCAAGTTTTCAGTACGCCATAATAGTAAAGCTGTGCATTACTAAGTCTTCAAAATGCTTACTATGAAAGGTTTTAATAATTTGACTATGGTAGTCATTGAAAGTGGAATTTTGAATTAAATTTGTGGAAATTACTAGTTATAATAATTGTGTTGAGCTATGTAAATTATTCTTATTTGATTTTGGTTGATTAATTTTGTTTGTAGATTATATGTAGGTAGTGTAGTATTTAAATACTTTCTGACCGTCTTACCCTTTTTCAAGTGCTGCTCCTTTCCTCTTTTTATTCATGTGACTTTAATTCCAATCCCCCAAATCACACTGGGGTTTTACAATGAAAGTCTGGAATTAGAATTAGGGTGCACTCCCACTGGCGTATAGCCAGCATATAACGTCCACAAGGATCACGGCTTTCTGGATCCAAGCATGACAGCTTCATATATTTCTATGAGCTGTCATGCTCGAGTCAGGAAAGCCACCATTCAGTTTGTGCTTTACAAAACGATTCTCGAGCTGGGAGTGTAAGAGCACACTAAGGCCAGGGTCACACTGGCGCTTGGATTAGATCCAGGGGGGTCCGTTAAAGGATTTTGGCAGCATTAGTGCAGCATAACCATTACAGAACGCTGCGTTAACGCTGCCAATAGAATCCTGTGGGGGATTGACTCCTGAGGGCAGTCAAACACCGTCATGCAATTGCCGTAGTTTGAAATCTCGTGCTATTCGCAAATGGACCACATGACACAGAAGCGCACGTCATGTGGTCTGCTTGGAAATAGCGTGAGATTTCAAACTCCAACACTTACATGTCGGCGTTTGACTGCGCTCGGGGGTCCGATATAGGATTCTATTGGCAGTGTTAACGCAGTGTTCCATTACAGTTACGCTGCATTAACGCTGCCAAAATCTATCTTTATAACGGACCCAATGGGCGGAATGCAAGGGCCAGTGTGACCCTGGCCTAAGGCTCTTAAACTCTTCCTATTTTTTTTACCATTGTAAAAGTATCTTCACGTCTTCACATACCGTAAACCTGTGTGATCCGGTAAAGCAGAATTGAAGTCACGTCAGAAGAGAACAAGAACAGTTGGAAGCAGGGAAGACATTGATCAATAAGCAATGTAATGATAATCATTTATTTATATACAGTTAGGGCCAGAAATATTTGGACAGTGACACAACTTTCGCGAGTTGGGCTCTGCATGCCACCACATTGGATTTGAAATGAAACTTCTACAACAGAATTCAAGTGCAGATTGTAACGTTTAATTTGAAGGGTTGAACAAAAATATCTGATAGAAAATGTAGGAATTGTACACATTTCTTTACAAACACTCCACATTTTAGGAGGTCAAAAGTAATTGGACAAATAAACATAACCCAAACAAAATATTTTTATTTTCAATATTTTGTTGCGTTGCGAATCCTTTGGAGGCAATCACTGCCTTAAGTCTGGAACCCATGGACATCACCAAACGCTGGGTTTCCTCCTTCTTAATGCTTTGCCAAGCCTTTACAGCCTTAGCCTTCAGGTCTTGCTTGTTTGTGGGTCTTTCCGTCTTAAGTCTGGATTTGAGCAAGTGAAATGCATGCTCAATTGGGTTAAGATCTGGTGATTGACTTGGCCATTGCAGAATGTTCCACTTTTTTGCACTCATGAACTCCTGGGTAGCTTTGGCTGTATGCTTGGGGTCATTGTCCATCTGTACTATGAAGCGCCGTCCAATCAACTTTGCAGCATTTGGCTGAATCTGGGCTGAAAGTATATCCTGGTACACTTCAGAATTCATCCGGCTACTCTTGTCTGCTGTTATGTCATCAATAAACACAAGTGACCCAGTGCCATTGAAAGCCATGCATGCCCATGCCATCACGTTGCCTCCACCATGTTTTACAGAGGATGTGGTGTGCCTTGGATCATGTGCCGTTCCCTTTCTTCTCCAAACTTTTTTCTTCCCATCATTCTGGTTACAGGTTGATCTTTGTCTCATCTGTCCATAGAATACTTTTCCAGAACTGAGCTGGCTTCTTGAGGTGTTTTTCAGCAAATTTAACTCTGGCCTGTCTATTTTTGGAATTGATGAATGGTTTGCATCTAGATGTGAACCCTTTGTATTTACTGTCATGGAGTCTTCTCTTTACTGTTGACTTAGAGACAGATACACCTACTTCACTGAGAGTGTTCTGGACTTCAGTTGATGTTGTGAACGGGTTCTTCTTCACCAAATAAAGTATGCGGCGATCATCCACCACTGTTGTCATCCGTGGACTCCCAGGCCTTTTACAGTTCCCAAGCTCACCAGTCAATTCCTTTTTTCTCAGAATGTACCCAACTGTTGATTTTGCTACTCCAAGCATGTCTGCTATCTCTCTGATGAATTTTTTCTTTTTTTTCAGCCTCAGGATGTTCTGCTTCACCTCAATTGAGAGTTCCTTTGACCGCATGTTGTCTGGTCACAGCAACAGCTTCTAAATGCAAAACCACACACCTGGAATCCACCCCTGACCTTTTAACTACTTCATTGATTACAGGTTAACGAGGGAGACGCCTTCAGAGTTAATTGCAGCCCTTAGAGTCCATTGTCCAATTACTTTTGGTCCCTTGAAAAAGAGGAGGCTATGCATTACAGAGCTATGATTTCTAAACCCTTTCTCCGATTTGGATGTGGAAACTCTCATATTGCAGCTGGGAGTGTGCACTTTCAGCCCATATTATATATATAATTGTATTTCTGAACATGTTTTTGTAAACAGCTAAAATAACAAAACTTGTGTCACTGTCCAAATATTTCTGGCCCTAACTGTAGTGCCAACATATTCCGCAGCACTTTACAATTTAAAGGGGACATGTAGACAAATTCAAACAATACAGAGTAACAAAAAACTCAACAGATACCATGAGTAGGGATGAGTGAGTACTGTAATATTCGTACTCGATATACTCGCAACGAGTAGGTACCGGTACTCGGTACTCATTGCGAGTATAGCGAGTACGAATACTTTCGCAGTGTATCTATAGATACACTGCGAAAGTACCCTAAAAGTGATTAAAAGTTGTTAAAAATAATAAAATTACATACTCACCTGTCCGACGCCTGCACCGGGACAGGCAAAGAAGACATCCGACCGCTGGACAAGGACCTGTGACTACCAGCCAATAAGATGGCCGGTAGCGATTTGGCCAATCACATGGCACCACGTCACAACCACGTCATCGCTAGCGGCCACCTGATTGGCCAGTTTGCAAGGTCCTGACAGTACACCTAGGACCTTGTAAACTGGCCAATCAGGTGGCCGCTAGCGATCACGTGGTTGTGACGTAGCGCCATCTGATTGGCCAGATCGCTACCGGCCATCTGATTGGCTGGTAGTCACAGGTCCTTGTCCAGCGATCGGATGTCTTCTTTGCCGCTACCGGTTCAGGCGTCGAACAGGTGAGTATGACATTTTATTATTTTTAATAACTTTTAATCACTTTTAGGCTACTTTCGCAGTGTATCAATAGATACACTGCAAAAGTATTAGGACTACTCGCTACTCCCGAGTACACATAAGATACTCGGAGAGTAGCGAGTAGCCGAATACTGCTACTATTCGGTGAATACCGAATAGTAGCGAGTATACTCGCTCATCCCTAACCATGAGGAGTGAGGTCCCTGCTCGCAAGCTTACAATCTATGCGGAAATAGGGGAGCCACAAAAGGTAAACGGTAAAAAGTGCTGTCATATATGATTCAGCGATCAATGTAATAAATAGGGGATTCATATAATGCTGCATGAACCAGTCACAAGTACAAGTACAGATAAAATGGTATTAAGGGCATGGAGGGTATAGACAGATGACACAAGTGGGAATAGTTAAATAGATGAGGTGAGGTGATTTATTACGATTACACTGCATATATTTTTGAAAAGGTTTGGTGAATGAATGTTTTAGAGGAAGTGCTTTTGCAACAGAAAAATCATGATATACTTACATGAATTTGTTCGGTTACCTTTAGTGTACTACAGCAATTTTAGTTAATTTTACTAGGTTTTGGGGTTCCAGCATTATTGGCATTTAGGCTACACAGAGGTTTTAGCCCAATTCATCGTTTGTGACCTTTCAAAATGTTGCTACAACCACTGGCAAAAATTATGGAATCACCTGGCTCGGAGGATGTTTATTCAGTTGTTTAATGTCGTAGAAAAAAAAGCAGATCACAGATATGGCACAAAACTAAAGTCATTTCAAATTGCAACTCTCTGCCTTAAAGAAACACTAAAAGAAATCAAGATAAAAAGTGTGGTAGTCAGTAAAGGTACCTTTTTTCAGACCAAGCAGAGGGAAAAAATTATGGAATCACTCAATTCTGAGGAAAAAATTATGCAATCACCCTGTAAATTTTCATTCCCAAAATGAACACCTGCTTCAAATTAGATCTGCTTGTTAGTCTGCATCTAAAAAGGAGTGATCACACCTTGGAGAGCTGTTGCACCAAGTGGACTGACATGAATCATGGCTCCAACACGAGAGATGTCAATTGAAACAAAGCAGAGGATTATCAAACTCTTAAAAGAGGGTAAATCATCACGCAATGTTGCAAAAGATGTTAGTTGTTCACAGTCAGCCGTGTCTAAAATCTGGTGAAAATACAAACAACATGGGAAGGTTGTTAAAGGGAAACATACTGGTAGACCAAGGAAGACATCAAAGCGTCAAGACCAGAAACTTAAAGCAATATGTCCCCAAAACAGGAAATGCACAACAAAACAAATGAGGAACGAATGGGAGGAAACTGGAGTCAATGTCTGTGACCGAACGGTAAGAAACTGCCTAAAGGAAATGGGATTTACATACAGAAAAGCTAAACATAAGCCATCATTAACACCTAAACAGAAAAAAACAAGGCTACAATGGGCTAAGGAAAAGCAATCGTGAACTATGGATGACTGGATGCAAGTCATATTCAGTGATGAATCGCAAATCTGCATTGGGCAAGGTGATGATGCTGGAACTTTTGTTTGGTGCCGTTCCAATGAGATTTATAAAGATGACTGCATGAAGAGAACATGCAAATTTCCAGTGATTGATGATATGGGGGCTGCATGTCAGGTAATGGCACTGGGGAGATGGCTGTCTTTACATCTTCAATAAATGCCCAAGTTTACATTGATATTTTGGACAGTATTCTTATCCCATCAATTGAAAGGAAAGGATGTTTGGGGACGATGAAATCATTTTTCAAGATGATCATGGTAAAAACTGTGAAAACATTCCATGAAAGAAGACACATAAGGTCAATGTCATGGTCTGCAAATAGTCCAGATCTCAATCCAATTGAAAATCTTTGGTGGAAGTTGAAGAAAATGGTCAATGACAAGGCTCCAACCTGCAAAGCTGATCTGGCAACGCAATTAGAGAAAGTTGGAGCCAGATTGATGAGGAGTACTGTTTGTCACTCATTAAGTCCATGCCTCAGAGACTGAAAGCTGTTATTAAAGCCAGAGGTGATGCAACAAAATACTAGTGATGTATTGGAGTGTTCTTTTCTGTGTTTGTTTTTTATGATTCCATAATTTTTTCCTCAGAATTGAGTGATTCCATATTTTTTCACTCTGCAAAGGGAAGGAAAAGATAGCGTGTAGAATGGACCGGGATCAAGCCAATTAATATATCTCAATAATTTTATTATCCATAGAAAAAACAAGTACACACATGTGCAATGACAAACATTTAAAAACAATTAAAATAGCAGACAGGCTGCTAACATCAAGACTGGCTGCAATGAACAGGATGCACTAAATGACATAATGATCAGTGGAATCACAAAAAATCTAATCTATTTCCAGAGCAGACATATATTCAATAGCACTGATAGACAGGCCTGTATCTGGATTAACGGGTGGGTAAACCCCCTACAAATTCATATACATCTTAGAAGACAGGCAGACTAGTCATCATACATCAGATAATGCATCAAAATCAACTGGAAAATACATGTGAAACCAAGGAAAGAGCAAAAAAGCAACTAATATGCATTGTTGCCAAAGGTGCCCTGTAAAATTACCATCATTGCCCACTGAGGGGTATATGTTTGCAGCCAGTCAGGACCAAAGGACCCTCACCCAAGGGTGCTATTGATGGATAATAAAATTATTGAGATATATTAATTGGCTTGATCCCGGTCCATCCCACACGCTATCTTTTCCTTCCCTTTGCATTGATTATATAAGCGTGGGATTTGGTGATCCTTCTTGTAACGTACCTATCTACATGTTTATATATTTTTTCTCTCTGCTTGGTCTGAAAAAAAATTACCCTTACTGACTACCACATTTTTTTTATCTTAATTTCTTTTAGTGTTTCTTAAACCCATAAAGTTGTCATTTGAAATGACTTTAGTGTTGTGCCATGCCTGTGATTTGCTTTTTTATCTACAACATTAAAAAACTGAATGATCATCCTCCAAGCCCGGTGATTCCATAATTTTTGCCAGGGGTTGTATATGTTTGGGTAAGTGCCTGAGTTGAATAGAAAATCTGTCATTTTTCTGAGCAGCTGAAGACTAACGTGTTTATTTATTGTATTAAAAGGATCATTTGATTGTTTTATTATAAAAAGATGCAAAAATAGCAACAACAAAAAATAAGCATCTTTAAATTTACGCCAGTTCACCAAACACCCTGCGGTCATTATGATTTTGCGCATTGATTGATGATGCAAATAGAAAAAAACAAAAACTAGGAGGGAAAAAAAACCAAAACATAAAGGATGAATCAGGACCAGTGTTTCACCCTAATCATGTTTTGTAGTCCCAATATTTCTATTTGTTGTATTAAATACAAACAACGTGAGAACATTTGGTCCATGCCATGTTCTGACGCTGCAACAAAACAAAGCATTTTCACAAAGACATTGTAGAATTGGCTTTTGGGTTCTTGTGAAATGTGGTCTTTGGTTTTCAATAAACATATTTTTTACTTGTGTAGAAAAAAAGTTCTCCTTTACTTCACCTCACTGAAGTAAAATAAGCATAGAGAAAGTTTGTTAAAATATAACTTTTAATATTTGTATTAAAACTTCACACGGATGCAACCCAAAAAGTAAAAACACAATCTACATTTAAAAAGTGATGGATCAAAAAGCTTAAAATACTGTTGGTGGGGAGGACTGCCTTTACATGGTATATGTACTATACTGTCAATATGCACATATGTACCAATTAGTAGCAAATGGTAACTATACACCATGTTCCAAATTATTATGCAAATGTTCTTTTTCTCTGATTTTCCTAAATGGTCGGTGCAAATAACAGTCAATGTAATAAAAGTCATCACCTGTTAGAGTATACATCGAATTTTATTGAGGAAACCTCCCAATAATCTACTATATAATTGCCTTATCATGTCTGTCTGTCTGTCTCTTTGTAACTGAAAACTGGTTGCTGAGTGGCCACGCCCCCCCAGCCTGGGCCCCCAAACGATTGGCTGTCCCTCACTCACTCTACCAGCCCTGATTGGTATTGAGCGGCCACTACCCCCCCAAGCCAGGGCCCCCACACGATTGGATGTCCCCGCTGTCACTCACTACACCCATCCCTCTATTATTTTTACTATCAAATGGGAAGAGTTGTGTGTTTGGGGAAGGAGATGAGGAGCATAGCGGAGGACGGGGCACCTGCTTGCTCCACTGCCGAGGCCACAGCACTGGGATGAAGAGCACACAAACTCCTGGGCATCTGGGATCAGCTGGAACAAGCTCCAAGTACTGACAGATCCTGGGATCTCCTTCCAGGGCAAGTGGGTGTAAGGTGCAGCATCTCCCAAGGAGCATTATAGGGCAGATTGGCTCCCAGGACCCCGCACCCCTGCTGTGATCCCTGCTCCAAGGACCCTGCTGTGATCTATGTGATCTCTGCTCACCGGATCCCTGTGATCTCTGCCTCTCCAGCACATACCTGTGAACCACACCGACACCGCCGCACACTGACACAACCGAACACAGACACCACTGAACACCGACACCGCCACACACCGACACCACTGCACACGCACACCGCCGCACACTGACACCATTGAACACCGACACCGCCGCACACACACACCGCCACACACACACCACCACCATCGCACAGATACTGCCACACACAGACACCACTGAACACCGACACTGCCGCATAGACACCACTGAACACCGACACACGCTGAACACTGACACCGCCGCACACCGACAGCCCTGAACACTTACACCGCCGCACACCGACACCGCAGCACACATACACCACTGAACACCAACATCGCTGCACACTGACACTGCTGCACACAGACACCACTGAACACAGACACCACTGAACACCGACACCACCGCACACACTGACACCATTGAACACCGACACCGCCGCACACACACACTGCCGCACACACACCCGCTGCAAAAAGACACCGCCGCACCCTCACACCACTGAACACCGACACCACTGAACACCAACACCGACACCACTGCACACGACACTGCTGCACACAGACACCACCGCACAGACACCACTGAACACAGACACCGTCGCACACCAACATCGCTGCACACAGACAACGCTGCACACACACACACCGCCGCACACTGACACCACTGAACACAGACACTGCCGCACACAGACACCACTGTACACCGACACAGCTGCACACCGACACTGCTGAACACTGACACCACTGAACACCGACACCACTGAACACCGACACCACCACACACTGACACCACTGAACACTGACACCGCCGCACACACACACCGCTGCACACAGACACCGTCATACACTCACACCACTGAACACCACCACACACTGACACCACTGAACACCGACACCGCCGCACCACACACACCGCTGCACACAGACACCGCCGCACACTCACACCACTGAACACCGACACCACTGAACACCAACACCACTGAACACTGACACCGCCACACAGACACCACTGAACACCGACACCACCGCACACAGACACCACTGAACACGACACCACCACACACTGACATCACTGAACACCGACACCGCCGCACACACACACCGCTGCACACAGACACCGTCGCACACTCACACCACTGAACATCGACACCACTGAACACTGACACCGCCGCACAGACACCACTGAACACTGACACCGCCGCACACCGACACTGCTGCACACTGACACCACTGAACACTGACACCAATGAACACCGACACCACCATACACTGACACCACTGAACACCGACACCGCCGCACACACACACCGCCGCACACACACACCGCTGCACACAGACACCGCCGCACACTCACACCACTGAACACCGACACCACTGAACACCGACACCACTGAACACTGACACCGCCACACAGACACCACTGAACACCGACACCGCCGCACGCAGACACCACTGAACACCGACACCACCACACATTGACACCACTGAACACCGACACCACCGCACACACACCGCTGCACACAGACACCACTGAACACCGATATCGCTGAAGACCGACATCGCTGCACACTGACACCACTGCACACTGACACTGCTGCACACAGACACCGCTGAACACCGACACTGCTGCACACCGACACCGCTGAACACAGACACTGCTGCACACTGACACCACTGAACTCCAACACTGCTGTACACCAACACCACTGAACACTGACACTGCAGAACATCGACACTGATGTAGGTATCTACTATATAATCGTCTAATTCTGTCTGTTTGTCTGTAATGGAAATCCTGCGATGTTAATTGGTCGCGTGAGCCACCCGCGACCTATCAGCGACAGGCGCAGTCCGGCCGCAAATTGGCACAGGATTTAAACCCAGCTTCGCATTGCATTATTCTTAAATCTTCATAAATAAACTACATACATATTCTAGAATACCCGATGCATTAGAATCACCATCTAGCAACAGTATAATCTTCAAAATTTAAAAAAAACTCTTAATGTACTGTTCCAAATTATTAGGCACAGTCAAGTTTCTAAACATTTGATTTGTTTGAAAAAACTGAAAATGCTCATTTGTTGAATTTGCAGCATTAGCAGGTCGCATTCACTGAAATAAAAAGCTATTTAACTCCAAAACATCCTAACAGGCCAAGTTACATGTTAACATAGGAACCTTTCTTTGATATCACCTTCACAATTCTTGCATCCATTGAACTTGTGAGTTTCTGGAGAGTTTCTGCTTGTATTTCTTTGCATGATGCCAGAATAGCCTCCCAGAGCTGCTGTTTTGATGTGAACTGCCTCCCACTCTCATAGACCATAGCAGCCAATGACACAGAGGTATTCTTTGTAGCATGAGATGGTGCATTGTCATGCATGAAGATGATTTTGCTCCTGACGGCACGTTTTTGCTTTTTGTACCATGGAAGAAAGTTCTGTCAATAACTCTATATACTTTGCAGAGGTCATTTTCACACCTTCAGGAACCTTAAAGGGTCCTACCAGCTGTTTCCCAATGATTACAGCCCAAAACGTGACTCCTCCACCTCCTTGCTGACGTCGCAGCCTTTTTGGGACATGGTGGCCATCCACCAACCATCCACTACTTCATCCATCTGGACCATCCAGGGTTGCTCGGCACTCATCAGTAAACAAGACTGTTTGACAATTAGTCTTCATGTATGTCTGGGCCCACTGCAACCGTTTCTGCTTGTGAGCACAGTTTAGGCGTGGCCGACTAATAGGTTTATGCACCACAGCAAGCCTTTGAAGGATCCTACACCTTGAGGTTTGAGGGACTCCAGAGGCACCAGCAGCTTCAAATATCTGTTTGCTGGTTTATAAGGCCTTTTTAGCAGCTGCTCTCTTAAGGCACACACAAGAATATAGGTGAACGATATTGTTCCCTATGTCACGTGACTGCAATCATTCCGACATCGTTGGTGTGATGTCACACGCAAGGATATCGTTAACGATCTTGCATTTGGCAAAGCGCCAGCGATTTTGAGAAGATCCATTGAACGATTTTCCAAAGCAGCAGGAATAGGAGAATTTTGAACGAGATCGTTCAAAAAGGTGTGACACTGAACGATATGGCTTCTTCACAGTTCCTTAATTGGACGACGAACGATAGATTTGAGGTCAGGATCTAATTTTTGTGTTGACCGTTCCAACAATATTTTTTAACCAACATACTTAATTTACACGCAAGGACACACTAACGATATCATTGGAACGTTCACAAATCCTTGACGTTTCAATGATATCCTTATATATGAAGCGGCCTTTAATCCGATGAATTTGCCTGACAGAAACCTTCCTCATTCTGCCTTTATCTGCACAAACACGTCTGTGCTCAGAATCAGCCACAAATCTCTTCACAGTACGATGATCACGCCTACGTTTTCGTGCAATATCTAATGTTTTCATCCCTTGTCCAAGGCATTGTACTATTTGTTACTTTGGGGCAGCAGAGAGATCCTTTTTCTTTCCCATGTTAGGCTGGTTTCACACTGCAGTTTTTTCCCTGATCAGGTTTGTGTGCCAAAACCAGGAGAGGAACTTGCAGAGAAAAACTATAATTGAAAGATTGACTCCTGTTCTGAGTTTTGGAGACACTCCTGGTTTTGACACACAAATCTGATCAAACCTGATCAGGGAAAAAACTGCAGTGTGAAACCAGCCTTACTTGAAAACTGTGGCCTGCTTAATATTGTGGAACACCCAGTTTTCCTTTTATTGGGCTCACCTGCCAAACTAATTATCACAGGTATCTGAGATTGATTTCAGTGATCCAAAGAACCCTGTGACACAATACCATCAATGGGTTTCATTGAGAGAAAAAAAAACCCTATGACACTTAAAACCAATTTGCATAATAATTTGGAACATGGTGTAATGGTGTGCATCTCTCCCAGTTCAAGTTGAACAGTTTAAAGGCCTGTGGAATTCCGGATTAAGTTTTGGATTTGGAAGTTTTGGATTAACCATGTCGTGCTCTATACATACCGTAACTCCTGCCCTAACAAGAGTAGTATGCAGGTGTCATGGTACTCTATGACCCCACAAGTTTCTCCCTCTTTAGAGAGATTTTATCAGAGGAGTGTACTGTAAGAGCCAAAAAAAAAAGGTAATGTCCATTGGAAATGTATGATTTGGTTGAAACTCAAGTGACAGGTTCGCTCATATAAGGGATGCAGATTGCTACATCACCTAGCAAAAGGTCTGGGGAGACGAATACCACGTGCAAACAGGATTGCCATTCACTATCATGATGCAACAGAGTTACTCCAGACTGGGTTTTGCCACTGAAAAGACACTTCACTGGTATTGACCACACTTTTGTGCACGTTTTAAAAGACAAATAAGAAGATAGACACCATTAGATTACAGGCCAGATGGGATTTCAAAGTGACTTCTTCTGCCTCATTACAGTGAATTTTCTATTGGAAATTTTTTTTCAGAGATTTACATGTAAGCCCCGAAGTAAGCGCTCAGCATAGAGCGCAGGATAAATGTGTGCCTAACCTTACTGCAATCTTTGGGAGGCAGAATAAACAAAAGTACACCAGTTGAAGAATTGACTTTATTACATTTATTACTAATTTTTACATCGTTCATCTTGCGGTATAAATAACGGAGCGGCTTTATTCCTCAGTTCAGTGCAATTATAGCAATACCAGATTTATATAGTTTTTTAGGTTTGGCTATTACACTAAAAAATGTTTGTTTGTTTTTTTACAAAACAAATGTTTTGTGCATCACCAAATTTTGAAGGGAAAAACTGACTTTATTACTAGTTTTTACACCATTCATCTTGCAGCATAACTGAGAGAGCAGCTTTTTATCTCAAGCTCAGTACAATTATAGCAATTCCAGAGATATAGTTTTTTTTTAGGTTAGCCTACTATCACACTAAAATATGTTTTTCTTTTACAAAATAAATGTTTTTGCATCACCGAAATTTGAAAACTATTGTTTTTTTTATTTTTATGCCGACAAAGTAATGTTAGGGCTTTTTTATTGTGGGATGAATTGGAGTTTTTATTTGTACAATTTTGAGCCACTTGTTTTTTCATCGCTTTCTATTCTGCTTTCTGTGAGGCAGAATCAAGAATCAGCAATTCAGGAATTTATTTTTTACGCAGTTTATTGTGTCATAAAAGTAATAAGACATCTTTATTGTTCGGGTCAGGGTAAATACAGCAATACCATATTCATTTAATTTTTTTTATGTTTAGTCACTTTTACACCATGAAAACTATTTTACACCATGAAAACATAAAAGCTATAGCTTTTTTTAATCTATTTTTTTTGCTGACAGCTGTATGGTGACCTACATTTTAAAGGACAGAATGTTTTCAATTATAGTTTTTATTTACAAATGACTTTTTGTTTGTGTTTTATTCCACTTTTTTGTCAGCTATATGATGAAAAAAGTGTTTGACAAGTTCTTTTTCTTCCACAGTGTTGAGTTAAATAGTGTGACAGTTTTATAGATCGGGTTGTTCCAGATATGGTGATACCAAATGTGTGACCATTTTTGTTTTCTTTTTATAAATATGTGTTTACTAGATGGTGGCCCGATTCTAATGCATCGGGTATTCTAGAATATGTATGCAGTTGACATACTGTGACTGACAGAACTTGTTCAGTCAACGTGAGTGAACTATATATATGTATATATATGTATAGCAGCGCTATGGTTTATGGTAGTACATTACAGCACATGTATAGCAGCACTCTAGTATATGGTGGTACATTATAGTACATGTATAGCAGCGCTATGGTTTATGGCGGTACATTACATACATGTATAGCAGCGCTATAGTATATGGCAGTATATTACATTACATGTATAGCAGCGCTATGGTATATTGTGGTACATTACAGCACATGTATAGCAGCACTATAGTATATGGTGGTACATTATAGTACATGTATAGCAGCGCTATGGTTTATGGCGGTACATTACATTACATGTATAGCAGCACTATAGTATAGGGTGCTACATTAGAGTACATGTATAGCAGCACTATGGTATATGGTGGTACATTACGGCACATGTATAGCAGCACTACAGTATATGGCGGTACACTACATTACATGTATAGCAGCGCTATGGTTTATTGCGGTACATTACATGTATAGCAGCTCTATAGTATATGGCGGTACATTACATTACATGTATAGCAGCGCTATGGTATATGGCAGTACATTACAGCACATGTATAGCAGCACTATAGTATATGGCGGTACATTACAGCACATGTATAGCAGCACTATAGTATATGGCGGACGGTACATTTCAGTACATGTATAGCAGTGCTATGGTATATGGCGGTACATTACAGTACATGTATAGCAGCACTATAGTATATGGCGGTACATTACAGTACATGTATAGCAGCACTATAGTATATGGCGGTACATTACAGTACATGTATAGCAGCGCTATGGTATATGGCAGTACATTATAGCACATGTATAGCAGCACTATGGTATATGGCGATACTCTGCTCCCCGTGGTCCCCCACTCCTCCTGGCCCCCGGTCCTCCACAGTAAAAGTAAAAAAATCCTCAGTGAGGATACTCACCTGTCCGCTGGCTCGCTCCACCTCCGCCTTCTAGGTCCTACAGGCCTTTAGGACCTGTCATTGCCTGGGAAACCAATCAGCTGAGGGGGGGGAGGGGGGGCAGGATTGTGTCGGGGGGGCAGAATGGAGCGAGTGGGGCAGGATGGAGCGAGCGGGGCAGGATGGAGCGGGGGGACCAGGGACCAGGATGGAGCCGGAGGGGGCAGGATGAAGCCGGGGGGGAACAGGATGGAGCCGTGGGGGCAGGATGGAGCAAGCGGGGCAGGATGGATCGAGCGGGGCAGGATGGAGCCGGAGGAGCAGGATGGAGCCGAAGGGGCAGGATGGAGCAGGATGGAGCCGGAGAAGCAGGATGGAGCCGGATGAGCAGGATGGAGCAAGCGGGGCAGGATGGAGGCGGGGGGGCAGGTTGGAGCCGGGGAGCAAGAACAGCGGGGGGCAGGATGGAGCGAGCAGGGCAGGATGGAGCAAGCGGAGCAGGATGGTCAGGATGGTGGGAGGGCGGGGCAGGATGGTGGGGGAGCAGGGCAGGATGGAGCCGGCAGGGCAGGATGGAGCCGGCGGGGCAGGATGGAGCCGCAGGGACAGGATGGGGGGGTGGGGGGATGAGGATGGAGCCGGCGGGCAGGATGGTGGTGTGGGTGCGGGATGGAGCCAGCGGGGCAGGATGGATGCGGCGGGGCAGGATGGAGCCGGCGGGGCAGGATGGTGGCAGGGGGATCAGGATGGTGGTGGGGGGCAGGATGGAGCCGGCGGGGCAGGATGGAGCCGGCGGGGCAGGACGGTGGCGGGGGGCAGGATGGATACGGGGGGCAGGATGGAGGCGCTCCTCCTGATCCCGTCCGCTCCCCGCGGCCCCCCTCCCTCTGCCCCTCCACCCCCCCTCCCGCTCCTCCATGGTGATAATAAAAAAAAAGGATACTTACCCTCCGCCGTCTCACTCCACCTGTCTTCTAGCTCCCAGGACAGGACCTGTCATTGCCTGTGAAACCAGTGGGCAGAGCAGGGGTCAGTGGACATAATCAGTAGGCAGAGCAGGGTCAGTAGGCAGGAGTGGGGGTCAGTGGGCAGAGCTGGGGTCAGTAGGCAGAGCAGGGGTCAGTGGGCAGAGCAGGGTCAGTGAGCAAAAGTGGGGGGTCAGTGGGCAGAGCAGGGTCAGTGGGCAGAGCGGGGGTCAGTGGGCAGAGCAGGGGTTAGTGGGCACAGTGATTGGGCAGAGCAGGGGTCAGTGGGCATAGTCAGTAGGCACAGCAGGGGTTAGTGGGAAAAATCTGTGGGCAGAGCAGGGGTCAGTGGGCAGAGCAGGGGTCAGTGGGCACAGTTAGTGGGCAGAGCAGGAGTCAGTGGGCAGAGCAGGGGTTAGTGGGCAGAGCAGGGGTCAGTGGGCATGGTCAAAGGGCAGAGTGGGGGGTCTGTGAACAGAGGGTGGTCAGTGGGCAGAGCAGGGTCAGTGGGCAAAGCAGGGTCAGTGGGCAGAGCGGGTCAGTGGGCAGAGCGGGAGTAAATGAGCAGAGCAGGGTCAGTGGGCAGTGTGAGGGATCAGTGGGCAGAGCATGGTCAGTGGGCAGTGTGAGGGGTCAGTGGGCAGAGCATGGTCAGTGGGCAGTGTGGGGGGTCAGTGGGCAGAGCAGGGTCAGTGGGCAGTGTGAGGGGCAGTGGGCAGTGTGAGGGGTCAGTTGGCAGAGCAGGGTCAGTGGGCAGAGTGGGGGTCAGTGGGCAAAGTGGGGGTCAGTGGGCAGAGTGGGGGTCAGTGGACATAGCAGGGTCAGTGGGTAGAGCATGGTCAGTGAGCAGAGCAGGGTCAGTGGGCACAGTTAGTGAGCAGAGCAGGGGTCAGCGGGCAGAGCGGGGGTCACTGGGCAGGGCAGCTTTCAGTGGGCATAGCAGGGGTTAGAGGGCACAGTCAGTTGGCAGAGTAGGAGTCAGTGGGCAGAGCAGGGGTTAGTGGGCAGAGCGGCGGTCAGTGGGCACAGTCAGTGGGCAGAGAAGGGTCAGTTGGCAGAGCAGGGGTCAGTGGGCATGGTCAAAGGGCAGAGCGGGGGGTCTGTGAACAGAGGGTGGTCAGTGGGCAGAGCAGGGTCAGTGGGCAAAGCAGGGTCAGTGGGCAGAGCGGGGGTCAGTGGGCAGAGCGGGAGTAAATGAGCAGAGCAGGGTCAGTGGGCAGTGTGAGGGGTCAGTGGGCAGAGCATGGTCAGTGGGCAGTGTGAGGGGTCAGTGGGCAGAGCATGGTCAGTGGGCAGTGTGGGGGGTCAGTGGGCAGAGCAGGGTCAGTGGGCGGGGCAGTGGGCAGTGTGAGGGGTCAGTGGGCAGAGCAGGGTCAGTGGGCAGAGTGGGGGTCAGTAGGCAGAGTGGGGGTCAGTGGGCAGAGTGGGGGGTCAATGGGCAGAGCAGGGTCAGTGGTCAGAGCAGGGTCAGTGGGCAGAGCAGGGTCAGGGGCAGTGTGAGGGGTCAGTGGGCAGAGCAGGGTCAGTGGGCAGAGCATGGTCATTGGGCAGAGCAGGGTCAGTGGGCAGTGTGAGGGGTCAGTGGGCTGAACAGTGTCAATGGGCAGAGCAGGGTCAGTGGGCAGAGTGGGGGTCAGTGGGCAGAGCAGGGTCAGTGGGCAGAGCATGGTCAGTGGGCAGAGCAGGGTCAGTGGGCAGAGTGAGGGGTCAGTGGGCAGAGCAGGGTCAGTGGGCAGAGAGGGGTCAGTGGGCAGTGTGAGGGGTCAGTGGGCAGAGTAGGGTCAGTGGGCAGTGTGGGGGGTCAGTGGGCAGAGCAGGGTCAGTGGGCAGTGTGAAGGGTCAGTGGGCAGAGCAGGGTCAGTGGAGGGTAGATCGGGAGAGGACCTTTGATGACGTCATGGTCATGTGATCTGTGACTTCACCCATCATTGTGACGTCATCAGAGGTACTGAAGCACCAGGAAAAGTGATCGTGCAGCGGCGGCCAGCTGGAGGGAGCTGTGGTAACAGGCGGGGGTGACCGTACAGTGGAGGGGGGCTGTGGTGACAGGCGGGGGGTGACCGAACAGTAGAGGGGGGGCTATGGTGACAGGCGGGGGGTGAGCGGACAGTGGAGGGGGGCTATGGTGATAGGCAGGGGGGTGATCGGGCAGCAGGGGGGGAGGGACTCTGATGACAGGCGGAGGGTGACCGGGCAGTGGGGGGAGCTGTGGTGACAGGTGGGGGGGTGATCAGGCAGGGAGCGCAGGCAGGAGGAGGGGGGGCTGTGATGAGAGACTGTGTATCCCAGCTACAGCAGCGCTACGCGCCGCTGTAGCCAGGCAATAAATAGGCGCGAAATTCGAATTCTCGCGCCTATTTGCATAGTCTGAGCTAATTGGCCGTCGCCTTCGGCGGCGGCCAATGAGCTGCCTCTGTGTGGCGCGCAATTTCGGTTACAGACACACTCAAAAAAGCCTTAGACAATTATATAGTAGATTGGTGTATTAATTTTTTTGTTCTTTATTTTCTGAAAAAAACAACTTTTTTCAAACTCTTTTTTTACTTAGTCCCTATATGTAACATTAACATTTGTTTATTAGCCTGTGAACAGTAAATAGTAAAAATATGCATTTTACAAAAAGATCTATCTTGCTCCCATCAGTACACAAGATGCTTTCTCAGAAGGATTTTGGCTTACTCATGTAAATTTTGGCAGACTGCAGTCTAGCTTTTTATGTCCATGTCAGCAGTGGGGTCCTCCTGGGTCTTCTTCAATAGTGTTAAATTTCATTCAAATGTCAGCGGATAGTTTGCACTGACAATGGTGCGCTCTGAGGCTCCAGGACAGCTTGGATTTCTTTGGAACTTTATTGGAACTGCTTATCCACCACCTGAACTATCCTGCATTGCAACGTTTCATCAATATTTCTCTGTCATCCACATTCAAGGACATTAGCTACAGTGCCATGGGCTATAAACTTATTTTGTGCACTGTGGACAAATAAACACCAAAATCTCTGGAGATGGTCTTGTAACCTTGAGATTGTTATTTTTCAACAATTTTGGTTCTCAGTCAGTTCGCCTCTCTTTCTCTTCTCCATGCTTAGTGCGTTACACAATGCACAGATTGAATCAAATTATCCCCTTTTTATTTCAGGTGGGATTTTCATATTGCCCATACCTGAATTTAAACGAGCATCACATGCTTGAAACAATGCTGATTACCCACAGTTTTGAAATGGTGCCAACAATTTTGTTCGACCTATTTTAGGGGTTTTGTGTAAAATTATATCCAATTTGCCTTATATATCTGTTTTTATTTTGTGTTGTTCCAATACACAGGGAAGAAATAAACATGTTTATAACAAAACATGTCTAATTGCATAATTTTCTGGAAGAAATACCTCTTTTTCTGAAACAATTTCAATGGTCTCAACACTTTTTGCCATGACAGCATCTCAATTGATTTTCCAAGATTGCAATTGCATGAATGTAACTTGACAGAGCAAGACAAACTTCCAGATTAGCGCCATGGTTTGAACAAATGACAACCCAAATAACAATTTTAAGATTTAAATAATTGCTTTTATTTCTCATTTATAAATCAATGTAGTACACATTAAATAAAAAAAATCAAAGTTAATTTAATTACCGTATATACTCGTGTATAAGCCGACCCGTGTATAAGCCGACCCCCCCACTTTTGCCCCCAAAAACTGGGAAAACTTATTGACTCACGTATAAGCCGAGGGTGGACTCCAGCACAGGTATATAGGCCCCCCAGTGGTATACAGCAGGCTCCAGCAGTGGTGTATACAGCACGTCCCAGCAGTGGTGTATACAGCAGGCCCCAGCAGTGGTGTATACAGCAGGCCCCAGCAGTGGTGTATACAGCAGGCCCCAGCAGTGGGGTATACAGCAGGCCCCCAGGGGTATACAGCAGACCCCCAGGGGTGTAAGCAGGCCCCCAGGGGTGTAAGCAGGCCCCCAGGGGTATACAGCAGGCCCCCAGGGGTGGAAGCAGGCCCCCAGGGGTGTAAGCAGGCCCCAGTGGCACTCGCCCCCCCATCATGTGAAGAGCCCCCACACTTTGCAGAGCCCCCCCGCTGCATTATCTTACCATCCAGGGTCTTCTTCACCGCAGGTCCTCCAGTCCATCCTCGCGCGCTGTGTTCCCGGTCTCATGTGACCCTGCGGTCGCAGTGGAATGACGTCATCGCGCCAGGTCACGTGAGACCTGAACACAGCGCGCGATGATGACTGCAGGACCTCCGGTGAAGAAGACCCTGGATGGTAAGATAATGCAGCGGGGGGGCTCTGCAAAGTGTGGGGGGCTCTAAACATGATGGGAGGAACTAGTGCCACTGGGGGGCTGCTGTATACACTGGGGGGCTGTATGCACAGCTCCCCCTGCCGCTGTGATGAGCGGCCCCACGTGATGGGCCGCTGTCAGCAGCCTCCCCCCCGCCTCCTCCAGCACCCGTATTACAGGATTACCGTATTGACCCGTGTATAAGCCGAGGGGGTGACTTTTCAGCCCAATTTTTGGGCTGAAAAACTCGGCTTATACACGAGTATATACGGTAGATAAAAATAAATTAGCCTTTTTCTCCTCCTGGGCTGATCATTCATATGTAGTATTCTTAATTTACAGGAAAAAAAATCTGTCCTCAGTGAATAGACTTTCTCAATACTTACATAGGAGATACCAATTGCTGTTTATTATGTTTTTTGGAGAGGGTAAGATTTAAAGAAAGACACAGATATGCAATGCTCTTTCCTAGTTGTTCAGCTAGAAAAAATGCAGAACTTCCAGCCTGTTGCCAAAACAGGTAGATGAGAAGTCCCTTTTTTGGTAGAGAATTGCTGCTATAACCTGTAGGAAAGCTCTTGGTGCTGACACAATTGCGAAAGATTATGCCTGCAACTGTTAGGTAGCAAACTGTACAAAGAATGAAATTCTAAAGAACTACCCCATTTTAAAACTCGTGGTTTCAAAATTTCAGGCGATTGCATCTTAAGGTACCGTCACACGGGGAGATATCGCCGGCGATGTTGCCGGCAACCGAGGGGCGTGGCCAGGTTGCGGCGACATCGCCGGCGA
Source organism: Allobates femoralis (assembly GCA_033576535.1). Lineage (NCBI taxonomy): Eukaryota > Metazoa > Chordata > Amphibia > Anura > Aromobatidae > Allobates > Allobates femoralis. The sequence goes on from JARQOC010000003.1 coordinate 552,302,488, forward strand.
ATTGCCGCGTGTGACAGGGCGATAATCAGGTGATGAATCGCCTGAGTCACATCGCCAGGTTTCCCAACAATGTTGGGAAACCTGGCGATGTTGCTCAGGCGATTCTGCCTGATCGCCCTGTGTAACGCGGCAACCCGCAATGTTACGGGCGATTCCGCCTATCTACAACATTGCGGGTTATCGCTTGCTGGGTTGCTGGGCAACCCAGCGAGCGATAGCCGCGGCAACTAGCCGGCGACATCGCCGGTAAGTTGCTCAGTGTGACAGCTCACCGGCGATGTTGTCAGGGATGCGCGCTCCCGCGATCCCCGGCAATATCGCCGGCGATATGTCCCTGTGTGACGGTACCTTAAGGTTTACTAACACCAACCTCTGGGAAATGTTCACCCTAATTAAAAGAAAATCCATCCAGACAGATCTTTGCCCTAATCTTGACTGAGATATTGAAGATTCTATTCTTGTTTTTGTAAAATGTCTAAACAAAACAAAAAATGACCCAAAGCAACTACCAGATAGACTAGTGATAGCGGCGCAGCATACGACTATCACTAGCTGTCTTTTTGTGGTCTCATTGTCATACTCTTAGGGTACCGGCGATTTCGCAGGCGATGCAGGGGCGTGGCCTTATAGGCGGAGACAACGCCGGCAAGTCGCCCCGTGTGACGCGACGATTTTGCTCTGAAAAATCGGCCGAGAGTGGCCGCCTGGTTTCGCAGCACTGCTCTGAAACCACGTGACCACTCTCAGGCGATGTGTACACATCGCCCCATGTAACATGGCGATTGGCGGTTACAGGCGATGGGAGCCATAGGCTCCCATGTTACAGGATCGCCGCTGGGGTTTGTACACACCCCAACGGCAATGTCGCCTGTAACATTGCCAAAGCGTCGCTGGATGTATCGCCGCGTGTAAACACGCAATGGCAACACTGGCGGGGTGCCAAAACGTGCGCGTTCTTGTGCGTCGCCTGCAAAATCTCCGACGATGTCTCCAGGTGTGACGGTACCGTTACTCTTCTGATGGGTCTACCGACAAAATGCATAGGGTTGTTGTGAAGCACTCATTCAAAGAACAGGATTAGGTTATAATATAGGGGCAATGTGTGGCTCTTGATTAGCTGCCCCTCATCCTCCGTGTTGAATACCACAGTTGAGATTGTTGTTAAGATTTTATATATGATTCTCTTCTGTTGAACATGCTTTTGAGCATCATATATTTGGCAAAAATATATATACGGTAAAGGTTCCATGATTCTGGCCAAGCCTATGCATTTTTCCTTGTAGCCAGTATTTTTTGACACTTGTGTTATACACACTATACTGCCACCTTTATTATTGTGGTGCTTTGTTGATTGTCTTTGTGGACTTCTGACAGCAAAATGTAATGGAGACCACTCTCTGCTTATTCTTCTTGATGTCTCTGCAGCCTTTGACACTGTTGACCACCATCTCCTACTCTCCATGCTGCACTCCATTGGCATCAAGAACATGGCTCTCTCCTGGTTCTCTTCCTATCTTTCTGACCGCTCTTTCAGTGTATCATTTGCTGGCTTCACTTCCTCCCCTCTTCCTCTCACTATTGGGATCCCTCAGGGTTCAGTCCTTGGACCTCTTCTCTTCTCGCTGTACATGGCCTCGATTGGACAGACCATCAGCAGATTTGGTGTTCAGTACCATTTTTATGCTGATGATACACAACTATACACTTCTTCCCCTGAGCTTACTCCTGCTCTAATAAAGAACACCATGACTGTCTAACCGCAGTTTCCAAAATCATGTCCACTCTATCTGAAACTCAACCTGACCAAAACTGAACTACTTCTGCTCCCGCTCTCCACTAACCTCCCTAAATATGACATCTCTAAGTCAGTGCGCAGCAACACGATAACGCCTAGTCAGCAGGCTCACTGTCTGGGTGTTCTGTTTGACTCTGATCATTCCTTCACCCCATATATACAATCCCTCGCTCGCTCTTGCCGCTTGCACCTGAAGAACATCTCTAGAATTCACCCCTTTCTCACCTTGGAAAACACAAAAACCCTCACTGTGGCCCTGATTCACTCCCGCCTTGACTATTGTAATTCTCTTTTAATTAACCTCCCTCGCACTAGACTCTCCTCTCTCCAGTCCATCCTTAATGCAGGAGCCAGGATCACCTATCTAGCTGTTATTCAGATGCTTCTGCTCTATACCAGTCAGTACATTGGATGCCTATACACTATAGGATCCAATTCAAACCGCTTGCGCTCACTCAGAGCTCTTCACAGTGCAGCACCTCCCCCTACATCTCCTCCCTCATCTGTCTAGCACCCAACCCATTCTCTTCACTCTGGAAGTGACTTTAGACTCACTTCTGCATTAATCCAAACCTCTCACTCCCGGCTCTAAGACTTCTCCTGAGCTGCACCAATTCTCTGGAATACTCTACCCCAAGAAATTAGGTGTATCTACAACTTGCATAGTTTCAGGCAATCCCTAAAAACACATCTTTTAAGGGCAGCCTATCATGATCCACAGTCAAAGTCATCTAGACATAGCCTATCCGCTCCACCATGCTCAAGTGGATCACAAATAATGGTTGGTGGCCACGTATACTGCTCCGATCTGTTCCATCTCAAGTGGACTATACTATCATTGTAAATACACACCTGTACTTTGTGTCACCCCCACCTCATTGTTAGATTGTAAGCTCTTATGAGCAGGGCTGTCATTATTTTGCTCTAATTATTGTCTTGTATTATGCATTGTATTGTATTGTTTAAATATGAACCTCTGAATTATGAAGTGAATAAATATGTTACTGCTATATATTTTTTTTTTTTATTAAGTCATTTTTTACTTATTAGTAACAATTAAATTTTATCCATTTCTACCACACTTGTAAAACTTTTAACAAATATTTAAGGATAAAATTGGCAAAGCAGCAACTGCTTTAAATCTCCAAAACTAACAATAGAATGAACAGATCAACTGCCTTTACAGATGCTTTATTGAGGTAGAGAGGTAGCCTTGATTTACATTTCATATGGTGCAACAGCCACTCCGGCAGTGTTTACTAGCTGTCAGCTTTTGGAGCGATTACCAGTTAATGCGCTTTCCTTCCTATTATCTGCACTTTTTTTTTCTTGGCCCTTAAATTAAAGCATTAATAATTTCATCACTTTCTACAATCTGATCTGCCATGTACAAACAACATCCTCACTGTGAAAAGGGGAGTGTGAGTGTGGAAATAGGAACAGAACTCTGAACGTTTTGTCAGAATTTCCAAAGCGGAAAGGTAGTTAAAGGACTCTGCAACAACAACAAAAGACAGAGACGTTTAATGAAATTTACTTAGAATAGTACTTGCAAATTAACAAAAATAGTACAAAGGTGTACATAGCCTGTTAGGCACTTGCTTTTCATCCCCTCATTTTATAGAAATTATCTAATTCCTGGCACACTTGAGGCAAACCTCTACTGCTGTTGTGGCACTCTACTCACACAGGTAGCCACAGACTTCCCTAATGCACAGCTGGGTTTCCACAGCAGGTACCTACTACATGCAACACCTTCCACCCCAGCACAGTAGGGGGGGCTCTACTGACCAAATTTAGGTGAGGTCCCCTATAAATACTGCTGCTGGGGGAGGAGTTAGAGTGTGCAGACGCTAGGAGAGCTGCGAAGACGTCCTGGTGATCGGTGCCGCAGTTAGGCCCGAACCAGTGACCCGGAGTGGCCCTTCTGCCATCCAGCAAGCCTAGGAGTGGGGACAGAAGGCAAGGAGTAGAGCCAAGGGAGTGAGGAACTGGTGGAGGTACACCCAGAGACGTACCAGACTTCGGGGATCCGCAACTGTAGGATTACTTCAAGATTACAGAAAATCCCGTCACACCGTGGAGAATTCAGTCACCCGGTCCCCCTGTGTACCCAAAGAGAGGGAGCCAGACACCGTAGTGTGGGAACACACAGCAGTGATCAGAGAGGGTAACCCGTGGACCATGCAAGCGGAGAGAGAGGACCCGAGAAGGGAGGAGGTCAGTCTGGCTGCAAGCAGACAGGACTTCAGGAAGAGTAGAGAGACTGAGGCCTTATACCCACTTGCTGTGGAAGCTCACTGTGCACCTGGTCACCCGACAGTGCCCTGGACGTCTTTACCTGTTCATACCACCAGTAAAAGGTAAAAGAAATTTCTACAGTGTGTGCGCGTCATTCCTCTCCGCTCCCGGTGCCCCTTATAGACTGCTCCATCACTCCCTATCCCGACCTAGAGATCCACTCCAATTTGCCCTTTTACGCAACGCTGCCCCATCGACCACCGGAGGACTGTGGTGGCGCTGGTGACCCATCACCAGGTACTACAGGTGACGTCACATGACAAACTCTAATCCCCTGTACATACAGCCCTTTTTATTAAAGTGTCACCCAGGCCACGGGCTCAGGCGCTGCCACCCGTGACATTCCCCGTGAGAACAACCACTGAGCCTGATACCACAGTACCCCAGGGCCTGGCGCTCAACATTGTTTATGGGGACTGCCTTTTCCACATTTTAAAACTGAATGATGGGAAGCCATACCTATCACCAGAATCAGCCTTCTGCTGGACTGGAAAAGAGGTCAAGGCCATTAGTGACATGACCACCGAGTAGCTGGAGGTAGTAAACATAGAAACGAGAAAAATATACGGTAGTACACAGTCTCGCCCAAAATGAAGTCCAGGATTTAATGGTGCAGACAAATCCAGGACAGGGGATCCCAGAGAAGATACAACTTGTAGGAGTAGAAAAGAGTGGACACAGTACCAGAGATACAGCCAAGAAAAATGGGATAAAATCCAAAAGTTTATTAATACATGTTAAAAATATTTAAAATCATAGTGACAAAAACCTGAAGCATTTCAGAGCCTATACAAATTGATCCTTACTCATAGATGTAAGGATCAAATTGTATAGGATTCGAAATGCGTCAGTTTTTGTCACTATGATTTTTAATATTTTTAACATGTATTAATAAACTTTTGGATTTTATCCCATTTTTCTATGTGGCATCTCCTATAGCTGGAGGTAGGCAGAGATCATTAGGGTGGCTTAACCCTCTTCACCGCCCGGCGGTTCTTCGTTTTTCCCTCCCCTTCTTCTAGGAGCCAAAACTTTATTTCTCCGTCAATATAGGCATATGAGGGCTTATTTTTTGCGGGACAAGTTGTACTTTTAGATGTAATTTATTTTACCATATAGGGTAGCGGAAAATGGTGAAAAAATTTCAAGTATTTCGAAATTGGAAAAAAAATGTGCAACTACACATTGTGTTTTTTTTTTTTTTATTCGTCATGTTCACTATATTGGTAAAACTGACATGACAGTATGATGCCTCAGGGCGGTACGAGTTCATAGATACCAAACATGTATACTTTTACTTTTGACTAAGTGGTGAAACATATCAGAATTTTTTAAATTAAAGAAAAAGAATTGCACTTTTGGTGTCACTTTCCACAACCCATAGCATCCTCATTTTTCAAGATCTGGGGCTGTGAGACGTCTTATTTTTTGCAGCTTGAACAGATGTTTCTAATGATACCATTTTTGGGTAGATATGTTGTTTTGGTTGCTCGTTATTCCATTTTATTACAATGTCACAACGACCAAAAAAAACAACCTAATTTTGGCATTTAGACTTTTCCGTTACACAGTTTACAGATCTAATTTGATTTTATATTTTGATAGATCAGGCATTTCTGAGCACGGCCATACCAAATGTGTATATTTTTTAATAGTTTTATTTTGAATGGGAAAAAAGGGGGGTGGATTTGAACTTTTGTGGAGTTTTTTTCATGTTTTTAAATTTTTTTATTTTACACTGGCCACTAGAAGGCTTCAGCACTGAACAGTCCGATCGCTTCTGTTATGTAGAGATGAGCTGCTGCTCATCTCTACATAGAACAAATGATTATTGTCTGTGGATGGCTGGCACTTGCCAACCATCCACAGGAAGTGATCCCAGAGAGCTGCTGGGGTCATAGTAGGATCCCAGGCTCCAGGTGACAGCACAGGTCCCGTGATCACTTCACGGCAGGGATCAGAGCGATCTGTGATGCGGGCTTTGGATTATGCCATCAATGAATGACCGCACGATACCAAGGGTTTGCGCTATTAGCTACATATCTCAGATAAGATGTGCAGAGGATGATGCGGGCTCACAGAGTGAGCTTGCATCAAAGGGTGGGAGGCGGTCTATGACGAAAACTTACACAATAAGTCATGAAGGGGTTAATGGAAGGCAGATTCTGGAGGATGTGCAGTATCTCAGAGAACTTTTTTTTTTTTAATGGAAATGTCCCTTCATTAATAAACTATTTTGGAGTTTTACACTCATTAAATTTGGTGCTGCCTAGTAAATATCTATTAGAAATACAAAAAAGGGCACCATGAGATATTTATAGTAATTACTGTATTAGGAGCATAGATTCAGCACAAGGAATACACAAAGAAGGATCAGCATGTATAGAAAATTTCACTTCTATTTTCCACCTCGGCTGCCAATGGTTCAGAATTTTAAGGACTAAAAGTAGCACTATTTTACCCTTTAATTTAAGGCATCCATTTAAGGCATCCAACACAGTTGTCATATAAGAATTATGGGTGTTAGACATGTACTATTTATATACAATGATTGGATTTTTTTTGTAGTTTTACAATGAGTCAGTAAAAAATAGTCTAATTTTTGGATAAACTGTCCAAATTAAAGAAAAAAAATCATGTGTTGGCAACCCTGCTTTCCACCTACATTGGATAAACTATTCATGACCGATTTGGATCAACAATATGATTCAAATGCACATTTGGCCACATACTCTTCTGCCTATTCGCTAAACCTACGAAATAGATCTAGCCAGGTTTACAGTTATACTATGAACAATGCAAAAAGTGGGTCTATGTTCTTTTTATGCATACCTTTAATAAGCACCAAAAGCTATTTTCGCTTGATTTTTTTAGGTCGGTTTTTGCAATGTTCAAACAAAAACCTTCTATTTCGTACATACATAGTTGTTGAGAATATGCAATATAATGGATGACTAGCCAGAACATAATTACTCTAATTCTCTGTTTTTTTTTCTATAGACAGGAAGGCAGGGGATGTTGGACTCAAGTTTTATTATCCTTTAGTTATATAATAGGTACAGCATAAGAAACCAATGAGATGTACTAAACTAGTAATATGAATGTTTAGGTGTATGAAACAATGCTTTATTAAAATAATACCCAATAGCAAACCGACACTGATATATGCTATGCATGTGATTATCTTACTCATACAGTGAAGTGAAATTCAGGGACTTTTATGATTTTATGGGATTATGGAGTTGCCGTAAAACGAATGGAAGAAAATCTAAGAAACACACATTGTCTAGAGCAGAGATTCTCATCTCTAGTCCTCAAGGCACCCCCCCCCCCCCCCACCATCAGGTCACAAACTGTACATATACTATAAAAGAGAACCTGTAGAAATTGCTGTTCCGTTTATTTGTACTTGACAAATGGAGTTAGGCTGGCTTCACATTGGCGTTCCAATCCGCAGAATGCTGCAGAGGGTAACCACCATGTGAGCGCAGGCAAGTGAATAGGAGCGCACGGTCATGCGCAGTCAAGCACAGCACCGTGCGCTCCCATTATAAACATAGGGGCTTGCGGTGGCTGCGCTCACATGGCTGTTCCCCTCCGCAGAACGCTGCGGAGGGGAACGCCGATGTGAAGCCAGCCTTAAAGCACCACTCCAATGGGGTTTTTTATAGCAAGGAAGTGGTGTTGTAAAGCTTAGTCCACTGCCAACAGTCTTACACTTACCCTCAAGTGTATCATCTTTCCGTGTCGCTCTGGTAGCGTAGCAACATGTTGTGAACGCAACTTCTGACTGGCTGGAAGTCAGAAGTTACGTCACAAGCACTCAGTCTGAACGAGGCTCTCAGGGTACCTTTACACGCCGCTACTACAGGATGGATACAACCCGCTACTTCACGTGCACGAGCACGCCCAAACGGTTACAAACGGTAAACACACCACCTTTACACGCTGCCACAAGGTGCGCTACGCTACGCTACATCTATAGCTAGATACATCGCCGGGTGTCTCAAGTAGCCATCTGTAGCTCATCTTACCTCATTTACACACCGCTACAACAAGCTAATATGGGCGGACCTGGTGCAGCAGGGACAGCACATAGGCGTGCCACAATTGTGGAGTACGAGACGTCCGTACGATGATAGGACAAAGCAAGAAACCCATGATTGGGCAGGCATCGCAGGAGGCTGTTTAATACATGACGCTCGAGCAATTGTGTAGTGTGACTGGTCAGCTCCTTAAATATGCCGCCCTATGCAGCGACTACCAATCGTAATGCAGGAGCTTCCTCCAATGATCGCTGAAGGGGCGCGGTAACCCGGAGCCTGTGTCACGCCCCAGCTACATTCCAGCTACATAGCCTGGTGTCCAGACATCCCTTCTGTAGCTTCTTTACACGCCGATACAGGCCGCTACCATCGGCTTTGTAGCCATCTGTTATTCAGCAGTGCTCGGAAACAGATGTATCTGTTGCCGGCTGTCTCGTCCCGTCTTCACACGCCGCTACTACGGGCTATATTGATGCTACAAGCTACATTTGTAGCCTGTAGCGGGTTGTATCCGTCCTGTAGTAGCGGCGTGTAAAGGTACCCTTAGAGATGCATTGCGTTGTGAACTTTGGTTCACTCCATGAAACAATGGAGCAAATGGGTCAATCTGCCACAGAATGACAGGAGTGGCAGTGATAATAAAAAAAAAAAAAAAAAAAAGGAGGTGCGGGAGGGAGAGTATAATTTTTTTTTTGGGCTAATAAGACACACCTAGGTTTTAGAGGTGGAAAATAGCAAAAATAGAATTAGAAGCAAAAAAATGTGGTAAAACATTTTAAAACAATAAAATACCATAATATTTTCACCAATGTAAATAACTAAAACAGCAGCAGAAGTAATACAGCATATATCCGATATATGCTATGGAGAGGGCAGCCTGCATCTGACAGGTTCCCTTTCAAAACCAATTGGTGCCATTAATCTCAAGTGGTTCTTCATTTCGCCTTTGAGAAGAACGATTAACGCCCAGCATGGCATAAAATTGGCAGGCCATGCTGGGAGTTTAGTTTACCACATGAGCGTTAATTTACTCTTTTTTTTTTTTTTATTAGAATCTAATGCCTACCTCTTCAAAGCTCCTCCAAGTACTTCGGTTTTCTGTGCAGCAGGTTTAGGATTTCTGCCTGGCTCCGCTTTAATCACTGCAGTGGAGCTAGACAGAAGAAGGTGGGTGGTCTCCCATCCAAATCAGGAGTTGCAGTGACTTAAAGATGCACGGTCAGGTGGGCTGTCAGCTGTGCTACCTCAGCCCTACCTCTTCACAGGGCTGTAGAGTGTGCCCATTTTGGTGTATTCGGTATAAAATGGACCAACTCCAAAAATAGATAATAAATTTGATACAGTAGTTCAATGTGGAATGTGTTTATTATTATGAATTATGTTCTAAATATCTTGCTTATTGTGTCATAATAATGATCAAAAGCCAGATGTTCACATTGTACTACACTAAATTTATCACTTAAACATAAACCATGTTCAAAGGAGTCAAAGTCATGAAGTTGGAGTCAGGGAAATTGAGGAGTTGGGGTTGGTGGTTTTGCTTACCGACTCAACAGTCCTGCTTTTTCATTAGGTCACTGAAGCTCGTGATCTGGACGGGAGACTGCCCATCTCCTGTCTAGTGCGACTGCAGTGTCTAGAGCAGAGTGAGCAGATATCAAACATGCCGCACAAAGAACCCGAGTGCTTCGTGAACATGTGAAGCAAGACTGCTGCAGTGCTGACAGACCTTCCGCCGCTAGCACCCTTCTCCTACCTTCTTTTAATACATAATAAATATTCACTGCTCCCCACACCCATTATCCCACCCACCTCTTGGCACAAGCTTCAGTGCTGGTGGGGACCAGTGAACATTAATTTCCTTAAACAGCGGGCACACATGAATGTCCCAACTGCTGACCTTGCTCCATCACAGCTACAAATCGCTATATCCAGATTATAAGATGCAACCCCCCCCCCCCCCACACACACACACAATTTTCGGCTAAAATTGGGAGGAAAAAGATGTGTCTCATAATGCCAAAAATACAAAAAAAAATTTTTTGCACCAGTTTGTTATCAGGCAAGTAATTTTGCAGATAGACGTTATATTTATAGAAATGCATTTTGGTTACATCACAAGATTTTATAACCTAAAAATCATGGACACATTGTGTAATTATGTCAGACATGCATTTCCTACAGGACAAGGAAACTGTTTATTCAACATCAATGCTCAATTGTATAAAATTATCATGTAAAAATTGAATTTCATGACACACAGAAGGCATAATGCATCACTGTTTAATTTGATACTAAACAATTAAAATAAAAAGTATTTAAAATTTTAAGCCAAATTAACTAATATTTTAAAAAGAAAAATTGAACAGATGCTTGATTATTGATTTGAAACATTTACCACATTTCAACATCTGTCTTCTGTCTAATTAAAGTTGTGGCAAATACAACGTCCCAGAATAAAACATACTGAAAGCATAGCAAACCATGTAATACACATACACGACTGCGTATGTGCCATAGAATTTACATATACATATATACACCCAGAAGCACAATTTGTGGATCTTTGGTTGGATGTATAGGTAGAGAACAGATTTTTGAAATAAAAAATTTGGTTGGAGACACCTGTCCTTAAAGTCAAAAACATTATACAATGCAAATCACAGAATTTAATTTTATTAGGGGTGGTAAAGGTGCCATTCATGATACAAAACCAGAAGAGGAGGAAGGAAGGGCTTCAGGTGTGTACAACGTAGCACATAAAGAGGGTAAAAAAGAACAAACCCCATCCTCCAGCCCTTGCAACCCTTTCCTCCACATTTCAACTCATATCAAACCCCCCCCCCCCCCAAAAATATTTTTTTTTAACTTGCACGTTTAGAGAAACATATACGTCACTTAACTGAAGTGCTGTAAAGACCAGCAATGCATTAATATGCTCCCCTCCCCCACCCCCTCCTCGTGATTTGAGGTCATTTATGTGCATTAGGATAACCTAAAAAAATTGTACACTTACACACCAGCACATCAAGATAGCCTGCACTCATCACGTGTCCTACCCTCACCACGGCAGTACAGCGCATTAGCAGTTGGGTTTGAAATGTTTAAGATAAAAAAAGAAGTCAAGTTCAAGGTCATTTATTTCAAAAGCACACATTTTACAGTTTCCTTGTGCTAGCAATGGTCTAGGTTCCCATGCAGGACATTCAATGAAAAGCACTCAATTTTGGCAAATGTTTAAAAGGAAAAAAAAAAAAAAAAACATTTTCTTTTTAGAATTCTTTTTTTTTTTTTTTGCCATCGACTAGGTTTGAGGCACAAATATCTGATTTTGAGCTCTATAAGGCATGACCGTTAGATCTGGAGACACGGATACATTCTTAGTGGGAACCCCTGTGCGATAAAATGGTTAGCTTTGTGCAGGATTGAGTTACATAAATAATTAAAAAAAAAAAATAAAATCATGAAGAAGGGAGATTAAAAAAAAAAAAAAAAAAATGCATTGGCATCTTAAAACATTTGTTCGCTTTCTGGAAATCAATATAGCCCCAAGAACATCCAGAGAACCAGTCCATTTATTTCCATGACACGCAGTTGAGAAAGCACTGCATGTAACATCTCCGAGTCGGGTCTGTGTAAGGGTTAGGAAATGCCATGGCGGATACCATTCACACCATGGCACAATGTTCCTATAGGGAATGGCTGGCAGAGATATAGGTGCATAGAAACAATATGAATGTCCACCTCCCCCCGCCCCATAACAAAAACTACTACTAAAATTTTTTGAAGTTTCAGTGTCAATTTTCATTTGTCACAGCATCATTGAAAAATAAAATAAAAACAAATATATATTCATATTTTCACTGACTAGAAATTCAACATTAGTGACAATTATATACATCAGAAGTGTGCTAACACCTTGTAGAATATACTGTACGTACTTGATATACTTTGTAATGTTAATGAAATACTTTCTGCAGAAGCAATAGGTGTGCAGTTAGGACAATGAATAAAAAGTTTGGAATAAAATATATATATATTTATAAATATTTGTTTTCTGAGGATATTTATACCCCTCCAAGAATTTAGGTCATTCCAATAGGTTGTGACAAGCTTTAAAACCTCCGAATGACTGAAAACGCGTCGAACCCTCAAACTTGTGCTGATGGGCTACATAAGTAACCGTGACATTAAGGAACACAAATCCTGAAGTGTAAACCATCCGCAATAGAGTCCTCAAAAAGAAAGCTCTTGGGTGTTAGCAAACGGTGAACACTTTGTTTAGTCATCCGTTATAACTTGTACCCATCTTCATAAATAGTTCAGGTGGCATTTGTTACCTGGGTACCAGAGTAAATGCTTAGAGTTAATGTTTAAACAGAAGAAAAAAAATGAAATAATCCTGATGGTAAACTAAGAAAATGTACATTCTCCTTTAAAATAATAAAAAAGAAACATAGTAACAATATTCGAAATGTGAATAAGCTATAAGACATACAATACAGTTACATAGATACATATTTATCAATACAGCACATTCAGTTTGCCAAAAACTAATGATTACAAAGCCAATATGGATGCTGCCATATATATATATTTAATATATATAGAAATAGAGAGATGTATGTACAATGATTATAGCATTTATAATTGCACTATACCTACAAACAGTATTTTTTTTATTTTACTATACTTGTTAAATTACATGTATATTCTTGGGAAGCAAAAAGTTGGAGGGATTTTTTATTGTTTTTGATGGCAAGTAGTGACATATGAATGTAATTCTTCCAGCAAGTATGTCAAGACTGAATGGGCTACATGTAAAAATTCTGTTTTCAGTGTTTTCTTATTGTCCAGCTCATCTCTGCATCCCTGAGGCAGTGGCTTCAGCATTCACGACCCTCTCTTCCACCCACGCCATGCTGTGTAGCAATGACACAGCTGAGGACCCCTCCGCTTCAACAGCTTGCAAAAACTGTGAGTGCAACAAAAATAAAAAGGTAGGAAACTGCAAAGCTGTGCAAAGGAAAGACGTTATTCTGTGCATTATAATCAGAAGGGACTAATACTTTGATTTCTTGTTTCCGTTTAATAATCTTTCTCATAAAAATCACATAACAGCAGGTCTGAACATATAGAAAGAAAAAAGAAAATGTCCTGTAACTGTTCTTATTTTCATGATGGTCAGCAAATGAGTGCACTTAAACTGTTGCAGGTTCTTCGAGGCTCATGGTAAGAGCCTTATATATATATATAAAAAAAAAATCTGTATGGCACCTCACCTCAACATAAAGGGCACCAAATACATCTTAAAACACAAGGCTACCTGCGCAGGTAATGCATGCACGGATTGTTTGGCAAGTAGAATGGAATACTAGGAATTAAATACCTACTATATGAAGTGAAATGGCGTATTTGGCAGGCATCAGATGCAGTTGGAATCTAATCAGTCAGTTTTGGCATTTTAATTATGTACAGTACAAAAGAAAAGCCAGGTTTGGCAACTAGATGTTGATTTTGCACAAATTTAGTCAGCTCTATATTACCACCGTAAGAAAAAAAAAAAAAAAAGGTGTCCATATAGTTAACCACACTGGAGTAAGTTGGGGGTAAAGTGTTTAGTGTTCATAGCGTTTTGGATGTGCAAGTAAAACATGAAATATCTCCACTTCCCTTAAAAGAAGAACGGTACACTAAATAAGAGTCCCCTCTATTCTTTCATTGTGTATCTTGGCCATATTTGGTGGCCGTTTTGCCTGTCCTCTTATGCGGATTAGCTGAAGAGTGAACTCATGTACCTACGGCCTGGATGAGTTCATTGAATCTTATCTCAAATTGACAAAAAGACAGTACCAAAAACCAAATCTACTTTATACATGTCAATAATTTAAAAATCACAGTATCAATACTTGTTATCCTTCAAAAAAGTATATAAATTAGCAAAGGTGATGGCTTGAATTTAAACATTAAAAAAAAAAAATAAAAATAAAAGTTATGCCTAATTTCTTTCTCTAGAATAAGCGGCTCATAAAGGGATTCTTGAATGGGAAACCTTAGGGTATTTTAACCTTTTTTTAAATTAAAAAATACCATAAGAACGGAGAGAATCATGCAGAACTCAATGCATCCTGCTCTCTCCCGAAAAACTAAAATCGCAGTACGGATTATACAGGCCCCTGTGAGTGCACGACAACTCAAAACATAAGTCGTTTTCTCCTAGAAAATTGGTGCCACAATGTTAGTGCAGCCGGTTGATTTTCCTCTACATAGTTTAAATAAAATCATAATAATTACTACAAGCTCTGCGACCATTCACAGAGTTCAGGACGGCAATAAATTAGTATTATGCAAATTGTTTCTTTTCTTCTTTTATAGATAATACAGTCCTTCTTGTATTTCTTCAATGGCCCAAAGGGGGATTGGGAAAACTAGCAGGCACAGTTAGACCAGGTTGTATTCCTTCAGGTTCAGCTGTAAGATAGTGTCCTTGACGGCAGCAAAGACAAAGCGAATGTTCTCTGTATCTGTGGCGCAGGTGAAGTGAGAGTAGATTATTTTGTCACTGTCTGGATTCAGATCTACGAACATCTTTAAGATGAATTCTCTTGCTGCTTGTGCATCTCGCTGGGGTCCTTTAAGATAGAAAGAAAAAAAAAAACAAAATCATTATTCAGTCTTATAAATTACCACTCACTAACCTTTCTCTGCCATGGATGCATTGTTGTTTACTAGTCTCCTTAGGGACTTGAAGATGCCACTGCCTGATTGCTTGAGCTGTACAGAGCCGTGCTGATACACTGCTGAAATGATCATCTCCTGTGAACATCGGCGTTCAGCCAGTGTTCACAGGAAGTGCGTCATTACAGTGACACGGGTCATCATTGGACCCCTTGATGTCATAACAACCTATCGGCACCTTGCGATAATGGCGCAATCCCGACCAGCACATTAGATCTCACGGTCAAGAGTTCGCGCCACAGTACTAAGAATGTGCAGAGCGTGTGCCCCAGCAGGGCAGAGCAGCAGACCAGAGAAACAGGGACCGAGGAGAGGCAAGTATTTATTTAATTAGTGACGACACACTGGCCTTTGAGGGGAGGATTAGAGAGACTTATATACCAAAAAAAGCACTGTAGAGGTAGCATTAAGCTATATGGAGGCTACATTATACTATGTGGAGGATTATAGAGGCTACATTATGCAATATAGAGGTTTATAGAGGCTAGAATATGCTATATGGAAGATTAGAGAGACATATAGAGGAATATAGAAGCTGCATTATCCTATATAGAGGATTATAAAGGCTACATTATACTATATGGAGGATTAAAGAGGCTACATTATGTTACATGGAGGTTTATAAAGGCAACATCATACTATATAGATTATAGAGGCTACATTATGCTATATGGAGGTTTATAGAGGCTACATTAGGCAATATGGAGGATTATAGAGGCTGCACTGTATTATATGGAGGAGTATAGAGGTTGCATTATACTATATTGAGGACTATGGAGGCTCCATTATATCACATGGAGGCTGCATTCTATTATATTGAGGACTATGGCGGGTGCTTAAGAAAATAAAGGGGACTCTGAGGAAGCATTATACTATATGGATGACAATGTGCAGCAGTTATACTATATGGAGGACTATGGGGGATGCATTATACCATACGGAGGACTATGAGGCCCATTACTATATGGAAGGCTATGTGGTGCCATTATTACATTTGAATGAATTTGTGGAGGGAATTATAATATTTGGGCGGCTATGAGTGAGCCTTTATACTTTATAGAGGCCTATTTGAGAGCCTTTATACTATGTGCAAGCAATTATATAGTGTTAAGGTTTGTGTGGGGTCCATCATACCGTGCAGAGGACTGTGTGCGGGCCATTAGGCTACTTGGAGTGATAGTAGGGCCCATTATACTGTATGTAAGTCCATTGTATTAAATGAATGGATGTGTGGGGGGTCACAGTTGGGGATCATACTGTGTGTGAAGGTACGGTGGAGGAATTGATTGTGGGGGCAGCTTACAGTGTTTGTGGGGCACTTTTGTTGGCATTGTACTTTATGGCTGCTGTGAAAGGGGAATCAGGGGCTTCAATAGTAGGAAGATTACTCTGTAAGGCTAGGTTCAGATTTTGTTTGTGCTGTCCATTTAACGTATCCATTTCACAGCAGCACAAACTCAATATATCGTTTTTTGCTGAATGTGGCAGATCCACCGTATCTGCCGCCTAATGGCTGACTTGCGGTACACCTGCAGCAAGCCCCCATTCATTCTCTATGGGGCTTGCGGCAGGTGGATCAAGTGCGGATTTGTCGTGTTCTGGCACTTGCGGCCGCGCAAATGACCCACAGCTAACTGCATTTTTTTGCCCGGCCGCACCTGCCGGATTTGCTGCATTGCAGCAAAACCGCACTTGCCGCAAGCCACAGAGAATGAATGGAGGTTTGACGCAGGCATAGCGCAAGTCGGCTGTTAGGCGGCTGATCCGCCAGATGCAGTAAATCTGCCGCATTCAGCGAAAAGTGCTGATGTGAAAGGACCCTAACTTATGCATTAACGCAACCATAGGCTTCCATTCAACAAACGCATACTAACGCATGCCTAAATAAGCATGCGTTTGCAAGTATGCGTTTAATGGACAAAACGCAGTCTGCAGCATTTTTCAGTCTGCTAGACACCAAACGAAATACAACGCAATGCTTCAGACTTCTACAGATTGTGTTTGCAATAGATGATCATAGAAAGATGATAAGGCAGAAATATACACCTATGTAGATATTGCATTAATAAACAGACGTTTGCAGCTAGAATAGCCATTTACCACATTAACAATGTATAGAGTATTTCTGATTCATTTTATGTTTGCTTCATTGAAAAAAAATGTGCTTTTCTTTCAAAAATAAGGAAATTTCTAAATGACCCCAAACTTTTGAACGGTAGTGTAGTAAAATAAACGCATTTAACTCCCCCTCTGGCGCTCCCAGCTCATTGGTGTCTCTTCCTGTGTCTGTGCCGGCATCCGATCATGTGATCGACACAGCACAGTGATGACATGTGCACTGTGCGCCCCGGTCACATGATCCGATGGCCGGGACTGACGCAGGAAGAGGCACTGAGAAGCTGGGAGTGACGGAGCCAGCGGCAGAGGGTGAATTAAAAGCGTTTGTTATTTTTACTAAGGTCGGGGTGAATAGCTATTCTCTTTGTGGAGAGCATTATGCCTGCCGGCTGAGAAGACTTATAGCCGCATTAATCCTCTGAGAAATATGCAAACTGTCACTTCAGTGAGGAAGTGGATGAACTTTAGTAATCCTAAAAGTCATAGTGGACTCTTTAACAAGTCTTTTATTAATGTGACTTAGAATTGTGCCAGATCAGAGCCCCAAACTACATACTCTGTGTTTTGGGGTGATTGCCTCTCATCAGTGCAGCACGTAGGAATTCTGATCTGGCTGTATGAGGTGCCAAGAAGAGGACTAAGGGAATAGGTATTCTCCTTGTTGAGAGCATTTGGCATGTCGGCTGAGGAGACTTATAGCCGCAACGCTCCTCTGGGAAATATGCAAATTGTCACTTTAGTGAGGAAGTAGACTAACTCTAGTGCGTGCCAGCAGGGGGGCATAGAGTGTGACAAGGAGACATATCCAGGATGATATTGTATGTGCCAGCACAGGGGGCATATGTATGTGCCGGCACAGGGGGGTCATATCCAGGATGGGGAAGGGACATAAGGAGCTATGGCTCCTGTCTAAAAAGAAAGCCAGCACAACTGGTGATCCTAAATCCAATTGCCCCCCTCCTTTTTGGGCCCCACAAAGTCTGAACCACAGTTAATGTCCACATTTGGCATTGTGAGTGATAGAGGTTTGAAAATTGCTAAAGTTTAAAAAATTGTTGCCAAATTTCCAATGTTTTCACAAACAAAAGCAAAAAATATTGTTGTAAGAGGAATCTGTCAGGTCATTTATGCCCCCAAACCTATTACTCCCTGACCCTGGGGTTATTGGGTGTACTCTCCAGCTTCCGAATGTGCACGCTCCAGAGCTGGACAAGTGCACCCAATACCCCCACTGCGCAGGACCAGAAACGACGTGACCACCGCATAACATGCAGAAGAAGATTTATTTCAGACGCCAGGATCACACATTTGAATTAGGATATCACCCCACCGGGCATGGTAACCAGAGAAACCGCCCACAGTGTCTGCAGTCTTTTTTGACACCCTACTTATTAACATAGGGACATGTAAGTTATTATATAGTTTTTCTCAATGATTACAAGACACATATAGGTCAGACAGGGAAGCTAAGGGATGTAGTAATAAACTGCAGGGTTAGGTAGTGATAGGTTTGGGGGCATAAACAACCTTACCGGTTCATTTTCAGTCTACCAGTAACTTCAACAACATGTTATGAAAAAATAATCTTAGAGTCACTGGGATGCGTTCCAGTGTTATAACCTCAAAGTGACAATGGACATAACTGAAGAAAAATAAAAAAGCCCTGGTCAGGAAGGTGAAAACAAAGCTTCGGTGTGAAGGGGTTAATGTACGACCACGATAAGAAAAAAAATGTAAAAGCAGACCGCTTTTTACAATTTGCCATTATAAACTTTGATAAGATCATGAATTGTTACTTACCATCATATTCCGGGAAATAATCAACTAGATGGGAGTACATAATTTTCTCCTCAAGGAGATCTTTCTTGTTTAGAAAGAGAATGACTGAAGAATTCTGAAACCATGGATATGTGATAATCGTCCTAAATAGTGCTTTGCTCTCTTCCATCCGGTTCTGCAAGAACAAGTTAAGAACATGAGACAAATAAAAAACAAACGCTAAAACCTGGCACCAGTCTCTGGTCAATTGCACTCTCCACCTGTGTCCAGGATCCTAAAAAGCCATGTGAAAAAGAAGCGGTGCTCAACTTGGGAAACCCTTAATCCGGGTAGATATAGCCATGCACAAATAAGAAGTCCAGTGGCACGTCGTCCTCATACAATCAAAACTTTATTCAATCCATTAAAAAGGCTTACATGTTAAGCATGGAAACACGGGAGACAGAGCTCAGATGCTCTCTCCCACAGAGCTTTCTACCGCACTGCCATGTTTAACATTATAAGCATTTTTAATCAAAATACACTGTTCTTCTGAACAAGGTCTCAAACGACCCATATTTCTCAGGCTTTCAAGGAGAAATGCATGTACAACATGTGCTGGCTTCACCCTTAAATAAAGGCCACCTAATTCACACCTTTTTCTTCACATAATGATTGACCTCACTAATTGAACTCCACACTGCTATTATTTTGAACACCACCTCTTTCAATTAATTATTCAAATACACAGACTAAAAAACATGCAGATCATGAATGCTGAGTCTGTTGGTTTTCTAAGAATCTACTGCACTAACTGGTAAATTGTTTGACATGTCGTAATAGACTGTAAGCACTTGTGGACAGGCTCTCTGCCCTAATGTACCGGTATGATTTATTCGTCGTTATTTATGTTCTCGTCCTTGTTCTGCCCTTACTCATGTAAAGCGCCATGGAACCAATGGCGCTACATAAATAAATAATAATATAATTTAGACCTAAAAAAGAGAATTTTGTTTACGTACCGTAAATTCTTTTTTCTTTAATCATCAATGGGAGACCCAGACAATGGGGTTTAGGGCACTGCCCTCCGGAGGTCACACTAGGTACTACAAGTTTGTAGACACCGCCTCCTCCGCTTATAAACCCCTACCGCAGGGAACATCCTCAGTTTGGTCTACAAGCTGCGAGGAGGAAATAAACCACACCCGAAACATCGGGAAGAATGCCGTACACAAAACGGTTCAACAACCCGGCAAAACACTGTCTCAACAGAGAACAGAGCCAATGCAAAACATGCAAAGGAACAACTGGGTGGGTGCTGGGTCTCCCATTGATGATTAAAGAAAAAAGAATTTACGGTACGTAAACAAAATTCTCTTTTTTCTGGTCATCATAATGGGAGACCCAGACAATGGGGATGTCCTAAAGCAATACCCCAGGGCGGGAAGAGTTCCTCAACAAGACGGAAAACACATGGTTCCCTTTAAAGGTGGGCAACCGCCGCCTGGAGAACCTGCCTGCCCAAACTCGCATCCGCAGAGGCATGGGCATGCACCATATAGTGCTTAGAAAAAGTGTGCAGGCTGGACCAAGTGGCCGCCTGACACACCTGTAGAGCAGACGCTCTATGTCGCAAGGCCCAGGAGGCACCTACAGCTCTAGTAGAGAGTGTCCTTCAAACCCACCGGGAGAGGCAAACCAGAAGACCGGTAAGCCTCCTGAATGGGAGCCTTGATCCATCTGGCCAAGGTCGACTTCGAGGCCGCGGACCCCTTACAGCGACCCATCGTGAGGACAAATAAGGAATCCGAACTCCTAAAGGAGGCGGTCCTGGACACATAAATGCGTACAGCCCTCACGAGATCCAGAGTATGGAGGTCGCGCTCAACCTGATGAACGGGAGCGGGGCAAAATGATGGGAGAACAATCTCCTGGTTTAGGTGAAACGTTGAAACCACCTTCGGCAAGAATTCTGGCCGTGGGCGCAACACCACCTTGTCTTGGTGAACCACCAGAAAGGGTGACTTGCACGAAAGTGCAGCCAATTCGGAGACCCTTCTCAGGGACGTAATTGCCACCAGAAAGACCACTTTCTGGGACAGACGAGAGAGAGAGATGTCTCTCAGTGGCTCAAACGGCGGTTTCTGCAGAGCCGCCAGGACCATGTTGAGGTCCCAAGGGTCCAGAGGTCGCCTGTAAGGCGGAACCACCCGAGCTACCCCCTGCAGAAATTGGCGGACCTTCGGCAGGAGCGCCAAGCGCCTGTCAAACAGCACTGAAAGTGCTGATACTTGACCTTTCAGAGAGCCAAGGGATAATCCCAACTCCAACCCCGACTGTAGGAAAGCCAACAATGTCGGGATGGACAATGGCCACGGTGAACGTCCACCAGAGGCACACCAAGAGAAAAAGATTTTCCACGTTCTGTGGTATATCTTCCTGGAGACAGGCTTCCTAGCCCTATTCATAGTGGCAACCACTGTAGGAGAGAATCCTCTGGACGTCAGCAGCCAGGCCTCAAGAGCCATGCAGTCAATCTGAGGGCCCTGGAATTGAGGTGGAAGAATGGGCCTTGCGCGAGTAGATCTGCGCGTTCTGGAAGAGCCCACCGGTGTCCGCCTGACAGTTGCCACAGGTCCGGGTACCAAGACCTCCTGGGCCAATCTGGAGCCACTAGAATGGCTACTCTGCATTCCATCCTGATTTTCCACAGGACCCTGGGAATCAGAGCCAGAGGCGGGAACACATATGGCAGCTGGAAGCTGGACCAACTCAGGATCAGGGCATCCGCCCCCAGAGACTGAGGATCCCACGATCTTGCCATGTATTGGGGCACCTGATGATTCAGCCGTGAGGCCATCAGATCCACGTCCGGAGTGCCGCATCTGCCGCAGATGTCCCGGAAGACGTCTGGATGAAGAGACCACTCTCCGGCGTCCATGCCCTGTCGGCTCAGGTAGTCGGCCTCCCAGTTCTCGACCCCTGGGATGTGAACTGCGGAGATCAGGCAGCCGTTTTCCTCCACCCAGGCTAGAATGCGGTGGACTTCGGCGAGGGCCTGAGCACTTCTGGTTCCTCCCTGATGATTTATGTAGGCGACGGCCGTCGCATTGTCGGACTGCACCCGAATGGGGTGTCCTGACAGGAATTTCTGAAACGCCAGGAGCGCCAGATAGACCGCCTTGATCTCCAGCACGTTGATCTGCAATGCCGACTCCGACTGAGTCCAGAGGCCTTGAGCCCTGTGGTGTAAGAACACCGCACCCCAGCCCTTCAGACTGGCGTCCGTGGTCACCACTAACCATGACGGTTTTAGGAAGGACCGGCCTCGTGACAGGTGACGTGGCTGGAGCCACCACTGTAGGGAGTCCCTGGTCGGTTGTGACAGTGTCACCAGCCGATTCAGCGAGATCGTCCTCTTGTCCCATCTGTGAAGAATCTCCAGCTGGAGAGGACGGAGGCGAAACTGTGCGAACGGCACCGCCTCTATCGCCGCTACCATGCGTCCCACCAGTCTCATCAATACCCGTAGGGATGAGTGTGTGTGACAGGAGGACTGCTTGTACTCCTGATTGGATCGCCATCTGTTTGACTCGTGGCAGAGACACCAGGGCTGAGGCTGTGTTGAAGTCCATGCCCAGATATGTCAAAGACTGGGTCGGAACTAGCGTTGACTTCTGAATATTGAGGAGCCAACCGAACTGTTCCAGAGACCGCATGGTCACATCCAGGCTCTCTTGACAGAGGTGTTCTGATGGCGCCCTGACCAGCAGGTCGTCTAAATAGGGAATGACGGCATGTCCCTGCATGTGCAGGAGAGCCATCATGGAAGCCATCACTTTTGTGAACACCCGCGGTGCCGAGGCTAGCCCGAATGGCAGTGCCACAAATTGGAAGTGTTCTTCCCCCACTGCGAATCGCAACCAGCGCTGATGAGCCGGTGCAATGGGTACGTGAAGGTAAGCGTCTCTGATATCTATGGACGCTAGGAAGTCCCCCTGTGACACAGCTGCGATCACGGAGCGCAGTGATTCCATACGGAACTTCCGAACCAACACGTGATGGTTGAACAACTTCAGGTCCAGTACTGGGCGGAAGGATCCGTCCTTCTTCGGGACGATAAAGAGGTTGGAGTAAAAACCCCTGAACCTCTCTCCGGGAGGTACCGGGACCACCACTCCGTCTCTGCGGAGACCCTCCAACACCTGGTAAAAAGCCTGAGCTTTTTCTGGTGACGGGACCGACCGATGGAATCGGGATATCGGTTTTGACGTCAGCTCTATCCTGTACCCTCGCGAGATCACGTCTCGAACCCACTGATCTTGAACGTGAAGCAGCCACTTGTCCTGAAAGCGAGACAAGCGGCCCCCCACCTGTGGGGAGGCAGGATGAAAGAGCGAGTCATGTAGAGGCGGGTTTGGGGGTGGCAGCAGCCGCTCCCGCCGGCTTCTTTGGACGACTCTTAGAGCGCCACTGGGAAGCGGGCTTTCCCCCTCGGTCCGTGCGAGCGGACGGTGCTGATGACTGCGAGCTGGAACGAAAGGACCACTGTTTTGGGTTCCTTTTAACGGTATACCGTGGCTTAGGCTTATTCTGCGGTATCTTAGACTCAGCAGAATCCTTAATTAGCTTGTCCAGTTCGGTGCCAAAAAGCCTGTCACCAGCAAACGGAAGATTCTGCAAAATCTTCTTGGATGTGGCATCTGAGTCCCAAAGACGCAGCCACAACAACCTGCGAATCGCTATAGCATTGGCCGAAGCCACAGCTGAGCGAGTGGCAGTTTCCAGAGTCGCCGTCCTGGCGTAGTCCGCATAGGCCCTTGCCCTTTCGGTAAGTGCTAGGACCTCTGGACTGGATCTTGCCATGTCAGAGATACCATCCAAGCAGGTAGTAATCGCTTGTAAGGTCCAGACCGTGGCAAAATTAGGGGCAAATTAAGACCCCACAGCCTCATAGGAAGACTTGGCGAGCTGCTCGACCTGTCTATCAGTAGTATCCTTCAGTGAGGAGCTATCAGAGGCAGAGAAAAGGGAGCGTGCAGCAATCCTGGTCATGGAAGCGTCCACCTTCGGGGACTGCGACCACTCCTGTAGCACCTCCTGGGGGAAGGGGAAGCGATTGTCCTTGGTTTTACGGACAAAACGCCGCCCAGGATGTAACCTGGGAGCTCTAACCACCCTTCCAAAATTAGTGTGGTCCATGAAGGAGCCACTTGGTCTAGCCTCCGGCCGCAGCCATTGATAGACCTCCTTCGGGTGCACCGCCACCTCCTCAGGGGGTGTCACGAGACGTAAAGTCTCGTTGATAGAGGACACCAGATCCTCCACCCCGTCTGGTGGTTCAGATACAGACACAGACCCGAAATTTGAACCCCCATCATCTTCCTCACCATCAGAGGAACGCTCCTCCTCAGAGAGAGTATGGAGCTCGGGTGAATCCTCACGACGAGCCCGCTTAAGGGGTCTCGCAGCAGAAGAGGGGGACACCCGGGGGTAACTGGATGGAGTAGCTGGGCTATCCAGTCTCCTATTAAGTGCCTCCAGGGATTGCGACATGGAGGACAGCTGAGACAACAGAGATTCATTGATCTTATTCTGAGTCTCCCATGGCCCTGAGATCACCTGAACCTCAGGGTATAGCACCGGAGCTGCTGACTCAACAGTGCCAGCCCGGGCCTCTGGGCGTCCGCAGTTATTGCAGGACCCCTCCACCAGTGTACCATTGCATGTAGCACAGGTAATGGTGGTTACTGCCGCCTTAGCAGCACGCTTCCCTGCTGAGGACATCGCCACAGTAGGGGAAAATAAGCCAAATTGCCGACAACAAAACCGGGAATCCCGGTGGCTTACCGACCGCAGTAAAGCGGTATGAGGAAGCGGTGTGTGTGTGACCTCCGCGACGGTTTCCGGTCTCCCCTCTGGAGTGCAGACGCACGCTGCATAAGAATCCCAACCGGGAAGTGAGGGTAAAGATGGCCGCCGACAGTGAAACTGTGGGCGGCGCCGAAGAGACGCGGGAAACACACACACACGCCCAGCGATGACGTCACCGCACGGGCTGCTTCCCATCCTCCAAGCATCCACAGCATGAGGGAGCCGGAGCCCGCAGCGCGGGAAAGAGTGTAAAAACATTATACACAGACTGCATGTACACCATCCACAGCATGAGGGGACAAACATCCGCAGCCTACGGCCTCAGCCCCTGTGACACACAGGGCGGTCAGCCAGGGTGACCCCAGCACAGGGTACACCCGCAGAACCGCGGACCCGAGGGTAACGCGCGGTCTGAGTGTCCTGAAACACATAAAGTGCCAGACACTACCCCCAGGCACGCAGGAGACACAGAGTGCCTCAGTGCCGGTCCGGTCTGTAAGCACCATTTAGGGAGGCCTCGGACGGGGGTGCAGCACCAGTCTGGTCTGTAAGCACCATTTAGGGAGGCCTCAGACTGGGCCGCTCAGCACCAGTCCGGAGTGTAAGCACCATTTAGGGAGGCCTCGGACTGGGCTGGCTCCAGTCCGGTCTGTAAGCACCATTTAGGGAGGCCTCGGACGGAGCGGAGCTGTGCAAGGCTCCCATCTCCCACTCTCCAGAGCCCCCCAGAGAGGGATGGAGAGGAGCGTAACAGCGTACCGGGAGAACACTAAGTGTCCAGGCTCTAGGCCCTCCGGTACCTCCACCAGCGTGTGCCACTAAGGGTGAGCGGGGAGGCTGTCACCGGTCCCGATAGGACCGTATTACCTTGTCTTCAGACGCCATCACGTAAGTAGTGAGAATGCAGTGAAGTGCAAGCAAAGCGTGATCCTCCGAGCACACTAAGTTTAAAACTGAGGATGTTCCCTGCGGTAGGGGTTTATAAGCGGAGGAGGCGGTGTCTACAAACTTGTAGTACCTAGTGTGACCTCCGGAGGGCAGTGCCCTAAACCCCATTGTCTGGGTCTCCCATTATGATGACCAGAAAACAGTGAATAATCTGGTTAGTCATATCGAACTGCTATTATTTTGAACACTACTGTAAGCTTTCTTTTACTGGATTGAATAAAGTTTAGATTTTATGAAGAGAGCATGCCACTGGACTTCTTACTTGTAACAAGTTAAGTACAGCGATGTACAATACATGCACTCATCAGTTTTTGGAACCGTAATGCTATGAGAAAGACAGAATTAAGATTTTTTGTGTAAACTTCCCACATTTTAAGAAGTAACAATAAAACGAAGTTCATGTTAGCTACAGTGTTGGCCAAAAGTATTGACACCCCTGCAATTCTGTCAGATAATACTCAGTTTCTTCCTGAAAATTATTGCAATCACAAATTCTTTGGTATTATTATCTTCATTTAATTTGTCTTCAATGAAAAAAACACAAGAGAATGAAGCAAAAAGCAAAACAACGATCATTTCACACAAAAGTCCAAAAAATGGGCCAGACAAAAGTATTGGCACCCTCAGCCTAATACTTGGTTGCACAACCTTTAGCGAAAATCACTGCGAACATCCGCTTCCAGTAACCATCTGAGTTTCTTACAATGCTCTGCTGGAATTTTAGACCATTCTTCTTTGGCAAACTGCTCCAGATCCCTGATATTTGAAGGGTGCCTTCTCCAAACTGCCATTTTTAGATCTCTCCACAGGTGTTCTATGGGGTTCAGGTCTGGACTCATTGCTGGCCACCTTAGAAGTCTCCAGTGCTTTCTCTCAAACCATTTTCTAGTGCTTTTTGAAGTGTGTTTTGGGTCATTGTCCTGCTGGAAGACCCATGACCTCTGAGGGAGATGCAGCTTTCTCACACTGGGCCCTACATTATGCTGCAGAATTTGTTGGTAGTCTTCAGACTTTATAATGCCATGCACACGGTCAAGCAGTCCAGTGCCAGAGGCAACAAAGCAACCCCAAAACATCAGGGAACCTCCGCCATGTTTGACTGTAGGGACCTTTTTGGCAAACTCCAGGCTGGCTTTTTTATGTCTCGGGGTAAGAAGTGGGGTCTTCCTGGGTCTCCTACCATACAGTCCCTTTTCATTCAGACGCCGACAGATAGTACGGGTTGACACTGTTGTACCCTCGGGCTGCAGGGCAGGGCGGCTTTACACTTCTTGATGACACTGCACACGGTAGACACAGGAACATTCAGGTCTTTGGAGATGGACTTGTAGCCTTGAGATTGCTCATGCTTCCTCACAATTTGGTTTCTCAAGTCCTCAGACAGTTCTTTGGTTTTCTTTCTTTTCTCCATGCTCAATGAGGTACACACAAGGACACAGGACAGAAGTTGAGTCAACTTTAATCCATGTCAACTGGCTGCAAGTGTGATTTAGTTATTGCCAACACCTGTTAGGTGCCACAGGTAAGTTACAGGTGCTGTTAATTACACATATTGGAGAAGCATCACACGATTTTTCTAACAGTGCCAATACTTTTGTCCACCCTTTTTTACGTTTGGTGTGGAAATAGATCTAATTTGGCTTTAGGTCAATTCTTTTTGTGTTTTTTTCATTGAAGACAAATTAAATGAAGATAATAATACCAAAGAATTTGTGATTGCCATCATTTTCAGGAAGAAACTGAGTATTATCTGACAGAATTACAGGGGTGTCAATACTTTTGGCCAACACTATGTTAAAGGGGGTTTTCCACTTTTAACTAAGTATACCCCAAACATTTGCAGGTGATACCCTCCCCAGCTCCATCATGTCAACAATGTACATCAATGCTGCAGCTGAGCAAATCAATGAGCTCATAGGCTTGTGAGTATTACATCAGCAGAGCCCCTAAGCTCAGCGATTGTCTGCAGAGGTAACATGCGACGTCGACTTCATCGATGCCACCAAAACACAGACTGGAGCATTATCTCACAGTCAGCAATGGAGTGGAGTAGGGGAGGGTACCATCTGGCTTTATTATTTTACAAGCCTGCAAATGTTTAAGGTCCACTTTGTTGAAAAAGGAGAAAAAAAAAACTAAAAAGGGGGTGTCCATTACTCCAGACTAAGATACAAACTCCCAAGTTTGTAATTTTGTTCAAAATAAAAAAAAAAATAATACAGGCATTTATTGAAATATTGTTAATTTTTGTTCTTTTATAACATGCACTAAAGCCGGCGTCACACATGTCAATGTCGCCAGCAATCTAATCGCTGGCGACATTGACGGATTGTCACTGGTGAGCTGTCACACAGGCAGACTCGCCAGCGATCATTTTACCAGCGACATCGTGGAAACTGATTTAAATATCGTTTCCACGATGTCTGCAGGCTGGTATCCAGGGTAAACTGGTTACCCTAGTTACCCGCTGTGTACCTTAGATACCAGCCAGTGAGCGGAGAAGGCTGGTAACTAAGGTATACATCGGGTATCTAGGCAGCGCGCGCTGCCTAGTTATCCGCAGTTTACCCTGGATACCAGCTCCCAGCGCTTCCTGAGAGGCGTTGGGAGCTGGCTGATCGCGTCTCCCGGTGTCACACGCAGCGATGCTGCGTGTACACCGTGCGTCCATCGCCAGGTTTTCGGTCGAGTCAGGTGATTCAGCATGTCACATGCGTCAATATCGCTGCAACGTCACGCGCAGCAGCGATATTGACAGCAATATTGACGCGTGTGACGGCCCCTTAAGAGGTCATGCACTCATTTGCAAGCCACACTTCTGAACAATGGGTCTGTTTGCAGTGCAAGGACTACCTGTTACAGACCGCATCAAGATTCTGTTTGCCCAAAGTTATGCATTCAGCCCACCTCCACAATGCTGGACATACCAGAGCTACTAAAGACTCCCCCACCTCATAGTTTACTCAGTCAATCACTCCTAGATAGAGCATGACATCACATTTACCCATCCTCTGCGCTATATTAATAATAATAATAATAATAATAATATTTCTATAGCGCCAACATATTCCGCAGCACTTTTCAATGAGGCGAGGGACATGAACAGACAAAACAGACAATACAAAGTAACACATGGTCCAACAATTACAGGAGTGAGGACCCTGCTTGCCAGATTACAATCTATAAATTCTGTTTTATATCTCAGTGTATAAGTAAAGCTGTAACTAACTACATAAATAGCCCATAATGCACAGCTCAGAGCTCTATCTACGGCTGGCCATACACATTAGATGGCCGTCGGCCATCAGTTACTCCAACAAATAGGAGTGTAAGGGCCACTAACACGCATCAATTTACTGAACGATATCGCTTAAGCGATCTGCTTTTTTGATCGCTTTAGCGATATCGTTTGATTGCACACAGCGACGCACAAACAATTTTTCTTTGAAAAATCGTTTGATTGTTTAATTGCTGATTTGTGAACATGTTCACAAATCCATCGTTGGACGGTCGGTGGACACGCAGCATCGCTGCGTGTGACACCGGCAGACCATATGATGACGAGCTCCCAGCGCCTCACAGCCCATGCTGGGAGCTTGTGTCCATGGTAAACATCAGGTTACTAAGCATAGCGCAGCGCCTAGTAACCTGATGTTTACCACGGTTACAAGCGTTCTCGCTGGTACACATCGCTGGCAAGTCTGCCTGTGTGACAGCTCACCAACGATGTGAATGATATTGTTAGCGATCGATCGTGCATGTGATCGCTAACAATATCGTTCAGTAAATTGATGCGTGTGACGTGGCCCTTAGGCCGCCGACTGACTGATCTCATGGAGAACGATACAATAGTCAGTCTGAAATCAGACATGTCTGGTCGACATTTCTCCTAACAATCAGTTAGCTGTTGCCCTCATACACATTAGACCATCGACTGAACCCGTCGACATCAGTGGGTATTGGGGACCTGAGACAGTGCGCAATAATAGTCTTTTTTTTTGTTCCCAATGCAGGTAGCAGTTTATCTCCTCTACGACTTTCTTTTTAAAAATATGATGGGAGAGAGAAGCTAGAGGCAGAGTTGTGCCTCCTCCTTCCTTATCTATCTAAATAGAATCTCATCAAGAGCTGCCATCTCCTATCTCCGTAATGGGAAAGTTATCATTGAATACAGATTTCACCTTAGGCTGCTTTCACACTGCGATTTTTGATGATCTGTGGCTGTCCGTTGTAAAACGGACAGCCACAGATCCGATTTTGCTCCCGTGTTATCCTATGGGCACGGATCGGATCGGATTTGGCCTAATTGCCATTTGATTTTGTTGTATCCGATTGTGTCTGATTTTTTGCTGTACCCAAAATCGGAGACTGCTCAGATTTTGGGCACAGCGGACCAAATCAGACACAATCAAATCCAACAGGATCCGCGCCAGTTAACATGGGGGCCTATGAGCGTGGGTCCAAGGAAACAGCTGATCGCTCCTCGGACCCGATTTTAGTGTACTGAGCATATGCTCAGTACAGTAAACATGTCTACACATCGCCCCTGAGAGCTCGCCTGGGTTCAGAGCACTGATGTGAAACCAGGCGACCACTCAAGAGTCGATTTGTAGCCCCGACATCGCCCCTTTACATTAGGCAACGCAGAGGCGTTATTGGCGCCGATAGGCCATGTCCCTACGTCACCTAAGAAATCGCCAGGTGTGACGGTACCCTCAGAATCGAGACTTTTGATATTGACTGATGAATTCTGGCAGAGAAAGAAGCACAGATTTGTCTGATAAGATATATTACAAAGTTGCTTATTTTCACATGTACTATTTATGAAATAAAAATTAAAATGATGGTTACGTTTTATGATAGTGCGTGTACCAATTAATGACAAACTTTGCTCTCATAATCACACAGCTCTGCTGTGAGATCAGAACAGTTCAGAAAAAATGAAGATTGTCTCATTCCAAAACCTTTCAGCAGCATTTGTCCTGTCAGTGCTGTCAGCTCTGCTGTACTGCCTTTCCCCCACACTGGCTGGCTGGGAGAAGAATGCTAATCTCCTTGAAATGGGACACCTCTACTGTACTTGATTAGCTCTGCTGTACTGCATTAGCTCTGATCTCATTTATATATAAGACAAACATGGATTTCTCTAAAACAAGACAATGGATTGCAGATATCAAGGCATCATCATAGTCAACTTTCTAAGACTTACATTCCCATATAGACAGCTTAGGAGTGCTAATCCTACTAACATTTCCCTTACACACAGTTCTGCAGTGCAGTCTCTCAAGGTTGTCGTGCCCGCTAAGTTCCTGCAGTGTTCAAGTGCTGTATATCATTCACGAGTCCGATGCAGATAATCACGGACATCAGTGGATATGCTCAGCAATGCTGAAGTAGACACAAAATGATGTATAGCAAACGATTGCTGCAGAAAGTCAGCACACACTCTCTGAATCACCCAAGTGGCTGCACTGTAGAGGCCTGGGATTGAAGATCAGAGAATAGTTTATCATTTTATTTTACACATTCCATACTCTATCTTTTGCTTTTTAACAAATCATGGAAACCCTATTAAAAGGGTACCATTAGCTCATGCATATTACATCAATGACAAGTCAGTTGCTTACAATATGAAAAAACTTTAAATACCCATGAAAATGTATTAAAACGTTCTCGATAAAAGATGGATACAATAAATAGCCATTATAATACATGTTAATCAACAAAAGAATAACTGTAAGTAAGGCTTTGTATGGCTAGAGCAAAGTGATCTGAAAAATTAATGCATTTCCCATTATGGTTTTGCAGAAGGAGTCGAGTCTCACCACAACACACCAATGATTGCAGAAATAGATCAACTATTCAGAATCGCTATCACCGGAACACTGCCTTTCTGTAGTATATGTAAAACTGCTTTCACACTGGCAAAATTTGAAGATCCACATCCAAGCGTTTTGAAACTGATGGACACAAATCTGTTATGGCCTCCCATGTTATCCTATGGCCACGGATAAATTGGCCATCCGTGAGTCAGTTTTGTCACGTATCTGTTGGTGTCTGCATTTTTTTATGTACTGTTCAGTTTCTGGGCTTCCTTGAAAATCGCAGACACCAACAGACAGACAAGAATCAGTTTGTGTCCATATGAAATTAAAATGGAGCTCTATGGAGCACAAATCCATACAGATCCGTGAAATAGATCAGCTTTGCTGTACGGAGCATGCTCAGAAGCAAGGTACAGCTCCTCCCAGCCCTATCTCTGGCAACTGATGATGGATCCATTAAAAAACGTTCCGTGGACATCCGTTGGCATCTTTTTGCACAGATCCGAGCCTGTCCATGACTGTACATGAATTTCATGTAACCACACGGATTTGAAAATTTGCCAGTGTGAAAGCAGTCTAAGGGCCCTTTCACATCAGCGTTTTTTTAAATTTGCGGCAGATGCGGTGAAAAAACCGCATCTGGCAACTGCCGCATAACGGTTCCACTTGCGGCACGGTTGCGGTTTTTTCCATAGGAAGTATAGGGGACTTGCGGCAGATGCGGCAAGTGCGGTATTGCACTTGCGGCAGGTGCGGCAGAGAAAAAAACCGCGGCTTACTGCGGTTTTTTTCTCTGCCGCACCTGCCGCAAGTGCAATACCGCACTTGCCGCATCTGCCGCAAGTCCCCCTATACTTCCTATGGAAAAAACCGCAACCGTGCCGCAAGTGGAACCGTTATGCGGCAGTTGCGGCAGATGCGGTTTTTTCACCGCATCTGCCGCAAATTTAAAAAAACGCTGATGTGAAAGGGCCCTAAGGCCCTTTCATATCAGCGGTAATAGCTGATCGCGGCAGTTGCGGTGAAAAACTGCAACTGCCACGATTACCGCATAACAGCCGCACTTCCGGTTCACTTGCAGCAAGCCACATACAATGTCTATGGGGCTTGCCGTAAGTGTGCGGCAAGTGCGGTTTCAGCCTCGAAAAAACTGCGGTAAGCCGCGTTTTTTTCGCGGCCGCATCTGCCGCAAGTGCCGAAACCGCACTTGCCACACCTGCCGCACACTTACTGCAAGCCCCATAGACATTGCATGGGGTTTGCCGCAAGTGAACCTCAAGTGCGGCCGTTATGCGGTAATCGTGCCAGTTGCGGTTTTTTTTCACCGCAACTGCCGCGATCAGTGACTGCTGATGTGAAAGGGGTCTAAGACTTGCACCAAAGTTTTTGTGTTTCAGCCTGTCTTCTCCACCTCCTGCTTGTGAGAAATGTCTCCCTGTCAATTCTCACAAGAAGGGACAAAAAAGTTGTATAAATTTGAATTTCATCTTAAATACTGGAGATTGTCTATACTAGGAGGGTGCATAGATATCATTAGTCAGGAGAGGTGCATATAGTAAGCATATCATTTTATGGACTACCCAACCATATCACTGGATTCTTAGATAAAGCAGAAACTGTATATTCAGCTGCATGGGAGACATATAGGGAAATAAGAAGTGTGAAGCTGGGTGGGGAAGGGGAGGTATCTAAGAGTTGCCAAGATGAAAGAAGTGTCATTCTGTAGCTAGCAAAGTCAGCAACTGATTTCCTATCCATACACGGATCTAAGGGGGTAATGTTTTTCCTTGTGGAAAGAGACGTGGCTGGCATGTCAGGTAAGATTAAATCGCCATGCAATGCAACTCTTGGAAAATAAATAGCAAGTTGCCTCTTCAAAAAGAAAGAGTACTTGAACGGTAGAGTACTTGAGCTCGGTGCCACCTATTGGAGATAGCAATTCTAAAAGTCAATATTTATTGACCTTTTGAAGAGCTTTGCCGAGTGATTTAGGATCTAAGCTAAACCAGAATTTAAATTTGCAGACTGTGTGTAATTTGCATATTTAATTTCCCAGTGGAGAATTTCCTTACCTGACAGACCAGCCATATTCCTCTACAAGGAGATATGTTTCCCCTTAGATCCCAGTCTGAGCCTCTCACCGAGCCAAATCAGATCTCATACCTTGGACTGTCGAGGGGCAAACACCCCGAATCCCTACGTCTGCAATCTAAGATTCTGATTTGGCTTTTATTCTAAGTCATGTGGCAAGGCTCTTTAAAGCATCGATATGGACTTTTAGAATTGCAACTTCAAATAGATGGCATAGAGTTCAAGCCCTCTTCCTCTGTAAGGAGGAAAGAATGTACTGGACTTGTTATCAGACTGGTGATCACAGGAAACAAAAGACCATGATAAAGTGAAAATGTACAGATCTAACTAAACTGGGATTAAATAAATTACAAAGCTAAAAAATGGTTGGCGAGTTAGATTGTATGTGAAGAAAAAAAAGTTAGAGTGCGTCTTTAAAGTTATCAAGCGCTTAATACTAACAACACCAACAGATCGCTTCTTAAGATTTATTAGTCAGTTTCTCAGATAAAGGTTGAGGAACATCTTTCATTTTATGTCTGATGCTTCAAAACAGGGTGTTGTCACTTCTGTTCAGCCAAATGATCTTTAGACATATCTAAGACATTACTTTTCCGGCCCTCACTTTTTCAATCACTGTAACAATGCTTTATCTCGATCTTGAAAAACATGGTATATTACAGTGCAGCTACAAAAAATCCAATCTTTCACAAACTTTGGACAGGAGTCAATTCATTGTGGTGCTTCATACGATTTAATCTGAGAACTTGCACTGAAATGCTTCACTTCAGACGGGTTGTACAGAATTCTAAAAACATGGCAGCTTTGTTTACAGAACAGTCACATCCGCTGAACGCTTGTATGTGATATTGCAGCTCAGCCACATTTAATTTAATATAGCGGACTTACAATAACGCATTAAAAAAAAAAACTAACAAAAAAAAAAAACATTGACCGAATAGGCACCACATTCAACAAAACAGCCATATTTTTCAAATTGTAATTGACCCACGATGAAAAAGATATAGGGAAACATGTAAATGTTGATTTACCTCATAACAGTAAAACACATATATTGTACAGAGATGTCAATATGGTGCCAAGAACAGATCTAATATCCATTGTCAAACCAGACTGTGATACCAATGTGAGAAGAATGGTGGGTGATTGTGTTTAGATAATGATCACAGGTCGTGTTAAGTCCCCGTCACACATGACAACGCACCAGCAAATACAGATAACGATACGACCTGGCTGGGATCGCTGGTGCGTTGTTTTCACATCGCTGGTAAGATGTCAAACAGGTATCTCACCAGCGATGTCACCAACGACTTCAGCAACGATCCAGAATTATACCAAGGTCGTTGGGAATTGTCACTCTATAGTGTAGCATTGAGGTCGCTGGTCATTGTCCCTTTCAAACACAACGATGTAGTGCTCCCAGCGGGAGCGCAAATGACGTAGAAATGACCCAGAGCAGTATGTAACGATCAACAATCTCACAGCAGGGGCCAGATCATTGGTACGTGTCATACATAACGACATTGTTAGCGGGATCGTTGTTACGTCACAAAATCTTACAAGGATATTGTTAACGATTTCGTTGTGTGTGACAGGGGCTTCATTCCTTATTTTATTCAGTACAAGTAAATACAGCTGAACTTTTAATGATTTTTGTCTTGCCATGATGAGATTATGCCTCAGGAGCTGGATACAAGCAAGATCAAGTAAATTGCTGACTTGCTAAAATAAGATCATGCGCTCAGAAGTTTTTTTTTTCTTTTACAAACAAGGCTCCACGAGCAAGGTCAAGTAAAATTGTTAACTTGACATATAAGATCACACGCTAGGGTGGTGGATACAAACAATTGTCCACAAGCAGATTAAGTAAACTGTGCATGCCTCCACGCGCAACTCCAAATGTGTACAAAAATATGGGACTGTGCTCAGTAAGGAGGGACTTTCCAGAAGGCAACATGGACGCACCTTCTGTGATGGTGATGCCAAGATATTCCCCTTCTCACTGATCGAGTCCCCCAATGGAGAGTGTTAAGCTGCAATACCCAGTAACGTATTGATGCTTACTTGCCCCTATGTATGTTAAATATGTATTATAAGGGCTGCTATATTCTCCGATTCAACTTATGCCAAATCATGTGCCTAATTAATAATATTTAATAAATTAAATAGTTTTGCTAAAGAGGATCTCTGTATTCTTGCCTGATCTGTATATCAGTGAGTGCTACTTAAGTAGGGGTTCCTCCCCAATATAGTATCATTTAGAAAGACAGACACAAAGGGAATCTGTCCAGTCAAAAACCCATATGTAACAGCTATCATTTTCTAATTCCTCTAGTGAAGCTCTTCCTACTCATGTATTTCTTTTACTTATACTTCCCTCCTATCCAGATTAATCTTCAAAATAAAATATTAATTACATCTGTCAATCACG
Source organism: Allobates femoralis (assembly GCA_033576535.1). NCBI lineage: Eukaryota > Metazoa > Chordata > Amphibia > Anura > Aromobatidae > Allobates > Allobates femoralis. The sequence goes on from JARQOC010000003.1 coordinate 552,338,413, forward strand.
GTCAGTGATCACTTGCCCCTCTGCTGCGCACACCCTAAGGAATGAATATTCATGCATCACTGCTCTGACATCTTCTGGGTCTGTATACTGTGTGTGCAGCTCTCTCGGAGCAGGCACTCACTGCAGACAGAGGAGAAAGAAGGGGAAGGAGGTGTGTGCCCTTAGCAGATGCACATCTGACATCTTCATTGTGTGTAACTGAGGCATGTGTGCCGAGATATTTCCTTTGTGTTTATATGAAGATTTGATCATTTAATCAGCAGATGCACACCATACATGTATGCAGGAAGACAGATGTTCATATAAACAGAAATCTCCCACACACAGTACAGGTTAGTGATGTTAGGGTGGAAACACACTATCCTATTTACATGCAAGTCTCTCGGATGAGACTCTGATCAGTGACCCTGAACGGCCTCCCCTCTCTGGACGGGGAGTGTAGAGCTGCATAGAAACACAAGCAGTTGACATTCCCGTCCTGACAGGAGAGAGACCGTTCCAAGTGACTGCTCCAAGACTCATCCGACTACCTCTCATATCACACGGACAGTGTGATTTCAGCCTTACTACAAGAGTGTCAGCACAAAACACCTACCCACTCTCAACCCTTTTCCCAGTAGCCTGCAGAAGCCTGAGATTCAGTAAAGCTTCAGCACAGTGGGGACTGACAGAATACCAGCTTGGATAGTTGTGACTATGCACTAGTTCGTTCACTTACTTTTACAGCTGCCTGCTTGGTGTGCAGGTGCTTATAACAAGAGAACTAAAAAGGATACATTAATGATGTTTACATATTCTGAAAGGTCTGCGAGCACTATTCAAGGGTACAATTAGTATCATACTGAAGAATTACCTGACAGAGTCCCTTTATATGGCACGATCCAGGTCATTAGATGACCCAGTTACACATGTCAATGAGCTTTCTATGAGTAGAGAATACAATTGTTGATGTGATCATTGCGCACATTGAAGGCCATGTCATCAGAAGGGCAATGTTATGTGATAACGATAATTAAATAGCATGAAAATCATTGCATCAGACGAATTAGCATTTTGCTTGCTGTTCAGTTTAGACATGCAAATAGATCTTTTGAATGTTTATTCCACAAATACTGGCTCATCTAAATAGACCATTACTGGTTACAGGTAACTAATTAATGCAGGGTAAAAAGAAAAAAAAACAAACAAAAAAACTCTAGAAAATAATGACTCCCAATGGCAAAAATTCAGTTCCACAAAGTAAAATTAAGAATTACTTGCCTCATTATCAGACTCCACGAGCACCTGATCATATTCACTAAGAGCTACAAGGAACATTATGGAGGTGACATTTTCAAAGCAGTGTATCCACTTCCTCCTTTCTGATCGCTGCCCACCTACATCCACCATTCTACAAAGAAGAGAGCACTGGTTACTTGCCAATGACAACAGAACAGTAAAGAGGACCCTTGTTCCCATGAGAATGCATTATCACCCCAGATATAGGCCTCTTATTTAATGCTCACTTTTATGGTCTTCTCAGGATTCTTTGGAAGGGATTATAAAAATAAAAAACACACGAGAACAAAATAAGAGCAAAAAATGGTCATGTTTGACCTGGTGACGGGGCCTATTTAACTAGAGTAACGGCAAAGCATTGAAACACAATGAAAACCAAATTTTGTCGCTATTCTTCATTAAAATGATACTTAAGGTTTTTTTCTTAAAAAAAACAAAACAAAAAAAAACCTATTCACTCCCCATCAGACCCACTAGGTTAAAATGATAAACTTATGTGTTACAGAATGTCCTCCAGATCCAGAGCTTGGTCTCAAACGCTGCCCGGATCTTCGTACACAGACAGTTAGTGATGTCACGACAATAGTGAATGTGAACACGGCTCTGTCAATGTAGACAGGATAAGCCAATGAGCCCAGTAGTGGCCACAAGTACTGTAGTCATGATGTGACTCCTGAACCTGCAAACATATACTAGGGCAGAAGCAGAGACAACCCTGGACCTGTGGGGGGTACAACTAACATTGTGAAAAATGACTGATAGGGAAAAGTTTGAAGTCAAATGGGTGGAAAAGAGTTCTAATAGAACAATCAAGAACCTTACACTAATTAGTATAATCGCAATGCAATGTGAAGTGATGAGGATTTACCATGGCAGCAGGGGGTCTGTTGAATGATCCAGACATTTCTATCTAGGAGACTGATAAGCTGAAATAGACTGCAATACTTAAAAAGGAACCTGTCAGGTCCTCTGTGTCCTCAGAAGCACCAACAGTAGAGGGCACATATCAAAATTACTTGCACAATACACTAATCATTAAGTTGGCGCTTCAGAGAGGTGTAATGCGCGTGTGCACAACTTCTAATCATGCACATGGATCCTCTCTGAAGCCAGGACACATACACCCAGCTCCAGAGAAGCTCAATTAATTCAAAATGAGAAAAACAAAAAAGTAAATGGATTCAAGCACATGGATACATCCTCCAATAGTATACATTTTTAGATGTATAGAGGTTAAAATATAACTTTTAATAAGTCCTCATGAACCACGCCTATTTAAAACAATATAATATACTCATAGGAAATGAAAGCCCTCTAGTTAGAGAACATGTTGTGGGGAAATATGTAGTACAGTGCGGCAACCAAAACCCATTAATTCAGTTCACCTAATTAGCCTGAGCAGTTCTTGCTATACAAGGAAAACCGTATGCAATTGCCACTGTTAACTGGTTAGGTGTCATGCTTCAGCACATATTATGAAAGAACTACATGCTATCGCATTGGGACAGTGGTGACATGATGAGGGTGGGCTCTATGGCGCTTGGGGCAGCAGCCATCTCCCCCCCCCCTCCCCCAACGTGCTCTCTCCTAATGTATGTAAATAAATGTATTTTTACTAAAAAGGTGTTTTTTTTTTTATTAATAAAGTGTTTAAATTTCTTGTAAAAAATATGTAGGGCTTCACTGTATTTTCTATTAACAGCGCAGGTAGGTAAATCAAGCAGCGACTGGCTGCCCACCCCGCTGACTGGTGTTACCATCGCTGGCAATAAAAAAATACATGGGAGCCCTATTTTTTTTTAAAACTTATTTAAATAATTAATTAAAACAAAAATTGTTGTGGGCTTTGCTGAAATTTTTATTTGCCAGCCAAGGTAACCCAGGCAGCTGGGGGCTGTAATTCTCAGCGTGGTAAGGCCCAAGCATTCTGGGCCCCCCACGCTGAAACTTGTAGCTAGTAGCCACTCTAGAATTGGCGCCTTCATGAAAGTTGCCAAAACCGGCGGTTACCCAGCTATTCCAGCTGCTATGTAGCAGTGGCATGTTGGGTAATAAGGGGGTGATGTCAGCCTTTTTTTTTTGGCAGCTGACATCAAGCCCTATTGCTAATGTCAGCCGTCAGTATGATAGCCCGCCATAAGCAATATTTTCAGTAAAGAGAAAAAAACAACACGAAGAGAAATCCTTTACTGTATACATAATAGACAGAGACACCTTGTTATCCACCTTAATAGCTTCACACCAAGTTCCCTTTTGATGCAATCCTGTAATTACTGCAATATTGCAGTGAAAGCGGTGGGGCGGTGAGTCCAAAGATGGCGGATATGTAAGTGTGCATGTGCCCTCTAGGACTGAGTGGGCTGTGCGGGGTTAAGTGAGGAGCGTGCTGCAGTGGTGAATGGGCAATGCGGGGGTGAGTGTGGAGCGTGCTGCAAGGGCGAGTGGGTTGTGCGGGCATGAGCGGGGAGCGTGCTGCAAGGTTAAGTGGGCTGTGTGGGCCTGAGTAGGGAGCATGCTGCAGGAGTGAGTGGGCTGTACGGGCGTGAGCGGAGAGTGTGCTGCAGTATTCCACGAGATATCAAAGGGTGAATATAATATTGATTTATTAGTCAACATGTTTCATGGCTCCCAAAAACGCCCTGAAACTTGGCAATATGATTTTGATTTTTGATGATATTCTAATTCATAGCAATGCACTAGTGTGTACTCTAAATAGGAGGGCTGTCCTTCCCTATGAGCGGGTGTCCTCTAAATAGAGGTCTGTCCTTCCCTATGAGCATATGATATGGTTTTTCATCGGTGTGGTTTGTGTTTTTAAGACTTAAAATGTTTCTTAATTTTTCAAAATGAGAAAAATCTTCGATATGACACCTTAATTAATGCAGAATCCACTTCCTCTCAGTATGCACTGAGACTACAAAATTTAGGAGAAAATGTGGTGAAATCACTACGTAGTCATTAGACAAACATGTTCCGGCATATGGAACAAAACATCATGCCAACTTGCCAAATCCTTAAAATTGTAGAAATTTTATTGAAAATGCATAAAAACAAATTGAACGGAAGTGAACATAGAACAACATGGACGCTAGTGGTTTTGTGAGTAAATAACTTGTAAAGGTGTCTCCTATGGATAGAATGGGCCAGTCGAAGTGATTTACTCACAAAACAGCTATCGTCCATGTTGTTCCGTGCCAACTCCCATTGAATTTGGTTTTATGCATTTTCAATAAAATTTCTATGACTTTAAGGATTTGGCGAGTGCCGATGAGGTTTTGTTCTTTATGCTGGAACATTCTAGAGAAGTTCAATGCTGATGGGAACAAAGCTGCGTGCATATGCGACTTTATATAGCGCTGGTAAAAATGTCGGCTTTTCTAAAGCATGTCATCACAACCACAGGGGCGTGATACCATGCCAAGTCGTCTGATTGGTCTGAAATCGAACGCCTTCTCGACTAGTCAAAGAACCATTTAGCATATCATACAGGACTTTAGAAATTATCTAAAGATCTGTTTATATATGCAACTAAAGGGACTGTTTATAGATATGTGCCAGCTGTTCGTGCTTTGGGAGGCATGTAGGACCTGACAGGTTCTCTTTAAGTGCTGAGGCATTGTGGATATGATCAAACAAGAGCAAAATAATAGAAAAAAACCTTTAAGTTATCCACCTTTCCTAAATCCCCAAAAAATAAAATACCGTATATACTCGTGTATAAGCCGAGTTTTTCAGCCCAAAATTTGGGCTGAAAAGTCCCCCCCTCGGCTTATACACGGGTCTATACGGTAGACCCGTGTGGTGGGGGCTGTGTGGTGGGGGCTGTGGAGGCTGGAGGAGGCGGGGGGGGCTGCTGTATGAGCGGCCCCGTCACGTGGGGCCGCTCATTAAATATGCACTGCATCCCCCTGTCAATCAGCGGCAGGGGGAAGCAGTGCATATGGCCCCCCCAAAAGCTGGCACTGTCCCCCCTTGTAAGGGCCCCCCCCCCCCGGTGCTTATACATTACCATCCCGGTGTTCTGATCGGCGCCGCTCCTCGGTGCTTCTTCATCCTCCCGCGCTGGCTCCATCCGTGATCTCCGGCTGTCGCAGCGATGTGACGTCATCGCGCGACCGCTGGAGAACTCAGAACCCGGATGCAGCCAGCGCGGGAGGATGAAGACGCAGCACAGAGGAGCGGCGCCGATCAGAACACCGGGATGGTAATGTATAAGCACCGGGGGGGGGGGGGCACTTACAAGGGGGGACAGTGCCAGCTTGTGGGGGCTGTTGGTACCCCCTGGGGGCTGTTGGTACCCCCAGGGGGCTGCTGGGTACCCTCTGGGGGCTGTTGGTACCCCCAGGGGGCTGCTGGGTACCCCCAGGGGGCTGCTGGGTACCCCCTGGGGGCTGCTGGGTACCCCCAGGGGGCTGCTGGGTACCCCCTGGGGGCTGCTGGGTACCCCCTGGGGGCTGCTGGGTACCCCCTGGGGGCTGCTGGGTACCCCCTGGGGGCTGTTGGTACCCCCAGGGGGATGTTGATACCCCCAGGGGGCTGCTGGGTACCCCCAGGGGGCTGCTGGGTACCCCCAGGGGGCTGTTGGTACCCCTGGGGGCTGCTGGGTACCCCCTGGGGGCTGCTGGGTACCCCAGGGGGATGTTGGTACCCCCAGGGGGCTGTTGGGTACCCCCAGGGGGCTGTTGGGTACCCCCAGGGGGCCGCTGGGTACCCCCAGGGGGCCGCTGTATAACCCCTGGGGGGTGCTGTATAACCCCTGGGGGGTGCTGTATAACCTCTGGGGGCTGCTGTATATACTGCTGAGGCCTGTATACCACTGGGGCTGCTGTATATACCACTGGGGCTTCTGTATATACCACTGGGGCTGCTGTATATACCACTGGGGCTGCTGGGGCTCCTGTATACTACCACTGGGCTGCTGGGGCTCCTGTATACTACCACTGGGGCTGCTGTATACTACCACTGGGGCTGCTATATACTACCACTGGGGCTGCTATATACTACCACTGGGGCTGCTATATACTACCACTGGGGCTGCTATATACTACCACTGGGGCTGCTGTATACTACTGCTGGGGCTGCTATATACTACCACTGGGGCTGCTGGGGCTGCTATATACTACCACTGCGGCTGCTGTATACTACCACTGGGGCTGCTGGGGATGCTATATACTACCATTGGGGCTGCTGTATACTACCACTGGGGAGGCCTGTATACCACTGGGGGGGGACCTGTATACCACACTGCTGGGGGCTGTATACCTGTGCTGGGGTCCACCCTCGGCTTATACACGAGTCAATAGGTTTTTCCAGATTTTTGGGGCAAAAGTAGGGGGGTCGGCTTATACACGGGTCGGCTTATACACGAGTATATACGGTAAATAAAAATAGAGTGCATAACCGCATGTCCAAAAAGAAGATATGGGCCAATACACTTGTTGCCATAAGTACAAAGTGTAGGTGCTACTTTGGCCATTAGAAGACAAAACCTGGGATAAAAACTAACATGCAAATATCCTACAGAAAGTATATAGTAATGGTACCTGTAAATAACATAGGGGACTTAGTTGACACCATTTATCAAAAAAAGCTCAAGTGTCAACTAAGTTCCCTATGCTATTTAGATGTAATGCTAATAATTTACTTAATGCAGGGTATTGGCTCAGTATTTTTATCAAAGTTTTATCCATTAACCCTGTTCTGTTCAGGTCTACTATACACTTATGATGTGGTCATTTTTGATCGGACCTATTAAAGTCTTGATTTTTAGCTAATTTGAGTGTTTTATTTGAATACCTGTTGCATTATTATACTGTATGTGAACATGGTTGTTCATAAACAAATTAAATCAAAATTTCAAATTCAGCCATTTTTGACCTAACAGAACAGCAGAGTTAAAGGGAACCTGTCAGGTGGTTTATGTCCCCCCAGCTATCACTATCTGTACCTGCAGCTTTATAATACTATTCTAACCATCCCCATCTGAGCTCATAGTGTAACGTGAAAGGGGAAAAGAAAAGCATTTATACACTTACATTTCGGTCTACAGCTTGGAGGATGGAGACTGTCTGGCAGGATAATAGTTAACTCACTATTAACTTGCATGGCTAAAGGACCTGTGTGATGTAACGATCATGTGACCATAGTGGGTGGAGCTAAGACAGCAAACTTATTATGTTCTATGAGAACTTAGCTCCGCCTATTGTAGTCACATGGTTCTAACATCACATCAGGTCTCCCAACATGTCCTAACATAAGGCTGAAATGTTAACTATTAACCTGCCAAACAGTCCCCGTCCTCCAAGCTGGGGACTGACTGCCTCATTACATAAGGAAATGTAAGTGTATAAATGCTTTTTTTTTCACCTTTCACATTATACTATGAGCTCAGACAGGGATGATTAGACTGGTATTATAAAGCTGCAGCTACAGACAGTGATAACTTGGGAGGCACAAACTAGCTGACAAGTTCCCTTTAAAGGTCAATCAAATTATAAACTGTATTCAGACAATTTTATGGCTCTTTGAAAAAAGGGAGGTAAAAACAAAAAAATGTCCCTGTGAGAAAAGGGTTAATAAGCAGATTTTTAAATCAATTATGCAAAACTGATTAGGCCTGGTGCCTTCTGCAACCGCCTATTACACACACAGTATTTCCATCAAGTTATTTTTACCTGAAGATGACACTTTGTAAATCGAATGGGTATTCAATTATTCCTGTTGTGGGCACTCTGACCCTGAGCACATCTTGTTGGGAGGGTAGATATCCATGATCTGCAATACGGTCCAGGTCATTAAGATAACTAGGGAAGAAACAAAACCTTGCTATCACAAAGATCCTCACAAGAATGATAACCTAGGCACAGTATTCAGGCCTCATTTATCAGATGGTTTACCTGGACTCTGGCAAACAAAAGGTTACATTTGTGCAACAAGCATGTGACAGACTAACATGGAAATGTGACTTTTCACAAGAACAGCAGTGTGAAACTATGGAAGGGCTGAAAAGGGAGACAAGTCTGCCACATCCTAAAAATGGACGGCATCTCGGAGTATACGGAACAAAAAATGACACCTGTCCACGACTGAACAGGCAGAGATATTTACAACGCAAACAAATACTTACTATTTTGTGGAATCAGAGAGCTGATATTCCCGTCTTCGATCATAGCATTCTTGTATGCCAGGGTCATTCCACAAATACTTTATTGCATCTACATAAGGGTTCACGAATGAGGACACCTTCTCTATATCAACTTCCCGAATTAACAGTGCATGGCCCTTTAAGAGAAAGAAAAACAAGGAGTTTAGTAAAATACATCTATAAATTGGATAGTCAATATTTCGCAGCATTTACAGAAACATTGCAATTGTTTAAAATAGGAAACTGGAAATGATCTGGTAAATTCTTAATAGCTGCTATTGTAAAAAGGATTGCACACAGATGGACAAGTTGAGTTCTCTGGATGTAACAGACTACTTTATATACGCTCGTGTGAACCCACCTTATACAAGTCATTCACCTGTATTTCTGATTTTTCAATATGCTGCACTTTTATAGAGATGTATTATTCCATAAAAGACAGCAAAGCTGAAGGTCTAGATTTGCAATACAGAACCACATCTGACAATATGATAACCAAGAAGAAGCAGTTGCTGCTGGGAAATGAAGTTTTAGTAAGAGAGAGAGGACTGCCCATTCAATATCGGCTTTATCTGTATGGTAACAATAGTTATGTAGACACTGTGCCTTGTGAAAAATACTGCCATTGAGAGAACAACCCTTAATGGCCAAAGATTTGGGCCTTAGCTTGTTTGTACACTATGGTATCTAACGAGCAGCCCAGAATGTGGAAATAAAGCCTTGGTAAAGAGGAGAGGATCCACTTGTGGAGCACATATAAAACATGGCCGTAAACAGGAACGGTGACATAAATCTCCATGACAGCAATGTGCAAGAAGCAAGGGCAAAATAAGGACACATCTGAGACATCTGCCAAGGAAGACCTGCTTTACAATAGTCAGTGAACACAAGGGGCGTGCGTCTTCAGCCTCAGATCCATAGCGTCTGGATGAAGTAAGAGAATGAAGGACGTATCAGGTGTGTGGCTGAACACGGAAACAAGCAGATGGTTAAAAAAAAATCTGCTTAGGTCACATTTGTGTTCTTGGATTTTGTGGGACAAAGAAGGACTCCAGTTGTTTCTATACATTGCAACAATATTGGAACCAAGAAGACTGGCAGACCCCATTATAAAAAGGAAGAACATGAGGAACAGGTGTGTAAACTCCCAGGATTATCACTGCCTCAGATTTTCAGCATAAACTGCTAAAACTAAACTCTAAAAAGAGAATTCTTCAAGATATTTCACAAAGGGCTTTATCAAAAGTGTTTTTTTTTTTTTAATTACATGAACTGTGTACAATCTGGATGTGATCACATAAAAGAAAACAAAAACAAAAAACATAAGCGATGGTGTACAGAAAATTACCACAGTCAATTACTGTATTTTTCGCTTTATAACACGCACCCCAAATTTGGTGAAGGAAAAGAGAAAAAAAAATTAATTTTAATGTTAAATGACGTCCGTCTTAGAATCCCTATATACGAGGGTATATCCCCCAACCTGGTACATGGGCCTCCTATCCTGCATATGGCCCACCCCCTTCAAGTTTGTCACAAATGTTCAAATCACCAAACAAATTTTAATATTGGACAAAGATAACACAAGTAAGCACAAACTTTCAGTTTATAAATTAAGGTCTTTATTAAGGAAAAAAAGAAACCCAAACCTACAGGGCCCTGTGTGAAAATGGTATTGCCCACTAAGCCCAATAACTGGTTGGACCACCCATAGCAGCAACAACTGCAATCAAGCATTTGCGATAACTGACAATCTTTTACAATATCCTGGAGGAATTTAGGGGTACTGAACTTGGTAGAATTGTTGTTATTCAGTCAATTGGAGGGTTTCCGAGCATGAACTGCCTTTTAAAGGTCATGCCACAACATCTTGATCGGATTAAGGTCAGGACAAAATCTTAATTTGTTTTTCTTAAGTCATTCCGAGGTGACTTGCTGGTGAGTTTTGGATCATTGTCTTGCTTCATAATCCAAGTACGCTTCAAGCTTGAAGTCTTGAACAGATGACCGGACATTCTACTCCAGGATTTTTTCTAGACAGAAGATTTCATGGTTCCATTTACCATGGCAAGTCTTCCAGGTCCTGAAGCTGAAGTGTTGCTGCACCACACTACCACCACCATATTTTACTGTTGGTATGATGTTCCTTTTTTGAAATGCTGCGCTACTTCTATACCAGATGTAATGGGACATATACCTTCCAAAACATTAAACTTTTGTCTTGTCAGTCCACCCAGTATTCTTTTAAGTCTAGGAGATCATCAAGATGTTTAATGGCAAAACCGAGATGCACATTTATGTTTTTTTGCTCAGCAGTGGTTTTTGTATTGGAACAATGCCATGCAGGCCATTTTTGCCCAGTCTCTATTTTATGGTGGTCAGGAATGCTGATCTTAACTGAGTCAAGTGAGGCTTGCAGATCTTTGGATGTTGTTGTAGGGTCTTTGGTGACCTCTTAGATGAGTCGTTGCTGCGCTATTGGGTAATTTTCAGTGGCCGGCCACTCCTGAGAAAGTTCACATTGTTCCATACTTTCGTTATTTGTGGATAATAGTTGTCACTGTGGTTCACTGGAGTCATAAAACTTTAGATATGGCTTTAACCTTTTCCAGACTGATAGATCTCAATTACTATGTTTCTTATTTGTTCCTGAATTGCTCTGGACTGCAGCATGTCGTCTAGCTTTTGAGGATCTTTTTGTCTACTTCACTTTGTCAGGCAGGTCCTAAGGGTACCTTTACATGTCGCAACAATGCATGCAATTTCATTTGCAACTTACTGGTTGCAGTGAGATCATGGACACATTGTTCCATTTGTACACAGCAACAAAATGGAACAATGTGTCCATGATTTCACTGCGACCAGTAAGTTGCAAGTGAAATTGCATGCAATGTTACGACGTGTAATGGTACCCTAATAAGCGACGTCTTGATTGAGAACAGGTGTGGCAGTCATCAGGTCTGGGTGTGATTAGAGAAATTTAATTCAGCTTCCCAAAGATGTAATTAACTATTAACTTAGGTTTTAAAGAAGGAGAGGGAGGGGGGGAAATCACTTTCTCACACAGGGCCCTGTAGGTTAAATAATGAAAGACCTACGTTTAAAAGTTGCATTTCATTTTGTGCATGCTTGAGTTATCTTTGTCTATTATTTAAAAACTTGCATGGTGATCTGAAATGTGTAAGGGCGGCTTCACACTGCGGTCAGCACACAGAACTGGAGGTCTAATATGCCCTCTGGTCCGGTGTGCAGCCGCACGCAGCTGCCACCTCTGATAGGTTAGGACTGCGGCTCACAAGTTAGCTGCGGTTCTGACTTATGAGCGGCGGTGCAACTCATGCTGCATTTCTGGTGCGGACGAGACCGGGTGATTTGTGCGCAGGCAGCTGCCTGCGCACAGATCATATATGGCCGAGAATGGGTGCGTACGGTCATGCGCAGTCAAGCGCAACACCGTACGCTCCCATTATAAAGATAGGAGCTTGCAGTGCTGCGGTCACATTGCGGCTCCCCTCCGCAGAACGCTGCGGAGGGGAACACAAATGTGAAAGTAGCCTAATAGCTCACAGCCTCTATCCAGATCTGGAATAAAACCTCCTATTTTTATTAGCTGTAGTATTGTCCCATTTTCAATTATATGTCTTAGCAAAGTGCTGCATATTTTTGTTATAATGTATCGTATCTGGCGTTGCACCGGTGCGCACTATAGGATTGAGTGCCACAGATTTTCTCTTGTTTATTACCAATAACTGCAGAGGCTCCAAGGTGGAATAAAAAAACACCCGAGTCCTCACTGGGCAGAACAAGCAGGTAGTTAGAAACGGTAAAAATAGAAATATCCAGCCATTTATTAGGTAAAAAGTCAAATACTTTCTATATCTGAGATTGAATAAAAAAAATAAACAAAAACGAACATTCCCAGTACTATAGAAAAAAGATTAATCACGAGAAGTTTTCCTACATGTGTTAGGGCCACGTCACACACACAGATATCTGAGCAGATATTGTTCACAGATCTCTGGTTGCAGTGAAATCATGGACACATTGCTCCATTGTTCCATTTTGTGGCTGTGTACAAGGTGTCCATGATTTCACTGCAACCAGAGATCTTCGAACAATATCTGCACAGATATCTGTGTGTGTGACGTGGCCCTTAGGCTATGTAAACACACACACAGTTTTTGATCCATTTTGGGGGGGGGGGGGGGGGGGAAGGCGTTTTCCTCCTGCAAAAGAGGTTCAGCTTTTCAAAAAAACACCTCAGAAAAGAGTCAGTTTTCTGATCCTCTTTTGGTGTCACGATTTTTTCTTCCTCATTTACAATGGTTCCAATGGGAAAAGCGGATCAGAAAAACACCACAGAAACGAACATGCACTTCCATGGTCTGACATCACTACAGGTCTTTCACCACTAGCAGAAGCATTCAGTGAACAACGTTCACACTACGGGGGGAAGGGGCGTTGCTAAATTTAAAAAAAACTGCATGACCGAAGTGGATTGACATGATTTATTCCAACTGAAGTAACCACCCCACGACGGTTTGTTGAGATACTTAAGGAAAAATGCTAAGCATCTAAAGTGATTTTCCATATTAAAAACATGGATATTTTTTAGATCGAGTTACTGATGCACATAGCACACTTTAAATAACATTGGGGGCAATTTAATAAAAAACAAAAACAACAGGACAGGTTCCCTTTAAAAGAACAAAATATTACCACAACTGTGACACACCCCATGGGACAGGGCCGAGACAGTTGCTGTTGATAAGAAATATTAGCCCAGATCAGATCATATTCAAATGACTTCAATACACTGAGAAAAATGAGAAGACACAAGCATAAAAACATTGTAGAGGATACAAATATGGAAAATAAAAAGAAAACTAAAAAGCATATGTGCTATACATCTGGAAAAATATTAAAAAGTCAAGAAAAAAACTGTGCATCAAAATATATAAAACTAAGCTAGTAATGAAATATGTTACTTCATGCCAAATGGGACTTTTGTATGAAGATTTAAAATCCAATATGCCTCCCTAGTGAGAAGATGATGATCTCCACCCCTTTAAAGGTATTTGTGTTTCTCAATGGCCAAGTGCATATTTACGCCACTCAAGTATTCCAGAATGCAGTTTTTTAAAGGGAACCTGACCTCTACAAATCACCCCCAGCCTGTTTTAACCTGTCCCTGCACCATAGTAATCCATTTGTAACCATCCCTTTCTGTCCCTAAACCGCTATGAGAAAGTTTATAAAAGTAGTTTATTCACCTCTTATTCTGCAGCTTCTCATTATATGAGAAGCCGCAACAGGCGGGCTTGTGTGGCTCTCCCCGCCGGCGGCGTGTTAATTATGCACGCCCATATGGGCGTGCTATAGACCAGAGATTGTGCTTCTGCTGCAGGGGGCCGTACAGGCGATATGACGCAATTTTCGTCATATCTCCTGTACCACCCCCTGGCAGCACAAGCACAGTGTCTGCTCTGTAGCACGCCCATATGGGCGTGCAAAATTAACACGCCAGCGGCGGGGAGAGCCACACAAGCCCGCCTTTTGCGGCTTCTCATATAATGAGAAGCTGCAGAATAAGAGGTGAATAAACTACTTTTATAAACTTTCTCATAGCGGTTTAGGGACAGAAAGGGATGGTTACAAATGGATTACTATGGTGCAGGGACAGGTTAAAACAGGCTGGGGGGGGGTCATTTGTAGAGGTCAGGTTCCCTTTAAGAGGTCTAGTGGTTGTTCCCAGATACAAAATGTTGCACTTAGAATACTTCATGACAAACTACACATGATCAATATTTCAATTGCCTTTATGATCACTGGAATTAGAAAAAAAAGTCTTTGTAGGAGTTGCAAATTTGCACATTTGACATGGATTTTATAAAACCTATAAAAACCAACTTTATGGTATATTCAAGTTGTTCATGAGCTCTGTCTGAAACCGTAACTGTGAGATAACTTCTTGCCTAAGGTACAAGCACGTTGTGCCACCACTCTACAATCTCCTTTAAATGCCTGATAAAATCTGGCATCTTCAAGTAGACCTGGTAAATGTTTTAAAATAAATATTTTTCATGCATGAAAATTGGTTTATATTGTTTCTTGCTTCATTATTGTCTTCAAAAATAAGAACATGTTACTGTTTGGGTTTGACCACTTCAAATGCTCTACTCAGCATACAATCTAAATAACTAATATTTTCATATTTTGTGTTCTGAGTCTGCCAATCTGTTCTATCCGTATTAAAAAAACAATGGTACAGCAGATAAAATCACAGTGCCATATTAACAACAGGTCATCAATGTATCTGCCCCACCATCGACCATCATCAATAAAGGGATTGCTACTAGTGTAAACATATTATTCCTCCCACCAAAAATGGACAAGTTATCCAAGGTGGGGAGTATTTGGCACCTATGAGCACTCTATAGATTTGCAGATCTCTCTTTTCAAGCTCAAAGTAGTCATGTAAAATGTATTGTTTAAGCCCTGAAGAATAATTACCGTATATACTCGTGTATAAGCCGAGTTTTTCAGCACATAAAATGTGCTGAAAAGTCCCCCCTCGGCTTATACACGGGTATATACGGTAATATGATACAGCGCCCCCCCCGTGGTATTCCCCTCCCCCCCCGTATATACAGCCCCCCCGTGGTATCCAGGGCCCCCCTTGCTGCACCTGTAAAGGAAGATATCAGTATACTTATCGCTGCCGCCGCTCCGCTTCTCGGTCACCGCGATGCTCCGGGTCTTCATGCTTCCTGTTCCTTCTCCGGCGCTCAGGAAATGACGTCATTGTTCGAGCGTCGGAGAAGGAACAGGAAACATGAAGACCCGGAGCAGCGCGGTGACCGAGAAGCGGAGCGGCGGCAGCGACAAGTATACTGACATCTTCCTTTACAGGTGCAGCAAGGGGGGCCCTGGATACCACGGGGGGGGGGGGGGGGGGCTGTATACAGCTGGGGCTGCTGTATACAGCTGGGGCCCCTGTATACTAATGGGGGGGGGGGGTCTGTATATACCCCCTGGGGCTGCTGCTGTATATACCCTGTGGGGCTGCTGCTGTATATACCCCCTGGGGCTGCTGCTGTATATACCACTGGGGAGGCTGCTGTATATACCACTGGGAAGGCTGCTGTATATACCTCTGGGGCTGCTGTATATATCTCTGGGGCTGCTGTATACTACCACTGGGGCTGCTGCTGTATATACCACTGGGGAGGCTGCTGTAACACTGCTGGGGCCTGTATGTACCACTGGGGAGGCTGCTGTATACCACACTTCTGGGGGCTGTATACTACCACTGGGGAGGCCTGTATACCACTGCGGGGGCCTGTATACCACACTGCTGGGGGCTGTATACCTGTGCTGGGGTCCACCCTCGGCTTATACACGAGTCAATAGGTTTTCCCAGATTTTGGGGGCAAAAGTAGGGGGGACGGCTTATACACGGGTCGGCTTATACACGAGTATATACGGTACTGCGCATGTTCCCGTGGAATTCAATTGCTCTGGGAGCTATAGCCAGAGGAATGAAGTATAGAGGGAAACGTTATAACCGAGTCAACTGAACGAATGCTCTCATTTAATTTTAAAGAGATCACTCAACAAGCTGGATGTAGCCTATACATAGCCTGGTAATCTACAAGCCATATGTTGCATCATAAAATCTAACCAGCTTGCCAATTTTTCACAAAACAATCCCATTCCAGACTCTATAGGTCTTATTGGTGGAGGATGAACCTCATTAAGCATTTTTTGTAATGTATGTAAAATGGAAAGATGGCGATCAACTATAAAGGTTTGTTTTTTTTATGAAAATATGGTACTTAAATGAAGCCAAATAACACTGGACTCTTGAACCAAGATTTGAAGGTAGAGACAAATAGGTTTCTGTATTAGAAAGCATTGAATTGATTAATGAACAGTAAAGTTGACTGTCCAGAACCATTGCTGTTCCTCCCTTGTTGGCCATTTTTTTGATAATGTCTAATATTTTTTAATTCATGGAAGGCTTCTCCTTGTTTGCAGGTCAGATTCGAAAAGACCCTGGCCTCTGGTGGACTCTTGTAATGTTTTAAATTTATATTCAACCAATTTCTGGAAAATACCAATAAAGTTAGTTCTGGACTGAGTTGGGTAAAAAAATTAATAGGGAAGTTTTGAAGTTTGGTAGTTAGCAAATGCCTCCCTGTAAATTATTAGCCCTAAAAGAAAAATCATTAGTGCTGCATAACCACTTTGAATATGTTCTGCAATTTGATGCGATTCAGATGATACCATAGTAATTTGTGTTTTACTCCCTTTACAAGAAAAATCTTTTTTTTATTAGTATTATTTGGGGACGCCAAAATTGTAAGGGGCAAAATGTTTTTGCTTTTTTTGCTGTAGAGAAAGGAGGTGACCAATAGAGATTAGCGAACCTTCCAAGGTTCGGTTGGCGAACGAACTCATGGATTTTTGGGTTTGGTGGCACTGTGCAGCATACAAGCTTGACCCAAGCACTCAATGATTGATTGTTTGGCTCTCTGCCGACATACAGCCGGCCATAGGCAAAACACTTACGGGGGCGGGAAGGTGGGGATTTTTCAAATTAAATTTTTTGAGGGAGAACACCCTACAAGAGAAAACTCTTAGAAAATTACTCTCAGTGGGAGCCAATCACACACTGAAAGCGGCTCGCACTGGGTCAAGCATCAAGTGTACCGGAGCACAGTGCTGCACGCTCCTGCACTTTGGATATGCAAATCACCTCAATGCCAGCCCTGTATAGGTGCGCTCATATCTAGTGACCAAATACAACTACTTTAGAATAATGTTCTTTTTCCTGGAGTCCAGTTATGGGATATACAGTTGTGGCCAAAAGTATTTACACCCCTGCAATTCTGTCAGATAATACTCAGTTTCTTCCTGAAAAAGATTGCAATCACAAATTCTTTGGTATTATCATCTTCATTTAATTTGTCTTCAATGAAAAAACACAAAAAGAATTGTCCTAAAGCCAAATTGGATATAATTCCACACTAAACATAAAAAAGGGGGTGGACAAAAGTATTGGCACTGTTAGAAAAATCATGTGATGCTTCTCTAATTTGTGTAATTAACAGCACCTGTAACTTACCTGTGGCACCTAACAGGTGTTGGCAATAACTAAATCACACTTGCAGCCAGTTGACATGGATTAAAGTTGACTCAACCTTTGTCCTGTGTCCTTGTGTGTACCACATTGAGCATGGAGAAAAGAAAGAAGACCAAAGAACTGCCTGAGGACTTGAGAAACCAAATTGTGAGGAAGCATGAGCAATATCAAGGCTACAAGTCCATCTCCAAAGACCTGAATGTTCCTGTGGCTACCGTGCGCAGTGTCATCAAGAGGTTTAAAGCCGATGGCACTGTGGCTAACCTCCCTAGATGTGGACGGAAAAGAAAAATTGACGAGAGATTTCAACGCAAGATTGTGCAGATGGTGGATAAAGAACCTCGACTAACATGCAAACAAGTTTAAGCTGCCCTGCAGTCCGAGGGTGCAACAGTGTCAACCCGTACTATCCGTCGGTGTCTGAATGAAAAGGGACTGTATGGTAGGATACCCAGGAAGACCCCACTTCTTACCCGAGACATAAAAAATCCAGCCTGGATTTTTCCAAAACTTACCTGAGAAAGCCTAAAACGTTTTGGAAGAATGTTCTCTGGTCCGATGAGACAAAATTACAGCTTTTTGGGCAAAGGCATCAACATAGGTTTTACAGGAGAAAAAAAAGAGGCATTCAAAGAAAAGAACACGGTCCCTAAAGTCAAACATGGCGGAGGTTCCCTGATGTTTTGGGGTTGTTTTGCTGCACTGGCACTGGACTGCTTGACCGTGTGCATGGCATTATGAAGTCTGAAGACCACCAACAAATTTTGCAGCATAATGTAGGGCCCAGTGTGAGAAACCTGGGTCTCCCTCAGAGGTCATGGGTCTTCCAGCAGGACAATGACCCAAAACACACTTCAAAAAGCACTAGAAAATGGTTTGAGAAAAAGCACTGGAGACTTCTAAGGTGGCCAGCAATGAGTCCAGACCTGAATCCCATACAGAACCATTGGAGAGATCTAAAAATGGCAGTTTGGAGAAGGCACCTTTCAAATACCAGGGACCTGGAGCAGTTTGCCAAAGAAGAATTGTCTAAAATTCCAGCAGAGCATTGCAAGAAACTCATTGATGGTTACTGGAAGTGGAAGCGGTTGATCGCAGTTATTTAGGCTAAAGGTTGTGCAACCAAGTATTAGGCTGAGGGTGCCAATACTTTTGTCTGGCCCATTTTTGGAGTTTTGTGTAAAATGATCAATGTTTTGCTTTTTGCTTCATTCTCTTTTGTGTTTTTTCATTGAAGACAAATTAAATGAAGATAATAATACCAAAGAATTTGTGATTGCAATCATTTTCAGGAAGAAACTGAGTAATATCTGACAGAATTGCAGGGGTGTCAATACTTTTGGCCACAAGTGTATAATGTGATATACTTAATTTCATGACATATAGAACAATGCCAATAATGGCACTGATCAATATACAGCAGACAGAATGGTGACGGAAATGACTCACTATATTCACACATCATAAAGGTTTGGTGATTTACAGAAGATATCCCAGGCAGTACTGTGTATATTCAAAAGACAGGAAGGGGTTAAAGAGACTATAATGTGATCTCAAACACCATGAGGTGCAACCCTTTTATACAAAAACTACTAGAAAAAGCAGCATCAAAAAACTTACCATCAATGCCATAGACAAAAAACAATACTGCACTGCAGGACGCAGTCAGACCACACTTGTGTAGCAAGCCCATATGCAGGCTAATGAATCACCTCAACCAAGGTATGGGAGGTGACTTGCCATGCACACTAAGGGCCTGCTTAGGGCACCATTCACACTGATACATATGGTGCAGAGTGTCTGAAAGCTACCCAAGCTCTGCTGCCTTAGGCTGGTTTCACACTACGATTTGTCTAAATCCGATGCTGTCCGATGAAAATCGGACAGCATCGGATCCGAATTTGGCCCCATGCAGTCCTATGGGCATCGGACCGAATCGGATGTGCACTAAATGCCATCCGATTTGGTCCGATCCGAGTATGTCCGATGTTTTTATCGGTGCAAAAATCGGAGCCTGATGCACCGATTTTTTAGCACCGAAAATAAAATCTGACAGACTCGGATCGGACCAAATCGGATGGCATTTAGTGCACATCCGATCCGACCCGATCCCTATAACATGGGGCCTATGGAGCAGGGTCCGAGGAAACATCTGATGTTTCCTCGGACCCGATGTTAGTGTACTGAGCATGCTCAGTACATGCTCAGTACACTAAACCTATTGTGTGCCGCCTAATTTAACTTCTGCAATGTATATACATACATTGCAGAAGTTAAATATAAGTTAAAACAAGTGTTTAAAATAAAAAATCTTTATTCTCACCTGCCAGCGCTCCCTCGGCGTCTCCAGCTGCAGCCGCTCGGTAACAGGACCTGTGATGATGTCAGAACCCGATCAGCTGATCGGAGAGGGACAGGAGAGCGGATAGGAGAGCGGACAGGAGAGCGGACAGGAGAGCGGACAGGAGAGCGGACAGGAGAGCGGACAAGAGAGCGGACAAGAGAGCGGACAAGAGAGCGGACAAGAGAGAGACAGAGAGCGGACAAGAGAGCGGACAGGAGGGGGGCATATGAGAGGGCACAGCAGGGGACAGTAGGGAAAGAGTAGGGGGACACTAGGGCAAAACAGGGGGGCCGCAGGGAGGCAGCAAGATGACAGGAGGGAGAGGAGGGGGAGCTACGTGACAGCGCAAACTGATCCTGCAAAAAGTAGGATTCGGATGCCTATTTGGCATCCGATTGCAGAGATCAATTTGGATCCGATGCTGTCCGATTTATATCGGACAGCATCGGATTTAGAGAAATCGTAATGTGAAAGTAGCCTTAGCTATGGGCTGCACAGTACAAAGTTTCTGCACCACTAGATGAATGACGCCCCCTAGGGGCCCAACTACACCCTGAAATGAATAAAAAAATGCAGAAAAGTTTTCTGTATGATGAACAAAAAACCTTTATAGATGAGCTATTGGTTCATGTGTTGGCCAAGACACAACCCTTTTATACAAATGACTTCCATTGGTGCCAAAATCAGTCCATAAATGATCTAATGTTGTCTACTCTAAAGGAAAGAGCAACAATTACTTTAATTGATGGCAGAATGTAAGTTACATGCTTGAAAACTTCAAAATGTGGTAGTGCCTACACAGTGTGTAGGGTGCAGGAGGGGGGGGGTGTGTGTGTTTATGTAGCAGAGTTATGTGCTTCATGTAGAAGGGCTGTGAATGTGTTCATTGGCAGGTTTTTAATGCAATCAATAATTGGATTCTGAAGGGATCTCATTAACTATAATATGATCCACTATTGTTTACTTTTTACAAGGTAACATAGTACAGTACCGCTAGGCTATTCTATTCTAAATATAAAACATTTTTTTTTAAATGTGAATGTTTATCCATATGACAGGACTACACAGCAGTTGTCGTCTCTAATGCAGGCAAGAGTCATAGATTTGAGTCTAACAAAACTCAGATACTGCAGGCAAAGATTTGTACAGCCTAGTAATGACAAGAAATTGGTAAACCCATTATTCCCAATTTACCTTTGTACTTGGAACAGTGCCAGTCATCACTTTAAAACAACCTACAAGTGGTATTTAATATTTTCAAAATTTGAACTATCAATGATATGGTAGAAAGTACACCAAATTTCTTTCCATGATGACCCTTACTACGCGAGTTCAAAGAGTTCATACAGATAGAGATATATGGAGCACCAGCCCTTTTGTGTTGATTGCATTTGTCTCAAGTGCTCACTCAGGATAGCTGTCTTCATATGGTACAATGCCCTTTCATCATAAGATCACGTCCTAATAGGCGTGATCTTCTATTCATGTTGTATTCAGCACCTCCCTGCTCTCCACGGCGCTGCCTGATCTGTAACGATGCGAATCGCGTCATTTCCAGCATTGGGTGACATCAGTACACCCACGCCCCTGTGTACGGCTTCAAGCACCGCATGTGCAATGCGGTGCTTGAAGTCTACAGAGTGGCGCGGGTGTACTGATGTCACCCGATGCTGGAAATGACGCGATTCGCATCGTTACAGATCAGGCAGCGCCATGGAGAGCAGGGAGGTGCTGAATACAACATGAATAGAAGATCACGCCTATTAGGACGTGATCTGATGATGAAGAGGGCCTGCCCTAGGGGCTAAAGAATATAACCCCTGCTAATTAACATCGCTAGTAAGTTATAAAACGTTTTTATCCACTTTCACAGGATGCTTTTCTGAGACAAAAGGAGTGTGGGATTAGTGATACTATGCTGCAGGGACATGATTTTGCTAGCTTAGGTGGTGTTTTAGAGGTGGCAGGATCCATTCAAGCCCCAGTCACACATAACAACGCACCAGCGATTCCGATAACAATACGACCTGGCCGGGATCGCTGGTGCGTCGTTTTCACATCGCTGGTAAGATGTCAAACAGGTATCTCAACAGCGATGTCACCAACGACTTCAGCAACGATCCAGAATTATACCGAGGTCGTTGGGAATTGTCACTCCATAGCGTAGCATTGTCATGGTTCATTATTGTCCCTTTCAAACAAAGCGATGCAGCGCTCCCAGCAGGAGCGCAACGACATAGAAATGACTCAGAGCAGTATGTAACGATCCACAATCTCACAGCAGGGGCCAGATCGTTGGTATGTGTCACACATAACGATATAGCTAGCGGGATAGTTGTTACATCACAAAATCTGTGACGTTACGATCTCGTTAACGATCTTGTTATGTGTGACAGGACCTTTAGGGCTAGCTGACACAATGGGAGGAAACACGCATTACATATTAGAAAAAACTTTTTGACAGTGAGGGTCATCAATGAGTGGAACAGGCGGCCACGAGAGGTGGAGAGTTCTTCTTCAATGCTAGGCCGGCTTCAGACTGCGCTTGAGATCCGATCCGCAGCTGTCCGCTTGAAGCAGACAGCCGCAGACCGGATCAGCACACAGGACCGGGGAGCTATTATGCCCTCCGATCCTGTGTGCAGCCGCACGCAGCTGCAGGCACTGACCGGTTAGGACCGCGGCGCCCGCGGTCCTCACCTATCAGCAGAAGGAACTGCATGCGGCTGCACACAGGATCGGAGGGCATAATAGATCCGGTCTGAGGCTGTCTGCTTCAAGCGGACAGCTACGGATCGGATCTCAAACGCAGTCTGAAGCCGGCCTAAGTCTTCACATTGAGCTGGACAGACATCTATCTGGGATGATTTAGTGAATCCTGCTTTGAGCAAAGGGTTTGATCAGATGATCTGCCAATGCCAACTACATTTTTTTTCATGGCGATTCTGCATGAGTGAGAAGAAAAAAACAAAACAAAAAAAAAACTGCAAAATGCTGCGATTCACAACAAATATCTGATGGCGTGCACCCATTTAAGTCAAAGGAACGTGCAATCAACGAATTCCACTTGAATGTCCAATTTATGCCAACACAGACAATGGAGAAATTAAGTTCTCCATCTTCTCTTCACCTGTGTTCCAGTGAGTGACACTCCGCTCAAATACTAATCAGCCTGTTGCAAGGGTAGTTTGTATAATTGGGACGATTCTCTCACTTGAGAATATATGTTTCTGTGACCACAGCCTTACTAAAAGTATGAAGTTAGAAATCTATTTTGAGTAGCAAAGGCTGTTAGCAGCCAAAATGTTGCCGCGCCATGAGGACAAATAAAGGCCACTTTTTCACTTTATATTGAAGTGTTGCTATCAATTTTTCACTTTATTTTGAGACGCTCAATTTTATACTTGGGCTAGATTCACCCGATGCACTAGTGCACCATTAATGCTGCGCTTTTGGCGGATCAGCTATTGTCCCAGCCAAGTCAATGCATTTCACACCGTACACTTGGCGAGGAACCCCTTTTTGGGTTCATGGACGGATCCTCACAAAGAATGAGCATGTCAATTTGTGCGGTGTTCTCGAGTACGCTTTCTACTCATTCCCCGCAATCCCATGGTGATCCCCAGTGATATCCTCATCCCGGGAGGCTGCAGGACCTGTGAGTTGTATGTTCGGTGCTCAAGGACCTGGAACTGCCCCATGTGGCTGAGTGACGTTACTCAGTCACATGCCCAGGTCCTAGAAACATTGAACATATAACTCACAGGTCCTTCGGCCTCCCGGGATGAGAACATGGCTGGAGATCATGGGATAGCAGAGAGGTAAGTAATTAGCGCAGCAGATAACGCCACACATGCTCACACACACAAGGCTGTGTTTTGTCAGGATGTTTTTGGTGCAGGGTCTGCACCAAAAACGGATCCTCACAAAACAGTCTTAACACTGTGTGTAACCTTACACTGTGCCAAAAGAACAGTGCGATACCTGAGCCTTCATTTTCATAATGCTACTTAGAAATTACCAGACTAATTCTGTAGTCACCTTTAAAGTTATGCTATGCAAGTATAACTAAAGCATATATCAAAGGTTATAAAATGTCATATGGATAGGTCCACGAGTCTCAAACACAAAATAATGTTATCTTGGGCAGTTGAAGACACTTGAAAATATCAGGGGAAATACAAAAAGACCATACTTACACAATGCATGTGGCGCCACTTGGTGGGTTTGATGCGGGGTGCTTCAACCTACTTTACAGGACTCATTTTCATGATACACTGACGGGAATTTTGCTTTCCCCCGTGGAACTGCAACATACCGTAATTAGTGATCACAGCAATGTGGAATTGGGAAATGGATTAGAATGGAAGTATAATTGACCACTAAGTTCACGGTGGGTTTGCTCAGAAGTGAGAATTTTATAAGAAGCATTTCCACTGGAGGAAAGCCAAAAAGGAATAGCTTGATTAAATAAAAAGGGAGTGGTTCATCCAGAAAAGAAATTAAAAACACAATGATGTCTACAACAGGGGAGGCTCATGCTTTCAATTTGGAAGATGTACTTCCTGATGCCTTAGCCGCCAAATGCAATAGTAACATGGTCTGCAAACAGACAAAAAAAAAAAAAAATCAGGCAAGGAACGGTAAGTGAAAACTTGGATATATAGGCTCACAAAATGACAATTAGCTTCCAAAATTATGTAGGACCCAATTCATTATTGCGTTTGGAGAATTTGTCACAAAAATGGATAATAACTGACAAATTGGCTTTTTTTTGTTAAGAATGTTAAAGAGGATCTGTCAGTAGGTTTTGCTACCACATCTGAGATCAGCAATATGTAGGCAGAGAGACCCTGAATCCAATGATGTATCACAAAGAACCACTGCACCCAAAAATCTAAAAATACAATCAAAGTTTTTCATTTTAGCAATGCAGCAAAGCTGAGAAGGCTGCTCCCACCCACACAAAGCCTAGACAGTGAGCTGCTAATCACAGCAGGGGTATGCCAGACTTGGGGTCATGTGTGCATGGCTCATTTGTTTCCCCTTGAGCCCTGCACATAAAAGCTGTCATTTGCATTCAGTCCAAGTCAGACATTGGACCTGTCTGGATCCTACTCATTTAGGTACCAATACACATGGTCAGGTTTTAAATACATCAGATGGGGAATGCTCGGATACGGGTTACCTTGAAGCGGTAGAGCAGCTTAGTATACATTTTTTGCAAAAAACATATCAATCCAATGATGTATCACAAATAACCACTGCACCCAATAATCTAAAAATACAATCAAAGTTTTTCGTTTTAGCAATGCAACAGAGCTGAGAAAGCTGCTCCCACCCACACCAGGCTCTATATACAAAGCCTAGACAGTGAGCTGCTAATCACAGCAGGGGGTGTGCCGTACTTGGGGTCACGTGCTGCGGTGTCCCAGCAATGATAAACTACTGAAACAATATTTCCAGGTAAGCACCACCACAAAATGCTCAAATTTCACAGCAAAAATCATTTTGATTAATCTCTGTTTATTAAGGAAAAGATAAGGTGCATACATCAGAAGTCAAAAGGAATTACAATCATAAGTGAAATACTTGAACAATACCTCAGCCAGATTTAAAGCGAACCTGTCACTCCCACCCCCCGGACATCAAAAGCTAACCTATCCACCTTCTGCAGCACTAAGGCTGCATTCAGAGAAGGTGTCTATACATTTAGCAGCCCTACATATACAGAATGATGCACTTAGATAACATGTATCAGTTACCATGACCGAAGACCGGGAGGCAGGGTTTGCAGCGTCTCTGTGCCGCCCCTGTGTTGTCCATCATCGCTCTGTCACGTCCATTGTGCTATTCCTCCACCCCCTCCACGCTCCGTAACCCGCGCCTGCGTCCTCAGTTAGGTTGCCGGGCATGCGCAGTGTGCGCTGCCCGACAACTTCCTTGTGACTTGGCACCTGCGCAGTCCGCCGACCCCGCAGTGGATTATTCATCATCCTCACTGCGGGGCGGCAAATATGGCGCCTGCGCATTAGCAGCGCTGCTGATCCCCACCTCTCACTGCCTCTCTCCTCCCCACCTCATATAGCCGGGTCCCAAAATAGAAATCGAAACTGAGGACCCGACACGGAGGAGAGAGTGGGGTGGGGATCAGGTGGTGATTAGCAGCGCTGCTAATGCGCAGGTGCCGTATTTGCCACCCCACAGTGAGGATGATGAATAATCCACTGCGGGGCCGGCAAACTGTGCAGGTGCCAAGTCACAAGGAAGTTGTCGGGCAGCGCGCACTGTGCAAGCTCGGCAACCTAACAGAGCGCAGGCACGGGCTACGGAGCGTGGAGGGGGTGGAGGCATCACACAATGGACGTGACAGAGGGATCATGGACAACACAGGCGCGGCACAGAGACGCTGCAAACCCCGCCTCCCAGTCTTCGGTCAGGGTAACTGATAAATGTTATCAAGTGCAACTTTCCGTATATGTAGGGCTGCTAAATAGTATAGACACCTTCTCTGAATGCAGCCTTAGTGCTGAAGAAGGTGGATAGGTTAGCTTTTGATGTCCGGGGATGGGGGTTACAGGTTTGCTTTAAGGTAAATATACTGACTTAACCACTTAAAAGGAAAAACAATCAGAGCGGGCCTAGGCGTCATAATTTGCTAAAGCGACCCCAGGAAGGGCCAGGCGGAACGAACCCAGAACATCGCCAGAGTTCCATACATATGAATCATCGTCGCCAACCCTTCTCGGTAATAATAAAGTACTCCCCTCGTCAACCCCTAGGGATTGGGGCTAGGGAAAACTAAACGTAGGCATGGACAATTGAAAGAATAGGAGGGAAGAAAGAGATTAAAGTGAGAGAAAGGAGAAGAAAAGATGTAAAAAAAAAAAGATAGCCCCTTAGTGGGGAAACAGGGGAGGGGAAAGGGGATGGGGAAAGGGAAGGGGCACTCTCCCTCCGGCACTACCTCCCTACTCCAAAGCATCCAAGAAGTTACTCTCTTACAGGAAGCAGTCTCTAAAATTTGGGGGATCCCTAAAGAGGATCCACTCCATCCAAACCAAGAGAATTTATCTAAAGAGTCAGAGGGGCTTCAGCAGCTAGCTCCTCCATTCTGAAAATTTATGTCATTTCTGTGTACCATTCAATGATAGGAGGGACTTGAGTGGACTTCAAATATCTTGGGATTACAGAGCGAGCTGCAGACATGCAAAAACGGAGAATGTCTTTCTTGTGAAATTTTATCGACTGGGGAAAAAATGGATAGCAACGCTATCTCCAAACTGCCTATCACCTGTCTACCTGTTATCAAATTGTAGTTGGAAACACCAGACATCAAAATTTCTGGATCTCTGTGCAACTCCACCAAATTTGGAGCATCGTGCCTTTTACCTTACCACAGCGCCAACATGTCACAGAGGCCGAAGATAAAGCAGCATGTAAATTAGGTGAGCATAAATACCATCTAGCTATAAATTTTATAGTTTTTTTTCCTGTGCTGCGCAGGTGTTGGCCATTTTTTGCGTGAAAAGACAACATTTTTCTCAATCGGCCTCAGAGATTTCATCTGTCAATTCTCTTTGCCACATTCTTTGAAAGTGGCGCTTCCCCTTACCTTTTGTTTTCATAATACCACCATACAGGGCAGACATCCTGTGGCTCGGGGGCAGTTTGGGGCAAGTCCAGCAGAAAGACACTTTCTAACGGAGTTGGATCTGTCCTGACCCGGCAGCCAATTCCGCCGATGACAAGAAGGGACCCATGTTGTGCAAATTCCAATCATCTTAAAGGTGTGGCCGGGTATTTTGACTAACTCCTTGAATACAGGAAGCCGCCCATGGAGGAGCGTCTGGCCTACTTGGGTATCTTCCACTCTCGACCAACATAAGGACTGCCTGTTTTGGCCCAGTGGAAAGGCCAGATTAGAAAATAGAGGCGTAAGTGGACTAAGGCCCCTTTCACATCAGCGGTAATCGCTGATAGCGCCAGTTGCAGTGAAAAAAACGCAACTGAGGCGATAACCGCATAACGGCCGCACTTGCGGTTCACCTGCGGCAAGCCCCATGCAATGTCTATGGGGCTTGCAGCAGGTGCGGTACAGTTGCGATCTTGGCACTTGCGGCAGATGTGGCCGCGAAAACAACGCGGTCAGCCCCATAGAAATTGCATGGGGCTTGCCGCAGGTGAACCGCAAGTGCGGACCGTTATGCGGTAATCGCGGGAGTTGCATTTTTTTCACCACAACTGCCGCGATCAGCGATTACCTCTGATGTGAAAGCAGCCTAAGGGCCCTTTCACATCAGCGTTTTTTTCAAATCGCGGCAGATGTGGAATAAATGTACCTGTGGGGTGAAGGTGCTCACTACACCCCTAGATGAATTCCTCGAGAAGTGTGATTTCCTAATGTGGTGACTTATGGGGGTTTTCCTCTATTTAGGCACTTCAGAGGGCTTTGCAAACATTGCGTCTGCCATCTATTCCAGCTAATTTTGTGCTTCAAGATTTAAATAGCGCACCCAATCAGTAGTTTTCCAGCACATATGGGGAATCCCTGTACTCAGGACAAATTGCACAACAAATTGCATGGTCCATTTTCTCCTGTTTCTGCTGTGAAAAGATTCTATGATGAGATCCTATGTAGAAAGAAAAGGGAGGAGGGGTGGAGCTCTGGCTCTAGCCCCTCCCACCATCATAGAATCTCATCAGTAACAGCTGCCATCTCTTTTCTGATAGATATATTATAACATTACTGATTTCCATGAGTACTATTGCTCTATAAAAGTTAAAATGCCAAAAACGCTCTAATAGTTTGGGGTGCCATGTCACATTGGCAGAGCCTATGAGGTGCCAGAAAAGCACAAGTGACCCCACTTTACAAACTGCACTCCTGATTAATTCATTTAGGGGTGCAATGAGCATATTGAAACCATTGGATGGTAAAGAAAAAATAATTTTTCACCACAAATAGTTATTTCAGATTTTACATTTTCATATTGGGAAATTAGTAAAAATGGCAACAACACTTGGCACACAATTTCTGAATGCGGCAATCCCCCACATGTGGCTAAACAGTCTGCTTAGCCACACGGTGAGACTCAGGAGGGAAGGACCGCTGTGTGACTCTTGGATAACAGATTTTCCTAGAATAGTTTACAGGCTCTATTTGCCCAGCCCCTAAGTGCCTAAACCCCTCTGGGAATTTATGTACAGGTGTAGTGATTATTTTAATTCCATGGGCAATTGTAAATCTGCCATCGTAGTGTCTAACACACTGCCCATACATTGTGCCCAGCTGGAGCTCCTGGATACCTGAACCCCATAAATAAAGCAGGCTCTCCTCACCACAGTAATGCCAGTCATGTGAATGCCAAATGTGGTTTAGGTACACTGACGCTCAGAAGGAAGGGGCTATTTGGATGTGCAGATTTTGCGGAGCTTTTTCTAGAAGGCGAGGAGCCATAGCGCTTTTACAGAACCCGTGTGGTACCAGTAAGGTGAAACTCCCCTATATTTCCATTGATGGGTGACAAAAAAAAACGCTTTTTTTTTTTTCATTTGGCATCGTTTTTTGTTTGCCACATTTTTTATTTCTTTTGTTAAATTGTCAACTGAAGGAGTTATATAGAGTGACAGTTTTATAACTTGGGTTGTATGGCAACGGCAATACCAAATACTTTTTTTTGTTCATCTCTGATTTTACATAAATATGTGATTAGTGGTATTACATTTTTTTTTGTCATTTTTATTGTTCTTTATGTTATTTATTTTTCAAAAGATTAACTTTTTTTTTACCTAGCCCCTCTACAGGGTTTTAAGTTATTACTCCGTTTCCTGGAGTAATGCATACGGCCTTTTAGACCATGCTCACGGGTTGTCATGGCAACGATCGTCAGCCCATGATTGCACTGAGGTGGTGCTGATAGCGTTAGGAGAGATAGGTAGCACACACCCTCCTACATGCTGTGATCACAATTGATCACAGCATTAAGGGGGTTAACCCCTTCAGGACCCAGCCTATTCTGACCCTAAAGCAGGGTGGATAAAAATCAATGTTTAAAAAAAAAATAAAAAAAAATAAAAAAAAAAAAAAAAATAAAAAAATCGGATTTTTTTTTTATTTAAATCGGATTTTTTTCAATAAACTGCTTTTTGAGGAAAATATTTTACCATCCAAAGGTTCTTCCATCATGAGATAAAGCTGAGTTGTTTAACTCAGTAGAATAAAGGTTGTATATGTGTAACATTCACAATGCCATGCTCTTCCAGAGGTTTCTGTAGGATTAGTGGGCAGTTTCTCTCCTATATTATCACAGACGCTCGCTTTACTTACGCAGTTCTCAAAACTGAATTGACTCCGCAGAGGTTCCAGCCTCTTCTTCACGGCAAAAATGTTACAACATGAACAGAGCTCAGAAAAAGACCTTAATCCTATTGTTCTACAAACCTATGAATACAGAATCAACCCCTTTAGTGCCAAGTCCAAGAAGTTAGACAATATGTTTCTGATTGTTTGGAGTGGAATAGATCTGCACAACACAAGAAGAATGAGAATCTAAGTGTGAGGAGGAGGAAGGGCAAGCAGACAAGAAAATGAAAGTGAAACTTTGAGCACAATACTGCAGCATAGCCACAGACAGACAAGTCTGGATCTGTTTGTGTGTACGATCTGAGGTTTATTACATTCTTTCCTTATAATGGCAGCAGGCCGTAAAAGAGACCCAGTTTGGGAATATTTTAATGAAGCTCCTTCGCCTATCGGTAAGGCAGGCATGCGTGCAAAATGCAAACGATGCAACAAAGAGATGCAAGGCCTGGTGGCGCGAATGAGGCAACATCATGAGAAGTGCGGTGATGAAGATGACCAAAGAAACACTTCTGAACAGGCAGGATCTTCAGGTTGGTAAACATTTTTATTGAATCCTATTTCTAAAGACTGAACTGTCATGTGTGAGAAAAATTATATTTCTTATTATTACTGCATGTTACTGTCATTTGGTACAGTTATGAAGAAAAACAAATATTCCTTTTGGGGCAGGGGCAGTGATGTGTTGTGTACAATAAGCAGAAATTGTATAATAAACAATAAAATAACAGCATTGACTTTTTTTGTTTAGGGGAATTCATGGATTCTGGAAACTATCCACCTCCAAGATCACCATCATCCTGTTCTACAGTTTCAGAGTTATCCATCCAGGATAGTGCTTCATTAGCAGCGGCATCATCATCAGACACCCACAGCCACATATCACCATCAACCAAAAGGAAGAAAAAACCATTACCTCCTGGAACCACCATAGATAGGTTTGTGATAAGAACTAGCAGATTAGAAAAAGAGTTGATTGATGAAAAAATTGCCCAGTTTATTTATGCAACAAACTCTTCTTTCTGTCTGACTGAGAACCCACATTTCATTAATATGGTTCAGTCACTGAGACCAGGATACAGTCCACCCAGCAGAGCTGATGTTGCAGGGAAACTGCTGGATCAAGTGTATGACAGAGAAATGGAGCAATGTGCAACAGCTCTGGAGGGTAAAATTGTTAACCTAAGTATTGATGGGTGGAGTAATGTCCACAATGATCCTATTGTATGTGCTTGTATAACAACAGAAGAAGGTAAAGCCTTCCTTGCACAAACAACTGATACGTCAGGAAATGCACACACAGCAGAATACTTACAAGAAGTGGCAATAAAAGCTATAACGACGTGAACAAAAATTCAAATGTCTAGTACGCAGTTTGGTCACTGACAATGCTGCAAACGTATCCAATATGAGAAGAGATTTAGAAGAGCAGGGAGGGAATACAAAGCTGCTAATAACATATGGTTGCAGTGCTCATTTGCTGCACCTCTTAGCCAAAGACTTAAGTGTTCCAGAAATAAAGGCTAATGTTGTTGAAATGGTGGACTGTTTTGAGCAGTATATCAAAAACTGGCCTATTCTGATGACACTTTGTGAAGAAAATCGAGATAAAATAGATGGCACTGTCACGGCCAAAATGCTCAAAATTGGGCTTAAGAGAAATGTTGAACATATGCTGAGCTTCCTGAAACCCATCTCTCAAGCTTTAAACAAAATACAGAAAAATAGCTGTTTTATTGCGGATGCTGTTGAAATTTGCAAGGAACTGAGTGAACACTTAAAAACAGAACTACACATGGACAGAATTAAATTACAAGCAGTAAACAAACGAATGGGACAAGCACTGACTCCAGCTCATTTTTTGGCAAATATTGTCAATATCCAATATCAGGGTCAAAACCTAAGTGCTGAGGAAGAGGAGTTAGCTATGACATGGGTATCCAGCAAACATCCATCTTTAATGCCAACTATAATAAACTTCAGAGCTAAGGGGGAACCATTCAAGAAATATATGTTTGCTGAAGATATTTTAAGGAAGGTCACACCAGTAAACTGGTGGAAGTCACTTAAGCGCTTGGATTTAGAAACTGTTCAAGTAATGATTTCACTTTTAACAGCAGTAGCTTCTTCTGCAGGCGTTGAAAGAATATTCTCTTCCTTTGGACTCATTCATTCTAAATTGAGAAATCGGTTGGGACCCAATAAAGCAGGAAAGCTTGTTTTTCTTTTCCAGATTATGAATAGGAACAAAGAAGAAGAAGATGATGTGAAGATGACGACAAGTGAGCTACAGAGGACAGCAGGGACAGTAGTATTTAAGTTTTTCATGTGTCGGCTGGGCTGACAGTCTAAGTTTCTTATAATACATATATATTTTGATTAGCCAAATTAGTTAACAAACATGGATGTTTGTTTAAGCAAATAACTTATGCTGTAATGTTGTTATTGTTTCAGTTGAATAAATCTATTTAAATTGTTATTAAGGTCAGGATTATTTTTCTCCTTCCTAAGTACAACAGAACAGTGGTGTCCAAATATGAATGATTAACCCATTAAACTGGGGAGAAAAAAGGAATATAAAAAGTGATTCTAAAAATCTTCATCTACTTGCATGTTAAAGTAGCAAGAACTAGTTTAGGTAGAAACTTTGATTTAAATCACTGATTTAAATCAAGCCTTACTGACTAGTGATTTAAATCGTGATTTAAATCAGTTAGATTTAAATCAAATCCACCCTGCCCTAAAGACCTTGGCATTTTTTTATTTTATTTTTTCATATTTGCGGATCAATTTGGGAAGCACCTGGGGGTTCAAAGTGCTCACTATGCATCTAGATACGTTCCTTGGGGGGTCTAGTTTCCAAAATGGGGTCACTTGTAAGTGAACTTCAATGGTTAGGCACACAGGGACTTTCCATACGCGACATGGAGTCCGCTAATAATTAGAGCCAATTTTCCATTCAACTTGTTAGCGGACACCATGTCGCGTATGGAGTGCTCCTGTGTGCCACCAGCGCAAGGGCAACTGGAAGAGTTGGGGTACAGCACCAGAGAATGGCGCCTCTAATGTGCTATTTTCTGGGGTGGCTGTGGGTTGCAATTTGCAGCATGGGGGGGCCTCAACATTTGGGTCTCTCCACAATGAGGATTGCTGCCCCCCAACTGCAAAGTTGTACCTGGGTGGCAACCAAAAATACAGCGAAGCTTTCTTTTTTTTTTCTAGGAAAAAAATTCCAGAAAAAAAAATGGCGTGGGGCTCCACCATATTTTTGGTCCAGCCAGGTACAACTTGGCAGCTGGGGGCAGGAATCCGCAGCATGGAGAGGCCCAAGTGTTCTGGGCCCCCCATGCTGCGAATTGCAGCCCGCAGCCGCCCCAGAAAATGGTGCATTCATTGAAGTGCCATTTTCTGGCACTGTACCCAGACTCTTCCAGTTGCCCTGGTGCCGGTGGCAAACTTGGTAATACAGGGGTTAAGGCCAGCTTTTTATTGGCAGCTAGCACCAAGGCCGAGATTCATAATATAGAGCCAATGTTAGACCCGCCATTAGGAATCTCTGGTAAATAGTCAGAAAATACACAGAGAAAAATCTTTTTATTTGAAAAAAAAAAAAAAAAAAAAAAAAACCACAAACAAAATTCTGACTCCATCTTTATTATAAAGATCCGACGTAGTCCACAAGGAAGGTCCCACGACGCTCGATCGCCTCCGACGTAGTCCACAACGAAGGTCCCACGATGCTCGATCACCTCTGCTACATCCAGAGACTGCAGCAAGGGATCAAGTGTCCTCTTGTTGTAGTCTCTGGGGTCAGAGTCATGGTGCACGGTACGGCAGATCATTGCCATACAGTGCACCATGACTGACCCCAGTGACTACAACAAGAGGACACTTAATCCCTTGTTGTAGTCTCTGGGGTCACAGTCATGAAGTACTGTATGGCAATTATCTGCCGTACCGTGCTTTATGACTGTGACCCCAGAGACTACAACAAGGGATCAAGTGTCCTCTTGTTGTAGTCACTGGGGTCAGTCATGGTGCACTGTATGGCAATGATTCAATTATGAATAAGCTGGGGTTGTATTGTAGTGAACAACCCCTTTAATATGAGCAATTACTCTGCTATCATTTTTTTGTTAAAATTCTTCATCTTTAATAACTTAAAATGTTTACATCTGGATTTGTCTTCCTGAACAATTGCCGACACCCTCTCAATATCACAAAGCAGCCAATACAAACATCCATCCCCCATCAAGAGGCTTCTAGAGTAAGTAAAGGCAGTGGTTTTGGGATTAGGCATTTGCAGCAAGTAATGTCTTTCAATCTATACAGATCGCTAGTCAGCAAAAACCAGCTGTTATCACTAACTGGACATTGCATTTTTCCAAGAATGTGTCCAAATCTGATGATAACATTCCAAAACCAAGAAGCTCTGACTCACTGTATTATAAAGCCAGTTAATTAGCAACAATTTATCGTTCTCTCACCACTTATATTTATTTTTATTCATACCCTCATACAAATATTTGTTAGGCTGTGTTCACATGCCATGTAATTTTCGTGTTTTTTTACGTGTGCTTTTCCCACAAAAGCGCATCTGCGTTTCCCGGCAAAGTGAATGGAAAGACACTCTTGCTGTTCAGACCCTGCACTTTTTTCGCCCGCACTTTTGAAGGAGAAAGCGCACACATGAAAAGAATGAACATGTTAATTCCTTGCGCTTAATAGCACACACTTTCACTCTCTTAGTGTATGTAGATACACTACCTTGGCCATGTCCACTTTGCGCTTTTTGATACTCCAGTAACGTTGCAGCTCTGAAATATTGCAAAACTGGTGGCAAATGGCATCTTGGCAGCTTCACGCTTGATTTTCCTTAATTCATGGGCAGTTATTTTGCGCCTTTTTTGCCCAACACGCTTCTTGCGACCCTGTTGGCCATTTGCCATGAAAAGCTTGACTGTTCGGTGATCACGCTTCAAAAGTTTGGCAATTTCAAGACTGCTGCATCCCTCTGCAAGACCTCTCACAATTTTGGACTTTTCAGAGCCCATCAAATCTCACTTCTGACCCATTTTGCCAAAGGAAAGGAAGTTGCCTAATAATTAAGCACACCTTATATAGGGTGTTGATGTCATTAGACCACACCCCTCCTCATTACAGCGATGCACATCACCTGATTTACTTAATTGGTAGTTGGCTCTCAAGCCTATACAGCTTGGAGTAGGACAACATGTATAAAAAGTATCATGTGATAAAAATACTCATTTGCCTTTAATTCTGCACACAGTGTAGTGTGTATGTATATTTTTATACAGTGTTGGCCAAAAGTATTGACACCCCTGCAATTCTGTCAGATTGCAATCATTTTCAGGAAGAAACTGAGTATTATCACAAATTATTCGGTATTATTATCTTCATTTAATTTGTCTTCAATGAAAAAACACAAAAAGAACTGTCCTAAAACCAAATTGGATATAATTCCACACCAAACATAAAAAAGGGGGTGGACAAAAGTATTGGCACTGTTAGAAAAATCATGTGATGCTTCTCTAATTTGTGGAATTAACAGCACCTGTAACTTACCTGTGGCACCTAACAGCTGTTGGCAATAACTAAATCACACTTGCAGCCAGTTGACATGGATTAAAGTTGACTCAACCTCTGTCCTGTGTCCTTGTGTGTACCACATGGAGCATGGAGAAAAGAAAGACGACCAAAGAAATGTCTGAGGACTTGAGAAACCAAATTGTAAGGAAGCAGGAGCAATCTCAAGGCTACAAGTCCATCTCCAAAGACCTGAATGTTCCTGTGTCTACCGTGCGCAGTGTCATCAAGAAGTTTAAAGCCCATGGCACTGTGGCTAACCTCCCTAGATGTGGATGGAAAAGAAAAATTGACGAGAGATTTCAACGCAAGATTGTGTGGATGGTGGATAAAGAGCCTCGACTAACATCCAAACAAGTTCAAGCTGCACTGCAGTCTGAGTGTACAACAGTGTCAACCCGTACTATCCGTCGGCGTCTGAATGAAAAGGGACTATATGGTAGGATAACCAGGAAGACCCCACTTCCTACCCCGAGACATAAAAAAAGCCAGGCTGGAGTTTGCCAAAACTTACCTGAGAAAGCCTAGAACGTTTTGGAAGAATGTTCTCTGGTCAGATGAGACAAAAGTACAGCTTTTTGGGCAAAGGCATCAACAGAGTTTACAGGAGAAAAAAAAAAAGAGGCATTCAAAGAAAAGAACACGGTCCCTACAGTCAAACATGGCGGAGGTTCCCTGATGCTTTGCTGCCTCTGGCACTGGACTGCTTGACCGTGTGCATGGCATTATGAAGTCTGAAGACTACTAACAAATTTTGCAGCATAACGTAGGGCCCAGTGTGAGAAAGCTGGGTCTCCCTCAGAAGTCATGGGTCTTCCAGCAGGACAATGACCCAAAACACACTTCAAAAAGCACTAGAAAATGGTTTGAGAGAAAGCACTGAAGACTTTTAAGGTGGCCAGCAATGAGTCCAGACCTGAATGCCATAGAATACCTGTGGACAGATCTAAAAATGCCAGTTTGGAGAAGGCACCCTTCAAATATCAGGGAACTGGAGCAGTTTGCAAAAGAAGAATGGTCTAAAATTCCAGCAGAGCATTGTAAGAAACTCATTGATGGTTACTGGAAGCGGTTGATCGCAGTTATTTTGGTTAAAGGTTGTGCAACCGAGTATTAGGCTGAGGGTGCCAATACTTTTGTCTGGCCCATTTTTGGTGTTTTGTTTGAAATGATCAATGTTTTGCTTTTTGCTTCATTCTCTTTTGTGTTTTTTCATTTAAGACAAATTAAATGAAGATAATAATACCAAAGAATTTGTGATTGCAATCATTTTCAGGAAGAAACTGAGTATTATCTGACAGAATTGCAGGGGTGTCAATACTTTTTCCCACAACTGTAAATGCCCCTCATTCATGATAAAATATAATTGCAGTGTGTACTTTTGACGATACTCATAACTTGTATACATACACACACACACAAACACACGTATGTATGCATGTACAGTACAGACCAAATGTTTGGACACACCTTCTCAGAGTTTTCTTTCATTTTCATGACTATGAAAATTGAGATTCACACTGAAGGCATCGAAAACATGTGGAATTATATACTTAACAAAAAAGTAAGAAACAACTGAAAAGGTGGGATTATATTCTAGGTTCTTCAAAGTAGCCACCTTTTGCTTTGATTACGGCTTTACACACTCTTGGCATTCTCTTGATGAGCTTCAAGAGGTAGTCACCGAAAATGGTTTTCACTTCACAGGTGTGCCCAGTCAGGTTTAACAAGTGGGATTTCTTGCCTTATAAATGGGGTTGGGACCATCAGTTGTGTTGTGCAGAAGTCTGGTGGATACACAGCTGATAGTACAAATTCTAACAGTCTATTCAGTAGGACTATGGCAAGAAAAAAGCAGCTAAGTAAAGAAAAACAAGTGGCCATCATTACTTTAAGAAATGAAGGTCAGTCAGTCCGAAAAGTTGGGAAAAGTTTGAAAGTGTCCCCAAGTGCAGTTGCAAAAACCATCAAGCGCTACAAAGAAACTAGCTCACATGAGGACAGCCCCAGGAAGCCCAAGAGTCACCTCTGCTGAGGAGGATAAGTTCATACGAGTCACCAGCCTCAGAAATCACAATAACAGCAGCTCAGATTAGAGACTAGGTCAACACCACACAGAGTTCTAGCAGTAGACACATCTCTACAACAACTGTTAAGAGAAGACTTTGTGCAGCAGGCCTTCATGGTAAAATAGCTGCTAGGAAACCACTGCTAAGGACAGGCAACAAGCAGAAGAGACTTGTTTGGGCTACAGAACACAAGGAATGGACATTAGACCAGTGGAAATCTGTGCTCTGATTAGTCCAAATTTAAGATCTTTGGTTCCAACGACCGTGTCTTTTTGCGACGCAGAAAAAGTGAACGGATGGACTCTACATGCCTGGTTCCCGCCGTGAAGCATGGAGGAGGTGGTGTGATTGTGTGGGGGTGCTTTGCTGGTGACACGGTTGGGGATTCATTAAAAATTGAAGGCATACTGAACCAGCATGGCTTCCACAGCATCTTGCAATGGCATGCTATTCCATCCGGTTTGCGTTTAGTTGGACCATCATTTATTTTTCAGCAGGACAATGACCCGAAAACACAATTCCAGCCTGTTAAAGGCTATTTGACCAAGAAGGAGAGTGATGGGGTGCTACGCCAGATGACCTGGCCTCCACAGTCACCAGACCTGAACCCAATCGATATGGTTTGAGGTTTGCTGGACCGCAGAGTGAAGGCAAAAGGGCCAACAAGTGCGAAGAATCTCTGGGAATTATTTCAAGACTGTTGGAAGACCATTTCCGGTGACTACTTCTTGAAGCTCATCAAGAGAATGCCAAGAGTGTGCAAAGCAGTAATCAAAGCAAAAGGTGGCTACTTTTAAGAAACTAAAATATAAGACATATTTTCAGTTGTTGCACACTTTTTTGTTAAGTATATCATTTCACGTGTTAATTCATAGTTTTGATGTCTTCAGTGTGAATCTACAATTTTCATAGTCATGAAAATAATGAAAACTCTTTGAATGAGAAGGTGTGTCCAAACTTTGAGATATATATAGATATATATATATATACATATATATATATACATATATATACACACACACACACACACACACACACAGTTTATACCAGACGTTTACATACACTATATAAAAATACACCCATATGTTTTTCTCACTATCTGAGATAAAATCAGAATAGACCTTTCCCATTTCGGGTCGATTGTAATTACCATAATTATTCATGTAAAGTCACAAGTTTACATACAATTATTTGGTACCTTTGCCCTCAAACTGTAAGATTTGAGTCTAACGTTTTGGAAATCCTTCGACAAGCTTCATACAATACTTGGTAGGAATTTGGAAACATTCTTCCTAACAGAACTGGTGTAACGGAGCTATGTTTGTAGGTCGCCTTGCTCGCACCTGCCTTTTCAGCTTTGCCCATAAATTTTCAATGGGATTGAGATCAGGGTTTTGTGATGGTCACTCCAAAATATTGACTTTATTATCCTTAGGCCACTTTGTAAGCAGTTTGGCAGTATGTTTCAGGTCATTGTCAATTTGGAAGATCCATTTCCACCCAAGATTTAAGTATGTGGCTGATGTCTGGAAATGTTGCTTCAGTATTGCCACATAGATGGCATCATGAGGAAAGTAAACTATTTTGTGAAGTATTTACAGTCCAAGTATAGAAAACAAATAGGCGGCACTCACCGTGTGTTCGTAGGTGCTTTCTTTATTGAAGAGGTGCGGGGAGGGGGTGCATGAAGGTACAGACGACAGGTCCTGTTTCGCGGTTTGCCCGCTTCTACAGAGACCTGTAGAAGCTGGCAAACCGCGAAACAGGACCTGTCGTCTGTACCTTCATGCACCCCCTCCCCGCACCTCTTCAATAAAGAAAGCACCTACGAACACACGGTGAGTGCCGCCTATTTGTTTTCTATACTTGGACTGTAAATGCTTGACTGGCTGATGCAGGCGTAGCACCACCAGGTGGCTGGGGATAAGACAGCGGTCTGTCTTTATGGAGAAATAAGAAAGACCAATAGCCCTGAAGGTGCCCGGTGCCCCTACCTTTCTATACATATTTTGTGAAGTACACCAGTTCCTACTGCAGCAAAACAACCCCACAAAATGATGCTGCCACCCCAGTGTTTCACAGTTGGGATGCTGTTCTTAGGCTTACAAGCTTCTTCATTTTTCCACCAAGTGTAATGATAGTCATTACAGTCAAACAGTTCAATTTTAGTTTCGTCAGACAACAAGACAGTCTCCAAAAAATGTTGTTCCTGTGTGCATTTGCAAAAATGAATCTGGCTTTTTTATGTTTCTTTTGGACTAATGGCTTCTTCCTAACAAAGTGGTATTTCAGCGATGTTGATACAGTACTCATTTCACTGTGGATAATGACACAATCTTACCAGTTTCCACCTAAATATTCACAAGGTCTTTTACTTTTGTTCTTGGATTGATATGCACATGTCGGAGCGAAGCACGTTCATCTCTGGGACACAGAACCCATCTCCTCCTGAGAGGTATGACGGCTGGACATTCTCATCTGGTTTGTACTTGTGTATAATTGTTTATACAGATGAACGAGGCACCTTCAGGTATTTGGAAATTGCACAGAAGGATGAACCAGACTTGTTCAAGTCCACAATTCTCTTCCTGATGTCTTGGCTGACTTTTAGGCTTTCCAATGATGCTACACAAATAAGCTGTGTGTTTCAGGTGTACGTTAAATTACATCCACAGGTGTCTCTCTAAAGAAGTCAAATGCTGCCAATAACCATGACATCAATATATCGGCTGTTCCAAATTGTTTAAGGCATAGTAATCTTAAGGCCAAGCAATACGCTTCAATATCCTTAACGATATCGCTGACGATAGCGATCTTGTGAACGATTTCGCCTATTCACAACATTGAACAAGTATCGCTCTTGGGTTGGGCGAACGATAGCTGCTCGCCACATCGTTGGTGCGTCGGCCACGATATCTATGCGTGTGACAGCTCACCAATGATCTCGAAAGATTGCTGAACGATCTCGTTCACGGGCGATCGCTTGTGTGATCGTTAACGATATTGAAGCGTGTGATATGGCCTTTAGTGTTTGTAAATGTGTG
The DNA here is from genome assembly GCA_033576535.1 of Allobates femoralis. NCBI lineage: Eukaryota > Metazoa > Chordata > Amphibia > Anura > Aromobatidae > Allobates > Allobates femoralis. Next base: position 552,379,410 of record JARQOC010000003.1, read on the forward strand.
ACCATGCAAAAAGTATCGTAATTAGAAATGCTGTAAATAATTCTCTCTCTCATTATTGTGGCATTTGGCAAATATAAATAATTATGGTAATCCTAAATCAACTAAAATGGGAAAAGTTTAGGGTTTCAGGTGATACTTATGGGAAACATAAAACGCTCATGCTGCAGTGATAAATGCCCTACTCTCATGATAAAATTAAGCAGAAGCATTTAATAGAGATTTCCTTATACATATATAACACACTACTCAGTTTTACTGAATAAAATGAATGCCATACATAAACTTAAAAAAAACAATTGTGTAAGGGTAAGTGCACACTGGCCGGGTTTTCGGCGGTTTACCAGTGTAAACCGCCGTTTTGTTTACATTAGTTTTATGTTAATTTATGTTAATCCAAACCGGCGTTTGGATTAACATTAAAACTAATGTAAACAGCCCAAGGCTGTGCACACACCGGCGGTTACCCAGCGTCATCCGTTGCTAACCCGCAGGTTTCCCAGCGGGTTAGCAAAGAATGACCATGTTCTAAAAACCGGCGGTTCTGCAGCGGCTGCAAGCAGAATCATGTGCTGCTTCCAGCCGCTGCAGAATCGCCGCCGAGAACCCGCTGGGCAGCCGCCGGATACCGCCCGCACATACCCGCCAGGAAGCCGGTGGACGGCGCCGGAGCTTCCTGGCGGGTCCCGCCCAGCCGCCGCCGACCAACCCGCCGGGTAATGTGAACTTACCCTTATTGAGCTTTTTTTTTTTTGCCATTTTGTGACATCTCTCCCCCTCCCCCCCACTTTCCAGTACTTCACATGCTAAATAACAGTGTCATTAGAGTGGACAACTCATCCTGCAAAAACCAAGTCCTCATACTGCTATGTGAATGTACAAATATAATAGTTATGGCTTGTGAGGAGGGAAAACAAAGTGAAATGGAAGAAAATCGCCGTGACGGGAAAGTGTTACAAGCAAACTAGTTTTTCTCCGAGATGCAAGAATGTTTTTGGTGCATTCTTGAATTATAATTATGCGGAGAAATGAATAAAAAGTCATTTTCAGTAAATGAGTGTTACACTGGGAAACAGAATTTATCCATGTGTTCATATGACTAACTGAATATATTTTTTTGTTACACAACATCCTTGATGAAACGATAAGATTACAACACATTGTGCTGCTAATAGATTCTAAAGAGGAGAAAAGCTTTATACCATATATGATAGTGTAATTCTATTTTAACCCCTCCATAACCAGGCAAGTTTTCATTTTTGCACTTCTATTTTTCCTTCTTCCCAAACGATAACTTTTTTCCATCTTAACCCATTATCTACCAATGACCTTTTTTTGGGACGCCTAATCTTTTGCTTCAAGCAACTAAGATTTTATAATCAGGTTCAATTTTTTGTGCGGTGTTTGTAAAATGAATGTTTTCAAAACAGGAAATCATGTCATTGTCATTTTTAATTGAATATTCTTCCACCCAGAGAGCTTTCATACACCAATTTTTGGAAACGAAAATTGCTAATTTGGCAAGTAATGGGTTAACCGTCGTTAGTCTTATGAGGTCCTGATTCTTGCAGGAAGAGTACTAGTTTTGCATGACACTATAATAGTCTTTGCAGGAGAACAGGGAAAAAATTCCAAGGGTGATGAAGTTGTAAAAAAAAAAAATAAATAAATAGTTTGTGTAAATGTCATTTGTGAATTAAAAATGACCTGTCAGTATGATTCTGCTGGTCAGTACGATCATCGCGATTCTAATACTTCAATAGTTTTATTTTTATTTAAGTAATATTATTAAAAAATAAATAAATAAAAAAATGTGTTAAATAAATAAAAATTGATTTGACCTGCCATTTTCAGACACCAATATTTTAATTTTTCCCTCAATGGACCTGTGTGAAGACTTTTTGGGGGTACTAATAAAATGATTTAATTACTTACTTTTTTGCCGATGTTACCATGACCAAAAAAAAATGCAAATCTGTCAATTCAATTTTATTCTTCTTTACAGGTTTTACCATGCAGATAAATTGTATCCTTTGGTAGATTAGACCCGGACAGACACAGCAATGCCAAATGCGTTTATTATTTTATTTCTAATGGAGGAAATTGTTTACTTCCACTTTCGTTTCAGTCCCCTTCAGAGACTTGAATCTGTGATTGATTGTTTCTAATGGTGGGTTTACACGCTAGGATATCGTAAACTATATCCTTGGAACGATCATGTGACCGTTCAGACATCGTTATGGCGCAGTCACACACAAGGATATCGTTAACGATATCCTATGCTGCAACGCAACTGTTAAATAGGAGAGGAAGGAGTGAGAGATGTAATAAAGCGGCATGAATAGGAGCCTCTTGAACGATATAGTTCACAAAGGTGTCACACTGAACGATGCTGCTTCCTGAATTGGACGAAGAACGATAGATTTGAGGTCAGGATCTCAAATCTAGGATGAATGATCCAACGATCTTTTCATCCTATATCATTCATTTACACGCAACGACGCCCGAACGATATCTTTTCAACGATCACAAATCTCCGATCATGTAAACCCACCATAAGGCTGCTTTCACATTGCGATTTTTGGAGATCCGTGGCTGTCCGTTGTAAAATGGACAGCTACGGATCCGATTTGGCCCCCATGTATCCTTATGAGCATTGGATTACATCAGATTTGCCCATAATGGCATCCTATTTTTGTAGGATCCGACTGTGTCCGATTTTTTGCTGTGCCCAAAAGCGGAGACTGCACTGATTTTGGGCACAGCGGACCAAATCGGACACAATCTGATCAGACATGATCCGCGCCAATTAACATGCTCAGTACACTAAAACTGCTCTGTACATACATTGTAGAAGTGAAATTAAGTAAAAGCAGGGGATTAAAAAAAAAAATAAATAAATAAATTTAGTCTCACCTTTCCAGTGATCCCCCGTCGCCCCCATCAAGCTCCCAATGGTTACAGGACCTGGCAAGGCATGGTTACCTGATCAGCTGATCAGGTCACGACTGGTTACTGCGGTCATGTGACCAATAACGCTGATCGGGTAACCCCGCCTTGCCAGGTCCTGTAACAGTCCGGAACAAGATGCCGACATGGGGGGAATCGCTGGAAAGGTGAGAATATAATTTTTTTCTTTTTAACCCTTGCTTTTACTTAATTTCACTTATGTATATTCATTGCGGGAGTGAAAGTGCCCCGCAGAGCTCTTTCTGTGTCTGGACCTGTGAAAATCACAGCCCAGGACACAGAAATAGCCTTGAAGTTCACATCCGATCCTGATCCTTTCCTGTCCGTGGGATCCTGCAAAAAGTAGGAAAAAAATTGCGATGTGAAACCAGCCTAATATATACAGCAATAAAAGAGTATTGGTATTGCAGTATAGAGTGTCTCTCTATGAAGCTCAGCCATAGCCTGCTCTTCACTGGAGCATTGTCATGGCAGGTAAAAGGACCTTCTGTAGAGCAACAGTTGCAATGAGACCCATGGGCACCCCACAATCAAGTCAGAGGAATGTGGAGGGTTTGGAGCAAAAGGTGTGTGTAACCATCAATCCCCCTGCACTTCACACTCTAAATGCAGCAGCCAGAGATTGACAGTGTTTAAAGGGTTAACAGAGGGTGGGACTCAATTCCATTCATTGCAACTCAGCGAAAGTTGGGAGCCATATCCAGCTCCGTCCCATCATAGTAGTGACACCCAGGACCCCATTACCAGTGTAATGACAGTCAAAGCTTTTCCACAGAAATCACCCCGAGGCAAAGTACTGAGATCCAGGGGTTCCTACCTCACCCCCATCCAGAACTGCTCTTATACTATGGGCTACTTACAAAAGCCACCAACTGCAGATCAGCTCTTCATAGCCATTTGCTACACCTGTTGCTAGTTCATCAAGGTGGCAGACAGTCGCAGGTCACACATAACGGGCCCGCGAGTCAAATGCATCTACCAAGCTGCAGGCTGGGGACTCCTGATGTAGATGCCTCTGCAGGGTATAAACATACATGGGGACCCGACATTGGAAGTACCAGTACATACAATGTTGGGAAAGGGTTAACCATATATGGAAAATACAGTGCTACTAAAGACTTAAAATTAAGCATCTAGAAAAAAAATTTAAGTTGCTTCTTTTATATACCAAGTACCCAAACAGTAAGCAAAGCAGGAAGAACAGTGCTCAAATGTTACCATTTATCTCTGGCAGGAAACAGGCCAATTGGTCACCATGTCTGACACTAAAGAGATAATGAACATTTCCTTCTAGTTGAATAAAAATACACAATCATAGACAAGAGTAAAAATGTTTTTTTTAAATAAGCAGAAGAGAGTAGCAAATAATTGGTGTCTACGGAAAAATGAGACGGGAAACCACAAACCATCATTTACAGATATGTCAAGAAACAAACTGGTGTATTGTTGGCACCTATAGGATAAAAAGTTGGATGTTCGAGTCCACATTATGACAGTAATATATATCCAACCAGCATAAATTAATAAACATGGTTTTCTTATTTTTTCTCATAACAATACAGTTATTAGAAGACTGTGGTGACCACAATGTAAAGTGTGAACTTGTGCTACTGAAATATAGGGGAGGGACAACCAAAATGAAGCTTTAAATCAATATATAAGTGAAGGGCTCCTGCATATTTCTGTATGTAATGTGTTATGTAACATGTAGGCTGGAATCTGTCTCAAATCATTTGGAAATGGAGCTACAGACTCTGCTTTTAACGCATGAAAGATCAATGTGCATTCAGATCCAGCCACCCCCTCACCTCTATTCACCCTCTATTTCAAGGGTTGGTAATTCCAGTCCTCAAGGGCTGCCAAAAGGTCATGTTTTCAGGATTTCCTTAGTACTGCACAGGTGATAATATAATCACCTGCACTGGTCATTCCAACCCCTGTGCAATACTAAGGAAATCTTGAAAACATGACCTGTTGGCAGCCCTTGAGGCCTGGCGTTCCCCACCCCTGTTCTACGTGCTTAAAAGACTGCACTGAAAAGCACAGGTCAGCAGGCAGAAGAGATCAGTACCACTGTGTGGATGCATACAGAGCGGTGTATGGACACATTGAAAGTCTATGCTACACCATGGAAAATAATGCCAGAATGCGATAGTGATATTTGATTCAGGTGAATACACATGTTGGGGCATTTTAATCCATGGATTTCACCTGCAACAATTCCACTATGGCATCTGTATGTGTTACATTTACATAGAAGATTGGAAGATTTAATTCTTTGCATTTTTTGGCAGATTTCAGTAAAGCCAAATCTTTGGCATAAAAATAAATCACATGTAAAATCCACATGCAGACTTTGGTAACAAGCTCTGTCTCCTCCAATTAAAGAGGGAAATTGTGCCACTATTCTAGATACCAGAAAGTCCTGTATTAAGTTAAAACCAGTCACCCAATTCCTCACACCCAAACTGCAGGCAACAAGCATCAGAGCCTGGGTGCATAAGTGCAGCCAGGTATAGGTTTCTCTGAATTGCTTTGGCATTTAAAAAAAAAAAAATATATACTGTGAAGATCCCTTAGGGGACTATAGTTTGAGAGGTACCAGTATGGCTCTGCCAATAGCTAGCGTCTAACAGCGCCTCTGCAAGTAATTGATAAGTATTTTGCTTCAGCAGACACCTATCAGTCCCCTCTAGCATTATTGAGAAAAGCTGGCTGTGGGGCAGGGAAGTCCAAGCTCATCTTTGACTATGGACCCCAGTTGGTCCATTAAAGGGAACCAGTCATGTCTGACTACTCTGGAGACACAGTATTATGCAACAAGTTAGTTACAAAACTATCTGCTTGTCTTATTGAAAGAGGAGAAAATAACTATACTTTATGGGAGACATCAGCTATCAGTCAGTCATACAGACGTGGCAGCACTACTACAGTTACCACTCACTATACACTGAACATTTTGCGCTGTTCAAACAGTCCCTCATCGCCTTCAAGACTGCACTTGCCACTGCTAAACAAACCTTTTTCTTATCCCTAATAACCTCCCTGTCCCACAATCCCAAGCAACTTTTCAAAACCTTCAATTCCTTACTCCGCCCGCCTGCTCCCCCTCCCTCTCCCCTTATCTCTGCAGAAGACTTTGCCTCCTTCCTCAAAGAAATGATTGACAGAATCAGAGACAGCTTTGATCCACTGTCCCCACAGCCTCCCCTTTCACCTATACTGCCCTCTACTTCAATCAACTGCTTCCCCCTATAACTGAAGACCAGCTCTCCTCCCTCCTGTCAAAATCACACCTCAACACCAGCGCCCACGACCCGCTCCCATCCCACCTCATTCCCAACCTCACCTCCGTTATCATCCCAGCCCTAACTCATCTTTTCAACCTATCACTCACCACCGGCACCTTCCCCTCAGCCTTCAAACACGCCTTGATCACACCCATCCTACAAAAAACCCTCCCTCGATCCCACAACTGTCTCCAACTACCGCCCTATATCCCTCCTCCCTTTCGCCTTTTAAACTACTTGAACAGCATCTCCACTCTGAGCTGTCCTCTCACCTCTCCTCCTGCTCCCTCTTTGACCGGCTGCAATCTGGCTTACGACCCCTCCACTCCACTGAAACAGCCCTGACCAAAGTCACAAATGACCTGCTGACTGCCAAAAGCAAGCGCCACTACTCTGTTCTCCTCCTCCTCGACCTGTCAGCCGCCTTCGACACTGTTGACCACTCCCTTCTACTACAGATCCTGGAATCTCTTGGCATCACGGACCTTGCCCTCTCTTGGATCTCCTCATACTTAACGGACCGCACCTTCAGCGTCACCCACTCCCACACATCCTCCTCGCCCTACCCCCTATCTGTCGGGGTCCCCCAGGGCTCGGTTCTTGGACCATTACTGTTCTCAATCTACACTCTCGGCCTAGGGCAACTCATTGAGTCCCATGGCCTCCAATATCACCTCTACGCCGACGACACCCAAATAAGAATAGTATAATATTTATTCATTTATATAGCGCTATTGATTCCATAGCACTTTACATACATCAGTAATACTGTCTCTCTTAGGATGTTTAGATTGTGAGCTCCCATCAGTATGTCTTTACAATGTGGGAGGAAACCGGAGTGCCCGGAGGAAACCCACGCAAACACGGGGGGAACATACAAACTCCTTGCAGATGTTGTCTACCTGTCTGGTCCTGACATCGCCTCCCTTCTATCCAAAATTCCACACTGCCTGTCCCCCTATCTCATCCTTCTTCTCTGCTCGCTTCCTTAAGCTGAACATGGACAAAACCGAGTTCATAGTCTTCCCCCCAAGACGCTCCCCCTCACTACCTGACCTATCCATCGTCGTCAACGACTGCTCTCTCTCTCTCCAGTCCCCCAAGCCAAGTGCCTCAGGGTTATCCTTGACTCTTCCCTCTCCTTCAAGCCCCACATCCAGGCCCTCGCCACCTCCTGCCGACTCCAGCTCAAAAACATCTATAGGATTCGCACTTTCCTTGACCACGACACTGCTAAAACACTTATTCACGCTCTCATCATCTCCCGTCTCGATTACTGCAACCTCCTGCTCACCGGCCTCCCCAATACCTCCCTTGCACCTCTCCAATCTATCTTGAACTCCGCTGCCCGCCTAATCCATCTGTCTCCCCGCTACTCCCCTGTCTCCCCCCTCTGCCAAGCCCTTCACTGGCTCCCTACTTCCCAGAGATCCCGGTTTAAAACATTAACCATGACATACAAAGCCATCCACAACCTGTCCCCTCCATACATCTCTGACATGGTCTCCCGATACCTACCCTCACATAGCCTGCAATCCTCCCAAAACAGAGGCGTAATTTTCTAGAATGTTTACTACCGCGGGGAGGGAGGCCAAAGCGTCCGTGCACGTGATAAGGACATCGTCAGCATACAGGCTGATGGAGTGTTCCTCTCTTCCAACCAGAATGCCCCTCACCTCAGGGGAGGAAAGGATCTTTTCAGCTAGAGGTTCAATCGCCAGAGCAAATATGACCGGCGAGAGGGGGCAACCCTGGCGGGTGCCATTTGTGATCCGGAAGGCAGGCGAAAGGAATCCGGAGGCAAGGACCCTAGCATTGGGATTCGAGTAGAGGGAGAGGATAGCCGAGAGGAAGGGGCCCGAAAGGCCAAACCTCCGGAGAACGGCTTCCAAATACCCCCAGTGTACCCTGTCAAACGGCTTCTCCGCATCTAAAGACAGGAATACACCGGGGGCTCCCCTCCGCTCAGGGTCTGAATCAAATCGATTGCCCTCCTAGTCCCATCCTTCGCCTGCCTGCCGGCCACAAACCCCACCTGATCCGGTTTAATCAAACCCGGGACCACCTCCATCAGCCTAGCCGCGAGGATCCGTGCGTATATCTTGAGGTCGCAATTTAATAGGGAGATGGGGCGGTAGCTTTCCGGGAGGTCGGGCGGTTTTCCAGATTTAGGAATGGTAACAATCGTGGCTTGGAGATGAGAGGGGGCGATCTGTCCCGTCTCCCGCCACCGATGGAAAGTCCGCAAGAGGAATGGGGCTAATGTATCCGCAAAGGAGCGCAGATACTCATTTGGCAAGCCATCCGGGCCCGGGGCCGAGTGAGCTTTAGCCGCTCTAATACCCCCAGCACCTCAGACAGAGTGAAGCAGTCATTAACCGCTCCATGTCAGCCGGAGGGACAGAGGGGAGATCCAAGTCCTCAAGGAAGCGCTCAATCAGGGCAGGAGTAGGCTGGGGGGTGGTAAGATCATCAGCTAGGTTATACAGCTTAGAATAAAACTGTTGGAAGGTTACAGCTATCTCATCTGGACTCCTAACCACTTTGCCCGAGAGGGTTTTCATCTTCTCAATTGCAGAGCGGACTTCCCTCTTCTTCAAACGCCTAGCCAGAAGGGCGCCAGCTTTGTCCCCAGCAATCCTCCCAAGAGCTTCTCCTCTACTCCCCCCTCATCTCCTCTTCGCAAAACCGCATACAGGATTTCTCCCGTGCTTCACCCAGACTCTGGAACTCACTGCCCCAACACATCAGACATTCTCCTACCCTGGGAACCTTCAAAAGAAACCTTAAGACCCACCTGTTCCGCCAAGCCTACCACCTGCAATAAGACCCAGTCCACCACACCGCCTCACGACTGGAATTTTCTCCTCCCACTGTATCCCCACACGCCCCTCGTAGACTGAGCCTTTGTGGACAGGATTTCTCCCCTCTTGATTCTGTACAACCGAACTGTCAACATTTATTGTTACTTGTATTGTTACTATGTTACTTGTCCTAGTCTGCCCTTTTTAGCATGTAAAGCGCCATGGAATATAATGGCGCTATATAAATAAATAATAATAATAATACTATGAGCAACGGCTGTAAGCACACCCCAGCACGGTCACCTGACTATTAAGAGCATCAGTGCAGCGCTGCCTGTCAGTCAAACTATCAGGGCGTGCTGTTAGCTGCTTCTCTTGAAGCTGTTAACAGTGATTACAACTGTTTGATTGACAGCTGACTGCAGATTAAACCTATAACTACAGGTTAACCCTTTACCGACTACATATGATCTACTGGACATGTCATGAAAGTCTGTGCAATCCCGACCAAGGATGTAACAAGTAAGTCATGGCGATTCTGCAGGCACAGGAGCCATGCCCACATGATCCCTGCCAGGTGCGGTGCAGCAAACCCCAGGAAGTCGGGACCCTCCCCCCCCATGACGTGATCACAGGGACCTAATCACTGCCATGGTAACTTGGGGTCGTCATCATGACAACCCCTGGTTCACCCAGCTATGGAAAACCTTGCACGCCGTTGCAGATACATGGTGTTTGAGGAAGTGTCAAAGCTGCAAGTGATCAGAATAATAAAAGGTGATGTCCCATAAGGGGCAAAATATATATTATATTATATATTATATATATTATATATATATATATATATATATATATATATATACATATATATATATACATATACATACATACATACACATACACACACATATATATATATATATACATATATATACATATACATACATACACATATATATATACACACACACACACACACACACACACACATACATTTATATATACACATACATACATACATACATACATATATATATATACATACATATATACATACATTTTTTAGAAACAGCGCCCAACTGGGCTTATACAAGTGAGGCAAAGCCCACCACATGCCAGTGCAAGTGGAAGAGGGGTCTGCCGTATGCATAAAGGTACTCTAAACAACATTTACAACACAAGAGAACAATGAGTACTATGCAAAGGTCAAATTTTATTGGAAAACATCAATAAAAATAGTTAATAAGGTGGCAAGAAAAGCATATACATCAAGCCCACCAGGTTGAGGTAAGGGCGGGGAAGTGTCAAGATACATCAAAGGGTAAACATGATCTCACAGTAATACAAAGTCCCACAGGTACAAAGGTAAAAGAACCCGAGAAGTTCATTACCAAACATATGAAATAAGCGTAAATGCAGTGAACATGATTACATCCATGTAAAGTGCATGTGCAAAACATATATAGGCTATACATAAATCCTTAGAGTGATCATGCTCAATCGCTTTTTTCTAGATCAAAGTACCAGAGGGGGTCACAACAATTTAGGACCCATGCATACCCATGTTGGATCAAAGTCAACCGCCCTCCACAAAAACCTGCCGGGCTAGAAAAGCGATTGAGCATGATCACTCTCAGGATTTATGTATAGCCTATATATGTTTTGCACATGCACTTTACATGGATGTAATCATGTTCACTGCATTTACGCTTATTTCATATGTTTGGTAATGAACTTCTCGGGTTCTTTTACCTTTGTACCTGTGGGACTTTGTATTACTGTGAGATCATGTTTACCCTTTGATGTATCTTGACACTTCCCCGCCCTTACCTCAACCTGGTGGGCTTGATGTATATGCTTTTCTTGCCACCTTATTAACTATTTTTATTGATGTTTTCCAATAAAATTTGACCTTTGCATAGTACTCATTGTTCTCTTGTGTTGTAAATATATACATACATACAAAAAAGGTATAGCTCTCAGAATACAGCAATGCAAAAAAATTTAGTATTTTCTCTAAAATTGTTTTTATGGTATAAGGGTCCTTTCACATCAGCGTTTTTCGCATGTCTATGGGGCTTGCGGTAAGTGTGCGACAGGTGCGGTTTCGGCCGATACCGCACCTGCAGCAAGCCCCATAGACATTGAATGGGGCTTGCCGCAAGTGAAATGCGAGTGCGGCCGTTATGCGGTAATCGCGGCATTTGGTTTTTTTCACCGCAATTGCCGCGATCAGCGCAAAACGCTGATGTGAAAGCAGCCTAAGGCCCCTTTCACATCAGGGTTTTTTTCAAATCGCGGCAGATGCGGTGAAAAAAACGCATCTGCCGCGATTACTGCATACCGGCTGCACTTGCGGCAAGCCCCATACAATGTATAGGCGGGCTTGCGGCAGGTGCGGCAAGTGCGGTTTTGGCACTTGCGGCAGCGAAAAATTGCGGCTGACCACGGTTTTTTCCGCGGCTGCACCTGCCGCAAACCCGCCTATACATTGTATGGGGCTTGCCGCAACCGTGCCGCAAGTGCAGCCGGTATGCGGTAATCGCGGCAGATGCGTTTTTTTCACCGCATCTGCCACGATTTGAAAAAAAAACGCTGATGTAAAAGGGGCCTAAGAGCGGTAAAACAAAAAAAATCTATAAAGCTGCCTTGTCTCTTTTACAGAACTGAACGGCAGAAGAATAAAAAGAAAAAAAAATAATAATAATTCCCAAATTTCAGTTTCTTCTTGATTTTACCTAACAAAAGGCAAAAGAGTAGAAAGCAATCAAAAAATATTGTGTGGCCAAAATGATACCAAACACTCCAACTCATCCCGCAAGAAACAAGCTTTCACATGACTGTTGGCAGAAAAAAAATTTAAAAAAAACTATATACTTCAAAATTCATTGATGCAATAAACCTTTATTTTGTAAAAAATAAGTAAAACGTTTTTAGTGCGATACTGGCCAAACCTAAAAAAAACAAATAAAACAAATGTATAAATCTGGTATTGCTGTGATCATACTGACCTGATGAAAAATTGGTGAACGGCGTAAAATAGTAATAAAGCCAATTTTTCAACGGGCTGATTTGTTAATCCTGCCTCCCAAAGATAGCAGTATGGCTCGGCTCACGTTTATCTAGGAAAATATTGCGGGAGGATAATCACACTTCTGCACCTTGGGCAGAGCCATCAGTTAGATATAGTATCGGCTCCCCAGCACATGTGATGCAGTGAGGTATTTGGGATCGTAGCACTGAATTAAGGAGAGCGCAAGGTGAACTCTCCAAATGGACTTGTCCTGAGAGTGAATTTTACATGCTTAAAGTGCCATCTTCTCTCCAGTTCATCAAGTGAATAGTCACACTTACCTTGTTGTGTTCATACTTGTATGGAATTTTAAGGGTTTCCATAGCCCGGATCATAGCTTGCATTGCTGTGAATATGTTCTGGTACACAAGCTTAGTGAAGCCCCTCTTATCTTCATCAGAGTAGCCAGATCCATGAATAATCCTCATCTGTTTGATAAATGTGCTTTTTCCACTTTCTCCAGTGCCTAAAGAACAAAGAAATTCCTAATCAGTCAAAGCAAAACAAACCTGAAATGACCCAATACATAAACAAGTATGAGGAATGACGGGCATCTGGGAACAGCCAAAACAGCAATAAGCAAGAATTCTGACAGAATATCGGTAGCCCTATTCAAGAGAAAAATCTGTCCCTCATCACACAAAAATGGAGTAGACTGTATCTAAAGAACACAAAAGCCATTTCTCTGCCTACATGCATATACACTGGCGATCAAAATTAGAGAACAAACAATTTCCATAATGTTAAGGTCATTGTGTTGTCCTATGTGAAAATATCCAACATGAGTAAATTGGCAGTATTTTAAGCTGATTTCATAAATTGAATATATTGTAAAGAACAGAATAAAATGTAAATTATATAAATGAAAAAGAACACTGATCAAAATTAGAGAACACTTCCAGATACCTGCAAGTTACCTGGCAAATGGTGCCAATTTCCATAATTATCTGATCCTAATTTAACAGGTAGCCTAACTTTCCAGTTTGCACTCACTTTGCAAAACGGTGGGCCATTCCAAAGTGGCTGAAACCCTCCAGCATCAGGTAGTTCAGATTAGGGCCAAAGGGGTCGGCCTATCAGCCCTAGCAACAGATGTTGGTCATTTCAAGTCTATGATTTACTAGAATATTGCATCTTTACAACATCACAAACACTTTCAAATCTCCCAAGAAGGCTGGACACCCTCAAAAGACAAATGCAAGAGAGGACAGGATAATGCTGACGAATCTCCATGAGTAAATGTTTCAATACCGCAGCTGGAATAGCTCGCCAGTTCAGTACTACACATTATAAGGATCTGTCTCGTCATACAATGTCACGACATTTAAGAGCATTTGGACTGATGAAAGCCCACGCTGCAGTGACCAAACCTCTCTAGCGAAAGAATGAAAAGGCTACACTCCCCTTTGGTTAGGAGCATGTTGCGTGGACAGAGAACTGTATTTAGGTCTGATGAGAAACATTACGTTCGTCAATCAACTGGGGAAAGACTGATCCCAAACTGTGCAAAGAAGTCAGTGAAAGGTGGTGGAGGAAGTGTCATGGTTTGGTGAATGTTTTCTGCTGCAGGGCTGGACCTCTCATATAGTTACATCGCACAGCGAATGCAAGTGTGTATCAGAACCTTCTTTAACAAACATGTGGTTCCTTATTGTGTTCAGCACTCAATCATCCAGCAATTTTCATGCAGAAGAGCTTAACCTACTATAGTACAATATGAAGCACAGGAAAAAAACGCATCTGCCGCGATTGCCACATAACCGCTGCACTTGCGGCAAGCCCCATACAATGTATATGCGGGCTTGCGGCAGGTGCGTTTTTTTCGCTGCCGCACCTGCCGCAAGTGCCAAAACCGCACTTGCCGCAAGCCGCATATACATTGTATGGGGCGTCGCCGCAAGTGCAGTGGTTATGCGGTAATCGCGGCAGATGCGTTTTTTTCACCGCATCTGCTGCGATTTAAAAAAAACCTGATGTGAAAGTACCCTTATAAGTACAAATGACTAATTAATTGTGCACACAGGTTTTATTTTGCAACAAATGCCTCCTACATACAAGTATAGTAAACATACATATTAAAAGTAAAAGAGCCACATCATTGGTGTCTATTTTAGAGCTCCATTATTATTCTATGTGGGCAATTCATAGTTTCAGGTAGCTTTACTTACAGGCCTAATAAGTCTCTCACTGAGATTGATCCAGATACAACTTATTTACAATTTAGACACAGGTGGATAGGCTCTCCTAGGGTGGGGAAATGTCATGTTACATACACCACATGGCTCTGTCCTATAGGATATGATTTTACTCTGTACCATAATATGCTGTGATATCACTCACTGCCCCATAATCTGCATTATACAGACACGTATCCCCCTTTCTGTGTTAATTTTTGTATATTTTGTCACTATTGTTGAGCATACATTTAGATAATTTAAGTGCAAAATTTTGAGTCTTGGCCTTTTTATAGGTTGTATACATTGATCTCTGCCAGGTATACAATGATGAGGACATACATAGTCTACCCAAAACATCTTTGAACCTCTACCATATTTGACTGTAGGACTCATTCAGTTTTCAGTTAAAGGGAACCAACCACCTCAGATCACCCTAAAGGCCACTTCACACACACAGATATCTGAGTCCAATATCTGAACAGATCTCTGGTTGCAGTGAAATCATGGATACATTGCTCCATTTTGTGGCTGTGTACAACATGGAGCAATGTATCCATGATTTCACTGCAACCAGAGATCTGTTCAGATATTGGACTCAGATATCTGTGTGTGTGAAGTGGCCTTAATACACAGTTAGTACATGTCCCTGCACCCTAAGGATACCTTTCCAGCACTGTTTTTGTGTAAAATCTTGCATTAGTATAACTGATATAAAGACTTTATAAAGTTACTAGCCTGGAGACATCTGGGCGTATCCCTCCTCCTGTTATACTTCAGGGCTGTGCATTGCATGTCTGTGCTCCCCCTCCCTCCGTGCCTGCTGCCCTGCCCTGATGGGCGTGATTGTTATCTCCTCTGCACGGAGGGAGGGGGAGCACAGCCATGCAATGAATGCACAGCCCTGACGTATAACAGAAGGAGGGATACGCCCAGATGTCTCCAGGCTAGTAAGTTTATAAACTCTTTATATGAGTTATACTAATGCAAGATTTTACACAAAAACAGTGCTGGAAAGGTATCCTTAGGGTGCAGGGACATGTATTAACTGTGTATTAGGGTGATCTGAGGTGGTTGGTTACCTTTAACAGCAGAATGATGTGCTTTACCAAGAAGCTCTATCTTGGCCTGATCTGTCCACAAGACTCTTTCCCAGATGCAGAGCCCCCCTCCCCTTCTGTCTACATAGAATCTCATCAGTAACAACTGATAATGACTCATCAATTCTGGAAGAGAAAGAAGCACATTTTTCTGATAAGATATATTATAAAGCTACTTAACGTCATGTGTACTATTAATTTGTGAAATTAAAATTACTGTTAAGCTTAAGTCTAGGACTGTGGATGTTGAGTTCTGTAAAGTAAATACCCGTTATTTGCCTACACATAGAATAAGGCAAAAGCTGTTGGACTACAGAGGAAGATAGAGACAAGGTCTTATAAACGCAGTCATGTATAATGTGTGGATAGTCTACTACACTATAAATCACCATTTTGCAGTGCACCGACACACTTTTTGTCTTGGTCTGGCTAATTGAATACTCACATTTAGGCTGCCCTCACATGAGCATTGGCTCAATTAATACTAGGCTCAAACTCTTTTCAGAGTTTCGTTTACTGTGATTTGATTCTCTCGAGAGAATCCAAAACTTGAGGAGATAGTTTGAAGGCTAAAGAAATTCCAACCTAAATCCCATTCTATTAATTGGTCCATTCCAAACTAATTTGTAATATGGCTGCATTAAAAATTCTCCACCGTTCCCCGACTCTCGTATGGACACTTTTTTGGGTCAGTGCGTGGTATCAGAGTATCCGATGGTGTGCAGAGCCCATAACCACGCTCCCAAATAACATCACTGTGGAGTCAGCGCTGGTGTCTGAATGCCATCGGGTACTCCACCATGCACTAACAGTGAAGAAATGAGTGTCACTGATGATGCTTCATAGGCTGTGCAAGTGACTGCAGCTTTGTAATGGATGTTGCTTCATTTGAGTATCCCAGAATGAAATGGGATTCCCAACGAAATAGGAAAATAAATTGATATCAGTTAGATAGTGTAGTTAGGGAAGGGATTATTTAATGCAGCTGTATTAGATTAGATTGGGACAATAAATATACAGAGAGGGATTTAGATTGAAATTTCTTCAGTGTGTGCCCTTGATGCCTTTCCATGTCATACACATATTATATGAAGACCATAAATGTGATCTGCAAAGGGCCCCAGATACAGAAAGTCAAACTACTGCTAGATATGTGCATACTAACAACCCCACTCAGGGGAGGGCTGTGGTCCGTTGTCAGTTTGGTTGCTATGGATACAGTGACTGCCTTGGCTCAGCTGTCCAGCTCACATGATTCCTCTACTGTCTGCACAGTGCCAAGGAAACAAAACTTGATAGACACACAAGAGTGCAGGAAAAAAATAAACCATTATTGGAAACCACTAACTTTTATTTTTGTAAGTTCATTCAATATTCTTCAGAATAAATTGCTAGTACCATTTTAGTATTCTTCAGCCAGGGCAGGAATTATGTGGTTATACAATATTGTAAAAAATGTAATAATCACAATATGGTGTTATATGTGTGGGTGTCAACAGTAAACTGGCATGTATAGTAGGGTCAGGCTAAGGGGAATAGCTGCTCAACCACAATTACTCATGGCTCCTTGGCTTCCAGGTGAAGTGGATTGGCTGCCACTAGTCAACATGATTAGAAGATTTTTCCTGGAGCCAGACTCAAGTTATTCAGATCCTTCTTTATTCGGTATAAATTTTATAAAAACATCACACAATCCCACAAGGGGAAGCAGGAACACCAGACGCGTTTCAGGGGAACCCCCTTAATCGTTGGTTTAAGGGGTTCCCTCGAAACGCGTCTGGTGTTCCTGCTTCCCCTTGTGGGATTGTGTGATGTTTTTATAAAATTTACACCGAATAAAGAAGGATCTGAATAACTTGAGTCTGGCTCCAGGAAAAATCTTCTATTGAAGTAAACTGGCATGCTGCACTACAAGTATCAGACTAGCATTGTCCGTGTGCATCTATAATACTAAGCACCTACATCTTCTCCATGGAGAGAAGGTTTGTGAGTGGCTGGCCAGCAATATTTTGCACCTCTGTTGCCTCCACCCCCTATCTGTCTGCAGTATATGGATTTTGTGACCAGCATTAGCAAATTTGGCTTTTTTTTTTTAAACCGAAAAAAGTGTGTTATAACCAAATATTTCTTAGAGGGTTCCATAGCTACGTTGTTTTAAGTGTTGAGTCTTACAGCAGGCGTTTACTATTGGTAAAATTGTGCCACCATAAAAGCTCTTGCTGTGATGTGCTCACCCTGGGCACATGACCGCTGCAAGCAATCAGTGATCACAGTGGGGTCTGCACGTATGGCACAAAGCCACTCAGGCTAGTGATTGCTTGCAGAAGGCACTTCACGATGTAGGTCTGCAAACAACACAAGTAGGCCCAATGGCTTTGTTTTGTTGGATTAACCAGTTGTTTTAATGAGATTAAAATATGGAGTGGATCTGCAGTAGAAAGGACAGTGCTGCTGTGTTCTGGCAGCATCTGAGAACTTCCGCCTGCCATTGGCACGATTAGTGGGTAAAAGTAGTGGCCAACACCTTTCAGGAATTATTTTTATTCTAGTACACTACCTGGTTTATAAATGTATATAATTTGTATGTATACACAAGGGTAAAGAAATAACTTGTGTAGTTATCTGAAATACAGTACAGCCCCACCACCACCATTGCACTGTAGTACAGCAGTGAATTGTCTTTTCAATTCCCAACACTACCGTAATAGCACTTGGCTCATATCCCATATGAATGGGTGAGCACAGATAGGTCACATTTCACACTTTATTTCTACTATACACTGGATGTATGCGTGTTAGAAACCGGTCAGTCCTTCACACTGACCGCATGTACTAGGCTGCTAACTGGATACCTCACAAGGGTATACTAAATACCTTTGAATTAATGGACTTAGCAGAAAGGAAAGCAGTTTAGCGAATTCTAAGATGATCAGTCATTAAAGGGAACCAACCACCTCAGATCACCCTAATACACAGTTAGTACATGTCCCTACACCCTAAGGATACCTTTCCAGCACTGTTTTTGTGTAAAATCTTGCATTAGTATAACTCATATAAAGAGTTTATAAACTTACTAGCCTGGTGACTCTGGGCGTATCCCTCCTTCTGTTATACTTCAGGGCTGTGCATTCATTGCATGGCTGTGCTCCCCCTCCCTCTGTACAGAGGAGATAACGATCACGCCCATCAGGGCAGGGCAGCAGGCACGGAGGGAGGGGGAGTGCAGGCATGCAATGCACAACCCTGAAGTATAACAGAAGGAGGGATACGCCCAGAAGTCACCAGGCTGGTAAGTTTATAAACTCTTTATATCAGTTATACTAATGCAAGATTTTACACAAAAACAGTGCTGGAAAGGTATCCTTAGGGTGCAGGGACATGTACTAACTGTGTATTAGGGTGATCTGAGGTGGTTGGTTCCCTTTAAATGAAGACAACACTATAATGATTCCTTCAACAAACATTCAGTATTTCAAGTAGGTGAGAAACTTGACCTGAAGGCTTTCAGATGCAGGTATGACAGGCCAGGCAGCATTCTATATATTATCATTTGAGATACATGGATGTCACTCCTACGCCGCATTCACACATCAGCATCAATTTTTATATCCGTGTAAAATTGACAGTTTTCTCTGATGTATTATCCATATTGCATCCACTTTTTCGTCATTAGATTTTAAGCATAGGTAGGACTGTCTGTACTTTGATTTGATTCTTAGACAACCTTTTCTCAATCTGACTGTTTGCCCTCAATACAAACACTTATACTTCCCTCCAGTGCCTGCATACTACAGGGGCCCACTCACTGTACAGGGGTTCATGTCAAGTTGTTAAATCACTCAAGACGTGCACCTTCAGGTGTATTCAACATCAAGGAAAAGCAAGGGGCCAACCACAGCTCTGATCTCCTCTTGAACAATTTGTCCAAAGGTGGGGACAATGAAGGCTTCAGCAATTGGGCACAGGGCTTGTGTGACGTAACAATGGCAAGTGAAACCCGGGATAGCTAGCACCAGAGGGGAGCATAAGTATTTTTTTCTTAGTTTTTTCTTTTTAAAGGGGCAAACATTCAGACTGAATTGGTTGCCTAGCAGTGGACAACCGTTTAAAAATGAATTCGTGAAAAGTGGAAGATATGAGGATAGATCACTGAAGTAATTATTTAAGAAAATCAAGGAAACCAAAAGGAGCTTCAGTTAACTGAATGTGAAGCAGGATAGTAAAAGGTGTTTGCCTCAAGAACTACGCCCACTAATGAGGGACACTGATCCCTCAGTCATCCCCCACCCGAACTTCCTTAATCACATTCTCTCAATCAACCCTCAAGGATGATAAAGTATAGGTGATGAACAAAGGTGCATCGATGCCCAACTTGAAATACCCATACAAAGCATGTCTACCATGCTTCCTCTACTTTAAGGCTACTTCACACGCTACGATATCATTAGTAATGTCACGTGACCACGATCCTTCAGACATAGTTAGTGCGTTGTCACACTCATGGATATCGTTAACGATCTTAAATTTGGCAACGCGCCAGCTACCTTGAGAAGAACTAGTGAACGATGTTACAAAGCGTCAGGCATAGGAGAATTGTGAATGACATCGTTCAAAAAGGTGTCACACTGAACCATGTTGCTGCTTCACAGAACATTAATTGGATGACGAACGATAGGTTTGAGGTCAGGATTTCAAATTTTTGATGAGCGATCCAACGATTTCAAGATCGTATGTTTACACGCAACGATGCACAAACGACATTGTTTGAACGTTCTAAAAAGCGTGACGTTTCAACGATATCGTTAACAAGATCATAACATCTGAAGTAGCCTTTATACAGACTTTAATGGGCAGAGTACAATTCTCAAGATATATGTGACTAGCACATGCTCACAGAACTTAGACACATCCATTTTTAAAACAGAATTGTATATGGTTTAACTAAAACTATAGGTTCATGTACTGACAGCATACAAATGTCATGCAGATGTACGAATGTAGCCTTAAGGTACAGTTACACGTTTCAATGTTGAAACAAGATCACTAACGATATCGGGGGCGCGCAGTCGTTAGGACATCTTTTTGACATCGTTGGTGAGATGTCACACGCTTCGATATCGTGGACAACGCACCAACAATGTGGCGAGCAGCTATCGTTTGCACAACCCAGCAAACAATACTTGTTCAGTGTTGTGAATAAGCAAAGTTCTTAACATCATAGTTATCGCAGAGTCACACAGAATGATGTAGCAGGTTGGCTGATCGATGATCATCGGATTTGAGAACATGTTCTCAAATCTGCGATCCAACTATTTATCGTAGTCGTATCTGTCACACGCAACAGCGTCCTAACGATGTCGTTTGAACTACTCCAAACCCATGACGTTTGAGCGATATCACTCACGATCTCGTACTGTGTATCGAGGGCCTTTAGAGTGTCTTTGGAACAATCAATACTGTCATGACAGAATGTTGGCACTCTTGAAACTGTTCCAGAAAATTAAGAATTTCTCCCAGAAAATTATTGCAATTACACTTTTATTTCCTTTGTGTCAATTCGAACAACACACAAAAGGCAAAATGGACATAATTCACACAAAAACCTGTTTCAAGAATATGAGCATGTGATTCTCACTCACATTCACCTGTGGCAAGAAACAGGTGTAGGCAAGTTGAAAATCACACCTGAAAAAAGATAAAAAGTGGAGAAGTTGACTCTGCATTGTGTTTGTGTCACACTAACATGAATAGAAAGAGAACTGTTCAAAAACTCAAGAACCAGAATTGTTGAAAAATATCAACTATCTCAAGGTTACAAGTCCATCTCCAGAAATGTTTATGTTCAATTTTTTCTCGATACACAACATAATCAAAATTACAACCCATAGCACTGTAGTAATGGCCACTTTACACACACCAACTTATCTGTCCAACTTCTGACCAACTTACTGGTTGCAGTGAGATCATGGACACATTGTTCCATTTGTACACAGCCACAAAATGGAGCAATGTGTCCATGATTTCACTGCAACCAGTAAGTTAGTCAGAAGTTGGACAGATAAGTTGGTGTGTGTAAAGTGGCCCTTAAATCTCCCTTGACGTTGTGGACAGCACAGAAAAATGGATAAAAGGTTGCAATGTAGGATAGTCCAGATGGTGTACAAGCAACCTCAATCAAGTTCAAAAGAAATTCAAGCTGTCCTGCAGGCTCAGGATGCATCAGTGTCAGCGCAAACGATCAGTCAACATTTGAATGAAATGAAACGATATGGCAGGAGACCCAGAATAACTTCACTGCTGACAGACATAAAAAGATTAATTATAATTTGCCAAAATTGTATGTGAGTAAGCCAAAATCCTTAAGGTGAAGTGTCTTGTGGACAGATGAAACCCACATAGGGGTACCCCCTAGAGAGGAAAGGTGGAAATGTGCATCAGGGTATGGAAGTCCACTTACGAGGCTCATGTTCGACAGGTCAGCATAGCCACAGGATCAATATTCAGTCACGTCTATATTTTTTTACTTAAAACTAAGTAGACATTTATGGTTATCACAATAAAACAAAATATATTAATTATGGATCTCATCACCCATTATTCCTCACTGTAAAGGTTTATGACTAGTCCCCAACTACTAATATATATTGATTGAACCCCTATTTGATAACTACCATATGAATTAGGACTTATTCAGCAGCCCCACAAGCCACAAAGTATATAATCAAAAATTAAACAGACCTTAAACGGACCTTTGGAATAGTATCAGTTGTACAGTATTTATTTTTTGTAATAATTTTCTTTGACACTATCCATTGTATATTATTTATTAGTAACATTTATAATTATCTACTCACAACTTTTACTCCAATCATGTGATGTACAACAACATTTAAGTATATATTACCTAGTCAATTGGATGTCCCTAGGCTTTAGACCTCTTGCTTATTTCTATTTTTAATCACTTACTTTAATTTGTATCAATATTGTTTTAATATTTGGGTAATCTCAGCAACTTTATTTATCCCTTGTGGATATTAAGTTTATTAAGAACCCAGTATGTTGAAAGAGTTGAAGCAACAATTGCACATTCACCGTTATTTATGACATCAAAGGAAATGTGTATCAAACACAAGTGTCAAGCTGTACTTCCCTAAGGAAGATAAACCAGCTACCATTAACTAGCAGCAGGTCTGCAACTGACTGAGCGCTTGATACATACATACACTATAATATTTATCTATATCACATCCAATGATAAAATTATTGTAATACAAGAACACAAGTGATATTTTTTAACACTGCTGTGAGCGGTGGTGTAGTGGTTCCAGACGAGACACCAGAGCTCATTTAGAAAGCCAAAAGGTAGCCTTAGACCCCCTTCACACCAAGGTTTGTTGCTGTCTGTGGGGATCCTGTTTTTTGCAGGACCACACAGACAGGAACGGATTTGTAACTCCGGATGCAATTTCTGTGTCCAGCTCAGGTATTTTGAGGGATCCGGACTGACAGAAAGAGCTGGGGGGGAAGCCGAGCCTGCAAAGCACAGGAAAGTATGTCGAAGCTGTACTTTCGCTTTCGCAGTGTATTCACATACACTGCTAAAGCGAAATAAAAGAAAGCAAATGGTATTAAAAATACTTCTCTCCGCAGACTGTCCCTAGATGCAAGGCGTCCACATCTGATTGCTGCAAGAACCTGAATCAGTTGACCGGGCGGCAACCCAAACAGCTGATGTGTCACCTGACAGCATCAGCTGATCGGTTTAAACCACCCTCCAAACGGTTTTGTCTTTTATTTTGCTTTAGCAGTGTATGTACATACACTGCTAAAGTGAAAGTACACACATCACACGGGAACATAGCAGTGAATTTCTTCTGAGCATGCTCAGTACACTAAAACAGGAACCGGGAGAGGATCCTGTTTCCCGATCTGGCACCATAGACTCATGTTAAGTGCTCCGAACTGCACTGAATTTGTTTCTGCCCGGTTTTGTCACTGGAGCCAAAAACAATGAAGTCCCCGATTTTGGGAATGGTAAAAAACAAGACAAACAAATCCTGGACTGAATTCACACAAGCGGATGGCCATTTATGACCAATCCGACACCTTAGGAATATAGGGGAGGCAAAAACGGATCCTGTTCTGTCCTTTTCAAAATGGACACAACAGCATGCCAAAAAATGTGGTGTGAAGCCAGCCTAACACACATCAACTAATTTTGATACTCCAAACTAGAGCAGCATACTGTAGGGACAGAGAGAGAGAGACCAGCAATGTATCAATAAATGGACTGTTGGCTGCAGTTTTGATAAAAATCACAGTTTTATCTGCAGCATAACTACCAGTTCTCTTAAAGTAGAGCTCTGTATAGGCCCACAACACCAATTGGCAGCTTTCTATATGCAGAAAGTTGCCAATCAGTGGTGGAGGCCATGTTCTATAGAGCTCATGAATATGAAGGACTACATGGCTACACTTTTAATAGTACTTTAGTGATAATCCCCTGCTGATAAATCATTAATTTTATTAAAACTACAGCAATCAACCCACAGGGTCTGTGTTTTTACATTAAGATTTTTCAGATTAGAAGGCAAAAACCATGCGACAGATCCTCTTTAGAGTGCTTTTACATCTGCATTTTTTCGTATTGCGTCTGTGTCAAGCGAAATCCTGATGCCTCCTGATCAGGCATATGTCCCTATGTTTAACATGGAAACACATGGATATCAGGTGGCATCAGTATTTCACCGGATGCAGACGAGTGTGTCTGCAACCCCGAACGCGATTTGGTGTCAGCTGAAAAATCCTGATGCATCGCAATGCGTCAAAACAACACATTGCTGCATATGAGGCTGCATCTGGCCCCTGGTGAATGCGGCCGGGATGGATCAGGATTTCACTCTGTGCATGCTAAGAACAGCTCCGGGGCTCACGCTCTCTCTCGCCCCATTCTCTCTCCATCCATACACTGTGATGTCCATACTAGTAAAACAACACTGTGGCACATGCGTCTCCAGCGTTTTCCATGGCGTTACTGGATGTGGGAGTAGGCATCTTCTACCTGATGCGGCCGAGACGCAAGTCTGAAACCAGCTTTACAAATGTGTTGCTTGTCTAATATTTGACAATATCACCTTTCAGTTACGCAACAAGAGATTCATGTTTACATGTCCACATATTCAACAATTTGCATGGCCAATGAGCATTTTATCGCCATTTGTACATAGTAAAGGAAACTCTATACTACCGTATATACTCGCGTATAAGCCGAGTTTTTCAGCCCACAAATTGGGCTGAAAAGTACCCCCTCGGCTTATACGCGAGTCATACGGCAGGACCGGCAGCCCCAGCAGCCCCCGTAATCCAGGGCCCCCCCCCTCATGCTCCGGTCACCTGTAAAGGAAAATATACTTATCAGTGTCCCGCTGCCGTCCGCGCCCGCATCTGCCGACATCGCGATCCTCCATCTTCATGCGTCTTCTTCCTGTTTCCTCTGTTCGTCGCAGCAATGACGTCATTGCCGGCGCCGAACACAGGAAACAGGAAGAAGACGCATGAAGATGGAGGATCGCGATGTCGGCAGATGCGGGCGCGGACGGCAGCGGGACACTGATAAGTATATTTTCCTTTACAGGTGACCGGAGTCAGGCTGGGGGGGCCCTGGATTACGGGGGCTGCAGTATACTACCGCTGGGGCTGCAATATACTACCACTGGGGCTGTATACACCACTGGGGCTGCAATATACTACCACTGAGGCTGTATACACCACTGGGGCTGCAATATACTACCACTGGGGCTGTATACACCACTGGGGCTGCAATATACTACCACTGGGGCTGTATACACCACTGGGGCTGCAATATACTACCACGGCTGCCTGTATACTACCACTGGGGCTGTATATACTACCGGGGCTGCCTGTATACTACCACTGGGGCTGTATATACTACTGGGGCTGCCTGTATACTACCACTGGGGCTGTATATACTACTGGGGCTGCCTGTATATTACCACTGGGGCTGTATATACTACTGGGGCTGCATGTATACTACTGGGGCTCCTGTATACTACCACTGGGGCTGCTGGGGATGCTATATACTACCACTGGGGCTGCTGTATACTACCACTGGGGCTGCTGGGGCTCCTATATACTACCACTGGGGCTGCTGGGGCTCCTATATACTACCACTGGGGCTGCTGTATACTACGACTGGGGCTGCTGGGGATGCTATATACTACCACTAGGGCTGCTGTATACTACCACTGGGGCTGCTGGGGCTCCTATATACTACCACTGGGGCTGCTGTATACTACCACTGGGGCTGCTGGGGATGCTATATACTACCACTGGGGCTGCTGTATACTACCACTGGGGAGGCCTGTATTCCACTGGGGGGGCCTGTATACCACACTGCTGGGGGCTGTATACCTGTGCTGAGGTCCACCCTCGGCTTATACACGAGTCAATAGGTTTTCCCAGATTTTTGGGGCAAAAGTAGGGGGGGTCGGCTTATACACGGGTCGGCTTATACACGAGTATATACGGTAAATAGCTGTTTTGTTGACAGCCATCTCTCTCAACTTTTCTATATATATTTACACCTGGCCAAGCCTGGTGATGGGCTACAGTGGTCAAGTATATGGACTTCCTGGTCACAGCGATAAAAAAAAACAAAAACACAGGACCGGCAGGTAGAGGCTAGGAAGCAGCAGGTATTAAAGAGGTTGTCCCGTCAAAAATAAATCTACAGTCAACTTGTGTGACTGCAGATTTGTGAATCCTCACACTGCACGCACTGTGTGCTGGAAGGATTCTCTGGTATCAGTGCTGAGAATGGCTTTCATGTGATCGCAAATATGCATACTTCTGGCCAGAAACTGATCAGATGTGTAAATCCAGACCCATCAAGTCAAATACTGTATAAACATCACATACCTGCAGCCATTTGACCGCCATTCCTGGTTTGAGCAAGTCCGTAACATCTAGTAGCTAGATTCTGGCCGAGACTATGCATATCGCACACTTGCAGCCATGTGACTGCCGTTGCCAGCTCCAACACCGGAAGATCCTTACAGTGTGTTTGAGGTGACGATTCACATACGGCAACTGCAGACTTTTCATTTTAGACTGGACTACCCCTTTAAATAGGCAAGTGTGGATTTTGAACAGTAGAGAAAAACTAGCCCAACAATTGCTGCATTGGACTTCTACACAGGCAGTCTGTGGATTCACAGAACTGTTTAGTGTGCTGATTCAATTATCATATTTCTGAAAAAAAAATTACATTTCTTCATCTACAGTCACAAATATGCCTCACAACATTACAGACCACTGCAGCCATCTCACCTCACATTTCTTCTTATGGTCATTGCAGGCTATACACAACAGTACATCACTCTGAAGACTATTCTCAACATCCTGTCCATTTGCAGCCGGTATGTACGCACATGGAGTATTTGGTTGCAGAAATTTCTGCATGAATTCTGCATCTCCTGGCAGAAAAAATGGGCATTATTTGCATGTGATTTTTATTCATTCTGGGGAAGAAAACCACTGCAATAACTGACACTGCAGATTTATTTCTGCACCAAATCTGCAAGGGGAATAAAAAAGCAACACACACAAAATGTCATGATTCTCATTGACTTTGCTGACAAAGATAGGAATGCAGTTTGATAAAGCTGCACTGAAAAACACAATAAAAACACAGTGCGTGCACATGGCCATAGAATTCCAGCCAACACTAAACAAGGATTACCAGACTATAAACCAACTCAATTCCAAAAGATATGTGCCATACAGAACATACGCTGGAGAAAAAAAAAAATATTAAAGAATGGTCTTCAAGAAGGAACTTTTGAGAAAGATCTTCATAAAAAAACATTTTAAAAACTAGATTCCAAGACATTTTATGCAAATATTAAAAGTTCTGAAAAGAACAGTAGCTATTCAGGTCGCTTACCACTCTGTAAAGTCTCCTGAACCTGAGTTTTATGACGAAATTGTTTTGTAGAACATAGGGCAAAATGTAATAACTGTTTTATAGCCTAGTCTTCAACTAAAAGGCTGCTGGAGTAAACTGCGGTAAACTGATTGAGAAGGGCAGGATTCTTAATTTTGGATTTTACAAAAGACTAACCAGCAGCACAAATGAATGTGAAAGGGTGCTGGGTGAAAAAAAACATTACTACTAAAAGATAAACAGCTGACTTCCTTTATTCAAATACACCTACAGCACCAATGTTATATTTTCTCGATTTGAATTTTACAATAAGCCAAGTGTATTTTTTCCTTTTTCTCCAATGTTCCGGCAGCAGTAATGCGTGGCCATAGTCTCCATTTATCTAACTCTAAAGGCCCAGTCACACAGGGCAAGATCGCCGACAACTCCCGGGAGCGCACACGTTTTTGGCCGCTCTCCAACATCGCTGATAAGCTGTCAGATGAGACATCGCCGGCACTCATTGCTAGCAGCTATCGCTGCCAGGGTTAGACTCAACCCTGGCAGCGATACTTAACATGGCAGTGTATGGGGGAAGTTGCCGGCAACATCGCTGTTGCCGCGTCAGACCAGGCGATGCAAGCAGGTCGCCTGAGCAACATTGTCTGGTTCCACAACATTGTTGGGAAACCAGGCGATGTTGCTGAATCAACTATTGCTGTTGAAATCACCCAGTTATACAGGGCAACTCTCCTGTGATGTTTCCGCAACTTGGCCACGCCCCTCAGTTGCCAGCGATGTTGCCGGAGTTGTTGCCCCTTGTAACGGGGCCTTAAGTGTTTTAGTGAGTAGCTGTATATCTTTTTGTCATAACAATATTGGAGCATCGCTCAGCGGTCCATACACCAGAATGAGATATCTGTAGACACTTCATAAAGTTGTAACATTTTTGCTATGATACATTATGCCAGTTTTCTGACTGATATTATAGTAAAAATGATGTGTCTGCTACCCATGCCCTCTTTTGCAAAGCATTACGTATAGTAATATCTACACTGGCGATTACAATTAGAGAACACACAATTTCCATAATGTTAAGGTCATTGTGTTGTCCTAGGTGAAAATATCCCAACATGAGTACGGGTCATTCGATGTCAAGTGGACCAATGATTATCTTTATATTTTTAATTCTTTGTGATTTTGTTATTTGATAATAGTGTGGAGCCCACTGGGACGGGGTACTCGGTACCAAACCGGGGTACTGCTGGGGATATCACAGCGGTCTTGAACCGGACAGTGTCCCGCAATAAATGGGGGGAATATTTACAGGGGAGTTTCTCGTGACCCCACCCACAGGTTGTGGTCAGTGAGGGGACCACCGCTGCTGCAGAACCTCCGGGGTTGATGTTTGGCAGCTGGAGATGTAACAGCTCTCCGCGGGTTGAGCTTGGTTCCCCAGGGAAGTGATAGTAATAGTCTGTAGATAGTGCAATGGATGTTGTAGGATAGAGGTAGTAGAGATGATGGTAGTTTGTGAGGGTACGCAGGGTTTGAGCACAAGGATCACACACACTCACGGTTTTGAAGTTTTCCAAGGCTTTACTGGTGATAGTATTCAGTAGATCACTGTCTACGGAGTCTGTACCAGGGGCCGGGTTGCTCCCACCCTGTCCGGGTCCTCAGCTTCCTACTCCTGTGCCTTGTGTGTGGCCCTGCTGCTTCTTTAGGTGAGCTGCTGGCCCTGTTTCTCCTCACAGTTACCCCCTTTGCTAGGCAACTTGAGTCTTTCCGTGTGTTTCTGACCCCACCCGTGTTGCTTTGCTTTTTTTTTTGCTACTCACTTTATATTAACACAGTTCTATCTTAAGCGTTCTGTAAATCTTTATTTTTATTATCCATCCTCCTTAATATTAACTGTATTTTTCTCACACAGCAATGGTGGCTACTTCTCAAGGAACACTATTTTATCATATATGCTGTTGCAATCCTTTTGAAAATACTGGACACACAACAAGAAAAAAAATCTTAGGCCGGTACAAGATTGGATGTTTCATATAAATCCATCAATCAATACAGGCATGAAACATATGATACGATATGATAAAAAATAAACTTTTTTAAAAATCTGTAAAAAATTAACTGATGAAGAAAAAGCTTCAAAACTTTTTATTTGTAATTAACTAAAGTTGTACTTCATATAGAATTTTTATTTTATTTTTTTAAATCTTAAGACATCAGGTAAAAAAAAATATTCATATTTAGATCACATGATACGGAATGACCCATTGACGCTATAATAGTAAAATATTTTAAAATATGATCCCATCGCGATCCCAACTTGAATTTCGGTACAGACGTGGCTAGGAGCATAGCAGACGTGCATTTTTGGAGATTTTTTAAATTAAACCGATTTTTTCAGAAATGAGTTTTAAAATTTTGCGTTTGCATGGATGAAACATTAACATAGCTACTCTTGTGACATATCTGGTGAAATCCTGTACAGTTCTGAGTAGATTGGTATTTATTTTGTTTCTCTATCTTATTTCTAGCCCGAGTTATGATAGAAAATGTAAAGCCATACCAGGCCAAAATTCACACTTTTTTTAAAACTTTAAAAATCTGTAAAAAATTAACTGATTAAGAAAAAAAATTCTAAAAACTTTTTTTTTTTGTATTTAACTAAAGTTGTACTTCACATAGAAAAAAAATTAAAAAAAATCTCAAGTTGTCAGGTAAAAAAATATTACATTTTTGGATCACTTGACATGGAATGACCAGTATTTTAAAGCTTCTTTTATAAATTGAATATATTTTAAAGCACAGAATAAAACTGTAAATGAGATGGTGCTAGTTTTCTTAATTATCTTACAAACCCTATTTAAAGGGAACCTGTCACCCGATTTTAAGCTCCTACACTATCTCTAGCTGTCCCTACACCTTCCTAGCAGCTCCCTATCTCTCCCTTTCTTATCTAAAGTGTCCCTATTAAAGAAGTGTAAAATAAGATTAAACTTACTGCAGTCCCCGTAGTTAGGGGACTGGGTAGGCGTGGCCTCTGTTCCTTCCTCACTCCTCCGTGTGGAAATGCACGCCCCGCTGGGCGGCATTATTGTGGGTCCTCTCTGCCCCCATTAACATTAATCCTCCGCCCTCTACACCTCTTTGCACCGGCCGGGCGTCACATCCGGCGCGGTGCATTATGGGCCGTCACGTGATCTGCCCTAGTGCATTCTGGGTCCGATCACGTGATCGGCCCAAGTGCATTATGGGCTTGATCACGTGATCGGCCCCGGCTTCAATAAGCGCATTGCGCATGCGCGGAGCCGGGGCCGATCACGTGATCAAGCCCATAATGCACTGGGGCCGATCACGTGATCGGACCCAGAATGCACTGGGGCCGATCACGTGATCGGACCCAGAATGCACTAGGGCAGATCACGTGACGGCCCATAATGCACCGCGCCGGATGTGACGCCCGGCCGGTGCAAAGAGGTGTAGAGGGCGGAGGATTAATGTTAATGGGGGCAGAGAGGACCACAATAATGCCGCCCAGCGGGGCGTGCATTTCCACACGGAGGAGTGAGGAAGGAACAGAGGCCACGCCTACCCAGTCCCCTAACTACGGGGACTGCAGTAAGTTTAATCTTATTTTACACTTCTTTAATAGGGACACTTTAGATAAGAAAGGGAGAGATAGGGAGCTGCTAGGAAGGTGTAGGGACAGCTAGAGATAGTGTAGGAGCTTAAAATCGGGTGACAGGTTCCCTTTAACTTGCAGCCTAACTTTTCAGTTTTAACTCGCTTTGCAAAAATGGTGTGCACTGGCAGCAGGTTGTACAGATGAAGGCCAAAAGCGGTCACGCTATCAGCCATGGCAATGTCACAACATTTAAGAGCATTTGGACTGAAAGTCCACCCTGCAGTGACCAAACCGCTCATTAGCAGAAAGAATCAAAAGGCTAGACTCCACTTTGGTGAGGAGCATGTTGTGTGGACAGGGGAGAAGTGGTCCAAAGTTCATTTTAGTGATGAAAGCAAGTTTAGTTTATTTGGGTCTGATGGGAAATATGGTCTTTGACAAACTGAGGAAAGACTGAACCTAAAGTGTGTAAAGAAGTAATTGAAAGGTGGTGGAGGAAGTATCATGGTTTGGGGAATGTGTTCTGCTGCAGGGGTTGGACCTCTTTTACAGCTACATGGCAGAGTGAATGCAAGTGTGTATCAGAACCTTCTTCAGCAACACGTGGTTCCATACTTGCGTTCAGCACTCAATCAGCCAGCAATTTTCATGCAGGGCAATGAACCTGTCACACTGCAAAACAGCTAAAGCTGTTCCTCGAAACAGAAAACACTGAAACAATGAAATGGCCGCCCAGAGTCCTGATCTAAACCCAATAAAAAAACCTCTCATAAATCCTTGGTGACAAAGTTATGGTCAAGTAACACACAACAGTCACTGAACTGTGGAAGAGACTGGAAGAAGAGTGGACCAAAATCACACCAGAGCAGTGTGAGAGACTAGTGATGTCCTGTTGCTGCAAATGTGCTGAATTCATTCGAAGCAAAGGCCTGTACACTTCCTACTGATTAGTGACTGTTGTAACCGTCACAAAATTTAGTTTTAATCTTTCCATGTGCTACAGTCATTGCTGTTCTCTAATTATGATAATCACATTTTGTGTAAAATAAAGGTTTTAAATTGATAAACTTTGTTTACTTTTGAAAACACTGCTCTAGTGGCCTGGTGTACCCCTTATGGTACCTTTACACGCCGCTACAGAAGGTTAGAAACAACCGGGTGTCGGAGACAAATGTATCTTGCACCGTCAAAACAACCCGAGGTAGCGGAGTGTAAATCAGATGTTGCCACCCGTCACTGTCGACACCTGTTTCAGAGCACTGCTCAAAAACAGGTTGGTTTCAACCCGATGGTAGCGGCGTCTAAATGAGGTACAGGAAGGTTTTTCCGACACCTAGTTAACTCCCTGGGGCGTGACACAGTGTCCGGGATAAAGCCCCCTTCAGCGATCATTGGTGGAAGCTCCTGCGTTACGATTGGTTGTCGCTGCATAGGGCGGCATATTTAAGGAGCTGACCAGTCACACTATACAATTGCAATAGCATCATGTATTAGCCAGCCTTCCTGCGCTGCCTGGCCAATCATGATGTTATTGCATTGTCCAATCACCGTACGAGCGTCTCGTAATCCACAACTCTGGCACGCCTATGTCTTGTCCCTGCTGTCCTAGGTCCTCCCATATTACCTTCTGTAGCGGCGTGTAAATAAGGGAAGGGGCTCTACAGAAGGTAACCTGCGTCACCCAGCGGTGCCTCCAGAGATAGATTAAACCTTCTGTAGAGCACCTTGTAGCGGCGTGTAAAGGCGGTATCGGGTACCGTTTGCAACCGTTGGAACGTGCTCGTGCACGTGAGACACCCGGTTGTTTCTAACCTTCTGTAGCAGCGTGTAAAGGTACCATTACACAAAAACCTTCCAATGTTCATCAATGTAGATTACATTCTGTCTGAAAAAAATCAAGTGATCATACATTGTTCTCACATTTTGTTGGTCGCCAGTGTACCAACAATGGAAAGCTTATTTTCTCCAACTTCAGAGAGCTTTCCAACAGTCATGCTCTAATGTTGATAGCCAGTATATAAAATTGGTGTGGCGGGATGGTAAATTCCCCTATAGATATAGAAGCAGAAAAATAGTAAATAAAAGTAAAATACACCATTACCATATTGATACAATTTGGAACTGCCTTCTCTGGAGCTATGATGCTGAGTAGATTGACTGATGCCACAGATCTTTGCAAAGAAAATGCAGTGCATCTTACTATTTGTACTGATGTATTTGTTCATTGAAATGAAGGAAAGGCGTTGGTGTAACCTACGCTGCCGGAGAGGAATAATCCAGATTCCGGGGTAGCCGAGATAGTTTTATTACGCATTTCAGGGTCAGAATTAATTTTTTCAAACAAACTATATATAAATGCTTTTTCTATGTGTATTTTATACTTGAAAAATGTCTCAATCTGAGCCTGAAACGAGTAATAAAACTATTTCTAAACTACCCCAGGTCTGGATTATTCCTGTCCTGCAGCAGCACGGTCACACAAACGCCTTTCCTCCATTTCACGGTGCATATAAATGGAAGACGATCTTCTGTCTGCAGCGGCTAATTCTCTTAAACGCTTTCATAGTATTTGGGACACTCACAATGATCAGGTGAGCAATATTTCACCTTCACCCCCACCTTCCATACCTACTGCCCTATAGGCGCATGTCACCCTTTTTCCTTTACCTGATGTATTTGTTGTCAGCATAATCTTTGGAGGTGGTTTAAGGGTGATGCTTCCTATCCTGCCCAATGAGAGGTATGTGGTGGTCGGACGTTATGTCATCAAAAAACATGATTATACTATATTATTGGTACTCAATCTAAGTAACTCCATAGATATATGAGGAACTGCAACTCCTCTAAATTCAGTGTAAAAGGGCTTGGGCTGCTGTTTCCTGCACACCAGGAAGTTGGAAGCTGCTATTCATATGAAAAGCTGGAAGGAACCTGGTCCATTCCCTGCCAGGGGTCCCAGAGGTCAGACTAGCAATGATCAAAATGTTATGGTATGTCCTTCTGATAGTGCTTTAAAGAGGCCTACCCCTGGAAAATAGCAATAGGCAGGAAAACCAGAGGTTTCAACCAAAGTTAATAGAAAAACAAGAATAGACCAGGTATATTTTTATATGTAAACTAGCTGTACTACCCGGCTACGCCCGGGTTAATAAATTACTGCTGTTAGCTATAACAAAATAGAATTTACATACATTGGGAAAGCAAAATAAATCAGGAAACATGTATAAAAAAAAAAAAAAAAAAAAATCATTACCTCACTGCCGGCTGTCCGGGAACAGAGAAGAAGTCCGGATGCTGCCAGGATCTTAAAGATCTGTGATTGGCCGGTAGTGATCATGTGATGCGTGACGTCACATACGATTTGATCGCTACTGGATAATCACATTTTAGGTCAAGGTTCTGGCAGCATCCGGACGTCTTCGCAGTTCCCAGACAGCTGTCGGAGAATTTTTTTTTTTTTAAACATCTCTTTATTTAATTTCACTTTAGCAGTGTATGTAGATACACGGCTAAAGTGAATTACACTGTGCAGAACAGTTTTAGTCTTCATGGAACACGAGATCCGGGAAATGATCCTGTTTTTTCCCGGATCTGAACTCCATAGACCTCCATGCTATTTGAATTGGACCACATCAGATCCGATGCTGTCCGATTCGGTACGCTGTGCCCAAAATCGGAGCAGTCTCCAATTTTAGGGGATGTAAAAAAGGGAAACAATCGGATCCCTGCAGACAAGGATGGCTATTAAGCACCAAACCGTGCCCATAGGGATACATGGAGCCAAATCGGATCCTTGTCTATCGGTTTTACAACAGATAGCCACGGATCCACAAAAATAGTGATGTGAAAGCAGCCTTAAAGGGGATTTCTCATGAACAAATTAGTTTTTTATCAATAGATCATGGATAATAATTTCCACAATTGGATTAGTTAAAAAAAAAATGTTCCTGTACTGCGATATTCTTAGAAATGTGACCCTCCTATGTTCACTTTCTGACCACACAGGGACAAGGTCTGATCATAACATATCTCTTGGGGGGGGGGGGGGGGCGAAGAAGCAAAAGAGCATACAGACATTACAACATAGGATCAGAGCTATTTTTTTTTGGTGTGGTGAAACATCTTACCGCACAGAAAAGCTGTGATCCTGTGCTGTAATGTCTTTATACTCTTTTTGTCCTCCCCTGCACATGAGATGTGATATGATCAGACCATGTTCCTGTGCGGTCAGACACATCCATTACACAGTACATAGCAGGGACACATATATAAGATTATCTCAGCACAGGAGATGTGGTATAATCACACCATGTCCCCTGTACGGTCAGACACATCCATTACACAGACATTGCAGGGACACATATATAAGATTATCTCAGCACAGGAGATGTGGTATGATCAGACCATGTCCCTGTACAGTCAGACACATCCATTAGACAATACATAACAGGGGCACATACCGTATATAGAATTCTCAGCACAAGAGATGTGGTATGATCAGACCATGTCCCTGTATGATCAGACATCCATTACACAGGACATTGCAGGGACACATATATAATATTCTCTCCAGGAGATGTGGTATGGTCAGACCATGTCCCTGTACAGTCAGACACTGCCATTACACAGTACACAGCAGGGGCATATTTAAGAAATAGATTATATATATATATATATTTAAATCTTATAAATTATATAATTTTTTTTAACCAACTTATTATGCCAATATATTGATTAAAATGCACTCTGATTGTGAGACAACCCCTATAAGTGTTCTTTTCAACAAGTTACAGATAGCGCATAGGGGGGAAAATAAAAACTTGCGTGACTGCAGGATATAAGCCACATGATGGCCAGAAATGGTGTTATTCCTAACATAGACAAACAATACTCCTTATTCAGAAACACTACTTGAAAGCAGTTACCCTTCAAATTCTAATACCGTACTCTGCAGATCCACCATGATAAAAAAGGATATTTGTAATAGTATGACACACATGTAACAAAAGAATATAGTTTAATTAACTCTACTTTCTAAACTTCTATATGAAAAAAAGTGTTATTTATTGTAAGAGGCATCATTAATACACACTAATCCGACAATTTAAGGAGACGTAATGAACGAGGATATGAAATACTATCTTGTTGAAGATTCATTCAAACGCCAGCCCAAATAAAAGGATCCACTTCACATGTACTAACAGTTCTGTAAACAAAAGAAGATTTAGTTCCATAGCTTCCTGCCAACAACCACATCTGACGCCCTTCAGCCGCAGCTATTGAAGAGGAACATAAAAATCTGCTTCATACAAGTTTAAATTCTTCATCCAAACACTGTAATCAAATAGCCACCAAGGTCAATAGATAAGAAGGATATATGGACAAAGAGTCCAAATCTTTCATTTTATTTAAAAAATTAAGCTAGTTATACAAAAAAAATGGAACAAATATTCCAAAGTGTAAAATAACATTTTTCCTGCTTTGCACAGAAATGTGCTGGATATGTTTAAATAAGAAGAAATGCAAGACACCAAGGGAAAAAAAAAGCTGTTTTTGCTCTTAAGTAGCGAGTTTGGAGTCCATACTGAACACCTCGTGTTCTGGCACGGACCATAAACACAGACTCCCCTGAGAAGTCCGTATTACTGTTCAGGATTAGCTAGAGGGCTGCAAAAGGTAGGAAAATGGGGATTAACAGCAGTACAATTAAACTTACCAGTCTCCGGACCGCAGTCACACTACTTCTGGGTCTGGTCATAAAACCTCAAGCATATTCATTTGTTCCCCACATCTGTGATTGGGGGTCCAGGCCCACAGCTGTTTGTGTCCCCATAGTGTAAAAATAATAAATAATTTTTTAAAAAATGGTGTGGTTGGGAGCTGGAGGTTAGTCCACCGTAAACTGATATACAGCGCAAATAGAGGACACGGCTGCAAACCTAAACATATCCTTGCAGCTCCGACAGTAATCCACAAAAAGGTCCCTCCAAACTCCCAGGACCTGCTACGTCCAGAGCTCGTGGTGAGCAGTGACATTGGAGTGACCACTTAGTGCAAACATCAGCTCCCACTGACAGCAACAATAGCGAGTGCTGATGTCATCGAGTTCACAGCTCACATCACAGACCTCAATGTGGATTACGTCGGAGCTTCAAGTGGGGCTGTGGAGTCTGAGTCTTTTTTGGTGGACTCTGAGTTGGAGTCAGTATATAAGGGACCGAATCAGACTTCTAAAATATATAATAAATTGGGTACAGTGGTTCAATGCAATATATGCAAAATATTATTATGTTTTAAATATCTTGATTATTGTATCAAAATAAAGCCTGATGTTCACATTGTACTACAATAAACTTGTCACTTAAACATGAGCCACGTGTGAGGGAGGGAATTCAGAAAAACTGAGGAGTCAGGAGTCGGAGGTTTGTCTTTTCAACGCCACAGCCCTAGCAGTAAGGACATGTTTGGGGTTAATAAATGGGTAAAAGAGGGTGTCTTATTTCAAATAAAAACTCAAACACTAGGAAAAATCATTTAACTATTTACTTACAGGAATGGTAATGTGGGGATCTCAGAGACCTGTATATCACCTTATAATATCCCAATTGCCACCACACCAGGGCAATTGGGAAGAGCTGGATAAAGCAACAGGAATGGTACATACAATGGATGTGCCATTTCTGGGGCAGCTGCAGGCTTTAATTTTTAGCCTAGGGGGACAATAACCATGAGCTTCCCTAGATGGAGAATACAAACTACCAGCCGTGTGCTTTATCTTGGCTGAGTATCAAAATTTGGGGAGGACCATTTATTTTTATTATACGTTTAAATATTTTTAATTTTAAATAACCTCGTGAGTTTACCTATATTTTGATACCCAGCCAAGATTACACACACACAGCTGGGGGCTGCCACTCATAACCGTATGCTTTTGCTGTGCTTTATCATCAAGACACAGGGGACCGCTTGCCATTTTTTTTTTTATATTTATTTTTACACTTCAGGGACAAAATACAGCTACTGTAAGCCTGGGCAACCAATCACAGACGCTGTCACAAATGTGGGAGGGGAATAAGTGAATATGCATGAGGTTTAATAAGCGGACCTGCAGGCAGTGAGACTGCAGTGTGGAGACTGACAAGTGTAATTGTCCTGCTTTTAATCCCCTTTTTACTTCATTTTGCAGAACGCTATCCCTTACTACCACCATTTTATAGCACTAAAGTCTGGATCCTTAGACTCTTATACATGGGGTTTAGGATTTAAAGTCTGTCTGGATCTGCTGAACCCGAATATCTGCAGGTTTGCCCATTTCTACTCTTGAGATAAAGTGCCACTCTACTTCACAGAAATATCTCATTTTGCAGCCGAGTCCTGTTCACTTCAATGGAACTAAAGTTACAAAAGCAGGCACAGTCCATGGGTATAAGTCGAACCATTAGGCCTCAGTGAAACATTAATTTTACTATGTGAAACTTGTCGTCATCTGATTGAAACTCAGAATCCTCTTGGACTCGTTAAGACGAGCATTTAACATATGGTGTTAAAATCTGACCATTGTTTTTGAATAAGACTGTTTGGATGACTAAAACTTTCTCTGGAAGTGCTTACTATATGGCTGACTGTATATGCACAGAGTCAAATTGCCCAATCAGTGACTTCCAATAAGGTTCAGGTCAAGTTTGATTCCAGAGCAGAACTTTTTTAAAAGCCTGGCTTAATCCGCAGAACCCGAACTATCATGGGTCCACTAATCTCTAGTCTTTAACCTTTACCAAAGCTCAAAGTTTAAAAGGGACTTTCACAGTGCCACTGTTTAAACCAAGCACAGGCGCTCGTGCATCATGACAGGGGCCAATCACTTAAGTACACCTTCCCACCTGATTGTTTTCCCTCTATCTCTATCGACAGCACAAGCCAGAGAAGGGAGGAGAAGGTTGGAAAACAATTAGGTGGGAAAGTGTATCTAACTGACTAGCCTCACCATTAAGGATTGAGCATCTGTACTTGGTATAACAGTCATTCTGTAATGTCAGAGTCCCTATAGGATGCCTTTTTATACCTACTTACTAATAAAAAGTAACTAATCACCTGGTTTTAATATATTACATGGTAATATCACATTCTATTCGTTTTAATCTGTTTTTCTGTTTGTAGACGTTTGCACTCCATTTTCTGGTCATGGGGCAGTCATCTTGCTTGAGCTCCTTAACAGCATTAAGAGTAGTGGTAAAGGTCAGATGCTGATATCCATATTTTCGGTCTCAGTGCGATCTGACAATACTTCAGATTGTGCTCACTCCAGTCCAGTGTTAGGCAATGGGGCTATGCACATATGCACGTCTGATTTTTTCCTCAGCTTGGGTCTCTTCAAATGGTAAAAAAAAAAAAAAAAATGCTGCATGTCAAAGTTCGATATGACATTGGGATCTCACTTGGTTATTCAAGTCAATGAGTGCGTGGGATACATTGGAGTGGACTTTGAGTAAAGTCCCACGTTTCCTTCTAAATTATTGACTTGCATGACCGAGTGCATTCCAAATATTCGATTAATCTCTGACATGCATTCTATTTCTCTAAACTCACAGAATGGAGAAAATGGAGAAATTTTGTTCTACATCTTCACCTGTGCTGCGATTCCCTTATCTGATCAGAATGTTACCTGCATAATTCGCCAAATTCTCTTGGATGAGAGACTCTGCTTCTGTCTGCACCTGCCCTTACAGATGCCAAATCTAATTTTATTCTGTAGTGGATGTATCTACCGATAACTAGTCCTGTCGTGGATAAAGAGATAAGTGCTGACATATGATCTCTACAGAACAAGAAGCTAGGCTAAGTAGAAAATGCAAGATTTTAGGATAATGTTTGATATAAAACAAACAAGAAATTTAAATTAAACAGTAGGTCATGTTCTGATTCAACCGCTTCTGGACTACCCAGGGGTATATGTCCACGATCAGGCTTCCTTGTGTCCTGGACGTAGCGTCTTTTCTCATGTGGAGACGCTAGTATCCTGTGTGGGATGTCTGTACCCACAATCACGATTACAGAGTATTTTCGTTACAGTTGCATCTACGCAAGTATAAATTGACATGCTGCGGCTTAGCAACCAGCGCCGAAGGTTAGTTTATGCAGCATTAAAAAGAAGGACAGTGAGCAAGGGAATTCTATAAATCCAAGCACTGTGCTTGTATTATACAGCACACCATTTTGGATGCAGGAAAAACATGATGCATCTAACACGCTGCTAACACTGATCATGGACACTCACCCTTAACATCCAGGCGCTGCTGCTCATACTCTGCAGTGATGTTCTGTATACACAACTATAAAAAAGAAGCGCAGTCGGCGCTGTGACTGCTGTGTGCAGTAAGAGCAGGATCTGCTGGGTCATAGGAGAGACAAACAGCTTTGCCATATAGCAGTAGGCTGCATATCCCTTGCTGTAACGGGGGCTAATATTTTTTTTTTGCAATTTATTGTTCAATACTTTACTTTTTTAATTTACAGAGCTGTATTTGTGCTGGTTTATTTTACCACTGTGAGAACTTTAATCACTTTTGTATGCAGTTTTTGAGGTGGGAAAAACAAAAAACAGCAATTCTAGATTTAAACTATTTTTCTTCTTGGAAAGTGACAATTTTTAAACTTCCATTTGTTTTTCCCGGATTAAACTATTTTTATGGGGAAAGCTGTGAGGGATAACTTTTTTTTTTTTTTTAAACAATTTAAGGCCCTCAAGTGCTTGACTAGTACACAGAATATAAAGCCGTGCCTCCGGTAGGATATGATCACATCTGACACACCGCAGCCTGAGGCCTTTGTCTGGTCTCAGGTTTCCATTAAAAACCATTGCAATTGTGCTGCGGGGTGTCAATGGGCTGACAGAGAAAATACCCGACCACTGGCCCAAGCAGAGCAGAACCCCATCTGTAGATTATCAGTCAAACTCTTGAGACTTATCACATTGGTACAGAAGCTGTACTGTGAGAGGAGCAGGGCAGACATTCATGGAGCTCATAATGTGTGCTCTTGATGGATATACATACGTCAAACAACGATAAAGGGTTAAAAATAGTCTTATTGTATTTTGCTTTGTTTTTTTAACCATTTCATTCTAAGGGTACCGTCACACTTGGCGACGCTGCAGCGATCCCGACAACTATATGACCTGGTAGGGATCGCTGGTGTGTCGCCAAGTGGTCGCTGGCGAGATGTCAAATAGTCAGATCTCACAAGCGATGCAGCAACGATACGGCGGTTGTTGGGAACCTGTCACTCTCGGGCGTATTATTGAGGTCGTTGGTCATTGTCCCTGTCAAACACAGCGATGCATGCTGCCTAGCGGGAGTGCAACGACCAAAAAATGGTCCAGAACAGTTTGTAACGATCAGCGATCTCACAGCAGGGGCCTGATCGCTGCTACGTGTCACACATAGCGAGGTCGCTGCTGAGGTCATTGTTGCATCACAAAACTTGTGACTCAGCAGCAATCTCGCTTAGTGTAATGGGGGCTTTAATCACTAGGGCCCCCATATATGTCATGTAATGTAGCTAGTATTACTTTATGTATAATCTTTTTTTATTGAGAAACAAGTAAAGTAACAAAACAAGTCAGTAGACAAACATTTCTAACAAATTTGGGCATTTGCCAATAGACCTCGCAGTGCCAAAATGACTCAGCATTCAGCATCCAGAATTATGGCTCAACCCTTATAGGCCACATCCAGATATGGAGGCGTTTTTCAGTCCATATTTTACACCATTCAGCTCGAAATGATCAAGACTTATTTTGACTGAGGCTAGTATTACTTTATATAGTTGTTCCCTTCGATTTGAAAATTCATGCTATACTTTGCAGTTATGTGGTCATGTGACCACATTGTGACCCCATGGGAATTACATGACTTGTGTTCTCTTCAGGTCACCATTTCTATTACCATAAGTTCCTGTATGATGCAATGGCATGGAATGTACCACATACTTCCTCCATGTGAGAACATATCATAGCTGATGATGAAAATAACACAGCAAGTGTTACACAGAGATCACAGTTCAGCCTCTGGTCTGTCTATACATTTATTCAGGAAAATGCAGAAGGGTGGATAATCAGAGTGTCATCGCAGACATGGACCTGGTCAGCAAATGCTGGAATTTATAGCAGAGCATAAAAAGAAAAAAAAAAAAAAATACAAGATGAAATCTAAAACTCAAATGGAGGACAAGAAGAAGACAACAGGAGGCTGAACTAAATGGAAGTACTCTGCATATAAGGGGAGATTGTGATAATCAATTAGAGGTGCAGATATTTTAGAAGAAAAAAAAAAACTGGGAGTGTCTCTATAAAAAGGAACCTGTCACAGGTTTTCACGATATGAACAAAGGCCCCGACCTTGAATGCAGCTTTTGCAGTAGTTTAGCAACCTTTATATAAGCCCCTAATTTCCTCTACCATTATCAAAAGTTACCTTTTATAACCCCCTCATACGGTACACAGTCGTCTCTACCCACAATCGCTGTCCTCCTGCCCTGCTTCATTTGGATGACGCATCCTGAACCATCCACAGAGTGTCTCCATCTCACTCCTGTGCAGGCTTACTTTGCTATGACCTGCCGAGGATAGAGTAAAGCACTATAGTGCGCATGTGCAAGCTTTACTTTAAGGTCAGCAACGCTATTTTGTTCTCCCTCGATGCATGTGCATTACAGTACTTTGCTCCATCCTCAGCGGCCAAAGCAAAGTGCAGCTGTGCAGAAGCGAGATTGGGGGTGACATAATTCACACAGAGCAGGCCAGAAGGACGCGATTGCAGGACAGGAACTGCCAAGCAAAACTAGTCGACACCCATTCGACTTAACCTCGCTATATAAAAGGTTTTTAAAAGGGTACTTTTTGGTATATGCAGAAAGGATTAGGGGTTTAAATACATATTACAATAAAAGAGGTGGTAAAGGTGGTTGGCTCAGTTTATATTAAGAAAATCTGGTGACACCTCTCCTTAAGTTTTAAAAGAGATTGGGTGAAATATAATAAA
The DNA here is from genome assembly GCA_033576535.1 of Allobates femoralis. Lineage (NCBI taxonomy): Eukaryota > Metazoa > Chordata > Amphibia > Anura > Aromobatidae > Allobates > Allobates femoralis. Next base: position 552,422,440 of record JARQOC010000003.1, read on the forward strand.
CTGGACTACAGGTAATAACTGGAAGTATGGATGAAGAAATGTTCCATAATTGTTATATATAGTTGATATGTGAGTAATGCTTCCTTTAAGAATATATACGATAATGTTTAAAGACAATGGAAAGTATAAGCATGCACAGCTCTCTGTATGGCACATTAGCTTATATGAGAAGGATACTAAACTACTATAGAAATTATGAAATCTCATTTTGTTCACATTAGCAATGAAACAATAGAGGCCTACAGCAATGCCATTATGACATCATGGTTTCATCATTTATTAAGTCTGCTAAAAGCTTTCCAAACAGCTATAGAAAAATCTCTGTGATGACCATCTCAAAGCATATTCTTATACTGGATTGTACATAGTCTATAATTAGGTTGCATATAAAAACAACCGCAAAAAGCATACAATATTTACCGTAGTTGCTTTATAAGGAAGAAGCAATAAAGTTCTACATTCATTGCATTTTAGTTTTGAGTCATTTTAGTTGATGGTTCCTCTTACGAGGTTCTCCTAATAAATAGTTAAAAATGTTTTTTTTTTCTATCTAAATAAATGAATTGTGTGGATGTATGCAGAGAGACACCAACAAACACTTAAGAAGAACAGATTTGGGAGAAAAATTGTCTTTTTTCTTTCTGGTTCACATTAGCAGTTAAAGGGTTGTTAATAGACTCAAGAACCGTTTTAAAGCTGTTTTTATATAAGTTTTTAACACTGGTCCTGGACCTCCACCATGGTCCTTACAAGGATGTGGAGTCTGTAACTTAGGCTCCTCAAGTTCCCCCAACTCCCTCACAGATGGCTCATATTTAAATGATGACGTTTATTATAGTAATATGATAACACCAGGCTTGTAATCATTATTATGAAACAATAAGCAAGCCAATTAGATAGAACATAATAATTCATAGTATTCAGCACATACTGTGTTGAACTACTGTACCCAATTTATTGTATATTTTAGGAGTTGGTCCATTTTATACTGACTCCAACTCCACAGCTCAACTCCTATCTATGTTGATGGTAGGCTATATGCGAGAAGCTTTCTACCTGATTTCAATAGTTAAACAACCCCCTCTGTCCAAATTAAATCTAAGACAGAAGGGTTAGCTTTTAAAAAGAGCCAGGAAGCCTCCCTCTTTCAAGAATGTCTGGCACCCAGAGATGGAGAGTGGAAGGTTTCTGCCATTGCTAAACAAGTGTGAAAATGTAGGTACTAGGAAAGAAGGACTTGTGCCGAGACCTAAACAGGGCATCTCTCGTAATTTAAAGTTTCATCTACTTTCACTTGAAACACAGAGCACTAAACAACAAAAAAAAAAAAGACAAACACATTATAATCAATTGCTCACCTCTCCGACTACCCCCCTGCATGAAGCCTGCCATCATATCTTCACCCTCTTCACTATAACCCATCCAGACCCAGTAGGTCACTACATGAAGTCATGAGTCATGACTTCAAGATGTGTGCGCAACCTTATGACGCAGAGAGAGTTCTGAGGCCTGGATGCAGGCGGAAGTTGTATGTGAAGAGTGGAGATAAGCGGCAAATGAAAGAAGGATTTCAAGATTCGCTTCTAGGCAAGACAATGGTATCTGATTAAGGGAATCAAGAGGTCTGTATAGTAACTTATTCTGATTGATAGGATTTAGTTGGTTTTAGAATTCTTTATATTCTTTTACTCTTAAGGCCCAGTCTCACATAACGACGGATCAGCGATCCCGATAACGATGTGCAGAGTTCGCTGGTGCATCGTTTACACATCGCTGGTAAGATGTCAAACAGGCATCTTACCAGCGATGTGAAAAACGGCGCACTAGCGATGCAGAATTATACCGAGGTCGTTGTACATTTTCTCTCCATAGCGTAGCATTGAGATCGTTGCTCATTATCTCTATCAAACACAACGATGTAGCATTCCCAGCGAGAGCACAATGACGCAGGAATGACCCAGAGCAGTGTGTAACGATCAACCATCTCACAGCAGGGGCCAGATAGTTAGGGCGTGTCACACAGAAGGACATCGCTGTTGCGTCACAAATTTCGTGACGCAACAGCGATCCCAATAGCGATCTCGTTAGCGATCTCTTTATGTGACAGGGCCTTTACTCTTCTTCCCTGTAGACCCCAAAATAAATTTTTTAAAAATGTATTTATTTATTTATCATAACATTTGAGCCCTCAATGCGCAATCTGTGAAATTTGCTTATTTATCTGTAAGATAAATCAAAGATGTCAAACATTGCCATGTTTTTTTTGACAAACTGCCGTATATAAATTGCCAAGAATCACAATTTAGAAGCAATTATCCAGCAGATCTCTGACCACTAGGCTATAGACATTTCACCATTTACACTTATAAGAGATACCAGGTTTACAGTGAAGCATAAAAATAGGGACAAAGACCCTGATTCCAGCAGTCACTCATTGGGCCACTTGCTGTAGTTTTGATTAAAAGCGATTTTAAACACCGGCTAGTCAAGCCCATTCCACTGATTGAAAACTTACTGCTTAGGGTGCTTTCACATCTGCGTTTTTCGTAATTCGCGGCAGATGCGGTGAAAAAAACCGCATCTGCCGCGTTTACCGCATAACCGTTCCACTTGCGGCGCGGTTGCGGTTTTTTCTATGCAATGTATAGGGGGACTTGCGGCAGGTGCGGCAAGTGCGGTTTTGCACTTGCGGCAGGTGCGGCCGCGAAAAAAACCGCGGCTTACTGCGGTTTTTTTCGCGGCCGCACCTGCCGCAAGTGCAAAACCGCACTTGCCGCACCTGCCGCAAGTCCCCCTATACATTGCATAGAAAAAACCGCAACCGCGCCGCAAGTGGAACGGTTATGCGGTAAACGCGGCAGATGCGGTTTTTTCACCGCATCTGCCGCGAATTACGAAAAACGCAGATGTGAAAGCACCCTTACACCAGAGGTCGCCAACCTTTATGACCTTGGGAGCTACATCCAGTTCTGAAAGATGGTCACGGGCAACATTCAGCTCTGCAAGGGGTTCATGAGCCACCTGTAGGCTCCAGCCCACCTCACAGTAGTGACACCCAGACCATACATTACCGGTATAATGACAGTCAAGCTTTTCCAAAGGAATCATACTAAGGCAATATACGGAGATCAAGGGGTTCCTACCTTACTTCCATCCAGATCTCCTCTTCTAAGTGGGGCTTCTGTGAAAAAAATTTCACCATCTGGAGACCTCCCTTTCATAGCCATTTGCTAGACCTGATGTTTATGCACCAAGGCAGAAGACCATCATGAGCCACACATCATGGACCCACGAACACCAGGTTGGGGACTCCTGGCTTACACCATGCATAAGCAGAAAAACTGCCAATCACTGGCAGAGAGGGGTTGGCGGAAGCTGCTGAACATTGAGGGCTATATAGCAGAAGAATCAGAGGACTCGACAAAACTGTGGTTTATTAAACCTACAGCAAGATGCCAATAAAGTTACATACTACTTGAATCCGGGCCTCTGCCCCTACTTTATGCTGCTCCCTGGGCCATGCATAAACATGTTAACAGAAAGCACTTCTCAATTATAGATGTCAAGTATGTAAAGGAGGGGAAATACAAATTAAATGGGAACTCCATTGAGAGAAAACATTTTAGTACAGTTCCTGCCCTCCTACATGATGAAGCAGAGCTATACACTGCAGTTCTAGGATCTATAGATCTCTTATAAATCGATAAAATAATGTATCTATCTGCTTGGTGACATGATTGCTATTTGAAGCCTGGACCCCCTGTCACATAGAATGGTATATCAGGGGCTGGATTGTATGTGTGTGAACATGGGGCTGACTGTAACACCCTCTTCCCATACAGAAGTGTGAGGGGGTGTGAGTGTAGGCTGATCCTGCAGCTCACAGCATCCACACCCCCAACACACCAACTCATTGCTTCTAGATGAAGGTGACAGACTGAGATTTCAGTTCCCTGAGGTGGGGGCTAGAGCAAAGGTGCAGGTATGATTTTAACAATTTATAAGAGATCTATAGATCCTAGAACTGTAGTGCACAGCTCTGCTTCATCATGTACCAGGGCAGGAACTGTACTAAAAAGTTCTCTCACTGGAGTTCCCCTTTAAACACTGTTGTGGAGACCTCCCCCATAAGCTTTAAATCATAGCTCAAATAGCTTACCTTTATTTATTAGGTCACTTACATATTTTGTTAACATACTTGTAGCTGTATCGCATCTTTTATTGCTTGCCAATGTTGTTTTACAAAGACTGACACAAAGAACTCAAAGCGATTAGATTTAGGATAATTGTAAATAAGCATTTTATGAAGTTCCAAATGAAAGAAAACTTATAATTAACCCACCAATATGATACACACAATAGAAAAATCAAAAGCGCTTTCAAAATTTGCTGAGCAAGGAGCTTTGGACAAACACCACATCACTCAGAAAGGAAGACAGAAAACCACACTGTTCTCAAAGTAAATAGACAAGAAATTAACATCAAGGACAAAAGTCCTCTCTCAGACTCACAAAAAGGTAAAGTGCAGCAGTTTATCTTTTTAATGTAATTTGTCATTAGAATTTTTGAGCTCAAAACTTCATGTTTGTAACCTTTTCAATGACAAGCATGAATACAATGGCCAGATATTGGCTTCCCTGCAAAAGAGAAGTCAGGCAAGACATCTTTCTGTTGCAAACTCAGGTGGGATTGTCACAGTATTTGATTCTCTTCAACTATTAATCCATATCTAGGGTCAACAGCTCTCAGTATTAAGCCCCCATCACACTAAGCGAGATCACTGCTAAGTCACAAGTTTGGTGACGCAACAACGACCTCGCCAGCGATCTCGCTGTTTGACACTTGGCAGCGACCAGGCCCCTGCTGTGAGATCGCTGGTCGTGTCAGAGTCGCCTGGACCATTTTTTGATCATTGGGGTCCCGCAGGGCAGCATGCATCGGTGTGTTTGACAGGGAGAACGACCTCAATACTACAGGTCTGAGAAGCAGGGTCCCAACGACCTCTGTATCATTCCGGATCGTTGTTCCATCATTGGCAAGATCTCTATTTGACATCTCACCAGCGATCCAAACAGCGACGCACCATCGATCTCTACCAGATCGCTGTCAGGATCGCTGGTGCATCGCCAAGGGTGACGGTACCTTAGGCTACGTTCACACATCGCGTATTTTGCGCGTTTTTTTACGCGCGTATTTGCGGCAAAACGCATGCGCGTCTGCGTTTTACAGCAAAGTGAATGGACATTCACTTGAGCCTTGCAGACATCGCGTATTTAAACGCAGCGTTTTTGGAGCCGAAAACGCGCGCGTAAAAAAATGAACATGTCAATTCTTTGCGTCTTTTACGCGCGCGTTTCCATAGGCCCCATTATAAAAACGCGCGTCTAAATGCGCTATTGAAGTAGACGCGAGTTGTTCAATCGCGTATTCTAATCGCGCTTTTAAACCGCGTTTTTCCTTGAAAAGACGCGCGTTTAAAAGCGCGATAAAATACGCGAATGTGTGAACGCAGCCTTAAAGACACATCCACTAATGAGATATATACAAGTTAATATATATTGAGGAGCAAAACAAAAACAAAACTACCTTCTCACCCCTGTGGGGTGGTTATTTGTCCTTCCTCATTCCTGGGTCCTCCCTGGGAGTTTGAGGGTTCTGTGCAGGCCCTTAGATGTTCCTAGCACTGCCCTTTTCTGGACAGAGTTCAGATGTTGCTCCTGGGATCTGTTGCAGCCATTTTTCCTACTTATGGGTCACTGCTCCAAGTGCTCCTATCACCACTGGAATCACTGTTGCCTTCACCTTCCACATCTTCTGCAGTTGTTCTTTGAGTCCCTGGTATTTCTAAAGCTTCTCATATTCTTGCTTTCTAATACTACTGTCATTTGGCACTGCCACATTATCATTGCTGTCTTCTGCTCATTGTCTACCATCATGAGATCTGGTTGTTTAGCCAACACCTGCTTATTTGTCTGGATCTTGAAGTCCCACAGGATTTTAGCTCTTTCATTCTCCACCACTTTTTCTGGGGTCTCCCAGCTGGACTTGGCCCATATGCTTCCTGTATACAAATCCCGTTACTTGGTTGTGATGTTCGGTGTACGCTGTTTCTGCTTGCATTTCGCATCCTGCCACTATGTGCTGGACTGTTTCTGAGGTTTCTTTGCATAGTCTGCACCTTGGGACTTGTCTTGTGTGGTAGATCCCGGCTTCTATGCACCATGTACTTAGCGCCTGCTCATGAGCCACTATGATTAGTGCCTCCATGCAGTCCTGGAGTCCAGATTTCTCCAGACATTGGTAGGATTTCTCCATGTCAGCCACCTCCAATATCTGTCAATGGTACATCCCATGCTGTGGCTTGTCCTACCTTGGCACTTCATGTTCCTGTTCTTCCTTCCAGGACTACTGTTGTTGCTGCCTTAGGCTCTCCCTCAGCATTTCATCTTTTGGTGCCTGGATACTTCTCGTTTCATCCATGATGGTGGTTTGCACGCCTATCAAGCCTCGACCACCTTCCTTTCTGTTGGTATACAATCTTTGAGCGTTAGACTTGAAGTGGAGACCTCCATGCATTGTAAGGTGCTTCCGGGTCTTCACATCTACATCTTCCATTTCTTCTTTTGTCCAGTACACTATGCCACCAGGGTATCTGATAACTGGCAGGGCATATGTATTGATGTCCCAGATCTAAATCTTCCCATTGAGCTGGCTCTTCAGGACCTGTCTTACCCTTTTTGATGTTATTTGGATGTTGCCTTGTCTCCTAATCATGTTTATCATAACCCTGTGATTTGCTGAGGTACTCATAGCAGGTCTGTACATCTGCAATGTGCCCTACTGATCGTTCTACTCTATCGGTCTTGACTACCTTGCCTCTCATAATATTCCATATTATATACTAGATCAGTGGTCCCCAAATCCAGGCCTCGAGGGCCGCCAACAGTGCAGGTTTTCAGGATTTCCTTAGGATTGCACAGGGATTGGAATCATCACCAGTGCAGGTGATCACATTATCACCTGTGCATTACTAAGGAAATCCTGAAAACCTGCACTGTTGGCGGCTCTCGAGGCCTGGAGTTGGGGACCTCTGTACTTGATGGAGGCCCGATGCGATCACATCGGGAGGGCGGTGACGTCAGATGAGGGTAGGCTCTGTTGCTCTGGGAAGGGGGGTGGCCATCTCTCCCCCCTCCAATGCGTTCTCCCCCTGCCAGCTCTCTCTCTCTGTGTACTCTTCCCCCTTGTGTGCTGTCTTTCTCCCCTCATGTGCCATCTCTATTGTGCAGTCCCCCTGTGCACTCTCCTCTGTATGTAAATGAATGTATTTTTACTTAAAAACCTGTTTCTGCATTTAATTTTTATTCATACAGTGTCTAATTCCTGGTAAAAAAAAAAAAAAAAAAAAAAAAAGTGTGATCTTTGCTGTATTTTCTATTCCCAACACAGGTAAACTAAGCAGCTACTGGCTGCCACCCCTGTTGCCTGGTGTTACCTTCGATGGTAATGATACATTGGGCCCTAATTTTTAAAAAATTACATAAATACTTTTTTTTTTTTAAATTGGCGTGGGCTTTGCCAAATTTTCTATTGCCAACCAAGGCAACCCAGGCAGCTGTAATTCTCAGCATGACAAGACCCAAGCATTCTGGGCCCCCACATGAAAATTGCAGCCAGCAGCCACCCCAGAATTGGCGCCTCCATGAGACACCAAAACTGGCGGTTACCCAGCTCTTCTAGCTGCCCTGGTAGCGGTGGTAGATTGGGTAATAAAGGGGTTGTTGTCAGCTTTTTATGGCAGCTGACATCAAGTTATATTGCTAATGTCAGCCATCAGTATGACAGCTGGCAATTAGCAATCAAAAGAGAAATCCTTTATTACATACAAAATAGACAGACACCTCGTTATCCAATTTAATACTCCCACCAAGTTCCCCTCCGACGTAATCTTGCAGGCCCGCTGCATCACATAACCTGCTGTGTGCGGATGTGTGTATATGCGTGTGTGTGTATATATGTATGGACCCGCTGCGTCACGTGACTCACCACATCACACAAGATCTTGCGAGCTGCATAGACGGGGCGATCTGCTGGGAGCAAGCAGGAGTAAGTCCATACGGGTGTGAGAGTGGGCGGACTGCTGGGAGCAGGAGATGGGCGGGGGGGGGCAGCGTGCACCACTAGCAGCCGTCATATTTCCACACTCATTTGGGTGTGGAAATATAGCTGCGCACCATAAGTGCAGATCACATGATAGGAAGACATCGCAAGTCGATGATGGATGGGCCAGCCGAATTATGTAAGTAAGATATATATCCCGCCAGTTTATACTGGAGCATCTACAGACTGGTTATAAAGCTTTAAACGAATACTGGAAAATAGTGCCACTATAAAGCTGCGGGATCAAAATTAAACATTTGTTGGAGAAAAGAATACACAGTAAATCATAATGATACTCAAGGTACTAAACAATTGTGATATTACCCTGAGCATCTTCATCTCTTTCTTGTAGAAATCCAACTAACTAATGTGGAGACTTCCAGCATTGAAATTTTATGCAAGCTAAATGCAAGTGCAAAAGGGCGAGTCAGAGCACTTGCAGATCTCCAGCCTGTTGCATTTGATTGATAGGTCTGTCCAGCCTCAGCCATTTGCCGAACCTTAATGTGATCATGTCAAGTGCCATTTGTGCCACTTACAAGGTAAAAGTTAATGGTTTCTGTTGTAACGGACAGCTCTAACGCAATGTGAACCTAGCCTAAGAAGGACAGATGGTAATTCTTGGACACACGCTGATGAAGTTGCAGATAGTTTGTATATAACTTCAACAAAAGGTATTGGACTTAATCAGGGTAACATTACTTTTCGGTAAACATTTGTCCTTACAGGTTCACTTCAACTGCAAAATGTCTCGGTTTTTCAACGGAACGCTTCAGTTTAGTCTAATAGCAGATTAAATGTTGCCATTTGCAAAACTGTGGTCTGCCAAGCTCTATAGGGAGCTGATGCAGGCTGCTTGGCTTTTGAGAGATTTGTAGGGCAAGGCAGAAATTTTCTATTCTCCATACTGACTGTAATTCAGCAAGGATAATTTGTGGCAATAACAGCTGCTTACTTTAAAATACCCATTTAAACAGTTCCATGTGAATGAGGTACACTTGCATTAAAGAGGACCAGTCACACCCCAGCTGCATTGAAACTAAATGCAGCACTGAATGCAGCATGTCTGCTGCATTCAGGGAAGGGGTTCCCCACGTCTCAACTCCACCATGTAAGCTTTAAAAAAAAAAAAAAAAAGACATGACATTAGAAAACTTACAGTTATAGTAGTCTAAAGGGTGATGGGTCTTATTAAGAGGTCTTCACTGCTGGTACAGTCCTCCAGCCTCTTCCTTCTGTATTCCCGCCCCTTCGTTCTGCTGGCTCTGCCCTCCTCTTCTGCTCTATCGTCACTCAACCTGCTGCACAGAGCTTTTTCAGAGCGTCTGCAAAGCATTTGGCCTGACGTCAGTGCCAGATTCCCGCCCAGATTATACTTTATTCAGAGAGCAGGGTGGGAATCTGGCGCTGACGTCAGGCCAAATGCTTTGCAGCTGCTCAGACCAAGCTCTGTGTGGCAGGTTGAGTGACGATAGAGAGCAGGAGAGGAGGAGGGCAAAGCCAGAACAGGAGGCGGCACAGAGACATAGAAGGGGCGGAATACACAAGGAGGCGGCTGGAGGACTGTGCCAGCAGTGAAGACCTCTAATAAGATCCCACCCTTTAGACTACTTAACTAAGTTTTCTAATGTCTTTTCTTAAAGCTTACAGGGGAGCTAGAGCCATGGGGGAGCCCTTCCCTGAACGCAGCAGACATTTAGTGTGCAATGCAGCAGGGGGAAGGGGGGGTGTGACAGGTCCTCTTTAAAAAGGAGTATGAGCACAAATGTTTGTGCTCACCAAACACAGGTGTTCATTCAACTATACAGTGTTCCTATCTCCGCACTCCTTTGCTTTTGTAAAGCCAGAGCTGTTAATTAAAGGGAACCTGTCACATTGCATAATACTATTAACCTTCAGATATTTGGTTAATCTGCAGGTTAATAGCATTAAGAGGATGCCTGGTGCCATATGGAAAGATGGCTCCTGGGAGAAAAGTAACTGTATTCCTTATAGGAGCTGCCAGTTTTCAATCACAGTGTGTGCGAGCCTTGCAGTAACTGCTCAGTACACAGCTTTACAAACATCCGGCACATTGACAGCTGGCTCTGCAGTAATGTACTACACTGCACAGTTAGGCCACGTCACACACCTCAATATCGTTAACGATCGCACGAGCGATCGCTTGTGAACGAGATCGTTCGGCAATCTTTCGAGATCGTTGGTGAGCTGTTACACGCATAGATATCGTGGCCGACGCACCAACGGTGTGGCGAGTAGCTATCGTTTGCCCAACCCAGGAGCGATACTTATTCAATGTTGTGAATAGGCGAAGTCGTTCACAAGATCGTTACAGCGGTGTCACACGCAACGATGCAGCAGGTTGAACGTTGGTTAATTGAACGACGAATGATGGATTTGAGGTCAGGATCTTAAATCTGATGAGTGATCAAATGATTTTTCACCCCAAGATCACTTGGTTACACGCAACGATGCACAAACTATATTGTTTCAGCAATTAAGAAACAGTGATGTTTCAGCGATATCGTTAACGATATTGAAGCGTATGACGTGACCTTAAGGCCCCTTTCACATCAGTGTTTTTCACTGATTGCAGCAGATCCAGCAGATTTACCACATTTGCCACCTAACGGCTGCACTTGCGGCACACTTGCGGCTAGCCACATGTATGGTGTCTGGGTCTTGCGACAAGTGCGGTATTGCCACGATTAGGCACTTGCGGCCGCGCAACACAACCGCAGCTGACCGCGTTTTTTTTTCACGGCCGCAACTGCCGAATTGCTGCAATACCGCACTTGCCACAAGCTCCATAGACAATGCATGTGACTTGCCACAAGCGGGCCCGCAAGTGCGGCCGTTAAGCGGCAGTTGCGGTAAATCTGCCGGATGTGCCGCAATCCGCGAAAAAAGCTGACGTGAAAGGGGCCTTAACTGTAAAACAAAGAGCCAAGGTATGCTTACAGCCACCACTCACTGTGTACTTACCAGTGAGCTGCACAGTCCCGCCTCTATGTTGGAAAGCTGGCAGCTCCCAGAAGTAATGTACATTTCCTCTTGTGTGCTGCACTTTTAGTACTTAGGCTGGGCACCTTTATAATGCTATTAACATTGATAGTAACCCTATATCTGTAGGTTAACAGCGATCTGACATAACAAGCTCCCTTTAACGAAAAGGTGCAGAGAGACTGGCCACACCAAGGGTACAGCGAGTACCTGCGCTTTGTTTGAACACCTATTTTGTGCAGTGATGCTCTATAACTTCTGAATGTCAACAGGTTTGTCAGGGTTTAATGCAGAATTATGCATAAAATTCTGACAAAATCCAGCTCGCTTGGAAGAAATAAAGAGGTATATTCTGAAAGTAGCATATATTTGTCCATAATATATTTGTTACACTTCCCATGCGTGATAAGCTTTATTAGAGATTTTTATTCTCTGTCAAAAATACAGCAGTAACGTCTACCTAGTTTTCATAGCAATTTAGTGTAGCCATTAAAATGGTGGTGACTAAACAGGGAAAAAGAAAAGCTGTACCACAGAAAAAAAGACTAAGCAAGACAATGTCTGCCATGCTTCCTGTGAACTTGAGTTGCTATCATCGATCGTTTTGCAAAATGTTCCCTGAAAATACAGAATACAAATAACTGACAACAAAATGAAAGGATTGTATTTCAGCTTCGCTGTCCATTCGTTTTGTTGTATTTAAACAGAAGGGATTAACTAAATTGTGAATAAGATCTGATCAGTAAAAAATAATAACAGCTTCAAATCAGCCACTTGGAATCATACATAAGAATGGAGGCACACGGGCGCAAGAATCGCGCGAGTGCAATGCGAGAAAAACTCGCATTGCACTCGGACCAGTATCATTAAATGATACTGGCTATATCAGTGCGTATTACACGCACTGAACTCGAATTGCGAGTGAAATGCGAGTTCAATGGCAGCATGCTGCGATTGAACGTGATTTCCTCGTGCGAGTACCCATTGTAAGTATATGGGTGCGAGAAAATTTTGCACCCATACAGCACACTGTGCGATAGTCGCACGAGTGTGCATACTTACAATGTCTTCAAACACTGAGAAATCCAGCTGCTAACACTTCAACACCATGGACTGCATTTACCGCAAATTACAAACACTATTCGTGTTTGAATGTCTGGGCTTTCTATGGCGCTGAAGTTTTATCTTCAGCACCATGAAAAGCATTTACCGACATATTTAACCAATCATCTTTCACCGCTGCTATCACAGCGGTGAAAGCTGATTGGTAGCTATGCCTGCAACCCAGCTGTTAAAGCAGCGGTGTTTGAATACACCGTAAAATGCTGTCAGCAGTGCTAAAGTTTGCTTGGCGGGATTTGTCAGCATGCTGAGAAATCCGGCCGAGCAAAGTTCAGCACCGCAGACAACGGCACACTGACTCGCACTAAACTCGCAGCACATTCTCATGCATACAGCCATGCACACACATATTAAAAACGCACAGCACTCGCACCACTGTCATGCATCAAAAAGCTCTGTTTTTGATGCATGACAGTGTGCCTCCACTCTAAAATAGATCCTCAATAAACCTTGAAGGAATTGTTCACATCAGCAGGCGAGTGGTGTCGATGACTTCACATTTACCTGCTCTATTAGAATAGGACAACAGATTATACCTGCAATACAGGCTGTGTCATCAAGAGCAATGTTCACTTCTTAATGAAGAAAGTTAGTGGTGTCTATCAACCACTAAAATCAAAATGTTCAAGTGGTGTCAACTCAGCAGATGCAGAAAGAAAATCCAAGAGGACATGGCTAGTGGAGCATCAGTCATAAGCAGGTAAAGGACAGTTTTTTCCCACTAAACAACTCAATGCCTTTTTTGGTCCCAAGTCTTGCTGGTCAGCACATAGCACAAATTGCTGTGTGTGACTGCGAGAGACGAGTGAACCAGCGACCTCACAGGCTGGTATCCATGATAAACAGCGGGTAACTAAGCAGCGTGACCAGAGCACCCATCAGACCAAAGTGCCTCGTAGGAGAGGGTAATAAAAGCTTATTTTTTTTATTGGTATACAGATTGGCTTGGTGGCTTATATGCAGTATTCTAGTCTAGTATGCTGTATATAAGAGCTTACTGGATGTACGTTATAGGGGGAATACCTGGTGACAGGTTGCTTTTAAAAGGTAAATAAACAAAATATTTGTACTGCCAAAAGATGCCAAATTAGTATTAATGTACATTAATCAAATATGTATCTACTACATATTGTAAAATACACTTTCAATAAGTCATCCTTTTAGAGTTTCTGAACCGTAATAAATTTTATTTTCTTCGTTCGTAACTAGGGCAAATTTACCATGGGAGAATTAAAAGGCCATAAACAACAATCTGATTCTTTATTTCATTTGCTGCTCTCTGCACAGAAGAGGGCACATGAAACACAACTTGATGCATGCAAATAAGAGTCACCATTAGAGAGTACTCCTGGGCACTGCCTGCCAAAGCTACATTACACAGCGCCCAAGGATAAGCTCTTAGAGCAGCATCATGCATTGCATGTCAATGTGTCTACTGCTTAGCTGATATTTTTACCAAGAAAAAAAGAAAAGCCCTACTAACGGCCACAGATAATAATTATTGTCACACTATCAAGAATATCACAGGGGTTCTTGGGTAAAAGTAATGAAATTAAACACCATCAAGACTTCAGTTGCAGTTCATTCAACCTTCAAAACATCAAGGTGTAAGATGAGCAACTCGACCTCCCATGAGTTTCTTGACTGAACTATATATCACAAGTTTAGTTAGACAAGTCAGGTAGATCCTCTCATGAATAGCAAATTAATATCTTTTAAGAGGGAGTCACTTGAGGCTGTTTTTTTTTTTGCCTAACTCCAGATGTTGCACCCCCCGCCCACCAATTACTTAAACAAAGCAAATACCAAAACAATAGTAAAAAACAGTTTTGGTCACCAGTTACTCATAAGGGTGTGCACGTTCATTGAGTATTTGGTTTCAGAAATTCTGCACCAGATCTAAATCTAAAGGCCGCTTCACACGCTAGGATATCGTTAACGATATTGTTGAAACGTCACGGTTTGTGACCGCTCCAAAGATATCGTTAGTGCATCCTTGCATGTAAACGAACGACGTAGGATGAAAAATCGTTGGAACGGTCATCACAAAAATGAGATCCTGACGTGTAACGGCACCTTTATGACAGAAAAAAAAAACTGTTTAGTGTGTTTTTGGCAAGTGTTTTTCATTCATGGGGGAGGGGGGGGAAGAAATGCTTTGTTTTTGCAGAAAGAATGGACATGTGACAGATTTATTTCTTCACTAAATCTGCAAGGGCAAAAAATGAAAATTGACATCATTTCACGATTCTCATTGCCTTTGCTGGCATAAGGATTTGTATGTCGTTGTCACAAAACAGTGCCAAAAATGTACTGGCCATCCATTGAGAAACACAGAGGGGTGGAGAAGGGGACTTATCAGGACCCCACCCTGGGCGACCAGAGGCTGTATTGGAGGCCTCATGAAAAGGCATTTCACTCCTGAGGAACCCACCGGGACATCATTTGGCTGGGGGGAAACGCATCGAGTGAGCTATCCTCTGCAGGATGAAAGGAGTATAACAAATACCTGCATGGTCTAAAGGTTAATCATTTCCCTGCCTGCATTTTGGTCCTTTCTGGTTTGATCCACAAAACTGGGGTTGAGGTGCAGGTTGATTACTGAGCACAGTTGAGTCTGGGATTATCCGTTGGGGTCTGTTTTATTTTAGTGTATGGTGTGTGCACTCCTGGGATGGGAGATGCTAGATCTGAAAATCAGATCTGCATATGAGTGGAGGTATTTCATATTTCACATTTTTGGTTAGTACAATAATCCTCATTTCAATCCTGAAATATCACTGTGTCCATCAGGTATTACATATATCACACTGAAATAGCTGTTGCAATAAAACAATTTTAAACAAAAAATTAAAAAAAGGGTAAGATTATGAGGGGTGCCCAGACTTTTTCATATGACATGATATAAACCGTATATACTCGTGTATAAGCCGAGTTTTTCAGCCCAAAATTTGGGCTGAAAAGTCCCCCCCTCGGCTTATACACGAGTCATATACGGGGGGGCTGTGTCCCGGGGGCTGTGGAGGCTGGAGGAGGCAGGGGGGGCTGCTGTATGAGCGGCTCCGTCACGTGGGGCCGCTCATTATATATGCACTGCTTCCCCCTGTCAATCAGCGGCAGGGGGAAGCAGTGCATATGGTCCCCCAAAAGCTGGCACTGTCCCCCCTTGTAAGGGCCCCCCCCAGCTGCTTATACATTACCATCCCGGTGTTCTGATCGGCGCCGCTCCTCGGTGCTGCGTCTTCATCCTCCCGTCCGCGCTCGCTGCATCCATCCGGGTTCTCCGGCTGTCGCAGCGATATGACGTCATCGCGCGACCGCCGGACATCCTGGATGCAGCGAGCGAGGACGGGAGGATGAAGAAGAAGCACCGAGGAGCGGCGCCGATCAGAACACCGGGATGGTAATATATAAGCAGCGGGGGGGAGGCCTTACAAAGGGGGACAGTGCCAGCTTTTGGGGGCTGCTGGGTACCCCCAGGGGGCTGCTGGGTACCCCCAGGGGGCTGCTAGGTACCCCCAGGGGGTTGCTGGGTACCCCTGGGGGCTGCTATATGTACCCCTGGGGGCCTGCTGTATACCACTGGGGCTGCTGTATACTACCACTGGGGCTGCTGGGGCTCCTGTATACTACCACTGGGGCTCCTGTATACTACCACTGGGGCTGCTGGGGCTCCTGTATACTACCACTGGGGCTGCTGGGGCTCCTGTATACTACCACTGGGGCTGCTGGGGCTCCTGTATACTACCACTGGGGCTGCTGGGGCTCCTGTATACTACCACTGGGGCTGCTGGGGCTCCTGTATACTACCACTGGGGCTGCTGGGGAATCTGTATACTACCACTGGGGCTGCTGGGGAATCTGTATACTACCACTGGGGCTGCTGTATACTACCACTGGGGGGCCTGTATACTACACTGCTGGGGGCTGTATAACTGTGCTGGGGTCCACCCTCGGCTTATACACGAGTCAATAGGTTTTTCCAGATTTTTGGGGCAAAAGTAGGGGGGTCGGCTTATACACGGGTCGGCTTATACACGAGTATATACGGTAATCTTTTTTCAACAATATTTATTCCAGTTTCCATAGGGGCCATGAACCTGGGATTGCTTGTACTGTATACAGCTATACTACTATATTGTTGTACATTGTAAAATTAGTGTTTCTTATAATGCCCAACCAAAAGAGAAATGAGTCAAACATAGGAGTTTTCAACAAGCCCATAAATGTTTTGGCAACCCAACAACGCACAATGATCATGTCGCCAGGGGGAGGAGGGGTGGTGGGATGGGAGCCCCAACAAACATACAGGAAAAAATTGTTTTAACAAATTGTTGCATTCAGTGATTGTGGATCGCTATTGTTAAAGACTATGTAATATACCCGGCCATTCACATTGTGTAAAGCAGGATCAGCTTCTGTGCCTGCTCTAAAAACTTTGACATACAGCATTAAAGGCACTGTACCAGCACAGAATGATGGTTCACACCAAGTACAGGTGGCTTGGTGCATCAGTGCATGGCCAAAATATTTGAATGCAGCTTCGTACCTTCTTGTTTTCACCCTTTTCTTGCATTATGGAGCTAGAGCTATCAATCAAAGAAGAGCATGGTGGAGTGGAGATAGACTGAAAACAAGCAAGTGGAGGGTGGACTTCAATGTTTGGCCAAGCCATAATGAATTGAGACCCTGCACTTGAACAGTCATTCTGTGCTCACAGAGTCCTTTTTAATGGATTAGAGGGTTGTGTCATTCTTTAAGGGATAAAGTTAAGGCCACTTTACACACACCAACTTATCTGTTCAACTTCTGACCAACTTACTGGTTGCAGTGAAATCATGGACACATTGCTCCATTTGTACACAGCCACAAAATGTAGCAATGTGTCCATGATTTCACTGCAACCAGTAAGTTGGTCAGAAGTTGGACAGATAAGTTGGTGTGTGTAAAGTGGCCCTTATTCCTTGTGGAGAGTGACATGCCATTTCTGGAATGCCAGTATAAGGGGACACTCTGCATGCTCCTCAGGGAAATTAAATATGCAAATTGACTCTTCAAAAAGAAAGAAGACAAACTCTAGAGCCACCTATTGGAAGAAGTGTGAAATGGAGATCAATGTGTGGATGACACAGAACGCATCATCCACACAAAGCAGCATGTTTAAGGCCATGCAGGCTGCTCCCAGTATCACAAATAACATATGGTCTGGGATTATCGTTGAGAGAAAGAAAAAAAAAAGGCTCCTGGAACACTGGTGAAATTGTTGTACCACTGGTTCCATAACCAAAATCGATGTAATGGTGCGTTTACATGCTAGGATATCCTGAACGATATCCTTGGAAGGATCACGTGACCATGATCGTTCCAACATCGTTAGTGCGCTGTCACACACAAAGATATTGTATACGATATCCTATGCGGCAGCGCAACTGTTAAACAGGAGAGGAAGGAGTGAGCGATGTAATAAAGCGGCAGGAATTTTTGAACGATATCGTTCACAAAGCTGTCACTCTGAACGATGCCGCTTCCTGAAGCAGCGTTAATTGGACGACGAACGATAGATTTGAGGTCCGGATCTCAAATCTAGGATGAACGATCCAATGATCTTTCCATCCTATATCATTCGTTTACACACAACGACACCCGAACGATATCTTTTCAACGATCACAAATCTGTGACGTTTCAAGGATATCGTTCAGGATATCCTAGCGTGTAAACACACCATAAGGCCCACTCCAGAGGTTTTTTTTTTTTTTTATTTAGTGCACCGCTGGAGTGGCGCTTTAAATGTAACTACCCAGTCTTATTCTTTCCTTCTGCCACCATCATCCATTTCCAGCAGCACCACAGTTGGTCTGTGGTGAAAAATGGCTAGCCAGCAGTTCGTGTTTCTTTGAGCACACTGGAGGTCCCTTTTCAATACATCAATACTGAAACCTTGTTCTGTCTCTCGCAGAGAAGCATTGAGAGAATGATCAGTAGCTTTTGACTTCCCACCAGTCAGACGCTATGGGCACAAGGCTACACTGCAGTACCAGAGAGGGCTCAGTAATGTATGAAAATGAGACTGAGTATAAGACTGGGGGTGGAGGACTGAAGTAGGGCTGTAAGTGTACCTGGAATGAGGACTACAGGGGCCTGGCTCCTGTGTATTATGCAACCTCACCTAATAATCCCAGTAAGATTGGTATGACCTTTCCTTGTGGAGGCCTCTTCATTGTGTTTCCCACATAGTCTCCAAGACAATCTTTGCCATCATTATATCCAAGACAAAAGCAGGACTGATTACTGAAGTGGAAAAACCTACATTCCAGCCTCCAATGCCAACTTGCACTAAACCATGATAGCCCTTGTGAGCAGTGGTGCGATGTCTGTCTCGTAACCCAATGTCCTGTATACCCCCCTTCTCATGGTTTGTGTAGACACTGTTTGATACCTCAGGCTTGATATATGAAATCCAATTTCACTTGCAGTACAGAATGAATCAATCATGAAACCAGTGGTATATGCATTTCTCTAAAATGTCTCAGCCAATTTTTTTTTAGCATGACACCAGGCTGCGTACTGCTCATACTACTGTAAGCAGCTCATGTGGCCTAAATGTGCACCATAACCAGATACAGCGGTATGTCTAGGTATAGTGGTAGCTGTTTATTTTCCGACGCGTTTCGGAGTCGTATCCCGAACTCCTTCCTCAGGGAACATCAAGATTACAGTGAACAGAAACCCTTATGACATGAAAACGGCGCGAAAATTAAGTTGGATGTGCCATAGTTAAACAAAAGGGGTGTGTAGATGACGTCACAGTGTTATGTATGCAAAAGCTTGTAGTGACATGATCTTATATGCAATCATGGAAGAAAAAAACATTTATCAAAGTGCAAGTCAAATATATGTGACAATATAGTCAAGAAACGTTAATGAGTATAGAGCAAAGCGAAAAGAAATAAAAAGTGAAAAAAGAACAAAGGGTGGTGAGTGGATTAGAACCTATGGGTACAAAAGAAAAAAATGAGTGGTGTGCAGGGGCTGGCTGGAGCCTCCATCCCTGGGTGGCAGATTTGCCCTGCCGGCCCTGACTTGAGAAGCGGGGGGGGGGGGGGGGGGGGGGGGGGGGGGTGCTGTCAGGTCTGACTTGAGAAGCGGGGGGTGGGGGGGTGCTGTCAGGTCTGACTTGAGAAGCGGGGGGGGGGGGTGCTGTCAGGTCTGACTTGAGAAGCGGGGGGGGGGGGGGGGGGGGGGGGGTTGGGGGTGCTATCAGCCCTTACCTGATCAGAGACTTCCAGCGTCACAGAGCAACTCCCGCGGCCGGGCCGTCTCGCGTCATGTGCCGGCCGCAAAGCGACGCCCGCGGCCGGCCCGTTTCTGTAGGGGGCGGCCCTAGATGTGGACTATACCACCAGCCCAGGGGCACTTGCCCCCCTGCCACCTGGGCCAGCCCGCCCCTGGTGGTGTGTATGTTTAACGACATGAGCTATAGGATGTAACGAACCTGAATGGTATAAAATCATTATATGCCATCCTTAATATGATATTCTATAAGAGGGATCTCACATAATTTAAATCAATTGTGTTTTATATGTTCTATTGTGAGGGTTCCTTTTATTCTAGCCATTATAATAATGCTGTGTCCCTTCTTTTTCTAGATACTTGAGTAAATAAAACAAAAGGATAGAACAATGGACCAGATTATTGGCAAAGCAAAAGAACTAGCTGGAAAAATATATAATCTATTAAAATCATGATATAGAGTAAACATTAATTTAATTTTAATTCACATGAATATTACAAAATATAAGAAATATTAGATATTTAATAATAAATATGATTTATTAAAAATGTATATATGTAATATAAAATATGATTTTTATTAAAAAAAAATGTATTATTAAATATCTAATATTTCTTATATTTTTTAATATTCATGTGAATGAAAATTAAATTAATGTTTACTCTATATCATGATTTTAATAGATTATATATTTTTCCAGCTAGTTCTTTTGCTTTGCCAATAATTTGGTCCATTGTTCTATCCTTTTGTTTTATTTACTCAAGTATCTAGAAAAAGAAGGAACACAGAATTATTAAAATGGCTAGAATAAAAGGAACCCTCACAATAGAACATATAAAACACATCCGATTTAAATGATGCGAGATCCCTCTTATAGAATATCATATTAAGGATGGCATATAATGATTTTATACCATTCAGTTTGTTACATCCTATAGCTCATGTCGTTAAACATACACAACACGCATTTTTTTCTTTTGTACCCATAGGTTCTAATCCATTCATCACCCTTTGTTCTTTTTTCACTTTTTATTTCTTTTCGCTTTGCTCTATACTCATTAAAGTTTCTTGACTATATTGTTACATATATTTGACTTGCACTTTGATAAATGTTTTTTCTTCCATGATTGCATATAAGATCATGTCTCTACAAGCTTTTGTATACATAACACTGTGATGTCACCTACACACCCCTTTGTTTACCTACGTCACATCCAACTTAAAGTGATCCTGACCCCATAACAGCACCCCACATCCCCTTCTTACCTACCCCTGCAGTTTGTTATCATGATGCCATCCATCCCTGCTTCTGCACACATCGTGCTCTCGATCTTTATAAATCAGTAATTTATTATATCATTACTGGGCGCTTCCTAGTATGTAGGAAGCCGCAACAGGCGAGGCTGTGTGCCGCTCTCCCCCGCCTTGACGGTGATTATGCACGCCCCCATGTGCGTGGTAAACATCCAAGAGGCTGCTCGCCTCATAGTAGGGGCGGGGAAGCGGTATGACGCGTTTTAAGCCATACCGGCTTCCCCACCTCTACTATGAGGCAAGCAGCCTCTTGGATGTTTACCACGCACATGGGGGGCGTGCATAATCACCGTCAAGGCGGGGGGAGAGCGGCACACAGCCCTGCCTGTTGCGGCTTCCTACATACTAGGAAGCGCCCAGTAATGATATAATAAATTACTGATTTATAAAGATCGAGAGCACGATGTGTGCAGAAGCAGGGATGGATGGCATCATGATAACAAACTGCAGGGGTAGGTAAGAAGGGGATGTGGGGTGCTGTTATGGGGTCAGGATCACTTTAATTTTCACGCCGTTTTCATTTTATAAGGGTTTCTGTTCACTGTAATCTTGATGTTCCCTGAGGAAGGAGTTCGGGATACGACTCCGAAACACGTCGGAAAATAAACAGCTACTACTATACCCAGACATACCGCTGTATCTGGTTTTTCTATCATATGAACACAGCAGCTCGGACCACGAGGTACTTTGTCCTGCAGAAGTTCATCATGACCACAGTGACCTGTGGTGGTACGGTCCTGGCAGCAGCTGTATTGTTCTGTGGTGGTACGGTCCTGGCAGCAGCTGTATTGTTCTGAGCGATCACGCCGGTTGTGTGCTACACAACCTTATTAGGTGAGCAGTTCCTAGATTTCACCATTTAAAACTTGTCTCCTAAGGATAAGACCCTATTTTGCGCATTCTCACCCCTATCTTAGATAAATGTGCACCATGGCCTGTAGTGTCTCCGGGCTAGTCTCCCTTCTACAACATCTGGGGGGTGTCATTGGTCAGCAGCGCATGTCAACCTGAATGCCCAAGTGCATTCAGAGCGGCAAAACATTCCTTGGACAACCATTACTATCCACCTTGATTGAAATCAAGGCACAAGTGTATATATTTCTGAGTGAGGCAATTACACTCAATATTGAATAAATCAAGATGCTTAGAAAATTTTGTTTACATTTTTTAATCAATTTCATATCATTAACATCTATCGAACCATGATTTCCATAATTCCATTACTTTTCCTTCTTTGTACTTTAAGTGCAATATTGGAGGAGTGTAATTGATATTAACAGGGATCTGTCAGCTGAATTTTGCTACATTATCTGAAAGCAGCAAGATGTAGGCAAAGAGACTCAAAATTCAACAATGTATTACAGTTATTAGATTTAGCAATGCAGCAGATCTGAGAAAGCTGCGCACACAGACACCAGGCTATGTAAAATGTCTATAGACAGTGAATTGCTAATCTCAGAAGGGGGCGTGTCAGACTAGGGTATGCGGTCGTAAAAACTGGTCTAGTAATGATGATCTCTCTAGACTAAAACAAATACACTGGGTAAATAACAGTATGGACCTTGATAAAAAGAGGCATTGCTGAAATCCGTGTTTTCAGTCCTACAGAATGTCGTCTTCAGATTACATAGCAACAGATTCCCTTTAAAAGGTTATGCAAAATTCAGGAGTCAGCAAAGAAATTAAGCAGCATTTTGTGAGTGTGAGGCATAAGCACAACCTGATGGCCTTGGATGGAATAATAAGGATTTTAAGGTTGGCTGTTACCACTTGTGATATTTGTTTATTGTATCTATAGTTTAAGGGGATTTTGATTTTTTTTCCATTATTTTAAACTGAGCTCCTCCAACTGCCATAACTTCACTTATTTTTGAGCAGGTTTATTTATTTTTTTCTGTGCCCAGCTATTACAAACTATGTTCCTTAGTAATAAAAGATACACATTTTCTCTTCAACCATCTTAAGGGTGCCTTCACATTGGCGTTTTGAACGCAGCGCACCGAATGCAGCAATACGCTTGTGCACATGCGTTCCAATGTTTAACATGGGAACGCATGTGTCTGCATATTGCTGCGTTTGGCCGCATTTGCGTTCAGATGTGCATAATTTATGTGCCCTCCAACCGCACTCCACACGCATCATGTTGCATTTTTTGTACGTTCGCTTGTTTTATCTGCAAGCGCCCGCAAGCGCACAAACAATGCATTGAAGTCAATTGATCCGCAGTGTCCTCCGCATGACAGCGCAGGAGAACACTGCGGATCTCATTGAAATCTCTCCCGGTGGCTGCCGATGATCAGCGGTGTCAGCGCGGGAGATTTGAAGAAAAAGCTGATCTGACAGCTGTTTAAATCTCCCGCGCCGACACCGAATATGCGGGAGATTTGAAGCAGCAATCAGCTGTTTCTTATCTCCTGCACCGATATGACCCTATTTGGTGTCGGTGCAGGAGATAAGAAACAGCTGTGTCTTCAAATCCTCCATGCAGACACCAGCGGGAGATCAGCTGTGGCCGGAAGGAGGAGATCTCCAACACTGATCTCCTCCTACCGGCCGCCCCGAGACAGCTGATTACTGTGCAGCCCCGGCCATGCCAATGTGAACGCATGCGGAGATTCTCCGCTGCGTTCACATTAATATGGCTGTATTTGCATCTGCACGCCATAAGCATGCAGACACATATGCAAGTGTGAAGGCAGCCTTATATACTACAGAATTTATGTGAGCACTTGCTTTTTTCCCTCTACAGACTTTTGGTGGTACTAGCCCAGTTGGTTGCATTCAAAATGTGCTTCTTTATTACTACCAGGAGGAAGGCACATACTAACTCAGTACTAACTGTGGAAAGGAGGGGTGTATGACGAAGTATAAAAAAAAAAAAAAACACAACTTTACCACAAATCAGTGGAACAGTGGCCAGTGCAGGAGGTACTCCATTATAAAAAAAAATTATTAAAAAACAGGAAATTGTTTAAATTTTAAAATAAGAGAGAACACAACCTGATTATTAAAGTAAGAAAGACAGGACAGTGCCGTGTTTGGGTAGAATTTTGAAAAACCACATTTCACCAAAAAGATAGTCACTAGACCTCTTTACTGCAGGAATAAGGCCAACTTGCATCTGTGAATAATATGAACAAGGTGGCTCAGTGGTTAGCTGTGCTTTACCAAAGGCTCCTGGTTTTGAATCAAACCAAGGACAAAACCAGCAAGGCTTCTGCATGTTCTTAGGCTGGCTTCACACTTGCAGATGCATCTGCAGCGTTTTGCAGATGCATCTGCAAGTATCAGCATGCAGACCGCGGCCGTGGTGTGAATGCTCTCATTCATTCCTATATGTGAGCCGTAAGCAGGCGTATGCCTGCTTACAGATCACACTCTCCGCCGCACTATGGACGCGAGATGTTGAGTCCATAGTGCGGGCGGGAGAGTGTGATCTGTCAGCAGGCATACGCCTGCTTACGGCTCACATATAGGAATGAATGAGAGCATTCAGACCGCGGTGCGCCCTATTATAAACATAGGGGCCGCGGTCTGCATGCTGATACTTGCAGATGCATCTGCAAAACGCTGCAGATGCATCTGCAAGTGTGAAGGCAGCCTTACTGTGTTAGAAGGAAACCCACACAAACACATACTGGTAGGGAATTTAGATTGTGAGTAGTGACGAGTGGATAGCGAAATACTCGGCTTCGAGAGATTCATAACGAGTACTTTTTAATACTCGCATATTTGTCCAAATAACGAGTCTAAGGTTAGCCAAGTAGTGATATGCCCGTGTGTGGGTGGAGCCTAACACGCATATTTCCGGTACAGGGCTGGAGGGTGGGCTTTTTTTACATTTCTACTGCATAAAACACCTTGCAGTGCCCCCTACAGAGACCCTAACATTCAGTCTGCTCTCACTGAGGTGCCAACTCACATTGTTTACTGAAGGGAGTTGGCAATATGTGTCAGATCGATAACGATCGACATATCACTCACAAGCACCAGCGATGTTCACTGAGTAACGAGTTTTGCGAATACCGTACTATTCGTGCGAGTATCGAACGCACTCGCTTATCACTAATTGTAAGCCCTGATGGGGGACAGATGGTAATGGAATATGATGGTGCTATATAAGCAAGCACAATAAATATTTATACATTTCATTAACCACTTATTTCTTTAAACCGATACATTCTATATGGGCCAACTACTATGGCCCTGAAAGTTACAAGCACAACATTTTCGAGTTAACTGTAATAAACTTTAAAAAAAATATAACAAGACATATCAAACTGATCTGTCAAACATGGTCATTGCATTGTGTATCTAGTCACCTCAGCCTTGAGAATATGACCAAGAATGTTATAGTTTTAGTGAAAACTATGTGAACTGAAAATGAACAGGTTACAAGAATGGCATCAAATTTACTGAGAGAACATGGGCCTATAGAAAGGTGCTTCAGGTGTCCTCCTAACATGGTAGTCCAGGCTGATTTCACCAGACATACAAAAGTCCTGTGTCCGCCAACTGTCTTGACATGATCAGTATGGCTACTGACAGTTTAGGCTATAGCAGTCCACTCTAATTTGCCTGCAAGTTAAAGCTGTATATGATTGCCTGCGAGTCCAGATGGTGCCAAGTCTGTTCCATATCCTTTAACTACACTGCAGCTCCTTTAAGCCATCATCTATCAGTCCAAGCAATGGTCAAGAGGGCAGAGCTTCTGATTTAGGCTGTTCAATGTAACCAATGTACAAAATACACAATTTCATTATTGTTTTCCCACCAAGAAGGAAAGCAATTGTAGAGGCTTCACTTAGGCCATGGAGGCAGTACATTAGCAGAGCATGCTCAGCTCCATTTTGATAGTCATCATCACTTAACAGTGGTAACTTGCAGACCATCCATCCATCTTTAATGTAACAGTAATGCACACATACATGTTACAGACAAGCCTTTATCAATAGATCGGACTCTAGACATTTACCAGTCTCCCTATCCAGATATCCAACATGAAAGCATCTTGGGGTGATTTCTATACATAATCTGCAGTCAAATGCCATTCAGCATAGAAAATCCTGTGTGTCCATGTATAATATAGCAATGCAGGGGTGGCATAATATGCGTGGGATTGTGGCACTGACATCCTATAAAGAAAATCCTTTGACGGAGGTGTCATACAAAACCATCCTACAAGAGATTGGGTTCATTGCCATTTCTTTACTAGATGACCATATGTATATATGTACTGAAAGAGAAATTGCAGCTTTATATACAGCAATAAATGTGGCTTTTTACATGATGACAGGGCTGGGATAATCCATACTGTGTGAAATATCCTGCAGAGCTAGCAAGATTCTTATATACTGCCATCACTAAAATATATGGCATACACATCACATACAGGAATGTAACCCAGAGCTGCACTAGAGATAAGGCCCAGGTGGATGAATGGATGGGGTGTGTACAGCAGATGGAATATATGGACATCCGGATGATCAGCATTGCCATAGATCATCACCCAGATGTGAGCAGCCTGGCAGTGCCCTAGTGTGGATGAATGGACAGGGCACCCATGGGTGCATGGGGGCACACATCACATGGGGGGGCACACATCACGGGTGCAGGGCACACACTCACCAAGCAGCAGCAGCTTCAGCTCCGGCGGGCGTCCCTCTTGTCTCGGCGGAGCTGCCTCTCGATCTCGTCGTTGATCCTCCGAGCTTCCTTGGCCTCCTCGCTGAGGCAGCACGCCATGATGGACTCCAGAGTCATGTCTCCTGACTGCTGGTGGTGGTAGTGGTGCTGCTGCTGGAAAGAGATAGACCCCCACCCTGCAAGTCACAGACGAGCTGCTTCTTGCCGTGCAGAATATGAGGGAGACAGATGAGACAGGAGGTCCACAGCGAGGGCTGCCCGGCACTCAGGTGCCCCCGGCTGGTTTGATGGCACCCTAGAATGGGTGGGTGGGTGCTGCCCGTGTACCCGATGTGCTGTCAGTCGCCTGCTCCAACTCCGCCTCCTCTCAGAACCATGCACCAAACAACATGGTGCCATCCATGGCAGCAGAGATGTGGGGCTGCTCGTCTTCGGCTCCTGAAGCCCCGCTCCTGATAGCGCTAACAGCCTGTGCCCTTCCCCCTCTCACACATTTTTTTTCCCCGGATCTTCAATTCTGTCGTCGCTTCACGTTCAGCGCCGTTAGGTTTATTACTGGCAAAATGCCCCTTTCATGCCCGCACACAGCCAGTGTATTGTCGGTGGCATTCACTGTGTCTGCCTGCAATCTTTCCCCCCTGCCAGCCTTTTCAATGGCTCTGCTCCCCGGGCGTGGTAAGGCAGAATATGGCGGACCTTCTCCAGCGAGCAGGAATAGACAGTTATAGAGGAGCAGAAATCCCAGGAATCATGCACAGCAGCACTGTGTGTCACTCACTGTGCCCGGCTCTCATTCTCCCTCACTCATCCTGTGAGCTTTGTGCCTTCCATGTCCTCCTCTGTACGGGCTGCTTCATACAAAGAGCCAGATTTGTGCTTTCGTCTAGCCCATGCATGTAATTCTATTACAACCAATTCACTATTGGATCATATGACGTTGAGAAAGTGGGGAGGAGAAAGCTGCAAGTCAAGGGGAGGAAAGAAATCACTTCTGCTGCATTACTGCCCTGCTCAGAGCTCACTGTGGACACCTTAGTCATATTGCCAGGCATTTATTTACATGCCAACTTCCTAAAGGTGGCAATTAACACTAGGTAATTTGGGCGGGAAAATGCCCCCACTGTGTGACAGAATATTGACCAGTGTCAGTCGTGTTTCTATATGAACTATCCCCATAAATTCACTCGAAGTTCATTGTGAGTAACAAGGTGACACCACAGGTGAGGTAAATACACAGGTTCAAGAAAGAAGTCTGATGGTGGGTTTACACGCCACGATATCGTTTCGATATCGCAACTCAATGGCGCGGGAGCGCGCAATTAGTGCACGTTTCACCCGCATCGCATTGACTGTTTAGACGCTGCGATATCGTAATACAACGTCCGTGCGATGTCTCCGCCTCCAATCCAGGATCGCATAGTTAACATGGGAGTGAATGGGTGACGTATCAAATCGCATCGTAATTGGGTGTTTACACAGCACGATCTGGCTTCAATCGCTATGCAATATCGGGGCATTGAATAGCACGCTCATTCGATCCCCGATATCGCATTGACATCGTTCCTGCATCGCATTGGACGTTCACACCATACAACGCAGGCACGATATCGGGTCCAACGATTGAACCACGTGACTTTTGATTGAAATTGTACTGCGATATCGCGACGTGTAAACCCGCCATGAGGAGATTCCGACACAAAAATGTGCCTTGAGGGAACCATTTCCTAGATAATGAATCTAAACTCATTCACTTATTATATCAGGGAACATCTGAGGTAATGTCAGTGAAAAAGGCAAGTTTAAGGATAAATACGCCGTTTAGGGTGCCTTCACATTAGCGTTTGCCGCCGCAGCGTTCGTTGCAGATAATAATTAAACAATCCGCATGCGGATTGCGCACCTATATTTAACATGGAGTCGCTATCGTCCGCAAGTTGCTGCGCTTGGTGCGTATTGCTGCGTATGACCGCGTATGGTACGAGTTTCTTGAAAATCCTCCGCCTGGACGCAACATGTTGCATTTTTTGGAGTATGAAAAATCCGCAACCATCCACATGCGGACACCTGTGGATATTATTAGCATTGCTGTCTATGGATATGCAAGGCTTAGCAACACATTGCGTATGACTTGTTTTGGGACGCATGCGGACAGCATAGTGCGCATGCCCAGAAAAGGTTTAAAGGTAGACGCCCACTCTCCACCCATGAGAATAAACGCATGCGGATGCATAAACACATGCATACGCAAGGAAACACTGCATTTTTTAATAGGATTTTGGATGCACTTGCATATAAAAAAAACGTGCGTTTGCCTGCGTATGCATGCATATTGCCTTGCGGATACGCATGCGCATCATACACTGCAGCGGCAAACGCTAATGTGAAGGCACCCTGACTCCAATTTACGGGATATATATAGAAAGGATCTTCATAAAAAGAAATGCTATGTTCATATCATATTTTACATACTCGTCAGTTGCTCTGTGAGGTCTAAAGCCCTAAAAAACAGGATTCAGTATTTACTCCTGTTTTTATGATAGATTAGGAAATGCCCATTTTCTGGTCATCATAATGGGAGACCCAGACAATGGGGTTTAGGGCACTGCCCTCCGGAGGTCACACTAGGTACTACAAGTTTGTAGACACCGCCTCCTCCGCTTATAAACCCCTACCGCAGGGAACATCCTCAGTTTTAAACTTAGTGTGCTCGGAGGATCACGCTTTGCTTGCACTTCACTGCATTCTCACTACTTACGTGATGGCGTCTGAAGACAAGGTAATATGGTCCTGGTCGGGACCTGCGACAGCCTCCCCGCTCACCCTTGTGGCACACGCAGGTGGAGGTACGGAGGGCCTAGAGCCTGGACACTTTGTGTTCTCCCGGTACGCTGTCGCGCTCCTTTCCATCCCTCTCTGGGGGGCTCTGGAGAGTGGGAGATGGGAGCCTTGCACAGCTCCGCTCCGTCCGAGGCCTCCCTAAATGGTGCTTACAGACCGGACTGGAGCCAGCCCAGTCCGAGGCCTCCCTAAATGGTGCTTACAGACCGGACTGGAGCCAGCCCAGTCCGAGGCCTCCCTAAATGGTGCTTACACTCCGGACTGGGCTGAACCCCGTCCGAGGCCTCCCTAAATGGTGCTTACAGACTGGACCGGCACTGAGGCACTCTGTGTCTCCTGTGTGCCTGGGGGTAGTGTCTGTCACTTTATGTGTCCTGACACTCAGACCGCGCGTTACCCTCGGGTCCGCGGATCTGGAGGTGTACCCTGTGCTGGGGGCACCCTGGCTGACCGCCCTGTGTGTCACAGGGGCTGAGGCCGTAGACTGCTGATCTTTGGATGTAATTGCAGTCCGTGTGTGTGTACTGTGTTTTACACTATTTCCCGCGCTGCGGGCTCCAGCACCTCCATTTTGAGGCTGCCTGGAAGAGAGGAGGCAGCCCTTGCGGTGACGTCACCGGGGGGGCGTGTGTGTGTGCTTCCCGCGTGTTCTCGGCGCCGCCCACGACTTTACTGGCGGCGGCCATCTTCTCCATCACTTCCCGGCTGGGATCTACGGCAGCGCGTGTCTGCACTTCAGAGGGAGACCGGAACTCGCGGAGGTCACACACACACACACCGCTTCCTCCACCGCTTTACTGCGGTCGGTAAGCCACCGGGATCCCCGGTTTGTTTGTCTGTACGACTTGGCTTATACATCCCCTACTGTGGCTATGTCCTCAGTTAGGAAGCTTGCTGCTAAGGCGGCGGATGCCAACATTACTGTACTACATGCAATGGTACACTGGTGGAGGGGTCCTGCAATAACTGCGGACGCCCAGAAGCCCGGACTGGCACTGCTGAGGCAGCAGCTCCGGTGCTGTACCCTGAGGTTCAGGTGATCCCAGGACCATGGGAAACGCAGAATAGGATCAATGAATCCCTGCTGTCCCAGATGTCCTCCATGTCGCAGTCACTGGAGGCACTTCATAGGAGACTGGAAAACCCAGCTACTCCTTCCAGTTACCCCCGGGTGTCTCCCTCTTCTGCTGTGAGACCCCTTAAGCGAGCTCGTCGTGAGGAGTCACCCGAGCTCCATGCTCTCTCTGAGGAGGAGCGTTCCTCTGATGGTGAGGAAGATGATGGGGGTTCTACTCTCGGGTCTGTGTCTGAACCTCCAGATGGGGTGGAGGATCTGGTGTCCTCCATCAATGAGACCTTACGTCTCGTGACTCCCCCTGAAGAGGTTATCGTGCACCCGAAGGAGGTCTATCAATGGCTGCGGCCAGAGGCTAGACCAAGTGGCTCTTTCATGGACCACACTAATTTTGGAAGGGTGGTTAGAGCACCCAGGTTACATCCTGGGCGGCGCTATGTCCGCAAACCTAAGGACAATCGCTTCCCCTTCTCCCAGGAGGTGCTTCAGGAATGGTCGCAGTCTCCAAAGGTGGACGCTTCCATGACTAGAATTGCTGCACGCTCCCTGTTTTCTGCCTCTGATAGCTCCTCATTGAAGGATGCGACTGATAGACAGGTCGAGCAACTCGCCAAGTCTTCCTATGAGGCTGTGGGGTCTTCATTTGCCCCTAATTTTGCCACGGTCTGGACCTTACAAGCGATTACTACCTGCTTGGATGGTATCACGGACCTGGCAAGATCCAGTCCAGAGGTCCTGGCGCTTACCGAGAGAGCAACGGCCTATGCGGACTATGCCAGGACGGCATCTTTGGAAACTGCCACTCGCTCAGCTGTGGCTTCGGCCAATGCGATAGCGATCCGCAGGTTGTTGTGGCTACGTCTTTGGGACTCAGATGCCACGTCTAAGAAGATTTTGCAGAATCTTCCATTCGCCGGTGACAGGCTTTTTGGCACCGAGCTGGACAAGCTGATAAAGGATTCTGCTGAGTCTAAGATACCGCAGAATAAGCCTAAGCCACGGTATACCGTTAAAAGGAATCCTAAACAGTGGTCCTTTCGCTCCAGCTCGCAGTCATCCACGACGTCCGCTCGCGCGGACCGAGGGGGCAAGCCAGCTACTCAGTGGCGCTCCAAGAGTCGTCAGAAGAAGCCGGCGGGGGCAGCAGCTGCCACCCCAAGCCCGCCTCGACATGACTCGCTCTCTCATCCTGCCTCCCCACAGGTGGGGGGCCGCCTGTCTCGATTCCAGGACAGGTGGCTACTTCACGTTCAAGATCAGTGGGTTCGAGACGTAGTCTCGCGAGGTTACAGGATAGAGCTGACATCAAAACCGTTATCCCGATTCCATCGGTCTGTTCCATCCCCAGAAAAGGCTCAGGCTTTTCACCTGGTGTTGGAGGGACTCCGCAGAGACGGAGTAGTGGTCCCAGTGCCCACGGCAGAGAGGTTCAGGGGTTTTTACTCCAACCTCTTTATTGTCCCGAAAAAGGACGGCTCCTTTCGACCGGTCCTGGACCTCAAATTGTTCAAACCGTCACGTGTTGGTTCGGAAGTTCCGCATGGAATCCCTGCGCTCCGTGATCGCGGCTGTGTCGCAGGGAGACTTCCTAGCGTCCATCGATATCAGGGACGCTTACCTTCACGTGCCCATTGCCCCGGCTCATCAGTGCTGGTTACGATTCGCAGTGGGGGGACGAACACTTCCAATTTGTGGCCCTACCTTCGGGTTGGCCTCAGCACCAGGGTGTTCACGAAGGTGATGGCCTCTATGATGGCTCTCCTGCATGTGCAGGGTCACGCCGTCATACCCTATCTGGACGACCTATTGGTCAGGGCGCCATCGGAAGACCTTTGTCGGGTGAGCCTGGAGGTGACCATGAGGTCTCTGGAAACAGTTCGGGTGGCTTCTCAATACTCAGAAGTCGACCCTGGTTCCGACCCAGTCATTGACATATCTGGGCATGGACTTCCACACGGACTCGGCCCTGGTGTCTCTACCTCAAGCCAAGCAGCTGGCGATCCACTCAGGAGTACAGAATGTTCTCCTGTCACCTCACTCATCCCTTCGGGCGTTGATGAGACTGGTGGGACGCATGGTAGCGGCGATAGAGGCGGTGCCCTTTGCACAGTTTCGTCTCCGTTCTCTCCAGCTGGAGATTCTTCGCCGATGGGACAAGAGAGCGATATCTCTGAATCGGTTGGTGGCACTGTCACAACCGACCAGGGACTCCCTGCAGTGGTGGCTCCAGCCACGTCACTTGTCACGGGCCGGTCATTTCTCAAACCATCATGGTTAGTGGTGACCACCGACGCCAGTCTGAAGGGCTGGGGGCGGTGTTCTTACACCACAGGGCTCAAGGCCTCTGGACTCCGTCGGAGTCGACGTTTGCAGATCAACGTACTGGAGATCAAGGCGGTCTATCTGGCGCTCCTGGCGTTTCAGAAATTCCTGACAGGACAGCCCATTCGGGTACAGTCTGACAATGCGACGGCCGTCGCCTACATAAATCATCAGGGAGGGACCAGAAGCGCTCAGGCCCTCGCCGAAGTCCACCGCATTCTGTCGTGGGTAGAGGAAAACGACTGCCTGATCTCCGCAGTTCACATCCAGGGGTCGAGAACTGGGAGGCCGACTACCTGAGCCGGCAGGGGATGGACGCCGGAGAGTGGTCTCTACATCCAGACGTCTTCCGGGACATCTGCGGCAGATGGGGCACTCCGGACGTGGATCTGATGGCCTCGCGGCTCAATCATCAGGTGCCGCAATACATGGCGAGATCCTGGGATCCTCAGTCTCTGGGGGCGGATGCCTGATCCTGAGTTGGTCCAGTTTCCAGCTGCCATATGTGTTCCGCCTCTGGCTCTGATTCCCAGGGTTCTGTGGAAAATCAGGTCGGAGTGCAGAGTAGCCATTCTAGTGGCTCTGGATTGGCCCAGGAGGTCCTGGTATCCGGACCTGTGGCAACTGTCAGGCGGACACAGGTGGGCTCTTCCAGATCGCGCAGACTTACTCGCGCGAGGCCCATTCTTCCACCTCAATTCCAAGGCCCTCAGATTGACTGCATGGCTCTTGAGGCCTGGCTGCTGACTTCCAGGGGTTTTCTCTCCTACAGTGGTGGCCACTATGAATCGGGCTAGGAAGCCCGTTTCCAGGAAAATGTACCACAGGACGTGGAAAATCTTTTTTACCTGGTGTGCCTCTGGTGGACGGTCCCCGTGGCCCTTGTCCATCCCGACGTTGTTGGCCTTCCTACAGTCGGGTTTGGAGTTGGGATTATCCCTTGGCTCTTTGAAAGGTCAAGTATCAGCACTTTCTGTGCTGTTTGACAGGCGATTGGCGCTCCTCCCGAAGGTCCGTCAATTTCTGCAGGGGGGTGTCGCGGATGGTTCCGCCCTACAGGAGACCTCTGGACCCGTGGGACCTTAACATGGTCCTGGCGGCATTACAGAAACCGCCGTTTGAGCCTCTGAGGGACGTTTCTCTATCTCGTCTGTCCCAGAAAGTGGCCTTTCTGGTGGCGATTACATCTCTGAGGAGGGTCTCAGAATTGGCTGCACTATCGTGCAAGTCACCCTTTCTGGTGGTTCACCAAGACAAGGTGGTGTTGCGCCCACGGCCAGAATTCTTGCCGAAGGTGGTTTCAACTTTTCACCTGAACCAGGAGATTGTTCTTCCATCATTTTGCCCCGCTCCCGTTCATCAGGTGGAACGCGACCTCCATACTCTGGATCTCGTGAGAGCTATACGCATTTATGTGTCCAGGACCGCCTCCTTTAGGAGTTCGGATTCCTTATTTGTTCTTACGACAGGTCGCTGTAAGGGGTCCGCGGCTTCGAAGTCAACCTTGGCCAGATGGATTAAGGTTTCCATTCAAGAGGCTTACCGGTCTTCTGGTTTGCCTCTCCCGGTGGGATTGAAGGCTCACTCTACCAGAGCCGTAGGTGCCTCCTGGGCCTTGCGACATCGAGCGTCTGCTCTACAGGTGTGTCAGGCGGCCACTTGGTCCAGCCTACACACTTTCTCTAAGCACTATATGGTGCATGCCCATGCCTCTGCGGATGCAAGTTTGGGCAGGCGGGTTCTCCAGGCGGCGGTTGCCCACCTTTAAAGGGAACCATGTGTTATCCGTCTTGTTGAGGAACTCTTCCCGCCCTGGGGTATTGCTTTAGGACATCCCCATTGTCTGGGTCTCCCATTATGATGACCAGAAAAAAGAGAATTTTGTTTACGTACCGTAAATTCTTTTTTCTTTAATCATCAATGGGAGACCCAGCACCCACCCAGTTGTTCCGTTGCATGTTTTGCAGTTGATCTGTTCCCTGTTGGGACAGTGTTTGCCGGGTTGTTGAACCGTCTGTGCACGGCATTCTTCCCGATGTTTCGGGTGTGTGTTTATTTCCTCCTCGCAGCTTATGGACCAAACTGAGGATGTTCCCTGCGGTAGGGGTTTATAAGCGGAGGAGGCGGTGTCTACAAACTTGTAGTACCTAGTGTGACCTCCGGAGGGCAGTGCCCTAAACCCCATTGTCTGGGTCTCCCATTGATGATTAAAGAAAAAAGAATTTACGGTACGTAAACAAAATTCTCTTTTTACCCTTTTAATTCCCCCTCCTTAAAAAAATTGTTGTTGTCCTACTTGCCCTTCCCCTATCTATCATCCCATTCTTATAAATGTCTTAAACGAAACCTGTCACCAGTTTTGTGGGGTTCTAAACCCTGCCCACCACCTTTAAAGTAAACCTGTCACCCTTTTGGGCGTTATAACCTGTGCCCAGCACCTTAAACATACTATAATTGGGGTTTTGGTAACTCCTTTAAACCCCCAGACTGCCTCTGATTACTTCAGAAATTAACTTTGACTGTGTTTCGCGCCGTATGGTAATTAGCTGTACAAAATCGGATGGGATGTGGCCACTTCAGTCCTAGCTGCCACGCCACCTGTAACATGCCACCCTGTGTATGTATGGAAGCAATGACGGCATTCAAGCTTGCGCAGTGGCGTGGGTCACTGTGGTATATTGCAGCCGCACAAAGTCTCACAAGACTTTGGTCACTGCGGTTACAAGAGAGCACAATGACCCACTCCACTGCGCAGGTGCGAATGCCGTCACTTCTTCCATATTACACACAGCACCAGACTGGGGTGTCTGGGGCCCACCAAGGAAATTGGCTCTGGGGCCCACCCTTCAGCTTTAAGCACACACCTGGTAGCTGTTATACCTATTATAATGGCGGTCCTGCACATCATTGTGCGCTCACCATAACTGTGATGTACAATTACTGTAGTTTGCATTAAAGGGATTCTTTGGTGAAAACAAGTTAT
The DNA here is from genome assembly GCA_033576535.1 of Allobates femoralis. NCBI lineage: Eukaryota > Metazoa > Chordata > Amphibia > Anura > Aromobatidae > Allobates > Allobates femoralis. Next base: position 552,458,195 of record JARQOC010000003.1, read on the forward strand.
CAGTGATCCACAGGTTCGGAAGGTGATCACTTATTTATTGGTTGAATTCAACCAGTGGAAACCAGCACCGTCAAAAGAATGTGGAGCTTTGAGTATTTGGTGAGTTTACCTCAGTATTTGTAAGGCTGCTTTCACATCACGATTTTTGTATCCATTGTAAAACGGATAGCCACAGATCCGATTTGGCCCCCATGTATCCCTATAGGCACAGATTGGTTCTGTTTGGCCATCCAATTGTGTCCAAATTGTAACGGATCCAATTCTGTCCGATTTTTTGCTGTACCCAGAATCGGAGACTGCTCTGATTTTGGACACAGCAGACCAAATCAAAACACAATCGAATCCGGCGCAATCCACGGCAAATAACATGGGGGCCTATGGAGCGCGGGTCCGAGAAAACATCGGATCGTTTCCAGACCGATTGTAGTGTAATGAGCATGCTCAGTACACTAAAACTGCTCTTCCCATGGTATTTCACTTTCGCAATGTTTTATATATACATTGCGGAAGTAAAATAATACAAAGCAATTGTTAACAATAAAAAAAAATCCTCACCTCTCAAGCGAGTGTCCTGCGATGTGCGGCATCTGCTCCAAGGGCTTAAGGACCTAGATCAGCTGACCGGGCAGGACCGCATCAGCGCAGTTTAAATCGCCCACCCGCCGATCAGTTTTGGCGCACAATTTAAACCGCTCAGCTGATGCAGTCATGTGACCAATCAGCTGATCGAGTTACCCCACCCGGTCAGCTGATCTAGGTCCTTAAGCCCTCGGAGCTAGATGCCACATATGGTGGGACACTCGCCGGAAGAGGTGAGAATTTTTTTTTATTTTTAACACTTGCTTCACTTCCGCAATCTTTTTATATACATTGCGAAAATGCCCCGCTTGCCTACACTTTGCAGGCTCGGTCTCCTTTCTGTGTCTGGATCTGTGAAAATCACAGACCTGGAAAACAGAAATAGCATCCTAAAGGTACCTTCACACACAGCAATTTTGCTATGCAATTTCACTGCTAATTTGCTGGTTGCAGTGAAATTATGGACACATTGTTCTATTTGTACACAGCAACAAAATAAAACAATGTGTCCATGATTTCACTGCAACCAGCAAATTGCCAGTGAAATTGCCTAGCAAAATTGCTGTGTGTGAAGGTACCTTAAGGCACACATCCGATCCTGTCCTTTCCTGTCCGTGGGGTCCTGCAAAAAACAGGATCCCCACGGACAAGAAAAAATCGTGATGTGAAAGTCACCTAAGACAAAACCTGGAGTGAAGCAGTCAGAGAGAATTTTTTTTATGCATTACTCACTCCTGGTTTTGGCTTACAAATAGTGAAGTGAAAACCTCACCAAATGCTCAACTTGCTTTCTCTGGCAAACCTCCAACTGCATCTCTGCTGCTCTGTCACAGGACAGGGAGGGGTTAAACATCCAAGTATTTAATATCTATTGGAAATAAAGAATTTTCCCCTTATTGATATCAGATAAAACAAATGATCAAACACAATCCACTCTACAAAGACAAATAATACCACATAGAAGGGAGAAAATGACCACACCGTGACCAGATCACATATTAACATCACATAGTGCCCAAATAATGCCACATACAAGGGAGAAAAACGACCACACCGTGACCAGATCACATATTACCACCACACAGTGGCCGAATTATGCCACATACAAGGCAAAGTACTGCCACACCATAACCAAAACACATAATACCACCTCATAGTGATCAAATACTACCGACGTACAGGGTGTAATTAGCACCTTCATCAAAATACTGTTTAGTACCCTCTCAAATAAGAGGGGTATGCACCATGGAGCAGATAAGTCGCTAGAAATATGATAAACCAAGAGACAAGCGACTAAATATCTGATAGCAAATATGACAATTTATTCTCAAAATTAACAAGGAGGAGACAAACACAACAAAAAGACAGACAACCCAAAGGGGTGTCTCCCATTATAAGTATTGGTGCATTACAGTACAAACTTTTTCACTGGATCATTGTCAAACAACAAACACAGTGGTGAACATCCTTTGCCTAAGAAAATCAACCTTACATGTCACACCAGGGTACATGGTTTGCAAGTAGATTACCAATTTTTAACATGCCACAGTAGATAAAGTGCAGGTGTTGGTGCATGATTTTTTATATATAAGGTAAAAATACACACAAAGAACATTCAGATCGTCTCCAAAGAGTTCACAATATAAGCAGAAATATAAATAGAGTAATTGCTACAAAGATATAGCTTACAATATCCAGGATAGTATATAAATATCCTAACTAAACCGTTTAGACAAAAATCTAGCGATCTGAAAATAGCAGGACAGAAGCTGCTGAAATTTGATCACAAGTGCTACATCAATAAGAAATCTCACCAATATGGTGCTCAATCACGGGAGGCACGGACCCCGATGGCCATTTAGAGACCTTCGTCAGGGGGTGTTGAGTCACATGTGGAGTGGGGCTTTAAAAAGGCCAGCCGGCGCTAAAATCATCAGGATCAGCTGTATATCAGATGAGCGCGGCTATTGCGACGGAGACGTGAAGCGGAAGTGCCGCCGCGTCATCACCGGGCGCGGTCAACGTCACAGCACGTGACCGCGACCAGTGAGTCAAGCGGTGACACGTCACACCGCTTCCCGTTCCCCAGCAACACCAGTGCGCGTCACAGCAGATCATGTGATAGATTGTTTACTTATTACGAGCCTGCAAGCAAAGCAGAATATCGCGCTCAGGTTACAGAGCAATAGTCTGCAAAAGCAGAGGGCACAGAGACCATACAATTAGACTGTAAGAAATAGATCAATTACCAACAAGTACATGTACCTATGGATATTTGTAAGCAAAAAACAAAACATAGAGATGTATAACAATAGGTAGATATCACAGACAACAAGTAGCATTATACCATGTTGCTCAGATACATAGTAGTATAGTATATAGATAGATCATGTTTTGTAAAATATATACATCAAAACAGAAAAATCTGCATTGCTTTGATAAGGTACAGTTATTACTAGTAAAGATGGCACACACTTTCAGAAAAAATAATGAACAAAGGTTCTTGAAGCAGAATTTCTATATTTATTCTTGCTTATTTTGTATATTGCAAATCAACAGTCCCAACGTTTCGACTCACATTGAGTCTTCTTCGGGGGAAATCAAATGTGCTACAAAACATGTGAAACAACAAAAGGTACAATCAGGTCCAAAGATAATAACACTATAGTGTACAAAGTATTACAATGCAAAAGAAAAATTTTCCATACATATATACAAGCCTACCTAGGAAACTAATCCTGGGTGCTGCATGCATCTTTTGTACAAAATCAACGAGAAGCCGATGGTGTATCTACCAGGGGCTAAGAAATGATGAGAAGCGTTTTCTTATATATGCTTAGCTAGGAAAATACACAGAATATTTGATTAATAAGAAAAACCAAAACTAAATGGCATGTGTACATGTTAGAACATAAAACAATTGAACCTCAAGGTGATAGAACCATAAGAGGCGTTAATACGGAAATCATGTATGTATAGATAAGCTGTGGTTCAAGGTGGGATACAAAATACCTACCGTGTTTCCCCGATAGTAAGACCCCCCCGAAAGTAAGACAGGGTGGGGGGGGGGGGACGGGGGGTCTGCTAATGTAAGACCCCCCCCGAATGTAAGGCAGGGTAGGGGGGAGGGGGGTCTTACTATCGGGGAAACACGGGGGGGGGGGTTTACATACATACATACACACATACAGACACAAGCATACACATATATACACACTATACACACCATACACACCACACAAACACCACACACACACATTCTTACCGGGTCCGGTGTGGGGTCCCCGATGGTCCTGTGCCGTCCTCTGTGCTCCGGTCCCCGAGATGATCCGCTGCCGTCCGCCGGGTTCCGGTGCGGTCCTAGGCTCCATGGTCCCTGCTCTTCCGGAGTTCAGGCCTAGCTCCGCCCAGGTCATAGTGTGGGCCAATCAGCATAGCGGCGCTGACGTCAGAGGCAAGCGCCCGATGACGCTTGCTTGAGCGACGCTATGCTGATTGGCCCCCACTATGACCTGGGCGGAGCTAGGCCTGAACTCCGGAAGAGCAGGGACCATGGAGCCTAGGACCGGCACCAGAACCCGGCGGACGGCAGCGGATCATCTCGGGGACCGGACCGGAGCACAGAGGACGGCACAGGACCATCGGGGACCCCACACCGGACCCGGTAAGAAGCGGTGCTATGTGTGTGTGTGGTGTGTATGGTGTGTGTATATGTGTATATATGTGTATGCATGTGTCTGTCTGTATGTGTGGGAATGTGTGGATGGATGGCTGCAGTGTGTGGATGGATGGATGGATGGTGGGGCCTCCAATGTAAGGCCCCCCCCCGAAAATAAGACAGGGGGCCACTTTTGGCCACAAAAAGAATGTAAGACCCTGTCTTACTTTCGGGGAAACACGGTAGATAGCATTAAAAGAAAATAAGGAAAAAATGAAAATAAAGAAAAGTGAAGGCAAACGGAAAAGAAAAAAGAAAAGAAGAGCATATGTGGTATTACCTATGTGGTATAAGGGTATACACATCCAGAGAAGTTGATCACTGGATGATAAACGATCCCTATTTGGGGTTCTAATCAAAATAATTCTGTCAGAGGGATAATGGAAAATTCACTACCAAAAAGGAGTTACATTAAAGTATACTTAGCTTAAATGAGCAGATTAACGCACTGTATATCACAGCTATCGAAATGGGGTGATGATTTAGTGTGACAAACGTCCCTAGAAACTAAAAGATATCTGGAATTAGATTCGCAGTGTTTAATTGTTTAATCTACTTGGATCTGCAGCGTACCTTCTTAGTTTTTCATGTAGGTGCTGCTGCCCCTTTGTGTTTGAGCCCTGTTAACACATGGTGGATGAGATCAGCATAATGCAGGAATAGGATAAATGCAATGCATGCTATAAGAATATACTGCCTCTGTATATGGTATTTTACCTTTGTGACTAGCTGTTGTGTCCTGGGGGTAGAAGGAATAGGGAGGATGGCGCCCTTATATGTGTCGATCCATGTGCGGACGGCGTTCTACCGCACTTTCCGGTCACAGTCGTAACCGGAAGTGCGCGGTTGCAGTGAGGTAAGCGCGCAAGCGCGGTGGGCTGGTGGAACGCTCGTGAGACGCAAGCAAAGCATCTCCAGGTGAGGAGGTTCTAAATGAAGCCCGCGCATGCGCAGTGATCGAAGGCAGTACTTGGAGCTCCAGGAATACATTAGGGCGCAGTGTAACTGGAGTAAGAGCGCTTATAAGCGCTATAAGATCTAATGGGGCTTACCTAGTGCTAAAAAGCGCTGAGAATAGCAGGAAATGGTGCCAGAGAGCACTTGTGTAGTCAGGTAAAATAGAATAGCAGGCTTTAGATAGGCAGATCAATAAGGCATTTTCTAGTATTCATAGGTTCTCTGAAAGGGAGAAAGGAGAATTTCATTAGTAAATCTTATTCACATAGCATAATCAGGAAACAATTCACTGTGCATGGTGAGCTTAGTCATAAGGAGATAATGACATACTAGTGGACCCAGGGTGGGAGTCAACTAGGAAGAGCAACTCAATTATTATCCATCTGAATTTTTAAGGGGAATATTTAATGAATGATTTCATATTCCCTGTTAAGACCATTGGGTTCAAGCGTTTGTAAAGTGTGTATCCAATACGATTCTCGTGATTTGAGTGCTCTAATCCTGTTGCCACCCCTCCTGGGTGCCGGGACATGTTCCAAAACCTGAAACCGTAATTGGCTAATGCTATGGCCCCTCTCTAAAAAATGAGCAGGGACCGGTAGCATAGTGTTCTTACATCTTATAATAGACTTATGCTTACTTATCCGGTCTCGGATATGTTGGGTAGTTTCGCCAACATATCCGAGACCGCACGGACATTTTAGAAGGTATATGACAAAGCTAGAGTCACATGTATGAAAGCCCTCTATTCCAAACCTCTTCCCTGTACTAGGATGAAAGAATGAATCACCCTTGATAACATGAGAACACTGTAAACAATGAAGACAGGGATATGTCCCTTTACGTTCTGTGGATAAGGATTGTTGTTTTAGACGCAATTTAGGTGATCCCACATCTGCCCTGACTAAATGATCCCTCAGGTTTCGAGCCCGTTTATTGCAAAACAGTGGCGGGGATTTAAACTCAATATTCGGGAAGGCAGTAGACAGTAATGGCCAATGTTGTAATATCTTAGCGCGTATTACGCTAAAGTAAGGGTGATACGTGGTCACGTATGTGAGTCTAGATGTATTTGTAATGGGATTTTTTCATTCTACAGTCTGTTGTTTGGCTAGGTGTTCCGGATAACCTCTTTGTTTAAATTTTGAGGTCATCTCATCATGTCTGGTGTTTCGCACTAAGGGGTCCGATACGATCCTCCTCACTCGCCAATGCTGGGAATGAGGTAACGCCTTTTTGATATGTTCAGGATGACAACTAGAAAAGTGAAGTAAATTATTGCGATCAGTCGGTTTAATGTACAGGTCGGTGCTAAGTCCCTTGATAGGATCGTTAATAACTAACGTGTCCAGAAAATTGACTTTGGTGTCATCATGATGTAGTGTAAAGGAAAGACCTGGAGCCCTAGTATTGAGGTATTCAAAAAAGACATTAAGGTCGTTTAGGTCGCCCTTCCAAATCATGAAGATATCGTCTATATATCTTTTCCATGTTAACGCATGCTTCAGAAATAGATGATTATGACAGACATGTGAGTCCTCAAAATGCGTCATATAGATGTTAGCATACATTGGACCCCATCGCGGTTCCTTTTATCTGTAGATAGAATTGGTCCTCAAAGAGAAATAAATTCTCCCCGAGGACCAATCCCAGGAAATCAAGGCACATATTTTTAACATCATCTGTCAGCTCACTGTACTTATCCAAAAACCATCTTACAGCTTCCAAACCCTTATTGTGTTCAATACTCGTATAGAGAGAATTGACGTCCATTGTCACTAAGATACAACCTGGGGGAATCGTGTCAAGGCTGTGGATGAGGGATAAAAAAGCTGATGTATCTTTAAGATACGATCTAGATTTAGGGATAAATGGAGTTAGTATCTTTTCCAAGAAGATAGCTATGAGCGAAAGCACTGAATCAGTGGCGGCAACTATTGGCCGTCCCGGTGGATGTTGCACATTTTTATGTATTTTGGGTAGTGTATAAAACACAGGTGTAATTGGATGTAAGTTAATTAGAAATTCGCAAATATTCTTATCAATTACTTCTCTATTTAAGTAGTGGTCCACCCTCTCCCTGACAAGTTGAGTCACCCTGCTAGTGGGGTCCCTAGGTAGGGGGGTGTACGTACTAGTATCCGACAGCTGTTGCTTGATTTCGGATAGATAATAATCTCTGTCCAAGATAACAATAGCCCCACCCTTGTGTGCTGGTTTAACAATGATGGGTTTGTTTTATTTTAGTGATCGTAATGCTATAAGTTCCTCACTTGTCAAATTATTATGGAGGTGTAATTTCCCTCTCTCAATCTCCTTTAGGACATCAGTTACATCCCTTTGTACCAAGCTGATGTATGTCTCTATGGGATGTGATGTTTTTGGAGGCATATATGTGCTGGGATTCCTGAGGCCAAGAGCCTTGAGGTTCAACCTGTGTGACATATTAGATAAATCAGAAACAACCGTAGGGTTAAGACCAGTGGAACTGGCGAAATGTGCTTTCAATCTTACAGTTCTGAAAAACCTATTCAACTCCAAATCTACCTGAAAGGAGTTGAATTTGGGTGTGGGACTAAATGAGAGTCCCTTCTGTAGAAGTGAGAGTTCAGCTGGGGAGAAATTCTGTCGGGAAATGTTGAAAACAAGGTTCCTACCTGGGAGCGGGTCTGAATTTGATATTCTCCTCGTCCGCCGTTTGGTCTGGCTCCGCCTGGTCTTCCTCTGTATGGGCGGCGTGCGCCTAAAAAAGGGTTCTTATCTTTGTCACTGTCAGAACCTGAAGGTGAAGAAGGTGTGTAAGGTCGTCTGGGACGTCTATCGGGAAACGGTTCAAAGTTTCGCCAATTATAGACCCTGTCTTTTTGATAGTCCTCTTGGTCCCGTAGAAAATTGGTACGTTTTCGTATCTGTAAGTTCTTCCTATACTCAGCTATGGTCTTCTTGGTTTTTGCCTCTAGGTTGTTATACTCCGTGGAGGTAGAGTGTTGGCAAATTGTTCCTCAGTTGCTTGAATTTTAGTAGAAAGATCACTGATTTCTTTACGTAGGGTTTCAGTCGTCAGCAGAATAATATCGAGAGAGCACTTGTTGAGAATAGCTTCGAATTTCTGACAGTACTCTTTATTATCTGAAAAAAGGGTTGGTCGCAATGAGACTCTAAGGCCTCTAGGTATGCGACTGGTTTTGTGATATTCAGCCAGAGTAACGGCATGTAGTTCATAGGCCACTATCCTCTTCTGATCTCTTTCATAGTCCCTTGAGCGGAGTTCTTCGGCTGGAACAGACAGGAATTGTCCGGACGCGGAATAGTCTGAGAGAATTGCAGTGGTTTCTTCGTCACTGTATGTGTAAGTTGCAGTCGACATCAGTATAGTTGTAGGGAGCCCAAGAAAAAAATGTCCAGTATTATACCGTGTTTCTCCGAAAGTAAGACCCCCCCGAAAGTAAGGCAGGGTAGGGGGTTGCCCATGGGTTTCTAATGTAAGGCCCCCCCCCCGATTGTCAAGCCGCTTTCGGGGGGGGTCGCGGGGAAATGTAAGGCCGCCTATGGGGGGGGGGGTCGCGGGCCTCTCTTTAGGTTGCCGCAGGCTTACCGTTCTACGCTATACGCCGCCGTCCAGGCTCCTTCTGTCCCCCTGGTGCAGCCGCTGGTCCGGAGATCATGGGGTTAATCACAGCCTAACTTGCTGTGCCCCGCCGATCTCCACCCAGTGCGACCTGTGATTGGCCGCCCAGCCCTGAGGAATCGTCACCCAGCACCGCAGAGGAAAAGAGGAAGTGATCCGGCGAAAACAGGTACCGTACACGTGTGTACTGTAAACATGGGTGTGTGTGTGTACTGTGTGTGTGTGTGTGTGTGTGTGTACTGTGTGTGTGTGTGTGTGTATGTGCACTGTGTGTGTGTGTGTGTGCACGCAGTGTGTGTGCGCACTGTGTGTGTGTGTGCACTGTGTTTGTGCACTGTGTGTGTGTGTGCACTGTGTGCGGCGCAATTGCGGCAAAGCCACTTGCTCAAAAATGGCTCCCATTTTAAAATGGCAGTTGCGGTGAAAAAACGGCACTTGCCGCACAGCACTTGCGGCGCAATTGCGGCACGGCCCCATGCAATGTATAGGACACTTGCGGTTCACTTGCCGCAAGTGAACCGCAAGTGTCCTATACATTGCATGGGGCCGTGCCGCAATTGCGCCGCAAGTGCTGTGCGGCAAGTGCCGTTTTTTCACCCGCACTTGCCGCAAGTGTCCTATAAATTTGTCTTTTTTATTTTTTCCTAATGTAAGACCTCCCCCGAAAATAAGACAGGGTGGGACTTTTGGAGGTAAATTTAATGTAAGACAGGGTCTTACTTTCGGGGAAACACGGTAGTAAGATCTTGGCTCACCCGGTTATGTGGTGCTCAAAAAATTAGATTGCAATTATTACTAGTAAAGATGGCACACACTTTCAGAAAAAATAATGAACTTGTAAATGACTCTCTGTGTGCAAGCTATTCTCTCCATACAGGATCCAGTGCCTGGACACGTAGAAGCGACACGCGTCGCGAAACGGTGCCGTAGTCCGGCGGCTCCTCTTGCCCCCTCCCTGCACCCTGTTTGTTTCCGGAACTCTGGAATAAATAAGACTTTCTCGTTTACCCGGTGAGTGCCGCCCTTCCTTTTTTCCTTTGTTTGACAGGATGAAACGCGATCCAGCCAGGGGACCCAAACTTTTGAATTAGCTGTACTGACAGCTAAAAGAGGAGTAGCGAATCAACCAAGGCTTGGTGAGGCGCCACCCTCATTCACCGTCCCCGTTAGCAAATCACAGAACTAGAGTCTCCCGCTAACTGCACCGATGGATACTCCGGCTGAACTGACAAGATATCGATTTAACATCCACCGCACAAGGGGAGAAAGAAGAAGGAAACACTCCTCAGAACAAATCAACCACTTCATTTAAACCTTTTGGATATAACGTGTCTAATTTGTAGATCCAATAGATCTCCTTTTTGTTCAAACTCTGTATTCTGTTGCAATTATCTGCAGGTATGTGATCAATGGGGTTCACACGGAGAGAGATTTTACTTCCATGTTTTTCAAAACAATGTCTGAAAAGACCGTGTTTTAAAAAGCTTTTTAAAATATTATGTCTATGAGAATTGATTTTATTGTGTAAAGGCTGCATGGTCCAAAGCACATATTGTTTTCTACAAACACAATCAACCAAATAAATCACATAACTCGATTGACATGTTAGTCTGCAATTAATATTACACTTGATACTATTATTATTACTTGATTGAAAAGCGTCTACATTATTACTGATCGACAAACAGCACATACAATTTCTTTTTTGACATTTAAAAGAACCCCATGGCAAGATGGAAGTGTGGTCTGTCATATCATTGATTTTTTTTGTTTTTGTTTTTATTCTTTCTAATCCTACTGGGTGCCAGAATGTTTTTCAAAGTGGGAGGTCTTCTAAATGTGACCACCGGTTTATTTGCCAATATTTTGCAACATACAGGATCATTCATAATAATACCCTGATATTTTTCTATTATACTTTTAATTTCTTTACTTTGGGATGAAAATGTTGTAATAAAATTAGCAGTGTAAGGATCACTAGTAAATCTTTCGCATTTCCCTTTGATCACAGTACTCTGTGAAAAATCTTTAGGCAGTATATGCTTTTTCAATTAATCATTTAGGGTAGCTACGCTCCAAAAATCTATCCTTTAAGATCTTACTCTGCTCATGAAAATCAGTTGTTAAAGTACAATTCTTCCTTATAATAATAATAATAATAATAATAATTTTTATTTATGTAGTGCCAACATATTCCGCAGTACTTTACAATTCAGAGGGTATACAATACAATACAATCTATTATAATAAAACCCTAAGGCAACTTCCGTCAGGAAGTAATGGTATGCTATGTCACATCCTGGCTGAAGTTGTCTGTACACCCATCTGGGTGCTCCAATATGGCCACCCATTGCCGGGAGCGGGACTTCCAAAGCCCCACTCCCGCCATCGGTACAAGCGCCACCGGAACCCCCTCGGCCCCCTCCGTTCTCAGCCCTGCCTGGCGTTAGTTATGCTCACCTATCCTCTATCCAACGCTGCCTTCCAGCAAGGTCTGTGTACTTACAGGACCTGTGATGATGTCACAGAGCGTCATCAGGTCACATGACCGCGGTTACCGTGGTAACAGGTAACAGAGGCACAGGGGAACACCGACAAAGTGAGAGGAGAGGCACAGGGGGATAGAAGAGGCACAGGGGGACACAGACAAGGGGAGAGGAAAGGCACAGGGGGATACGAGAGGCACAGGGGGACACAGACAGGGGGAGAGGAAAGGCACGGGGGACACAGAGGGAGAGGAAAGGCACAGGGGGACACAGAGGCACAAGGGGACCCCCCGGCTCCATCCTGCCCCACTCGCTCCATCCTGCCCCCGCCGGCTCCATCCTGCCCCCTCCGGCTCCATCCTGCCCCGCCGGCTCCATCCTGCTCCCCCGCCAGCTCCATCCTGCCCAGCTTGCTTCATCCTGCCCCGCCGGCTCCATCCTGCCCCGCTCGCCACCATCCTGCCCCCCCCGCCAGCTTCCTGCCCCCACACCACCATCCTGCCTCACCGGCTCCATCCTGCCCCCCGCTACCATCCTGCCCTCCCCGCCACCATCCTGCCCCCTTGCCACCATCCTACCCCGCTCGCTCCATCCTGCCCCGCTTGCTCCATCCTGCCTCCCCCGCCAGCTAGCTCCATCCTGCCCCCTCCCCGCCACCATCCTGCCCCCTTGCCACCATCCTACCCCGCTCGCTCCATCCTGCCCCGCTTGCTCCATCCTGCCTCCTCCGCCAGCTAGCTCCATCCTGCCCCCCCCTCGCCTCCATCCTGCCCCCTCCGGCTCCATCCTGACCCTCCGGCTCCATCCTGCCCTGCTCGCCACCATCCTGCTCCCCCGCCGGCTCCATCCTGCTCCCCCGCCGGCTCCATCCTGCCTCTGCCGACTCCATTCTGCCCCGCTCGCTCCATCCTGCCCTGCCGGCTCCATCCTGCTCCCCCGCCACCATCCTGCCCCGCCGCCGGCTCCAGCCTGCCCAGCTTGCTTCATCCTGCCCCGCCGGCTCCATCCTGCCCCGCTCACCACCATCCTGCCCCCCCGCCACCTTCCTGCCCCCCCCGCCACCATCCTCCCTCACCAGCTCCATCCTGCCCCCGCCACCATCCTGCCTCACCGGCTCCATCCTGCCCTCCCGCCAACATCCTGCCCCCTGCCACCATCCTGCCCCCCCCCGCCACCATCCTACCCCGCTCGCTCCATCCTACCCCGCTCGCTCCATCCTGCCCCGCTTGCTCCACCCTGCCTCCACCGCCGGCTCCATCCTGCCCCACCCGCCACCATCCTGCCCCCCCGCCACCATCCTACCCCGCTCGCTCCATCCTGTCCTGCTTGCTCCATCCTGCCTCCCCCGCTGGCTTCATCCTGCCCCCCCCACCACCATCCTGCCCCTGCCGGCTCCATCCTGCCCCCCCACCGGCTCCATCCTGCCCCCGCCGGCTCCATCCTGCCCCCGCCAGCTCCATCCTGCCCCGCCAGCTCCATCCTGCCCCGCTCGCCACCATCCTGCTCCCATGCCACCATCTGGCTCCATCCTGCCCCCGCCAGCTCCATCCTGCCCCCGCCAGCTCCATCCTGCCCCGCTCGCCACCATCCTGCTTCACTGCCATCATCCTGCTCCCCCGCCGGCTCCATCCTGCCCCTGTCGGCTCCATCCTGCCCCGCTCACCCCATCCTGCCCCGCCGGCTCTATCCTGCCCCCCCTGCCACCATCCTGCCCCCTCGCCACCATCCTGCCCCCTCGCCACCATCCTGCCCCCTGCCACCATCCTGCCCCCCCGCCACCATCCTATCCTGCTCGCTCCATCCTGCCCCGCTTGCTCCATCCTGCCTCCCCCGCCAGCTTCATCCTGGCCCGCTCGCTCCATCCTGCCCCCCCCGCCACCATCCTGCGCCGCCGCCGGCTCCATCCTGCCCAGCTTGCTTCATCCTGCCCCGCTGGCTCCATCCTGCCCTGCTTGCCACCATTCTGCCCCCCCTGCCACTTTCCTGCCCCCCCGCCACCATCCTGCCTCACCGGCTCCATCCTGCCCCCCCCCGCCACCATCCTGCCCCCCGCCACCATCCTGCCCCCCCGCCACCATCCTGCCTCGCTCGCTCCATCCTGTCCCGCTTGCTCCATCCTGCCTCCCCCGCTGGCTTCATCCTGCCCCCCCCCCCACCACCATCCTGCCCCTGCCGGCTCCATCCTGCCCCCCCGCCGGCTCCATCCTGCCCCCGCCAGCTCCATCCTGCCCCCGCCAGCTCCATCCTGCCCCCGCCAGCTCCATCCTGCCCCGCTCGCCACCATCCTGCTCCTCTGCCACCATCCTGCTCCCCCGCCGGCTCCATCCTGCCCCTGTCGGCTCCATCCTGCCCCGCTCACCCCATCCTGCCCCGCCGGCTCTATCCTGCCCCCCCTGCCACCTTCCTGCCCCCCGCCACCATCCTGCCTCACCAGCTCCATCCTGCCCCCTCGCCACCATCCTGCCCCCTCGCCACCATCCTGCCCCCCGCCACCATCCTGCCCCCCCGCCACCATCCTATCCTGCTCGCTCCATCCTGCCCCGCTTGCTCCATCCTGCCTCCCCCGCCAGCTTCATCCTGCCCCGCTCGCTCCATCCTGCCCCCCCCGCCACCATCCTGCGCCGCCGCCGGCTCCATCCTGCCCAGCTTGCTTCATCCTGCCCCGCTGGCTCCATCCTGCCCTGCTTGCCACCATTCTGCCCCCCCTGCCACCTTCCTGCCCCCCCCCCGCCACCATCCTGCCTCACCGGCTCCATCCTGCCCCCCCCGCCACCATCCTGCCCCCCCGCCACCATCCTGCCCCCCCGCCACCATCCTGCCCCCCCGCCACCATCCTGACCCGCTCGCTCCATCCTGCCCCCCATTGTTCTTGCTCCCCCTCCTCCATCCTGCCCCCCTCCTCCATCCTGCCCCCCCTCCGCCTCCATCCTGCCCTGCCCCCGGCTCCATCTTGCCCTGCTCACTCCATCCCGCCCCCCCCGACACAATCCTGCACCCCCTCTCCCCCGTCACCATCCTGCCCCCCTGCTCCATCCTGCCCCCCCCCGGCAGTTAGCGGTCATGTGACCAATCAGCTGATCGGTTTCCCAGGCAACGACAGGTCCTAAAGGCATGTAGGACCTAGAAGACGGAGGTGGAGCAAGCCGGCGGACAGGTGAGTATCCTCACTGAGGATTTTTTTACTTTTACTGTGGAAGAGCGGGGGGCCGCGGGGAGCGGAGTATCGCCATATACTATAGCACTGCTATACATGTACTGTAATGTACCGCCATATACTATAGTGCTGCTATACATGTACTGTAATGTACCGCCATATACCATAGCGCTGCTATACATGTGCTGTAATGTACCACCATATACCATAGCGCTGTTATATATATATATAGATATATATGTGTGTGTGTGTGTGTGTGTGTATATATATATATATATATATATATATATATATATATAGTTCACTCACGTTGACTGAACAAGTTCTGTCAGCCACAGTTTGTCAACTACATACATACTCTAGAATACCCGATGCGTTAGAATCGGGCCACCATCTAGTAATATGTAATAAAATACAATACAACAGTAGAAATATAATACAATACAAACCCTATGAGAGAAAAAATAGATAAATACATCACTGAGCCCATTAGGAGTGAGGTTCCTGCTCACAAGTTTACTACCTATGAGGAAGTAGGGGAGACACAAAAGGTAATAGTAACAAATGCTGTCATATATGATCCAGCTATCAATATACCGTAATAAATAGGGGATTCACATAATGCTGCATGAACCGTTCACTAGCCAGGATCTGTACAAATACAGACAAAGTGCTATAAAATGCATGGGGATGTAGAAAAATTATACAAGACACCAGATTTGGAGAAGGACAGGATGGGAATATTTATATAGATGAGGTAGATAGATACAATACAATGATTAAGGCAAAAATAAAGATGACCCTGCTCAAAAGAGCTAACAGTCTGCAACAGGATTGGGTTACACAAGGTACAGGGGCTTATTACAGTGAAGGTCCAGGCATCTTGAGGAAGTGGGGGATAGAAAAAAGTTACATGAATGATCACCAGACATCTGTGTAGAGCTTTTGGATTTGGTGGAGTTTGAAGAAGAGATTCTGTCCAGGGAGATGGTACTGTATATTGCCTATTCACTAAGGATTTCTATTAGGGAGCATGATAGGCCACCTTAAAAAGATGTGTTTTTAGGGAGCGTCTGAAGCTATGCAAGTTGTGGATAGTCCTGATTTCTTGGGGTAGAGCATTCCAGAGAATTGGTGCAGCTCGGGAGAAGTCTTGGAGCCAGGAGTGGGAGGATCGGATTAGTGCAGATGTTAGTTGAAGGTCATTTGTAGAATGTAGAGAACAGGTGGGGTGATAAGACAGAAATAAGGGAGGAGATGTAAGGCGGTGCTGCACTGTGAAGAGCTTTGTGGGTGAGAACAAGCAGTTTGAAATGGATCCTGTAGTGTATAGACAGCCAGTGCAATGACTGGCACAGAGTGGAGGCATCTGAGTAACGATTGGCCAGATGGGCGATCCTGGCTGCTGCATTAAGGATGGACTAGAGAGGGGAAAGTTTAGAGAGGGAGAGGCCGATTAGTAGAGAATTGCAGTAGTGAAGGCGAGAATGGATCAGGGCCACGGTAAGGATTTTAGTTGTTTCCATGGTGAGAAAGGGGTGAATTCTAGAGATGTTCTTCGGGTGCAAGCGACAAGAGCAGAAGAGAGATTGTGTATAGGAGATGAAGAAGAGATCGGTGTCAAACATAACACCCAGACAGCGAGCCTGCTGCCTAGGTGGTATCGTGGTGCCACACACTGAGAGAGAAATGTCGATTTAGGGAGGTTAGTGGAGGGCGGGAGCAGAAGTAGTTCAGTTTTGGAAAGGTTGAGTTTCAAATAGAGAGCAGAAATGATGTTGGGAACTGCAGCTAGACAGTCATTGGCGTTCTTTAACACCGCAGGAATAAGGTCAGGGGCTGAAGTTGTGTGTCATCAGCATAAAGATGGTACTGGAAGCCAAATCTGCTGATGGTGTGTCTAATCAGGGCTGGGTAGAGAGAGAAGAGAAGAGGGCCAAGGACTGAGCCCTGAGGGATCCCAATAGTGAGAGGAAGAGGAGAGGAAGTGGAGCCAGCGAACGTTACACTGAAAGAGCGGTCGGAAAGATAGGAAGAGAACCAGGAGAAAGTGGTGTCCTTTATGCCGATGGAGTGCAGCATAGAGAGTAGGAGATGGTGGTCAACAGTGTCAAAAGCTGCGGAGAGGTCCAGAGAATAAGCAGAGAGTGGTCACCATTACGTTTTATTGTCAGAAGGTCATTGGTCACTTTGATGAGGGCTGTTTCTGTAGAGTTAAGGGGGCGGAAACCAGACTGTAATGGATCCAGAAGTGAGTGAGCGAAGAGGTAGTGGGTGAGGCGGGTATAGACCAGGTGCTCCAAGAGTTTATATATGAAGGGGAGATTGGAGACTGGTGTGTATTTATTTGTGCAGCTTGGGTCAAAAGAAGATTTCTTTAATAATGGAGTAATGATAGAATGTTTGAAGGAGGAGGGGAAGATGCCAGAAGAGAGGGAGAGATTGAAGATTTTGGTTAGGTGAGTGGTGACGACCGGAGAGAGGGACTGGAGTAGGTGTGAGGGAATGGGGTCAGCAGCGCATGGTGTGGGACGAGAAAAAGAGAGGAGCCTGGAGACCATTTCTTCTGTGACTGGGTCAAATATAGAGAGTGAGACGGTGGAAATGTGAGGAAGATTGGGAGTAGCAGTGCTTGGAGGATGGGAGCTGATTTTCTGGCAGATGTTTTCTATTTTCTCCATAAAGTAAGAAGCCAGATCATCAGCACAGAGGTTAATGATGGGAGCCTGCACTTTAGGACTGAGGAGAGAGTGAAAAGTGTCAAAGAGTTTTTATTTGGATTGTTGCATAGTGAGGAGACCAGGGTGAAATAGATCTGTTTGGCGAGGTGAAGGGCAGAGTTGTAGGTTTTTAGCATGAATTTATAATGGAAAACCCAATGCAAAAACCTATAAGTGTCACACAAAAGGCGCTCTGCTGTAAAAATTGTAAATAGCCAGTGCCGTGACAAAAAACAGGGCCTTTTGGTTTATAAGTTTTTGCAAAAAACTACAGTAAGCTGCCTCACCAACTTCACGGTAAGCCCTGGTAGAGACAGTCCTAACTCTGTCCCTAGATGCTACGTTAAAAACCTGCCTGTGTGTACATACCCTTGGGCAGGGTGCGGGAGAGCACAGGAAAATCTCACCTTGTAAGGCTGTGTGGCTGGCAGCTCTATGTGCAGACTACATAGGGGAGAGGCAGGTGCCTCCAATTTCTGCTGAACCAGCAGGGGTGAACATGAAGCCAAAGAATGAGTCTGCACACATTGGAAGCAGCAGTGTGAACTGCGACCAATCCCCACCAAAAACATGAAAAACCAATGCAAAAACCGTATAAGTGTCACACAAAATTCACAAAATGAATTTATAATGGTAAAGTTTTCTGGTGAGCGAGTTTTCCTCCATAGGCATTCAGCACTCCTAGAGCATCGCTGGAGGAATTGAGTTTGCAATGTTAGCCAAGGCTGTTTTATTCTATGTTGGGAGGTTCTGAGGGCGAGGGGCACGACTTGGTCCAGCGAGCTTCTGAGAGTGTCATTGTAATGATTTACTGCCAGAACAGGACAGGAGAATGAGAGATTGGGGACAGTGATGAGTATAGAGAGTCTGTGAATTTATGAAGGTTAATGGCCTTTAGATTTCTGATGTTTGATAGGTAGGGGTGCGCTGGGGTGGGCGAAGGTTAGTGAGCGTAAAGGAGAGAATGTTATGGTCAGATAGAGGAAGAGGTGAGTTATTTATAGAGGGGGTTGAGCAGAGCCGGACAAAGACCAGGTCAAGGATGTTACCATTTTGTGTGTCTCCGAGGTTGAGAGCTGTGAGAGACCAAGAGAGGTGGTTAGAGATAGGAGCTGGGATGCAGATGAGGAGATGGGGCTGTTTATGGGAATGTTAAAATATCCCAGAATAAGGGTTGGTATTTCTGAGGTGCGGCAGCCACACAGATAAGTGATCGAGGAATTGGGTGGGTGACCCTGGTGGGTGGTATACAACCACTACTCTGAGGGGGAGGGATGGAATAGCCTAATTGTGTGGACCTCCAAAGAGGGGAATGAGAGTGATGGGGCTGGGGAATGACCTGGAAAGTACATTGTTGTCGACAGGAGTAAGCCAACTCCAACCACCATGTCTGTACCCAGGTCTCGGGGAATGGGAGAAATGTGAGCCACCATAAGAAATAGCAGCAGGAAACACTGTGTCTGAATCCTGGATCCAGGTTTCTGTGAGGGCCAGGAGGTTAAGAGAGTTAGTGAGAAAGTGATTGTGGATGAAGGGAAGCTTGTTACATACAGACCGTGGATTCCAGAGAGCACATTTAAAAGAGGGAGATGAACGTGTGCAAGTAATGTTGATAAGGTTAGCATGGTTTCTATGTGTGGTGGGAAAGGGGTTGAAGTTGGCAGTGGGGTACCAGAATTTGGAGAGATATCACCTGACAGGAGCAGCAGTAAAAAAGAGAAAAGGCAAATAGTTTTTGCAATTGTGACTTTGTTTCTGATGCCACACCCTGGAACATGGTGGTTTGAGATTATTTAGTATGTTGAAGAGAGTATGGGAGCTCGATAAAGTAGATGGAAGGAAGAAAGAGGCTTATGTGGATGAAGGGTGATGGAGGGGAATTGGGGCGGTAAAGGTGAATGGCAAAGGCACATAGAACAATGGACATTGAAGTAAAGGATATGGTATGAAGGAAAAAAAAATGATTTATAGGTACAGTTTTTAACCATTTATTATAATGATTGCTTTTATAATGAACATAACTGTTTGCATCTACCCTCTTGAAAAGATTTTTTGTTATAATTGTCTCCTTCCCATCATGTGATATACATAAATCTAAAAAATTATTTATTTTTTACTTATGTCAGGCACTAATTCTATCCCCCAGTTATTATTCTTTTTGTCCTCCAAAAATTCTTGCACTGTGTCTCCTTTGTTATCAAATATAATAAAGATATCATCAATAAATCTTTTATAGGTAATAATATACTCTTTATGTCTGTTATTCAGAAATGTGCCAGGAAAGTAGCTATAAAAAGGTTTGCATATGTAGCTGCTACCTTCGAGCCCATAGCAGTCCCACTCATCTGATGGTATATTGCTTCATCAAAGACAAAGAAATTATTATATAAAATGAATGCCATACTATCCATGATACATTTTTTCTTTATCTCTGGGATTTTATCATCACCAGTGACAAATAAATCAAAACAGCTAATCTAATTTCGTGCCTGATGTTAGAGTATAGGCCAATTACATCCATAGATATAAAAACATATGATTCTTTCCATTTGATATCCTCAATTAATTAGATGAGGTGAGTAGAGTCCCTTAAAAAACTTAAGCCCACATACTTTAGGGTTCATGATCCCGTCAATATAGGCAGCTAAATTGAAACTAAGTGCACCAATCCCAGAGATGATGGGAAACTCTGTGGGATTGGAAACATTTTTATATAACTTTGACAAGTGATATAAAAATGATGCCCCCATATGCTGTAAAAGACTGGAAAATAATGGCGGGACCTCGCACTGGACTATGTCGGACCTTCCCACTGGACTACGTTGGACCTTCCCACTGGACTACATTGGTGCTTCCCACTGGACTACGTTGGATTTTTTTAAATTAATCTGTAAAAATGAAAAAATAGGCCCTAGCTAATAATGAGAGAGGACACAGGAAAAAAGTATAGAATACATGAAGAAAAACAAGTGAAAAAATTTCATGGAAAGTCATACCAGCTGACTTGTATCAGTAATTTGAAAAACATCCTGCCACTTAGTGAAAAATAATATCATTTGGTTCAATTGATGGCCTATACAAAGGGTCTCATCATAGTGCCACTCAAGAAACATCTCATGCTTGGTGAAACCAGTGAGCTGCCTCAAGACCTTTGCAACCTTATGTTCGTTGCAAAACATTCTAATGTCAATGTCTAAAGCACTGAGGACTGAGGGGAAACCCTGTGGGATTGGAAACCTTTTTATATAACTTTGACAAGTGATATAAAAATGATGCCCCCATATGCTGTAAAAGACTGGAAATAATGGCGGGACCTCGCACTGGACTATGTCGGACCTTCCCACTGGACTACGTTGGACCTTCCACTGGACTACATTGTTTCTTCCCACTGAACTACGTTGGATTTTTAAAAATTATTCCGTAAAAATGAAAAAATATTTTCTTATTTTTCATTATTACGGATCAATTTGTGAAGCATCTGGGGGTTCAAGGTGCTCACTATGCATCTAGATTCGTTCCTTGGGGGATCTAGTTTCCAAAATGGGATCACTTGTGGGGGAGCTCCAATGTTTAGGCACATAGGGCTTTCCATACGCGACATGGTATTCACTAACAATTTGAATGGAAAATTAGCTCCAATTGTTAGCGTACACAATGTCATGTATGAAGAGCCCCTGTGTGCCTAAACATTGGAGGCTTCCCCACAAGTGACCCCATTTTAAAAACTAAACCCCCCAAGGAACATAGCTAGATGCATAGTGAGCACTTTTGAACCCCCAGGTGCTTCACAAATTGATCCGTAAAAATTAACTTTTTTTTTCACAAAAATTTCTTTTGGCCTCAATTTTTTCATTTTCACATGAGCAACAGGATAAAATGCATCCTAAAATATGTTGGGCAGTTTCTCCTGAGTACATGGTATATATGTGGTCATAAAGCACTGTTTGGGCGCACGGCAGGGCTCGAAAAGGGGAGGAGCGCTATTTGACTTCTTGAATGGAAAATTAGCTCCAAAAGTCAAATGGCGCTTCTTCCCTTCTGAGCCCTGCCATGTGCCCAAACAGTGGTTTATGACCACATATGGGGTATCGGTGTACTCAGGAGAAATTACCCAACGAATTTTAGGATCATTTTATCCTGTTGCCCATGTGAAAATGAAAAAATTGAGGCTAAAATAACATTTTTGTTGGAAAAATTAAAAAATGTCAATTTTTACCTTCCACTTTGCTTTAGTTCCTGTGAAGCACCTGAAGGGTTAATAATCTTTTTGAATGTAGTTTTGAGTAGCTTGAGGGGTGCAGTTTTTGGAATGGTGTCCCTTTTGGGTGTTTTCTGTCATGTACACCCCTCAAAGGGACTACAAATGTGATGTGGTCAGTAAAAAAATGGTTTTGTAAATTTTGCTGGAAATATGAGAAATTGCTGATGAACTTTGAACCCTTATAAATTCCAAACAAAAAAAAATTATTTTCCAAAATGTGCTGATGTGAAGTAGACATGTGGGAAATGTTATTTATTAACTATTTTCTGTCACATAACTCTCTGTTTAACTGAAAAAAAATTCTAAATTTGAAAATTGCAAAATTATCAAAATTTTCCCTACATTTTTGATATTTTCACAAATAAACCCAAAAATTATTGACCTAAATTTACTACTAACATGAAGCCCAATATGTCACAAAAAAAGTATCTCAGAATCGCTAGGATCCGTTGCAGAGTTCCAGAGTTATTACCTCATAAAGGGACACTACGCTGGTCAGAATTACAAAAAACAGTCTAGTCATTAAGCTGCAAAGTGACTCGGTCCTTAAGGGGTTAAAGTCTTGCAGTACCAGTAACCAGTCTTCTTGATCTAACAATGCATGAGGAAGAAGAGAATCAAAATTCCTCATTATTATGGAAACCTTTTTATGGCTACCTTCGAGTCCTGGCACATCTTGTATGTCATTTGTCCTATGTGCCTTGCATTCTGTCTGGACTGGCATTACATCTCTGCATTGCATTGAGTCCCTGCATATGTCTGTTATGGTATGAATCAGGGGGGTAACTATAATAGGTGCAGGGGTTGCGTTGCACCCGGGCCCTGCAGCCTAGGGGGGCCCCAAAAGTCCCTTTGGCCTATAGAAAGACTAATACTATTAAAGATTTCAATAATTGGGGGCCCCGTTGGAGCTTCCGCATTGGGGCCCCTGGGCCTGATGTTACGTCACTGGTATAATCCATTGTACACCGCTGTATCCAATCCTTCCTGTATGTCATCTGTTGTATGTGCCTTGCATTCTGTCTGGACTGGCATTACATCTCTGAATTGCATTCACTCCCTGCATATGTTGTTATGGTATGTCAAATCCCCTCTCTGCTGTGTAACTTACAAATATCCAAATTCTTTTCATCCTGCTTGTGTCTCTCCCTCCTGCTGATTCACCCCCAAATGTGTATATTACCAGCAATCTGTTAATTCACCCCTGGTGTATTGTGTCCTATCTCCCTCCTCTGACCCCTCCCTTCTACGTACATGGTATATTGTCTGCAGACCCTAAAGTTATAAATTAGCAAGGATAGGCCTGTGTGCATTGGCCTGTGTGTGATTTCACAAAGTGGGATTTCAATAAGTGGGCTGCAGAGATATTCCAGAGATAAACCAGAAAGGTACCAGCTATACCCATCTGTTGACTGTTTCTAATACTTTACTTTCCCACTATCACTTTACCATGCTTCTCTATGTTCTAACAGTAATTGCTCCAATAATCCTTACCCTCTTCCAGTACCCCCAAATTCCATCACTCTCAACACAAATATTTATCTCCCCATCCCTCTTACCTCCCCACCTGAGATCTTCTGCTCACCTGCTCCTCAATTTCACACTGCTCCTGCTGAAACACAAAACAAGCCACCCACTCACATTCTCCCACTTGCTTGCTCTCTCTTTGCTGCTGCTATCCGCTGGTGACATATCTCCCAATGTTGGACCTCCACAACTAGCATTTCTCACTATTCCTCCTTCTTATCACCCCATACCTGCAAGAAACAGCCGCAATCTTTCAAATATAAAACCCATTCCCCTGACCCCCTCTCCACCACCCCCTTTCTCTGGAGCGCTCTGGAATGCCCGTTCCATCTGTAATAAACTCCACTTCATTCATTACCTCTTTCCCTTACATAGACTATTGATCCTGGGCCTCACCGAAACATGGCTGACACCCTCCAACACGGCCTCCCCTGCTGCACTATGTTACGGCGTCCTTCACTTAACCCACACACCTCGCACTGGCAACAAACATGATGGAGGAGTGGGTCTTCTCCTTTCTAGCAACTGCACCTTCATCCCAATTCCTCACCCCCTCCCTTATCCTCTCTTCTTTTGAAGCGCACTCAGTCCGTACCTACTCTCCTTTCAAGCTCCAAGTGGCTGTCATTTATCGACCCCCAGGCACCACCACCGCCTTCATAGACCAATTCTCCATCTGGCTTCTTCACTTTCTCTCTGCTGACATTCCTACCATCATAATAGGTGACTTAAACATCCCCATTGACACCCACCAGCCAGCAGCCTCCAAACTCCTGTCACTTGCTTCATCCTTTGGCCTCACTCAACGGTCCTCCACAACTACCCACACAGACAGACATACACTAGTCCTCATCTTCACCTGCCTCTGCTCCCTAACTAACCCCACAACCTCCCCTCTTGCCCTCTGTGACCACCATCTAGTTACTTTCTCATGCTTGTCCTCCTCACCTGACCCCATGTCCACCAACTCGCACACCCTCGCAGAAACCTCACATATCTTGACACTTACACACTCTCCAATGCCATTTTACCGCTATCATCCATATCCTCACTCCACGACACAGATAATGCCACAGTTTTCTAAAACTCTACACTCATATCAGCTATTGATGCAGTTGCCCCTCTCGTTCATGGCAGTACACAACAAATCAACAGACAACCCTGGCACACAGACACCACTAAAAATCTGCAGCGGTCATCTAGGGTTGCTGAGCGGCGCTGGAAGAAAACTCATTCACAAGAATTCAAACAGCATTCACAGCATTCAAACAAGCACTTCTAACATTCAAGTCAGCACTCACCACCACTAAACAGACTTACTTCCGTACCCTCATATCCTCTTTTTCTCACAACCCCAGGCAGTTATTAAACACATTTGACTGCATTCTTCGCCCCCACTGCTCCCCCCCTATTTCTCGTATTTGCGCAGAAAACTTTGCAACACACTTCACCAGCAAGATTGATCAGATCAGACAGGTCCTTGCTACCCAACCACCACAACCCCTATGTATACCAGACCACTCCCCTCCCCCACTAAGCCTCCTCCCCCTCCATCACTGAAAGAAAACTTGCACACCTCCTCTCCAAATCACACCTCACCACCTGTGCACTAGACCCCATCCCATCTCACGTCCTCCCCAACCTCACCACCACACTCATCCCAGCCCTAACCCACCTCTTCAACCTATCACTAACTTCTGGTACCTTTCCTTCTGTTTTCAAAGACGCAACAATTACACCTATCTTAAAGAAACCATCCCTCAACCCCACCTCTACATCCACTACCGGCCCATATCCCTGCTCCCGTTCGCCTCCAAACCTCTCTAAAAGCATGTCCACTATGTAATCTCATCCCACCTCTCTTCTACCTCCTCTCTTTGACTACCTTCAATGTGGCTTCCGCCCCCACCACTCCACTGAAACTTTCCTGACCAAAGTTGCTAACTACTTACTCACGGCCAAAGCTATCAGGCAGTTCTCCATCCTCCTTCTTGACTTGTCCTCTGCATTTGACACAGTCGACCATTGCCTCCTATTACAGATCCTCTCTTCCATTGGTATCACTGACCTTGCCCCCTCTTGAATCTCATCCTACCCTTCCAACCACAGATTTAGTGTTTCCCAATCCCACATGACCTCCTCACCCCATTCCCTCTTTGTTGGGGTCCCTCAAGGCTCTGTCCTGGGGCCCCTCCTTTTTTCCATCTATACCCTTGGTCTGGGACGACTCATAAAGTCCCATGGCTTCCAGTACCACCTGTACGCTGACAAAACTCAGATCTACCTCTCTGGCCCTGACATCACCTCTCTGCTGTCCAGAATCACAGAGTGTCTATCAGCCATATCCTCCTTCTTCTCCTGTCGCTTCCTAAAGCTCAATGTAGACAAAACTGAACTCATCATCTTTCCTCCATCTCACACACCTTCCTTACCTGATCTATCTATCACAATAAATGACATCATACTTTGCCCTGTACCTGAAGTCCGCTGCCTCAGAGTAATCCTTGACTCTGCCCTGTCCTTCAAACCGCATATCCAAGCCCTTGCCACCTCCTGCCACAATCATGCACTCACTGTAAGTAGTAAAACAGGTGTAAGGAGTGACCCTGTATAGACTAAAAGAACCTAGCCACACAACTAAAAGCACCACCTGGCTCCCTAAAAGGCTGTTGAATGGGTTTCTCCTGCTTCCTGAAGGATCACATAGGAGTCTCTTGAAGTTACTTCAGGGGAAATGGTGTATCAGTGTCCGCGCTGCTGAAATCCCAAGAAAATGATCCGGAAACCATATGTAGGTTGCATCAATATTCCATTTATTCCTTTTTCTACGCGTTTCGGCACTGTCCTAGTGCCTTCCCCTGAGGAAGGCACTAGGACAGTGCCGAAACGCGTAGAAAAAGGAATAAATGGAATATTGATGCAACCTACATATGGTTTCCGGATCATTTTCTTGGGATTTCAGCAGTGCGGACACTGATACACCATTTCCCCTGAAGTAACTTCTGGATGGTTCCCACGTGCATGTGGAAGGTGAAAGTCCTGCAGCAGCTGCATTTCATGCTAAATGCTTTTACACCAGTTGTGGGTCTCACAACTGTGCTAGGTGAGTGAATTTATACCCACCACATACATTAGTGTCACTAGTGATAGGGCACTATTTCGCCTCTTGTTCCCCCCCTATATTTTACTTTGTTCACATAGGAGTCTGACATACAATGCCAACAAGAGAAGAGGAAGGTGTGCAGGAACAAACATTAATCTACAGTAAGATAATTTGAAATAAGGTAGAAGGAAGAGGAGCTGGGAAGAAAAAGAAACACACAGCAGGCACTCAGCTTGTGTTTACTTATAGGTAAACTGCCTAAGCTGAAAAGCCGGAATGCCTAGAGATAAATCCACAGAGATATAGCAAGCAAGCAAGTAAATTGAGTGGTGAACATATATAACCCAATCCAGAATGTGATAGGGCAAACCACAATGGGGAAATGAGAGCCACCTGGTGAGCAGCCAACCAGGAAGGGAAAATATAGAAAATGGAAACAATCAGCCTTTGGACGGGGATAAGAAGGCAACAGCCCTGCAGACTGAGGAACCAATCAAAACCAGAAGCTCACCAAATCAAATGCTCAAACGGAGCCATGACACTGTCCTTTAAAATGTTTCTGTTCTCAAGCCTTTTCACATTGTCTAATTATTGCTCCTTTTCTTTTTAACAGTTAGGCTGCCTTCACATTTGCGTTTGCAAGCGCAGCGTATGTTGCGGATTTAAAAAACTAAATCCGCATGCGTATTACTTACCTATCTTTATAATGGGGTACGCATTCATACGCAATGACATGCGTTTGTATGCGTATGTATGCGTTTGCGTACATGTGCGTTTAATTTCGGCCCCCTCAGAACGCAACAAGCAGCATTTTTTGGCGCTTAAAAAATCTGCAAGCATCCGCATGCGTACGCTTGCGTATAAACAACGCATTATTGTTAATAGGTACGCAAGCGTCCGCGTGGTCTTGCGGAAGTGTGCATTTGAAACGCATGCATACCTTACATTGCCACTCCCCATGGGCGTTTCTGACAAAAAGAAACATGTTTGACACAAAAAAATCTGTAACGCATGCGGACAAAAAACGCATATGCAATGTACAAACGCAAGCATACGCACGCAAACACTGCGTTTATTTTAAGCATTGTGTATATGCATGCGTATGATACACGCAGCATTTGCATGCAGATGCATGCGTTTTTGCATGTGTATGCGCATGCTCATTATACGCTGTGTTCTCAAACGCAAATGTGAAGCCAGCCTTACACTGTTTTATTTTTCATGGGAGCCTTTTCCACCTCATCAGCCTTTAGTGATTTATTTGCTTACCCTTCTGAGAGCTTAGATATGTCTTCCCAAAATGTGAATTCAAATATGCAGACTGTATGTGCCTTCTACAGTTATGTGCAAAATAATAGCAGTTTAACATCACTAATATGTTTAATTACTGTTTTTGCTAGAAAAGATCATATCGGTATCACATATGAGTGCCTAATTAATAGCAGTGTGGAGTAAAATTCATGAAGTAATTCCTTCTGTGAGGAAACAGGTGTGTTGAATGGTGATTTCCTGCACTGTCTCCTGTCCTGAATATTACCTATATGATTAATAACTCAAGTTTGGAAAGATAATAAGGGTGTTTAATAACAAGAAAATAAGACAATTCAAATAAAAATATAATAAAGATAACAATAAAACCTATCTTCAAATACAAATGCATCTATATATTAATAGTCATGGCAGAGAGAGAGAGAAGTTACATGGAAGATATGGATGAGATATGGGGGGGTGATACTCAAGACCAGGTGTTGGTGGTCCTATTCCATGTCCAAGGTAGAAAGAGAAAGAGTGTCTTGATTTCACCTCCATTTATAGTAAATATTTCAGATCCACATCCACATACAACCCACGACTCCGCCCTTCTTCAGTATCTTCTGTGGCAAGTATATCCGAACATCCCCCAGTAATATGAACCTCATCATTGGTCGCCGTAGTAATCACCTGCCTGTGTATGGTGTCCTTGTATTAGGAAAACAAGTCTTGTATAAGATGGGTTTACCACCATTTTGGTTTTTATCAACCATAGAGAGATATTAACTCGCCAAGTAACAAAGGCATATTGAACATCACTAGCAATGGTTTGAGTAGAATCTAGGTTGACTTGTAAAGGGTGTCCTTCTTCTAAGTACATTGTCTTCTGATTGCTGTCAGATTCATTGATCACTCATGGTTGTATGTAATCTGGAGTGGCATCAATGATGTGCATCTCACCAAATTCTATTTCTGGTGTTCCACATGCCCAATAACCAACCATTTCTCTATAGGACTTGTAGGTTTAGATAGTGACACAATTATAAAACTTTGCCCTTGCTGAACTGACATCTCAACCTCTGTTGCATCTCCAATGCATGCCTCACGATATGTGAGGGTGATCCTTTTTGGCCTGAACATCAATATATACCACATACAAACAAGTATTCTCCTTCTTTTAAGTTGTCACTAAAATATCCATAATCTATCCCCTTATGCTCATTTTTGTTCGGTAACTTAGACTCTTCCCCCAACCAGTACCCAGTTTCATTTACATATACTGTAGCCATCATAAATGGCTGTAGTGACTTTGGATCTATATTTTGTACACCTTCCATATATGTTAACCTCTGAGTACTGGAACTATGATTGACTCTCCCAAATGAAAAGACAACACTGTACTGATTGCTGGGACCCTGATAATATCTCCCAGTTACCTTTTTACCCTCTGGTATCAGTCTTACTGTTCTACTTTTAACACCATTATCTTTATGGTTGCTGTTTGCATCAATGATTATATCTGTGTGTGCAAATAATACCTTCCCATATTCCTCATTCGGTAACATACCCTGATCAATATCTCCAGAGTGTTCAATGTGATTTGATTCTATAGGATTTGTGATTCCAATTGTCAACAAAATTGCTGCAATTCCAATATCCAGAATCCAGAAATTTCCGTCTCTAAATTCACCTTTCATTTAGGATCCTGGACAACAAGAACAAGAGCAGCATCAAATTCTTATCAGTTATATCCGTTTACATTGATCTGCATGAACCCACTTTTCTATATCCCTCCTTTTCATGCATTTCACGCTTTTTTTGTCTATTCGCTTAACTTTTACCACTTGTTCACTCAGAATCATAGTTACCACATAAGGTCCTGTCCAGTTTGCATCCCATGACGATTTGGGTACAAAATGCTTTACCATCACCCTGTCACCTAGTTGTAATTTTATTGGTGGCTTGCCTGGTTCGTCCTTTGCCTTTGGAGCCATATTGGCAGCTGCAAAATGTAAATATTTTTGCACTTGGTCCTGTAACTGTGTCAGGAATTTTTCCTTCTCTGCACTTTCTCTCATGGAGGTATTAAGTTTGTGATCTGCAGGATGGTAAATGTTCATTACTCTACCGGTTATTAATTGATATGGGGTGATTGCAGTGCTCTTTGCATCCGTTCCCCTTATTGCCATTAGAATTGCAGGCATTTTGGCAACCTCATTAGTGACACGAGGGGTACATTTATTTAAAGCTCTGTAGTCCAATGTCGGACGCCAACCATTTGGTTTCTTAACTGGCTATAGGGGCGCATTATTGGTGGATTGGCATTCCCTGATAACATTTTTAATTAGCAAATCATCCAGTATTCTCTTAATGTTGGGGACTGACTCTGGTGGTATTTTATATTGTCTCTGGGGAGGGGGATCTGGACCCTCTACCATTACCACCATATTGGACACTTTGCCACATTGGGTTTTTGAATTTGCCCACACATTGGTATGCTGCCACAAGATGTCTGCCAATATTTCATCACCTGTTCTTAAAAACATGGCTGCATCTAAAGATTCAGCACCTTTGATTGAATCGATACCATAATTGTCAGTAACCATTTTTAAACAACCTTGATACCGTGATCCTCTCCACAACATCCAGTTGCACAAATCAAGAATAAGTCCATGCTCCTTCATAACATCTGACCCAATAATGGTGCCTTCATGTGTTGGTGAAAGATATAGGCTATGCTCAACACGTAGGTCTCCCAGGTTAATTGTTATTGGTAATGATTGTTCTGAAGATACTAATTGTCCTCCAAACCCTCTTAGAAAAATATGTTTACCACCAGGGTCTTTAATTAAATCCAGATTAGTCAAACTGACAGCAGCACCTGTATCCAGTAAAATGTTTGTACGATGGCCCCCTACGGTACCCTGAATACGAGGTCTCCCACCCTTGTCCCTGCTAAGCTGACTCACTAGGGACAACACCGGGGCCTGACATCCCTATTGTTTTACATAAGGATTTGTTGGAGGTGGGGTCTTTAACTCCTCTAGCTTCCCTGTCATTGCCTTCCCAATCTTCCTCAGCTCTTCCAGAAGTGGGCCATATAATGTAACTTCAGCAAGACTATGCTCTCCCTTACTTGCATTATTTGGTTCTTGTTTTTGATCGTGCTTCCTATTAATAAAAGGTCTATTATTGATAACTCTTTTACCACTCCTACATTCTTTCATAGTGTGACCTGTGTATCCACATTTGTAACATTTCCCAATAAACCTTACTTTGCCTTCATTTTTGACTACTTCTGAGATCCTCTTTTGGGGCTTGTTGTCACGACTTGTGTCCTGAATCCAATCCTGTAATATATTTACAAAGGCTTGATGGGAATTTGCATTCCTCAAGGCAACTTTTGTTGGATAATCAATAAAAGTGCATTTGTTAGCCATTGAATATAGAAAACTATTATCATCAGGAGACATGTCAGGGCAGTTATAGGTAGAATGATATAATGTCAAATATTCACTGCAAAAAATAATTGCATCTCCCCTATTTAGTTTTACATTTTCTAAGGCATTAGTACCTCTCGTATCCCGTCCTCCCATAACTCTCTTTAATTCCTCCATTCTGTCACTAGCATTTCCCCAATTACATTCAAGATCTGCAGACAATCCTTTGTGAGATCCTACAGGCGGCTGCAATTTTTAACAGAGTTGGGATGGGAGCCATACCCGAAGTAATGCACATGCAGCCCTATTACCTAGATTGTATTGTGTCACTACAGCTTCTAACTTATTAGAAAGACTAATGGCTGATGCGCTTGTGCCAAATTTCCCAAATATCTGGCATAGGTTTGTCTTTTCTTGTATGGTGAGTGTTGTAATTTGGGCTACCTTCAGGGTTATCAGCACTGCACACAGGCTGCTCCTCCCCACATTTCCAGTCTATTTTCTCCTACTCAGTAGACTTGCACATCTGATTACAAAAATGGTTATTCACTTTAGTACTCTCCTGTGATTTCAAAGACATATTACCATGTTCTTTTAGCTCCAATTTTACATTAGCATCATGCAACTGGTTCCTAAGTATTGTTATAACATCATTATACTTTGCCTCTTTTTCTTCTAGCAAAGCAATTTGTTGTTCTCTAAGTTTATATCTCTCCTTATACTCCTCCAACTTATCTTCTAACTCACAATTTTGGAAAATCATATTGTCTACATTAGGGGTCCCCAACCTTTTTTGCACCGGGGACCGGCTTCATGCAAGACCATTTTTCCGGGGCCAGGTGGGGCGAGGCTTTGAACTTATGGGGCGGGGCTATGAAGAAGGGGTGGGGTTTAGTACCCTGTTTCCCCGAAACATGCATTACATCTTATTTTCAGGGGATGTCTTATTTTTCCATCCCCTAATATGGTATCCCCATCATCCCCTTGCAGCCCACAATATCCCCATCATCCCTTTCAGCAGGCCCCCAATATCCCTATCAACCCAATGCAGCCCACAATATCCCCTAACAGCCCTCCATGTAATATAATGCAGCCTCACAGCCCTCCATATAGTATAATGCAGCATCACAGCCCTCCACATAGTATAATGTAGCCTCACAGCCCTCCATATAGTATAATGCAGTATCACAGCCCTCCATAAAGTATAATACAGCCTCATATCCATTCATATAATATAATGCAGCGTCATATCCCTCCATATAGCATAAATTTTCCCCCCACGCTCACACTGCCCAATGCATAACCCCACACACACACACATTGCTCTTGTATAATCCCCACACAGGCATACTGCCCCCTGTACAATCCCCCACACACACAGACCTCTGAATACTCCCCACACACAGACGTTGCCCCTTGTACAACCCCACACACACTGACCCTTGAATAATCCTCACACAGTCATTGTCCCTTGTATAACCCCCCCCACACACACACACACAGTCATTGCTCACACACACATTGACCCCTGAATACCCCCACACTCAGCCTTTGCCCATTGTATAACCCCCCCACACACACAGTCATTGCCCACACACACATTAACCCCTGAACACCCCCCACACTCAGCCATTGCCCCTTGTATAACCCCCCCCACACACACAGTCATTGCCCACACACACATTGACCCCTGAACACCCCCCACACTCAATCATTCCCACACTTGCCCTCACACAGAGAGAGCGGCTCTTCAGTTGACGCTCACCTCTCCTGCAGGCAGTACAAGCAGCTGAGGCAGAGACGTGGCCGGAGTTTTTTTCATATCTCGCGCTATTTCCAAGCGCGTCACGTGATGCGCTTGGAAATAGCACGAGATATGAAATTCCGGGCATGTCTCTGCCTCAGCTGCTTAGTTATATGAGTGAAGCAGTCGGCCAATCAGGGCGTGGCTGCTGCTCTGATTGGCCGACAGCTCCCCTCGTACATCTACACACGCAGCTGATGCAGAGACCTCAGCTCAGCGGTGTAGTGCTGCAGGTGAGAGGCGCGGTGGGTGGGAACATGACAGGGGGGCGGGGAAGCCGACAGGACGCCTCGGACTCGTAAAAAGACCCCCACGGCCCGGTCCTGGGCCGCGGACCGGTGGTTGGGGACCCGTGGTCTACATCATCCCAAAGATCTTCACATTCACAACTATGATTTTCAGCACTAGCAATAGCTACACTGACTTCCTGCTCAATTTTGTCCACCTCACCTCTTAATTGAGCTTTCTCTGAATACCAATGCAATTCTTTTTGTTCTGCAATTCCTCTCATTTTCAACAACATACACAAAACATTTGCTAATGTCTCTTTCTTTGCTTTCTTTTTTGACAATTTACTTTAGTTATCACTATGTCCTTCACATTGTTTCATTAAATCATTAAACTGATGTGTCAACGCATCATCAGCACAAGTACTAAACTGAGCAGAGGCATACTTTTCAATAAACTTATTGACTATCTCCATGTTAATGACGTCCAACTACTTTCACAAAAGAAAACAAAAATAAACAAATCAACTTTCCAAACCGAAATGACAACTGAACGTAACAACAATACACAAACCAGGGGGGGCGTGTCCTGCAGCCTATGGCATTGGATGCACATTGAGGGAGCTCTCCCGGTACTTCTGCTTTAGCGGCGCCCTATCGGCAAACCTACCACAACATTGACACCCAGAACGGGGGACTGCAAGCTGGATCCCGCCGGGAAGATTGTGCTGTGCCACACTTGTTCCGGAGCACGGTACTAAGCCTTTTCAGAGCTGCAGGGGCTCCTTCCCCTCCTCCACACCACGAGGCTGCACGGCGGTGGAGGCCTCCTGTCCCCTATCTGCTTGCAGGTCCGCATCTCCCCCTCGCACTATCTGGAGGGCGGCCGCCAGAGGGAGAGCGGAAGAATTCTGGCATCACCACAGCGGAGTGACGGGGACCACGGGGCATTCCCGAAGTGAGGGGACCTGGCTGGAGGTAGGTGGTGCCCGTTTTCCCCCGCCGATTGTGGCCTGGTTTGCTGGGGGATACCGGCGGCCCTTGAATCAGTTACAGTGTGTGTGTGCCCAGACTGTGTCTGACTACGCCAGGCGCCCGGTCGGCTATGGGAGGAGACCTATACAGCTCCCGCCGCCCGGGACCCGACCCTAAAGAGTTGGTGACACTGTCCTCTAGGAGACACTTGCAGCAGTACAGCACTTAACCCTCTCAGACACATAGAGGAGTTACCGTTCATCACAAGCCGAGGCAAACACGAACTTTTATCTATTAAGCCCCACAGCACCTTTGCAGACTCACTGCTTCTCTACTTTATATGCTGGAAGCCTGCTGCACTGCTTTTATAATCCATTGCACACTAGTCTGCTACAGGCACTAAAGCTGCAGCGTTTGCCACTACTTCTCTACTTTATATTCTCAGAAAATCCCTTATAAAAGTAAAGGCCCTCCAAACACATATACACTTCCTAGAAAAACAACCCTGGAGTCAGGCCAAAATCATAATCAAAAGTGCTCTTTATTAAAAATCAGTGCATAAATGCAGCAATAAAAGTAATGCCTAGGCGGCACACGAGACAGGAGACCTCATGAATCAAGACATGCAAGTATGACAGTGAATTACAATATATCATGTACCAGGTACTAGCCAATATAATGCTTCAAGTCCTGATTACATACCATACAAGCACGCAAAAAAGTCACCGTTAATCAAATCATGGGTCTTAGAAGTATTACCTGTCCGTGGCCACCGCCCCCTTACGCGTTTCGCTAAGGTTTCTTCCGAGTAAGGGGGCGGTGGCAGTGATTTCAGGGTTTAAAAAAGGCCCCCTAACTAATTGGAAACTCATAGCACCTGTGGAGCGGCATGCGCATTAGCACGGGGCCGTCTCACGTCATCGGTAGGCGTGGCCACAAGCCATGTGACCATCGCCGACCAATGGGAGCGCCGGCACCCGTGCCCACACGCCTGGCGGCGTCACATCCGGCCCGCCTTTGTCATCATGGGGGCGGTCACATAGATCACGTGGGTGCGGTACATCGATGACATTTTCATCATCTGGCAGAGATCAGAGTTTGAGTTGAACTCCCTTATCGATCAGCTCAACATTAATGATATAAATGTGAAGTTGACATATCAACATAGTAGAACTAAGGCTGAATTCCTGGATATCTCTGTGGCGAGGGATCCTGGTGGGTGTCTGCGGACGGACATATTCAGAAAACCGACATCATCAAATTCGCTCCAACATGCCTCTTCCTCTCATCCACCATATATGATCAAAGCTGTGCCTGTGGGCCAATTCCTATGTCTTCGTAGGATTTGTTCCTCAGATTCTGACTATCGGACAGAGCTGAAGAGCTTAAGCGTAGGTTTCAAGAGAGAGGCTACAGCCATAGGGCAATTAAACACGCTGCTAATCGGGCGAAATATATATCCCGCAATGAGCTACTGTATGGTCGATCCAAGCGAGCTAGCGATACACATGTGAGGTTTGTCTCTACATATAATGGCCAATTTAATGCCATGCGCAAGTGCCTTGAGAAAGCTTGGCCTATTCTGCAAACTGATGCAATTTTATCTAAGATAATACCACAAAAGCCGATGATGGCGGTCCGTAGATCGAAAAACCTCCGTGATTATCTCGTGCACAGCCATTATAACTGCAGGGACACAGCCACCTTCCTCGATCAATTCCCTCGAAGGGTTGGCTGTTCCCCATGCGGGAAATGTATCTCATGCCCCAACATTGAGAGAGCAGACAATTTCTCCAATGCGGCAGGTACAAAAACGTACAGTATCTCCAAAAAGATCACCTGTAATACAACAGGAGTCATCTATTATGCGGTGTGTCCTTGCCCCAAGGTATATGTAGGCCTCACTACCCGAGCTCTAAAAATTAGAGTAAGGGAGCATGTTCTTAATATCAATGGGGCAGAAGGATGTTTGGACCCATCTACTCTAAAGACTCTTCCTAGGCACTTTTTTGAATTCCATCAGTGCCGAGGGGATTTACTTAGGGTGAGAGGGATAGATGTAATGGATTTAGGCATTCGGGGGAGGGGCCCTCTAGCACGGAAACTAGCTATGTTAGAGACAAGGTGGATATGGATCCTCGGTGCCCTCCAGCCCGGAGGACTAAATGAGAAGATCAGTTTCGCCCCATTTCTTTAGCTCTGTATACTACGGCTATAACAGTTGGATGACCTAATCAGGTTTTCTTTTATATATTTTAACAGGCTTACCTAACAGAATTTGGAAACTGTATATGATGATAAAGAAAAACATATCTGGAAAATGAATTGTTAACGGGACAAGAACTGTGGAATCACACAGCAAGCTTAATCTTATATCAAATGATGGTTATCCATGTCGTTTGGGCTTACATATGGATGCACTCTGTATAATTTTATGTGCTGTCTGAATTCTCTCTGCTGCACTAGTATTTCCTACAGGGATTCTATGTACCCATTTGTACAAGATGCTTAATCTCTGTATATATCTCTGTAAGATGTCTCCATATACATCTATGTTACCTAGATTGTATTGTGTCACTACAGCTTCTAACTTATTAGAAAGACTAATGGCTGATGCGCTTGTGCCAAATTTCCCAAATATCTGGCATAGGTTTGTCTTTTCTTGTATGGTGAGTGTTGTAATTTGGGCTACCTTCAGGGTTATCAGCACTGCACACAGGCTGCTCCTCCCCACATTTCCAGTCTATTTTCTCCTACTCAGTAGACTTGCACATCTGATTACAAAAATGGTTATTCACTTTAGTACTCTCCTGTGATTTCAAAGACATATTACCATGTTCTTTTAGCTCCAATTTTACATTAGCATCATGCAACTGGTTCCTAAGTATTGTTATAACATCATTATACTTTGCCTCTTTTTCTTCTAGCAAAGCAATTTGTTGTTCTCTAAGTTTATATCTCTCCTTATACTCCTCCAACTTATCTTCTAACTCACAATTTTGGAAAATCATATTGTCTACATTAGGGGTCCCCAACCTTTTTTGCACCGGGGACCGGCTTCATGCAAGACCATTTTTCCGGGGCCAGGTGGGGCGAGGCTTTGAACTTATGGGGCGGGGCTATGAAGAAGGGGTGGGGTTTAGTACCCTGTTTCCCCGAAACATGCATTACATCTTATTTTCAGGGGATGTCTTATTTTTCCATCCCCTAATATGGTATCCCCATCATCCCCTTGCAGCCCACAATATCCCCATCATCCCTTTCAGCAGGCCCCCAATATCCCTATCAACCCAATGCAGCCCACAATATCCCCTAACAGCCCTCCATGTAATATAATGCAGCCTCACAGCCCTCCATATAGTATAATGCAGCATCACAGCCCTCCACATAGTATAATGTAGCCTCACAGCCCTCCATATAGTATAATGCAGTATCACAGCCCTCCATAAAGTATAATACAGCCTCATATCCATTCATATAATATAATGCAGCGTCATATCCCTCCATATAGCATAAATTTCCCCCCCACGCTCACACTGCCCCATGCATAACCCCACACACACACACATTGCTCTTGTATAATCCCACACAGGCATACTGCCCCCTGTACAATCCCCCACACACACAGACCTCTGAATACTCCCCACACACAGACGTTGCCCCTTGTACAACCCCACACACACTGACCCTTGAATAATCCTCACACAGTCATTGTCCCTTGTATAACCCCCCCCACACACACACACACAGTCATTGCTCACACACACATTGACCCCTGAATACCCCCACACTCAGCCTTTGCCCATTGTATAACCCCCCCACACACACAGTCATTGCCCACACACACACTTAACCCCTGAACACCCCCCACACTCAGCCATTGCCCCTTGTATAACCCCCCCCACACACACAGTCATTGCCCACACACACATTGACCCCTGAACACCCCCCACACTCAATCATTCCCACACTTGCCCTCACACAGAGAGAGCGGCTCTTCAGTTGACGCTCACCTCTCCTGCAGGCAGTACAAGCAGCTGAGGCAGAGACGTGGCCGGAGTTTTTTCAAATCTCGCGCTATTTCCAAGCGCGTCACGTGATGCGCTTGGAAATAGCACGAGATATGAAATTCCGGGCATGTCTCTGCCTCAGCTGCTTAGTTATATGAGTGAAGCAGTCGGACAATCAGGGCG
Source organism: Allobates femoralis (assembly GCA_033576535.1). Lineage (NCBI taxonomy): Eukaryota > Metazoa > Chordata > Amphibia > Anura > Aromobatidae > Allobates > Allobates femoralis. Next base: position 552,496,218 of record JARQOC010000003.1, read on the forward strand.
TGGCTGCTGCTCTGATTGGCCGACAGCTCCCCTCGTACATCTACACACGCAGCTGATGCAGAGACCTCAGCTCAGCGGTGTAGTGCTGCAGGTGAGAGGCGCGGTGGGTGGGAACATGACAGGGGGGCGGGGAAGCCGACAGGACGCCTCGGACTCGTAAAAAGACCCCCACGGCCCGTCCTGGGCCGCGGACCGGTGGTTGGGGACCCGTGGTCTACATCATCCCAAAGATCTTCACATTCACAACTATGATTTTCAGCACTAGCAATAGCTACACTGACTTCCTGCTCAATTTTGTCCACCTCACCTCTTAATTGAGCTTTCTCTGAATACCAATGCAATTCTTTTTGTTCTGCAATTCCTCTCATTTTCAACAACATACACAAAACATTTGCTAATGTCTCTTTCTTTGCTTTCTTTTTTGACAATTTACTTTAGTTATCACTATGTCCTTCACATTGTTTCATTAAATCATTAAACTGATGTGTCAACGCATCATCAGCACAAGTACTAAACTGAGCAGAGGCATACTTTTCAATAAACTTATTGACTATCTCCATGTTAATGACGTCCGACTACTTTCACAAAAGAAAACAAAAATAAACAAATCAACTTTCCAAACCGAAATGACAACTGAACGTAACAACAATACACAAACCAGGGGGGGCGTGTCCTGCAGCCTATGGCATTGGATGCACATTGAGGGAGCTCTCCCGGTACTTCTGCTTTAGCGGCGCCCTATCGGCAAACCTACCACAACATTGACACCCAGAACGGGGACTGCAAGCTGGATCCCGCCGGGAAGATTGTGCTGTGCCACACTTGTTCCGGAGCACGGTACTAAGCCTTTTCAGAGCTGCAGGGGCTCCTTCCCCTCCTCCACACCACGAGGCTGCACGGCGGTGGAGGCCTCCTGTCCCCTATCTGCTTGCAGGTCCGCATCTCCCCCTCGCACTATCTGGAGGGCGGCCGCCAGAGGGAGAGCGGAAGAATTCTGGCATCACCACAGCGGAGTGACGGGGACCACGGGGCATTCCCGAAGTGAGGGGACCTGGCTGGAGGTAGGTGGTGCCCGTTTTCCCGCCGATTGTGGCCTGGTTTGCTGGGGGATACCGGCGGCCCTTGAATCAGTTACAGTGTGTGTGTGCCCAGACTGTGTCTGACTACGCCAGGCGCCCGGTCGGCTATGGGAGGAGACCTATACAGCTCCCGCCGCCCGGGACCCGACCCTAAAGAGTTGGTGACACTGTCCTCTAGGAGACACTTGCAGCAGTACAGCACTTAACCCTCTCAGACACATAGAGGAGTTACTGTTCATCACAAGCCGAGGCAAACACGAACTTTTATCTATTAAGCCCCACAGCACCTTTGCAGACTCACTGCTTCTCTACTTTATATGCTGGAAGCCTGCTGCACTGCTTTTATAATCCATTGCACACTAGTCTGCTACAGGCACTAAAGCTGCAGCATTTGCCACTACTTCTCTACTTTATATTCTCAGAAAATAGGGTGAGAGGGATAGATGTAATGGATTTAGGCATTCGGGGGAGGGGCCCTCTAGCACGGAAACTAGCTATGTTAGAGACAAGGTGGATATGGATCCTCGGTGCCCTCCAGCCCGGAGGACTAAATGAGAAGATCAGTTTCGCCCCATTTCTTTAGCTCTGTATACTACGGCTATAACAGTTGATGACCTAATCAGGTTTTCTTTTATATATTTTAACAGGCTTACCTAACAGAATTTGGAAACTGTATATGATGATAAAGAAAAACATATCTGGAAAATGAATTGTTAACGGGACAAGAACTGTGGAATCACACAGCAAGCTTAATCTTATATCAAATGATGGTTATCCATGTCGTTTGGGCTTACATATGGATGCACTCTGTATAATTTTATGTGCTGTCTGAATTCTCTCTGCTGCACTAGTATTTCCTACAGGGATTCTATGTACCCATTTGTACAAGATGCTTAATCTCTGTATATATCTCTGTAAGATGTCTCCATATACATCTATGTTACCTAGATTGTATTGTGTCACTACAGCTTCTAACTTATTAGAAAGACTAATGGCTGATGCGCTTGTGCCAAATTTCCCAAATATCTGGCATAGGTTTGTCTTTTCTTGTATGGTGAGTGTTGTAATTTGGGCTACCTTCAGGGTTATCAGCACTGCACACAGGCTGCTCCTCCCCACATTTCCAGTCTATTTTCTCCTACTCAGTAGACTTGCACATCTGATTACAAAAATGGTTATTCACTTTAGTACTCTCCTGTGATTTCAAAGACATATTACCATGTTCTTTTAGCTCCAATTTTACATTAGCATCATGCAACTGGTTCCTAAGTATTGTTATAACATCATTATACTTTGCCTCTTTTTCTTCTAGCAAAGCAATTTGTTGTTCTCTAAGTTTATATCTCTCCTTATACTCCTCCAACTTATCTTCTAACTCACAATTTTGGAAAATCATATTGTCTACATTAGGGGTCCCCAACCTTTTTTGCACCGGGGACCGGCTTCATGCAAGACCATTTTTCCGGGGCCAGGTGGGGCGAGGCTTTGAACTTATGGGGCGGGGCTATGAAGAAGGGGTGGGGTTTAGTACCCTGTTTCCCCGAAACATGCATTACATCTTATTTTCAGGGGATGTCTTATTTTTCCATCCCCTAATATGGTATCCCCATCATCCCCTTGCAGCCCACAATATCCCCATCATCCCTTTCAGCAGGCCCCCAATATCCCTATCAACCCAATGCAGCCCACAATATCCCCTAACAGCCCTCCATGTAATATAATGCAGCCTCACAGCCCTCCATATAGTATAATGCAGCATCACAGCCCTCCACATAGTATAATGTAGCCTCACAGCCCTCCATATAGTATAATGCAGTATCACAGCCCTCCATAAAGTATAATACAGCCTCATATCCATTCATATAATATAATGCAGCGTCATATCCCTCCATATAGCATAAATTTCCCCCCCACGCTCACACTGCCCCATGCATAACCCCACACACACACACATTGCTCTTGTATAATCCCCACACAGGCATACTGCCCCCTGTACAATCCCCCACACACACAGACCTCTGAATACTCCCCACACACAGACGTTGCCCCTTGTACAACCCCACACACACTGACCCTTGAATAATCCTCACACAGTCATTGTCCCTTGTATAACCCCCCCCACACACACACACACAGTCATTGCTCACACACACATTGACCCCTGAATACCCCCACACTCAGCCTTTGCCCATTGTATAACCCCCCCACACACACAGTCATTGCCCACACACACATTAACCCCTGAACACCCCCCACACTCAGCCATTGCCCCTTGTATAACCCCCCCCACACACACAGTCATTGCCCACACACACATTGACCCCTGAACACCCCCCACACTCAATCATTCCCACACTTGCCCTCACACAGAGAGAGCGGCTCTTCAGTTGACGCTCACCTCTCCTGCAGGCAGTACAAGCAGCTGAGGCAGAGACGTGGCCGGAGTTTTTTCATATCTCGCGCTATTTCCAAGCGCGTCACGTGATGCGCTTGGAAATAGCACGAGATATGAAATTCCGGGCATGTCTCTGCCTCAGCTGCTTAGTTATATGAGTGAAGCAGTCGGCCAATCAGGGCGTGGCTGCTGCTCTGATTGGCCGACAGCTCCCCTCGTACATCTACACACGCAGCTGATGCAGAGACCTCAGCTCAGCGGTGTAGTGCTGCAGGTGAGAGGCGCGGTGGGTGGGAACATGACAGGGGGGCGGGGAAGCCGACAGGACGCCTCGGACTCGTAAAAAGACCCCCACGGCCCGGTCCTGGGCCGCGGACCGGTGGTTGGGGACCCGTGGTCTACATCATCCCAAAGATCTTCACATTCACAACTATGATTTTCAGCACTAGCAATAGCTACACTGACTTCCTGCTCAATTTTGTCCACCTCACCTCTTAATTGAGCTTTCTCTGAATACCAATGCAATTCTTTTTGTTCTGCAATTCCTCTCATTTTCAACAACATACACAAAACATTTGCTAATGTCTCTTTCTTTGCTTTCTTTTTTGACAATTTACTTTAGTTATCACTATGTCCTTCACATTGTTTCATTAAATCATTAAACTGAGGTGTCAACGCATCATCAGCACAAGTACTAAACTGAGCAGAGGCATACTTTTCAATAAACTTATTGACTATCTCCATGTTAATGACGTCCAACTACTTTCACAAAAGAAAACAAAAATAAACAAATCAACTTTCCAAACCGAAATGACAACTGAACGTAACAACAATACACAAACCAGGGGGGGCGTGTCCTGCAGCCTATGGCATTGGATGCACATTGAGGGAGCTCTCCCGGTACTTCTGCTTTAGCGGCGCCCTATCGGCAAACCTACCACAACATTGACACCCAGAACGGGGGACTGCAAGCTGGATCCCGCCGGGAAGATTGTGCTGTGCCACACTTGTTCCGGAGCACGGTACTAAGCCTTTTCAGAGCTGCAGGGGCTCCTTCCCCTCCTCCACACCACGAGGCTGCACGGCGGTGGAGGCCTCCTGTCCCCTATCTGCTTGCAGGTCCGCATCTCCCCCTCGCACTATCTGGAGGGCGGCCGCCAGAGGGAGAGCGGAAGAATTCTGGCATCACCACAGCGGAGTGACGGGGACCACGGGGCATTCCCGAAGTGAGGGGACCTGGCTGGAGGTAGGTGGTGCCCGTTTTCCCGCCGATTGTGGCCTGGTTTGCTGGGGGATACCGGCGGCCCTTGAATCAGTTACAGTGTGTGTGTGCCCAGACTGTGTCTGACTACGCCAGGCGCCCGGTCGGCTATGGGAGGAGACCTATACAGCTCCCGCCGCCCGGGACCCGACCCTAAAGAGTTGGTGACACTGTCCTCTAGGAGACACTTGCAGCAGTACAGCACTTAACCCTCTCAGACACATAGAGGAGTTACTGTTCATCACAAGCCGAGGCAAACACGAACTTTTATCTATTAAGCCCCACAGCACCTTTGCAGACTCACTGCTTCTCTACTTTATATGCTGGAAGCCTGCTGCACTGCTTTTATAATCCATTGCACACTAGTCTGCTACAGGCACTAAAGCTGCAGCGTTTGCCACTACTTCTCTACTTTATATTCTCAGAAAATAGGGTGAGAGGGATAGATGTAATGGATTTAGGCATTCGGGGGAGGGGCCCTCTAGCACGGAAACTAGCTATGTTAGAGACAAGGTGGATATGGATCCTCGGTGCCCTCCAGCCCGGAGGACTAAATGAGAAGATCAGTTTCGCCCCATTTCTTTAGCTCTGTATACTACGGCTATAACAGTTGGATGACCTAATCAGGTTTTCTTTTATATATTTTAACAGGCTTACCTAACAGAATTTGGAAACTGTATATGATGATAAAGAAAAACATATCTGGAAAATGAATTGTTAACGGGACAAGAACTGTGGAATCACACAGCAAGCTTAATCTTATATCAAATGATGGTTATCCATGTCGTTTGGGCTTACATATGGATGCACTCTGTATAATTTTATGTGCTGTCTGAATTCTCTCTGCTGCACTAGTATTTCCTACAGGGATTCTATGTACCCATTTGTACAAGATGCTTAATCTCTGTATATATCTCTGTAAGATGTCTCCATATACATCTATGTTAAGAAAGTGCTCTATGTGTATTGCCCCTTATTCCTCCTATAGTATCAGGCATCGTAACCTATTTAAAACTGCTCTTTGTCCTGGAGACAATGAAGTGTCACTGCAGTGACTTAAATAACTGTTTGCCCTGAAACAACATGGCGGCCGCAGCATCAGGCTGGCAGGCGCCTCATACTGAGCTTGCCGGCGTTCATTTGTGGAGAGGCGGTCACGTGATCCATGTGACCGCTCCCATGATGACGAAGGAGGGCCGGATGTGACGCCGCCGGGCGTGTGGGCACGGGTGCGCAAGTGCCGGCGCTCCCATTGGTCGGCCATGGTCACATGGCTTGTGGCCACGCCTACCGATGACGTGAGACGGCCCCGTGCTTCCGGTCCACATGATTGCGATGCGCATGCCGCTTCACAGGTGCAATGAGTTTCCAATTAGTTAGGGGGCCTTTTTTAAACCCTGAAATCACTGCCATAGGTGACCCCTGATGAAGGCCTCGAAACGATCGTAGGGGTCCGTGGTTCCCCTCCTTGGGGTGATACTGGTAACTATATACTGAGTACTTAACTTTGTTACAGCAGCAGGTGGTTGTTCCTTTTTGCATTGTGCCTAATGCACTCTCCAGTTTTGTAATATGTGAATCCACTTATATATATATATATCTATTATATAATTGCCGTAGCGACTTCCGTCGCGACCGGCGCTACTTCCTGTGGCTTTGTTCGCGTAGCTCTGCACTTTCTCCAGGACTCTGTCCGTTGCCGACTCGCAAAGCAATGCCCGCAAAGCGGGCATTGCGAGTCGTTGCCCCGCGAACAAAGCCACAGCAGGGGCTGTAGTGTACACCGCTATGGTATACTACAGCCCCGTGCCCATACGCCTAAGTCCCTGCCGCACCTAAGCCCCTACCCCCTAAGCCCTAAGCACGCCTCCTAAGTCCCTACCCCCTAAGCCCCGCCGCTGCCGCTATCCCCTAAACCCCGCCGCTCCGCCGCCCCTAACCCCCTACCCCCTAAGCCCTGCCGCCTCCTAAGCCCCCGCCGCACCTAAGCCCCTACCCCCTAAGCCCCGCCGCTGGCGCTATCCCCTAAACCCCTAAGCCCCCGCCGCCCCTAAGCCCCTACCCCCTCCTAAGCCCACGCCTAAGCCCCGCCGCCTCCTAAGCCCCCACCGCCCCTAAGCCCCTACCCCCTAAGACCGCCTCCTAAGCCCCTACCCCCTAAGCCCCGACGCATCCTAAGCCCACCCCCTAAGCCCTATCCTCTAAGCCCCGCAGCCCCTAAGCCCCTACCCCCTATCCTCTAAGCCCCGCAGCCCCTAAGCCCCTACCCCCTAAGCCCCTACCCCCCGCCGTCGCTGGCCTCCGCCGCTGGCGCTATCCCCCCCCGCCGCCTCCTAAGCCCCCGTCGCTGTCCTCCGCCGCTGGCGCTATCCCCTAAACCCCGCCGCCCCTAAGCCCCTACTCCCTAAGCCCCGCCGCATCCTAAGCCCCCGTCGCTGTCCGCAGCCCCTAAGCCCCTACCCCCTAAGCCCCTACCCTCCGCCGTCGCTGGCCTCCGCCGCTGGCGCTATCCCCCTCCGCCGCCTCCTAAGCCCCCGCCTCCTAAGCCCCCGTCACTGTCCTCCGCCGCTGGCCCTATCTCCTAAACCCCGCCGCCCCTAAGCCCCTACCCCCTAAGCCCCGCCGCATCCTAAGCCCCCGTCGCTGTCCTCCGCCGCTGGCGCCCTAAGCCCCGACGCATCCTAAGCCCCCGCCGATACCCCCTAAGCCCTATCCTCTAAGCCCCGCAGCCCCCTAAGCCCCCGCCGATACCCCCTAAGCCCTATCCTCTAAGCCCCGCAGCCCCTAAGCCCCTACCCCCGCCGATACCCCCTAAGCCCCGCCGCCTCCTAAGCCCCCGGCGCTACCCCCCGCCGACTAAGCCCCGCAGCCCCTAAGCCCCTACCCCCTAAGCCCCTACCCCCTGCCGATACCCCCTAAGCCCTGCCGCCTCCTAAGCCCCCGTCGCTGTCCCCCGCCGCTGTCGCTACCCCCTAAGGCGCTACACCCTAAGCCCCTGCCATCTCCTAACCCATCGCCGCCGCGTGATCACTTACATCTCTTCTTCTTCATCTCATCGTCCGTCCGATCCACAAGTCCTCCGTCCGGCCAGGCGTCCTCTTCGTCCGGCCCCAGGGGTCTTCTCTCTTCTTTCCGCCATCTTCGGCTCCGACCTCCTCTTCACTTCTCATTGCGATAGAATGGACGAAAAATCCTCCATTCTATGTCTATGAGAAGTGAGGCGCTCTTCTGATTGGTCGCTGTCTACTGCCTCCAGCCAATCAGAATCGCGCCTCACTTCCACATATTTTTTTTATTTATGTATCTTTATTTTTATCTATTTTTCTATCTTTTTTCTTATCTACCGTATTTGCCGGCGTATAAGGCGAGTTTTTAACCCCTAAAATTGTCCTCCCAAGTCGGGGGTCGCCTTATACGCCGGGTCAGGCGGGGTACTGATGAAAAAAATGCCGGCATCGGTCCGCCGTGCATAATATAAGGGCCCCCCCCCCGAAAATGAGCGGTGGCAGGTGGCAGGCAAGAAAAAAAAATGATACTCACCTGCCTCTGCCGTCCATGTCTTCCGGAGCTTCCCGCTGCCACCACCGCTGTGTACATAGCCGCCGGGCGCCATGGATGTACGATCAGGAGGCTGCTGATGTCTGATTGGCTGAGGCATTACCGTACATCTCCTGAACGGAGGTAACTGCGCCGCTCAGTGTGTATGTACGGTAATGCCAGGGCCAATCAGACGCCAGCAGCTGCCTGATTGGCTGATGGCTTATTATCGTACAGCTACGGTGCCCGGCTATGTACAGCGGCGGTGCCCGGCTATGTACAGCGGCGGTGGCGGTGGTAAGCTCCGGCAGGGTCCGGTGGCACAGCAGTGGCACAGTGTGTCTTACTGTGTGTGTGTGTGACTGTGTGTGTCTGACTGTGTGTGTGTGACTGTGTGTGTCTGTGTCTGACTGTGTGCGTGTTGTGTGTCTGTCTGACTGTGTGTGTGTGTGTGTGTGACTCTGTGTCTGTGTCTTACTGAGTGTGTGTCTGACTGTCTGTGTGTGACTGTGTGTGTCTGTGTCTTACTGAGTGTGTGTCTGACTGTCTGTGTGTGACTGTGTGTGTCTGTGTCTGGCTTGGGGTGTGTGTCTTACTGTGTGTGTGTCTGTGTCTAACTGTGTGTGTGTCTGACTGTGTGTGTCTGACTGTGTGTGTCTGACTGTGTGTGTCTGACTGTGTATTGCACTATATGGAGGACTACGGGGGTGCATTACACTATATGGAGCACAATGGGGTACATTATATTATCTAGGGGACTATGGCGTGCATTGCACTATATGGAGGACTATGGGGGTGCATTACACTATATGGAGCACAATGGGGTACATTATATTATCTAGAGGACTATGGCGTGCATTGCACTATATGGAGGACTACGGGGTGCATTATATTATCTAGGGGACTATGGCGTGCATTACACTATATGGAGGACTACGGGGTGCATTATATTATCTAGGGGACTATGGCGTGCATTACACTATATGGAGGACTACGGGGTGCAGTATAATATATTGAGGACTTTGATGATGCATTATAATTTATGGAGACAATTATGGTATATGGAAGCCATTATAATACTTAGAGGGCTCTGTGGGAGCATGATAATACTTGAAGGGGTATGAGGGAGCCTCTATACTTTATGCAGGGCTATTTTAGGGCTGTGTGGTGGCCATAATACAGTGTGAAGAGATGTAGGGGTCATTATTCTATATGTGGGTCCATTATATTGTGTGGGGGTCATAGTGGGAATTATGCCGTAGAAGAGGGGGTAGTCTTATACGGCGAGTATATCCCAAACTCCATATTTTAAGTGGAAAAGTTGGGGGTCGTCTTATACGCCCAGTCGTCTTATACGCCGGAAAATACGGTATCTATCTATCTAATAATATAGATACAAAAATAGATAAAAATAAAGATACATAAATACAGAAAATATTTTTTTTGGACCGGAAATAGCCGACCCCCGTGGCCGAAAATAGAACCAGAAGGCCGGCAATATATTTCGCGAGACACCGCTAATGTTTGTCTATGGGAAGTGAGGCGCGATTCTGATTCGTCGGCGGCAGCACACAGCGACCAATCAGAATCGCGCCTCACTTCCCATAGACATACATTAGCGGCGTGTCGCCAAATTTATGGCCGGCTCCCTGGTTCTCTTTTGCGGCCATAAAATCACGGACACACCGCTATGTATGTCTATGGGAAGTGAGGCGCGATTCTGATTGGTCGCTGTGTGCTGCCGCTGACCAATCAGAATCGCGCCTCACTTTTAGCGGTAAATTTGAAAGTCCAAAAGCGCCCATTCTATGTCTATGGGAAGTGAGGCGCGATTCTGATTGGTCGCTGTGTCCTGTCGCCGACCAATCAGAATCGCGCCTCACTTCCCATAGCCATAGAATGGGCACTTTTGGAGTTTCAAATTTACCGCTAAAAGTGAGGCGCGATTCTGATTGGTCAGCGGCAGCACACAGTGACCAATCAGAATCGCGCCTCACTTCCCATAGACATACATAGCGGTGTGTCCGCGATTTTATGGCCGCAAAAGAGAACCAGGCACCCGGCCATAAATTTGGCGACACGCCGCTAATGTATGTCTATGGGAAGTGAGGCATGATTCTGATTGGTCGCTGTGTGCTGTCGCCGACCAATCAGAATCGCGCCTCACTTCCCATAGACAAACATTAGCGGTGTCTCGCTAAATATATTGCCGGCCTTCTGGTTCTATTTTTGGCGACGGGGCTCGGCTATTTCCGGTCCAAAAAAAATATTTTTTTTATTTATGTATCTTTATTTTTATCTATTTTTCTATCTTTTTTCTTATCTATCTATCTATCTAATAATATAGATACAAAAATAGATAAAAATAAAGATACATAAATACAGAAAATATTTTTTTTGGACCGGAAATAGCCGACCCCCGTGGCCGAAAATAGAACCAGAAGGCCGGCAATATATTTCGCGAGACACCGCTAATGTTTGTCTATGGGAAGTGAGGCGCGATTCTGATTCGTCGGCGGCAGCACACAGCGACCAATCAGAATCGCGCCTCACTTCCCATAGACATACATTAGCGGCGTGTCGCCAAATTTATGGCCGGCTCCCTGGTTCTCTTTTGCGGCCATAAAATCACGGACACACCGCTATGTATGTCTATGGGAAGTGAGGCGCGATTCTGATTGGTCGCTGTGTGCTGCCGCTGACCAATCAGAATCGCGCCACTACTTTAGCGGTAAATTTGAAACTCCAAAAGCTCCCATTCTATGTCTATGGGAAGTGAGGCGCGATTCTGATTGGTCGCTGTGTCCTGTCGCCGACCAATCAGAATAGCGCCTCATTTCTCAATGCATCTCTATGGGAATGCGACGTCCAATCACAATCGCGCCGCGATTTTTGAACATCCACAGCGGCCAATCAGAATCATGGCGCCATCTTTCTGAGGTTGCCGCCCACCAATCAGATAAGGCCGCTATTTATAGCGGGAAATTTGAATCTTCTACCTCTTTGAATCCTGTTTGCGAGACAAAGAGAAACTGCCGCTGGACCATCTGTTGGACTATCGTTCGCCCAAGAAATCCATCCTTCGTGAGGGTCTTTGAGGGAGAACGAGAAGCTACCGCTGGACCATCTGTTGGACTATATTTCAGCCAAGATATCCATCCTTCCTGAGGGCCGTCGGGAAGCAAGCGCCGGATCGACTTCTGCGATTGATCAGCTAAGATATCCTTTTTTAAATCTACCTTTTCACATCAGAGTCTATATGCCTGATGCTACGTTTTATTTTCACCTCTTTTGCTATCTTTTATTTTCACCACTTTTACTCTCTTGCGCCATGCAGCGCCAATCAGCGCTGCATGGAGCCTGCGCCACAGTTCGGACACTTCGCCGCTAAAAGCGCCGACTTCTGCACTACAAGTGCAAACTTCGGCGCTTCTAGCGGCCTCCGCGGTCTATGAGACCGCTGTGCCCGAATACTCATTCAGGCGCCGCCAATACCACTTGCCGCTCTTCCCGGTGACCGCCGACCAATCGCATTCTCTGCACATCTTCCCATAGAGATGCATTGAGAATTGAGGCGCGATTGTGATTGGCCGCTGTGGATTTTCGAAAATGGCGCCGCGATTGTGATTGGAGGGCGCATTCCCATAGAGATGCATTGAGAAATTAGGCGCTATTCTGATTGGTCGCCGTAAGCACACAGCGACCAATCAGAATCGCGCCTCGCTTCCCATAGACATGGAATGGGCGCTTTTGGAGTTTCAAATTTACCGCTAAAAGTGAGGCTCGATTCTGATTGGTCAGCGGCAGCACACAGCGACCAATCAGAATCGCGCCTCACTTCCCATAGACATACATAGCGGTGTGTCCGCGATTTTATGGCCGCAAAAGAGAACCAAGGAGCCGGCCATAAATTTGGCGACACGCCGCTAATGTATGTCTATGGGAAGTGAGGCGCTCTTCTGATTGGTCGCTGTGTGCTAACGCCGACCAATCAGAATAGCGCCTCACTTCCCCTAGACATACATTAGCGGTGTCTCGCGAAAAATATGGCCGCCCTTCGGGTTCTATTTTCGGGGACGGGGCTCGGCTATTTCCGGTACAAAAAAAAAAAGTTCTGTATTTATGTATATTTATTTCTATCTATTTTTCTGTCTATATTCTTAGATAGATAAATAGAAAGATAGATAGATAAGAAAATAGATAGAAAAATAGATACAAATAAAGATAGAAAAATAGAGAAAATGTTTTTTTCGGACCCGAAAAAGTCGAGCCCCGTGGCCGAAAATAGAACCAGAAGGGCGGCCATATTTTTAGCGAGATACCGCTAATGTATGTCTATGGGAAGTGAGGCGCTATTCTGATTGGTCGCCGTTAGCACACAGCGACCAATCACAAGAGCGCCTTACTTTCCATAGACATACATTAGCGGTGTCTCGCTAAATATATGCCCGGTCTTCTGGTTCTATTTGCCGGCCATAAAATCGGCGATACACCGCCATGTATGTCTATGGGAAGTGAGGCGCGATTCTGATTGGTCGCTGTGTGCTAACGCCGACCAATCAGAATTGCGGCGCACTTCCCATAGAGATAGAATGGACGATTTTTGTCCATTCTATGTCTATGGGAAGTGCGCCGCAATTCTGATTGGTCGCCGTTAGCACACAGCGACCAATCAGAAGAGCGCCTCACTTCCCATAGACATACATAGCGGTGTGTCGGCGATTTTATGGCCGGGCCCCTGGTTCTATTTCCGGCCAGGGGAGTCGGCTCTGGTCGGTAGTTCGACGGGCCCGGAAACTCGCACTGAGCGCTTCACGGCGATAGGTAGCATATGAGCAACGACTCGCAATGATTGCGAGTCATTGGTAAGGCGCGAGCAATGTCCGCGAAGCGCTCATTGCGAGTTTCCGGCTCCGTGGAACGACGGATGAGAGGCGAGTCCCCTGGCCGAAAATAGAGCCAGGGGCCCGGCCATAAAATCGGCGACACACCGCTATGTATGTCTATGGGAAGTGAGGCGCTCTTCTGATTGGCCGCTGTGGATTTTAAAAAATGGCGCCGCGAGTGTGATTGGAGGGCGCATTCCCATACAGATGCATTGAGAAATGAGGCGCGATTGTCATTGGTTGTTGGACATGGCGGTTTGCTTCCGATTGGTCGGCTCTCAGCGGGGAAAGCTGAACTTTCCTTGCCGAGCTCCTGGTTCGATTTTCGGCCACGCCGTTCGGGAGGGTGGAAGTCTGTAGCTCCGCCCCGCTCTGTTGTGATTGGACAGCGGCATCTTCACACAGTAGCGCCGACCAATCGTATTCATGGCGCCATGTTTATGAAGTTTCCGCTCTCCAATCAAATAGCGGCTGGTGTCTGCCGTTTTTTTATGAATGAACATTTTGCATCCGCCATGTTAGAGCGCGAAATTTGAATTTGTGAACTATGTAAAAGTTAAAAAGCTGTTTTCACAGTACAATCTCACATCAGAGTATATGTTCCTAATGCCTATGCTTATATTAACCCCTTCTTTATACTAATTTCATATCAGCTACGTTTCACCATATTGACCTGTTTTTTTCAAACTTTATTAACCCCTTCTATTCTATTTGTGCTCCACTTGCTATCTCACTATGTGCTGTACTAAGGCCATTTCTACATTAACTTCTTCTATGTCTTTTGCATTTTAGTTTTCCCACACACTCTTTTATATGGTTCAAACTGCTACTTTAACCCCTTGCATTCTGTTTTCTATTCACTAACTGTGTCCCTATGTGCTGTACTCATTACATTTGAAAATTAACCTCTTCTATACCATTTCTTAGTTATTTTATCTTCCACACTGTTTTATAGGAGTGCAAGTAGTACATTAACCCCTTCTATTGTCTTGGCTATTCACTGCCTATGTCACTATGTGGTCTACTACTGCCATTTTAATACTAACTTCTTTAATACTATTTTTCATTTTATTGATCGTCCTGTATTTTTTACGCGTGCCAGTGCTACATTAACCCCTTACAGACTGTTTTTTATTTTATTTCTACGTGCAGTGTGTCGTTACACTCTTATGAGTACATTAACCTATTATATGCTATTTTGCTTATATTTCATACTAATTAGTCTGTAGGACTACTAACTCTTATATTTAACAGTTTGGATGTAATGCTACCTGTCCCTTTCACATCAGCGGTAATTTTAAATCGTGCCAGATGTGGTGAAAAAATCGCATCTGCTCTGTTTGCTGCATTGCTGCTGCATAACTGCTGCACTTGCGGTCCGGTTCTGGTAATCGCCATAGTCAGTATATAGGGACTTGCGCCAGATGCCGCAAGTGCGCTTTGGCTCTTGCGCCAGGTGCTGCCGCAAAATAAATCACGGTCGCCCACCGTTTTTTATCGCCCCACCACCTGCCGCAAGTGCTAAACACCAATTGCCGCGCCTGCCGCAAGTAACTATATACTGACTATAGCAATTAACGCAACCGCCCACAAGTGCAGCGGTTATGCTGCGGCTATGCACCAAACGCCGCAGATACAGTTTTTTCACCGCATCTGATGCTATTTCAAATTACCGCTAATGTGAAAGGGCCTGTCGTCACAGTAGGACATTAACTACTTTTACATACCAAATATATTGGTTCCATGTCATTTTACACTCTAGGACCGACTTGGGCCCCTTTCACACGCGCGTTGTACATGCCGATTTACATTATTCCATAACGTGGAAATATTTCCATTATTAACCCAAGTTCCCCATACCCGTCACCACGGGTGCGGTTGTGTAAGGTCACGCTACATCGCTGGATTAACGTTGATTTCTACATTGACCTGCCTGTTTCACCATGTACTCCAGAAGTTGCCTTATTTCTATTTTCACCATGCTTGGTCACATTGTGCCATTTCACGCTCGCTGATAATGCCGCTGTTTCCACCAACTCCAGCAAGAAAAACAAAAAACACTACTTCCCCTATAATCCCAAAACCCTACGTTTAAGGTACCAAATAACGCTAACTCTGCCATTTTGCACCACCTTCTGCAACTCCACCCCTGCTGCCAGTTATGCGGAACTTCCTGTCATATCGGTACTTTAACCGCTTTTCTTACAATATTGGAAATCTGCTTTTACAACGCGCCTCTCAAAGGGCCCTTACATCCATTTGTCTTGCCTTTAAGTCTCTTTTTAAGGACTTTAAACACACTGATTTCCATTCACTACTCCATACAATAAACATCATGAAATATTTGTTTTGTACTTTAAAGAACTCAATCATTTCATTTTCACAGGTTATTCAAATACACACTTTCCTTTTATTGTTTTTGCCTATTTAGACATAGTTATTATTGATTGTTTCCTTAACTAACACACTCTAGCTCATTTTGGATTTCATTGACTGACTATTCTTATTAAGATGAGCTCTCCAACAAAAAATATCGCTCTTGCCAAGGAGGCTGCATCTACGCCTAAGAAGAAGCGTGCAGAGGAGACTTCAGAAAAGACACGTCTTCGGTTAGATCGTGATAAGGCTGCTAAAGCAAAACGCATTGCAGAGGAGACTTCGGAAGAGAGACGTCTTCGGTTAGATCTTCGTAACGCTGCTAAGGCGAAACGTATTGCAGAGGAGACTGCAGAAGAGAGGCGTCTTCGCTTAGATAGTGATAAGGCTGCTAAGGCGAAACACACTGCTGAGGAGGCCTCGGAAGAGAGACGTCTTCGCTTAGATCGTGTTAAGGCTGCTCACGCCAAACGCATTGCAGAGGAGACTTCGGAAGAGAGACGTCTTCGTTTACTACGTCTTAAGGCTGCTAGAGTGAAACGCATTGCCACACTGTCTTCTCCAATGAGACGTTTTCGGTTGGATGCTGCGAAGGCTGCTTTGAAGAAACGTATTGCTGAACTGTCTTCTGAAGAAAGAAGTCAACGAAAGTCAAAAAGAGCCATGGATGCACGTGCCAGACGACGGGAAAAACAACAAATTACTGTCACTGAAGAACCGTCTGACAAAGATACTACTCCTGCCTCTTCGTGTACTGACATTCTACAAAGTGAAAAGCCTTTAACACCTCCCATGACCTCCATGGAAAACAAAGAAGCAAAGGTTCAAAAGGAGTCTGTGCGTATGTGCAAGAAGCGTGCCGAGGAGACTTCTGAAGAAAGACGACTTTGCTTGGGTAAGGAAAAGGCTGCTTTGAAAACACGGGTTTCAAAAGACTCTTTTGAAGGAAGGACGGAACAATTAGGCAAAAAATCCATGCCTGCGCGTCAAAGACGCAAACACCAAGAGTTCATGCCTACAGGAGATCCGTCTGACCCTCATACTGCTGCCACCTCTTCCTGTGACCCTCATACTGCTGCCACCTCTTCGTCTGACCGTCATACTGCTGCCACCTCTTCCTCTGATCCTCATACTGCTGACACCTTTTCGTCTGATCCTCATACTGCTGCCACTTCTTCGTCTGATCCTCATACTGCTGCCACCTCTTTGTCTGATCCTCATACTGCTGCCACCTCTTCTTCTACTGTGTTAACTACTACTGAACAGCCTTTACCACATCGCAAGGCCACATCTAAAAGAAAACACTCTGCTGAGGAGACGCCATACAGCAAACAGTGTAACATTTTGAGGCTTAAAAGGAAAAGACAGATGCGTAAAGATACGCTGTCTCCTACGTCTAAACAACTCCGCTTGACCCATTTGGCTGATAGACGTCGTGACATACGCACACGTTCTTCCACTTCAACATTGCAAGAGCCACAACGCAATTTATATTCAACTTCTTCTTTTCTTGAATGTTTTGATTCTACGTCCCTTCCACGTCTCATCTATGTAGGATTACACAATAAAAATCTACCTTTCTTATCTTCACCTTTCCTTCATCCAATGGGATTTATTGATCAGGATCATGCTATTGCAGAACATACCTGTGGTTTCATGAATGTAATATGTGAACATTGTGAGGCTCGACATTTTACTGATGAACGCCCATCAGATAAACACTTTACTCTTTGTTGCCACAAGGGAAAAGTAAAGGTACCATTACCTCAATACCCGGAGGTCTTCCAACACCTGCTGAAAGGAGAGAGTGAGTACAGTAAAAATTTGATGCAGAATATCAGGAGCATTAATAGTTCTTTTGCTTTTGCCTCCATGGGTGCCCATGTTTCTCCACCACCTGGACACGGCCCTTACTGTTTCCATATTCATGGGCAAATTTATCATCGCACGGGAACACTCCATCCTGCTCAAGATCAACCTCCAGCATATGCACAACTGTACATTTTAGATACTGCAAGCGCTGTAGAACAACGGATACAGTCTCCAGAAAATGTGAAATGTCATCCAACTTTAATGAGTATCATTGCTCTTCAATTGGATAATATTAATCCCTTTGTTTCGGCCTACAAAATGCTACGTGACGTTGAATTAGAAGAACAACAGAAGGCAGTAGAACATGGCACCGTCATGCCAAATGTTATCATGGCCATTAAACAAGACAGAGACTAAGACCCTAGACGCTATAACAATCCTACTGTCAATGAAGTTGCTGTGGTCTTTGAAAATGCTGATGGAGAGCCACCATTCAATAGAGACATTTTAATTCATTTGAAACCTGATCCAAATAACCCCTTGGCCCCAAAAACACAGCAAGTCAGTATTCTACACAGCAATTTAGATGCATTACTGTATCCCTTATTTTTCCCTCATGGAGAACAAGGCTGGCATAAGGGACTCAAGCATCAAGGCCAAAGTCAACGCAGGGTTACACAGCTCCAGTATTATTGCTATTTGTTGTCTGTACGGAATCGATTCAATCCTGTCCTGAATGGTGGCAAATTAACGCAGCAGTACTTTGTGGATGCGTATGTGAAAATCGAGGCTAATCGCTTAAATTTTATCCGTCAACACCAAAAGGATTTAAAAGTGGAGGATTATTGAGTACTCCAGGAACATCTCCTGAAAAAATCTGTTGAGAAAGGTATTCCCATTGGCAAGACGGTCATTTTACCATCTTCCTTTGAAGGCAGTCCAAGAAACATGCAGCAACGCTATCAGGATGCCATGGCTATTGTCACTAAATTTGGACGACCGGATCTTTTTGTAACCATGACCTGTAATCCTAAATGGAGGGAGATTAAAAACAATTTAGAGCCATGGCAGCGTGTGGAACATAGACCTGATTTAGTCGCCCGTGTCTTCAGAATTAAACTGGAAGCCCTATTAAAAGACATTAACACTGGATTATTTGGCAAAGTTTGTGCAATGGTTCATGTTATTGAATTCCAAAAGCGTGGCCTACCACACGCTCACATTTTGATCATTCTGGATAGCAAATCCAAACTAAGAACTGAGGTTGAAGTGGATAATATAGTTTGGGCTGAAATCCCTGATCCTGAAGATTACCCTGTGCTCCATGAAATTGTGATGCAACACATGATTCATGGACCCTGTGGACAACACAACCCCAATTCTCCATGTATGGATCTTGGAAAGTGTAAGAAAGGTTTTCCTAAAGATTTCCAAACAAAAACACTCTTAGCTGAGGATTCATACCCTACTTATCAAAGAAAGGAAGGATCATCCTTTGAACACCATTCAAAGATGATTGATAATTCTTGGGTTGTTCCCTATAACCCTTTCCTACTATTAAAATACAAGTGTCATATTAATGTTGAGGTATGTGCTTCCATTCAAAGTGTTAAATACCTATTCAAATATGTCTACAAAGGACATGATAAAGCCAATCTTGAAATTTGCCAAACTAATATCCACCATGATGAAACACATCAATTCATGGATTCAAGATACGTGAGTGCACCGGAGGCAGCTTGGCGAATCTTTGCTTACCCTATGCATAGACAATCGCACTCCATTATTCGCCTTGCCGTACATCTCCCACATTCTCAACCGCTTTATTTTCATGAGGATGACTCTGTTGACAACATCAGTTACACAATGCACAGAAAATCCACTCTTATGGCGTACTTTGAGCTCAATGAGAATGACCCGCATGCTCATGATTACTTATACCGCCAAATTCCAGAGCACTATGTTTGGAAACAAGGTGAATGGGAAATTAGAAAGCGAGGAGCTTCTTCAGTGATTGGAAGAATGTATACTGTCAGTATGAAAGATCAAGAACGGTACTATTTAAGGTTGTTGTTACTGCATGTCAAAGGAGCAACAAGTTTTGACAACATAAAGACTGTTAATGAAGTCACATACCCAACTTTTAAAGAGGCAGCATTAGCTCTTGGATTGCTCTTCGATGACACTGTTTGGAGAAATACTTTATTGGATGCCTGTGTTCTCAACATGCCTGCACAGCTTCGTGATATGTTTGCATATATATGTATTTTTGGTCCTCCAGCTCATCCATTGGAGTTGTGGCAAGAATTTAAACAAGACTTTATCCAAGACTACTGCCATGCATATCACTCCAACACTGAGGAGTGTGAGAATTGTGAAGGATATGCAATGACAGATGTCCAAAATGTTCTAAAATTTTATGGCAAAACTTTTACTGATTTTAATCTACCACGACCAAAAAGAAAGCCACACATCGCTCCACTATACAACAAGGATGATGAGTTAAGAAGAGCTCAGCAAATGAAAGCTACTTTAAATGACCAACAACTTTTGGCCTATGATGCGATCAATCAAGCTTTACACGATAGAAGTGTACAACCTAAGTGCTTTTTCATTGACGGTCCAGGTGGCAGTGGGAAAACATATCTGTATGATTTATTAATTCATGAACTAAGAGGAGAAGGCGAAATTGTATCACCTGCAGCCAGTACAGGGATTGCAGCTAACTTACTGCAAGGAGGAAGAACCATCCATTCGCTTTATGGCATACCAATTCCAATAAATGAAACATCCGTTTCCAGAATTAAAAATGATACAGATGCTGCACAACATTTGAAAAGTACCAAACTTTTCATTATTGACGAGTCCACTCTGTTATCTAAATATGCATTACATGTGATAGATCAACTTTTACGGGATGTCATGACAACAGATATTTCCAATAAAAATACAACACCTTTTGGAGGGAAAGTCATTGTTCTGGGAGGAGACTTTCGACCGTGTCTGCCTATCATCCCTCATGGTACAAGAACTGACATTATAGAGAGTTGTATTAAATACTCACGACAATGGCAGCTTTTCACTCAATTGCCACTCTTCAACAACATGCGTTCCATTGATCCTGATTATAGCAGTTGGTTACTTCAACTGGGAAATGGTGAATTGTCCAATGATTTCAACCTTGGAGATGATATCATTGAAATCCCACAAGACATGATCTTCACTGGCTCACTCATACTTGCTATATTTGGTGAAAACATTCTCATTGATGTACATAACAATGAAAGCATTCATATTGCTGCATCACATGCCATTCTTTGCCCTAAAAATGACCATGTGGATATGGTGAACTCTAAGGTCATGGATTGCATTGCTGGTGAATACACTGAATACATTAGTGATGATTCCATTGATCCTGATGAGACTGAAGATCCAGATCAATATCCTGTGGAATTTTTTAATTCACTCACACCAACGGGAATGCCTTCTCATCGC
Source organism: Allobates femoralis (assembly GCA_033576535.1). Taxonomy (NCBI): domain Eukaryota; kingdom Metazoa; phylum Chordata; class Amphibia; order Anura; family Aromobatidae; genus Allobates; species Allobates femoralis. Next base: position 552,517,059 of record JARQOC010000003.1, read on the forward strand.
CTCAAATTAAAAATCGGTACCATTGTCATGCTTTTGCGCAACTTTAACAGCAGAAAAGGTCTTTGTAATGGGACTCGCTTGATTGTCATCGCTTTGTTTGACAATCTGATTCAAGCAAAAGTCATTACTGGGTCTGCAGAAGGAAATGTGGTGTTTATTCCAAGGATTGATTTATCTCCATCAGAGACTGGCTTACCTTTCAAGTTAAGACGTCGACAATTTCCCGTGAAGCCTGCTTTTGCCATGACCATCAACAAATCCCAAGGCCAAACACTGGAGAAAGTAGGGATTTTTTTGCCAGAACCCGTTTTTGGACATGGACAGTTATATGTGGCTTTTTCACGAGTGAAAAGACGATGCAATGTTAAGGTGAAAGTGCTGGATACAACCATTCAAGGAAAGTTGGTGCCTAATTCTGAAAAAGTCTTTACTAAAAATATTGTCTATAAGAATATTTTATCTTAAATTCTTTAGATATATATTACATTTACATACATGATGGATATAACAATGAAAGCATTCAGATTGCTGCGTCACATGCCATTCTTTCCCCTAAAAATGTCCATGTGGATATGGTGAACTCTAAGGTTATGGATTGCATTGCTGGTGAATACACTGAGTACATTAGTGATGATTCCATTGAGACTGAAGATTCAGACCAATATCCAGTGGAATTTTTAAATTCACTCACACCAATGGGAATGCCTTATTATTGCCTCAAATTAAAAATCAGTACCATTGTCATGCTTTTGCCCAACTTTAACAGCATAAAAGGTCTTTGCAATGGGAATTGCTTCATTGTCATCACTTTGTTTGACAATCTGATTCAAGCAAAAGTCATTACTGGGTCTGCAGAAGGAAATGTGGTGTTTATTCCAAGGATTTATTTATCTCCATCAGAGACTGCCTTACCTCTTAAGTTAAGACGTCGACAATTTACCGTGAAGTCTACTTTTGCCATGACCATCAACAAATCCCAAGGCCAAACACTGGAGAAATTAGGGATTTTTTTGCCAGAACCCGTTTTTGGACATGGACAGTTATATGTGGCTTTTTCACGAGTGAAAAGACGATGTAATGTTAAGGTGAAAGTACTGCATACACCCATTCAAGGAAAGTTGCTGCCTCATTCAGAAAAAGTCTTTACTAAAAATATTGTCTATAAGAATAGTTTATTTTAAATTCTTTAGATATATATTACATTTACATACATGATGGATATAACAATGAAAGCATTCAGATTGCTGCATCACATGCCATTCTTTCCCCTAAAAATGTCCATGTGGATATGGTGAACTCTAATGGTGGGTTTACACACACCAATCATTGTATCCAATCTCTGAACCAATCTCTGGTTGCAGTGAAATCATGGACACATAGTTCCATTTTGTGGCTGTGTACAACATGGAGCAATCTGTCCATGATTTCACTGCAACCAGAGATTGGTTCAGAGATTGGATACAATGATTGGTGTGTGTAAACCCACCATAAGGTTATGGATTGCATTGCTGGTGAATACACTGAGTACATTAGTGATGATTTCATTGAGACTGAAGATTCAGACCAATATCCAGTGGAATTTTTAAATTCACTCACACCAATGGGAATGCCTTATCATCGCCTCAAATTACAAATCGGTACCATTGTCATGCTTTTGCGCACCTTTAACACCATAAAAGGTCTTTGCAATGGGAATCGCTTCATTGTCATCACTTTGTTTGACAATCTGATTCAAGCAAAAGTCATTACTGGGTCTGCAGAAGGAAATGTGGTGTTTATTCCAAGGATTTATTTATCTCCATCAGAGACTACCTTACCTTTCAAGTTAAGACGTCGACAATTTACCGTGAAGTCTACTTTTGCCATGACCATCAACAAATCCCAAGACCAAACACTGGAGAAAGTAGGGATTTTTTTGTCACAACCAGTTTTTGGACATGGACAGTTATATGTGGCTTTTTCACGAGTGAAAAGACGATGCTATGTTAAGGTCAAAGTGCTGGATACACCCATTCAAGTCAAATTGCTGCCCAGTAGTGAAATACTCTTTACTCAAAATAATCTCTCTAATATTTTATTTTAAATTCTTTAGATACATATTAGATTTAGATACATAGTTACTTTCTAATTAAACACAAATATTACAATAAATTAGTTTAGCCATAGATGTATAAGAATAGAAAAAAAAAAATACCAAAAAAATTATTTTAGTTATAGAAAAAGATATTATAATTAGTTATTAGATATAAAATAGTTATTTAAGAAATATAGTCGTTAGTGTTCATTTTCACTAAAAATATAGTGTATAAAAATATTTTACTTAAAATTCTTTAGATACATGTTACATTTAGATACATAGTTATTTTTAAATTAGACACAAATATTACTATGTAAATTAGTTTAGCAATAGATGTATATCAATATAAATAAATCAAAATACCTAAAAACTTAGTTTAGTTATAGATAAAGACATTATAATTAGTTATTAGATATAAAAGTTATTTAAGATATATAGTCGTTATTTTCACTTTTCACTAAAAATATAGTGTATAAAAATATTTCACTTTCAATTCTTTAGATACATATTACATTTAGATACATAGTTACTTTCTAATTAAACACAAATATTACAATAAATTAATTTAGCTATAGATGTATAGGAATAGAAATATACAAAAATACCTAAAATATTAGTTTTGTTATAAAGATATTATAATTAGTTTTTAGATATAAAATAGTTATTTAAAATATATAGTAATTACTTTTTTAGCTTAGAAAATTTCTTTTTACATTTCATTGTATATGTATGTAAACACACATTTTTTTTGTAGATTGTAGATGTGTATCATCTAAATGCTTGCATTTAGGGCCCCTTTACACACGGCTACATTTCTAGGGTGGCTACAGGTAACTTACTGGTTGCAGTGAAATCATGGAGACAAGGTTCTATCTTGTTGCTGTGTACAAATGGAATAATCTCTCCATGATTTCACTGCAACCAGTAAGTTACCTGTAGCCACCCATGAAATGTAGCCGTGTGTAAAGGGGCCCTTAGTGATAAGAACCTGAAGCTTCAGCAGTATAGCTGCTGCGAGATTTCATTTTCTTTTTACACAGGGTGAGGTTTTTGTGAACAGCTAAGGCTGCCTTCAGACTTGCAGATGCATCTGCAGCATTTTGAAGATGCATCTGCAAGCATCTGCATGCAAACGGCAGCCCCTATCTTTATAATGGGACGTACGGTGTCTGCAGATGCTTGCAGACAGCCGTGCGCACCCATTTACTCCTATATGTGATCTCTGCACAGGCGCATGCCTGCATACAAATCACACAATCCCGCCCGCACCAGGGATGCAACATGTCGCGTCCCTGGTGCGGAGGAGAGTCTGTGATCTGTACGAAGGCATCCGCCTGCGCACAGATCACATATAGGAGTGAATGGGTGAGCACGGCTGTCTGCAAGAATCTGCAGACACCGTGTGTCCCATTATAAAGATAGGGACTGCCGTCTGCATGCACATGCTTGCAGATGCATCTGCAAAACGCTGCAGATGCATCTGCAAGTCTGAAGGCAGCCTAAGAGATGGGTGGGACGGCTGTTCACACACATCTCTATCTTGAAGTGTGTTCTGTACATATAAATACATATATACACATAGGTACATATTTAGACACATAGGTACATATTTAGACACATAGGGAAAGAATAGACATTTTGATTTTACATCTGAATTATTCTGCTATTTGTTGAATTTTTAGTTGGAAAAAAACAATTTTTCCACTTGCTGCCTAATGGTGACCTACAGTACTCTTAATGTAAGTTGCATGAAATGTTTATGGAATTTGTGGTTTACTTGCGGTAGTTGCGACACATGTGCTTTCGACAGTTTCAATCGCCAAAATCAGTTAGCTCTCATTTTTAGTGGTTGCATTTAGTCAACCTGTTAAAGCTCTGCTTGCCGTATTTACTGCAAGCTAAGTGCAAGTTCCATATTTATTACATGTTACTTGCTGAAAGTGAGCTGTAGGTAGTCCCTTTGGTGCCAAGTTCAGAAATTGTATTTGGTTATTCCATACCTTCTGCAAATAGCCAAAAAATATCTGCTTTAAAAGGAGTCTAACTATTAATTATTAGGGATAGAGTAGAGTAGGTCCCACCAGCTGTAAGGCTACCTTCCCGTGGTTGGTGGGGAAACATGTACTGGCTCAATCATAGATTATTAATATTCATATATAAATTGAATATACGTAATCTGTACAAAACATCGGTGCCAGTATCTGTACGAAAAGCCTTGCCTTAGAATCATGACATGTACTACACTGACATATACCATACAAACATTGGTAGTTGATAGATAGATATCATGTCTTATGTGCATTATTGTCAAATTTGAATGAATAATGTATATATGCATGCTACACTCCCGATTCTTTAACATTGGGCCGCCATCTATCATGGAATAATAGGATTATTAGTTAAAACTCTAATTTAATAAACTATACACCGATTCTAGAATCCCGATGCAATCGCATCGGGCTCACAGCTAGTATATATATATATATATAGAAGGTGCTTTTTGGTCAAACATGCAATACTAATGGTTATATGTATGATATGTACTTCTTTTGTACAATGTGCTGCAGTAAAATTGCACTGTAAAAAAAGTGATGTACAATTGTGTGCATGCAGCATAATATTATTATTCTATTTCTGTAACTCTATACAACAACAGCTTTACTGTTCAATGTTTATTGTACATATACATTGTACTCTGTAACCGGTAACACCTGAGGGGCCCACTCACCATGGATTGGTGAACCTCTTTGTTTGTCTGTCCACCTTGTTTTGATAAACTTTTTTCACTTTTGCATAATACAAGACAGTTTGGTCGTATTTTATATGCTGGAAGCCTGCTGCACTGCTTTGAACATCTTTTATAATCCATTGAACGCTGGTCTGCTACAGGCACTAAAGCCGCAGCGTTTGCCACTGCTTCTCTACTTTATATGCTGGAAGCCTGCTGCACTGCTTTGAACATCTTTTATAATCCACTGCACACTAGTCTGCTACAGGCACTAAAGCCGCAGCGTTTGCCACGTTGGACACCAATTGAAGTGTTGCACGCCTTTACTAACTGCCGTTTGCCATCAGTGGGCCCGCGTTATTTCGGGCAATGTCCAGGTCCTCTTCCTGACGGCGCAACAGAGACCCTAAGGTGACTGATTTTTTTATAGCAGAGGGTTGGCACACGCCTATCCCTCAGATGGCTCAGGTCCCTCACAGCTCACAAAAGTCGTCCCAGGTGGGCCCGCGCTCCCCTGGGGGAACTGGAGATGCGGCCCTTGGGTGTGTCGAGGAGTTATCTTAAATCCCTGCTGGGCTCTATGCAACAAACTTGGTTCGAAGACATGAAAGGGCTGATACGCGAAATACGAGACGATTTAACGGCAATAGCAGGACGAACCTCTCATTTGGAATCAAAAATGACGGAATACTCGTCAACTCATAACGAACTTGCAGATAGCCACTCAGCCTTAGACAGAGAGATGGGGTCGGTCAACACGACAATCTGTCATTTGGAGGACAAGCTATGACGGAACAACTTCAAAATAAGACGTCTACCTGAAACGGTGGAGGATGCGGACCTCCCTGCGACCGTTGCCAACTTTCTCTCCGCGGCTCTGCCTGGAGTATCCTGAGATGTTCAAGCAATGGAAAAACTTATAGGATCCCTAAACTTAACCATCTACCCAAAGAAATACCAAGAGATGTGCTGGTGCTCCTGATTCGCCCAGGTATCAGAGCTGATCTCTTGCAAGCTATGAGACGCAACCCGCACCTTCTGGATCCTTTTGGGGGTCTGTCAGTGTACCCTGACCTCTGCCCTGGGACTCTCTCGCGCTGCAGAGAGTTTGGCCCGTGCTGCCAGGTGCTCCGGGACAGGGGCATCGTGTACTCTTGGGGATCACCCGTCTCTTTAAACTTCAGATACAAGGGCACTAGACAATCTTTTGCATGTCCATCGTTACTGCGCAAAGCACTGAGAGCCTGGAATTTGGTGTCGTCCTCTAATCTGCCTTCACCCAAATCTGATCACAGTCGCGGTCCCTCTGGTTCCAACCGTGCAAAGAACGCAACTTGATGGAGTGGTTCTCGCAACGTTGTGGTCGGACCGGAACTGATTCCCTTCCTGTTCTTTCTGGACCCTTGTTGTTTCCATTTGGAATATATGGTCCAGCCTCCAGAGTGTTTTCTGTACACTCTTCTATGGTCTGTGGATCCTCCACGACAAGAATTTATATTTGTTTGAACTATTGTTTACTAGTGTTGATTTGATTCTCATTTGTTTTTTTATTCCTTTTGTCCCGTTTCCCTCCTCTTCCCTCCTTTGCCCCTCTGCAGTACTGTATTGTGTTTTTTGATTGTTTATAGGAGAGGTGTTCTGCTACATCTGCTATGAGTATTTCGGTATTATCCGTCAACGTCAACGGCCTAAATTCACCTACTAAAAGATCCTTAACGTGGCGGCAACTTCTCAAGACGAAAAGTGAGGTGATGTGTCTGCAGGAGACACACCTGCTCCCGCAGGATGAGCACAGAATGAACTTGCCGCATTACCCCTACCAATTCTATGCTAGCGGGGAGGGGAAAAAAGCGGGGGTGGGGGTCTTGATCTCTAGATCTGTGTCCTTCCTGTTGGACAGGGTGATCAGGGACCCTAAGGGCAGATATATTATTGTACTCTGCTCTATTAATGAAGTTCCCTTCACCATAGTATCTCTGTATGGCCCGAACGTGGGGCAACTTAAATTTTTGAGGAAATTTTTCGAGATTCTCGATTCTGCTGTCGATCGAAACAAGGTGATAGCTGGCGATTTCAATATCCCAATGTCCAAGGCGGTAGACTGTTCGGGTCCTGCACCTTCCAGGTCGGAGATGGGCTCTCTGATTGAATCCCATCACTTACACGACATCTGGAGATACTTGCATGGAACAGAAAAAGATTTTACATATCTGTCGCCCAGGTTTCGTTCCTTCAGCAGAATTGATTATATTTTGGTGGACGATGCTTTGCTTCCGCAATGCTTATCGGCTGATATCGGAAACATAACTTGGACGGACCATGCCCCTATTTCTGTCCGGATAGCAGACATAAAAGCCATTCGCCCCCCCTGGCAAATGGAAACTAAGTGAATACCTCCTTACGGATCCTACTGTCTCTGAAGGTCTAGCAGATCAACTGAGAGATTACTTTGACCGCAATGACACTCGTGACGTGTCGGATGATATTTTGTGGTTTGCGCACAAGGCGGTCATCCGGGGTCACCTTATTAAAATAGCGGCTATGTCCAAGAGGAGACACCAGGCTGAAGTGCTGGAGGCAACTGAGTGTTTAAAATCACTAGAAAAACAATATAAATCAACTCCTTCTCCCAAGGGTTTGGCAGACCTGTCCAGGGCTAGGCATGACTTGAGGTCCTTGCTGCTGGTGAGGGTGGAGAAAAATCTTAAAAAAACCAGAGCGAAATTTTACGCTATGGGCGACAGAACGGGAGCGCTACTAGCTAAAAGAATTAAACGCAGTGAAATCCGCTCCAAGATCCCCTTTTTGTTAAGGGGGGATGGCTCTAAGGTGACCAGCCCTATCGGCATTGCAGCTGAATTTGGTAGTTTCTACTCCTCGCTATACAATTTGAGCTCTGATCCCCTTTCTCCTCATCCCTCCCCGGCGGCTATTGCAGAGTTCCTGGACAGGGCTGTTCTGCCGAGGGTGTCGGAGAGCCAACTAGGCGCCTTAAATGCTCCCTCTCTTTGTCTGAGATCCAAACAGCTATTGCACACGCCTCTGAATGCTCTGCTGCTCTGCCCTGGTTCGGATGGATTCTCCTTTCCTTATTACTCTCAATTCTCCTCTGTCTTATCACCCTATCTTCTTCGCCTTTTTTCTCACTGGCAGACGGCAGGCGCAATCAAAAAGGAGGGCTTGGAAGCCACAATAGTCATCTTGCCAAAACCGGGGAAGCCCTTGACTACCCCAGGCGACTATAGGCCAATAGCCCTCCTGAACTGTGACGTCAAACTTTATGCGAGGATCTGGGAAACTAGATTGCAGGAGGTTCTGCCCTCATTGGTGGACCCTGATCAGCTGGGATTTGTCCCAGGCCGCCAAACCAGAGATGGAACCCGTAGAGTTGTGGACCTCCTGGACGTGGTTGAGAGGGGAGGCATCCCCAGTGCATTTCTGTCTTTGGACGCAGAAAAGGCCTTTGACAGGGTGCACTCGGGATATGTAACTGAGGTTCTCCGCAGGTTCGGTTTGAAGGGACCTGTGGAGAAGGCTATTGTAGCCCTATACTCGGCTCCCTCTGCCTCGGTCCTTGCCTCGGGGTTTTTGTCGCCCTCTTTCGACATTTCAAATGGTACCCGTCAGGGCTGCCCGCTCTCCGTTAATCTTTGCCTTGGTGATGGAGCCGTTAGCCTCCATAATAAGACATAATAACAATATCTGTGGGGTACAGGTTGGGGACAGGTCCTACAAGATAGGCCTCTATGCAGATGACGTGATTGTATCCCTCACGTCTGTTGAGCAATCTCTGCCTGAGCTTCTTTCCACCTTGTCTGATTTCTCAAATGCCTCGCTCTATCGTCTAAACCTATCCAAATCTTCAATATTTCCCATAAATCTGACGCCTGTGATCGCTGCACGTCTCCAATCCACTTACTCATTCAAATGGGCCCCCTCAGGTTTTACATACTTGGGGATTCAGATAACCCACATGCACAACATTGTACGGTCTAACAGAGATCTCCTCCTCCATGAGGTTAAGTCCATTATAGCTAACACCCCCACGTTGTGCCTATCCTGGATTGCTAGAGCCCACGTGGTGAAGATGCTTATTTTACCAAAAATACTCTATGTATTTAGAAATCTTCCTCTTTGTTTCCCAAGCAGATGCATCTCCTCTCTCCAACGGGCACTGAATGGCTTTATATGGAACAATAAACCCCCCAGAGTTTCTCACAAGATAATGTCACTCCCGCTTAGAGAGGGGGGACTGGGAGTCCCTGATTTGAAAGCATACCACCTGGCGGCCTTACTCGAGCCTGCCAAGTTGTGGTGGGATGGCAGTCCTTCTCAGCACTCTTGGCTTCATATTGAAACACAACTCTCCCCCAGGGGCTCTCCCAGGCTCCTTCTAGAAGCATCTCTGCTCCAAACTATAAAGCGCCTCCCCCCTCTACGCACCATGTCCTCGCTTCTTAAGGTCTGGTCGTTGCTGGGTAGGACTCACTACCCCTTCCTTATACGAAATATTTCTCTGCAGGCCCTGGAATTGCTGGTTGGGGGCTTGTCGCTCTCGGGGTGGACGCTCAGAGGCATCGCCACTTTATATGACATTGTTGATGACTCGAGGCTTGTACCTTTTGAAACTTTGCACGTCAAATTTGGCTTGCCTAACACATTGTTTTATCAATATCTCCAGATCCGTCACCTACTAACTGCCTCTGGCCTCCTCTTCTTGGGTGTCTCTGACCTCACTAGCCCTTTGCAGCGCCTTTACAAAGCAGCAGGCCCTTTGTCACATGGCATTTCAGTCCTCTACAAATTACTCCTCATCCCGGCAGATTTTGACAAACTCCCCTTCATACTGAAATGGGAAGCAAGACTTTCCTTCACATCACCGCCCGACATCTGGCGCTCGGCTATAACCCACGCTTCCAGATTCACCTCCTGTGTTAATCACCTTGAGCAAGCAAAAAAAATCCAACTAGGTTGGTACATCTGCCCATATAAACACGCTAACTTTGGCAAGTTCTCTTCCGGGTTGTGCTGGAAGGGGTGCGGGCAGATAGGAACTCTGGAACACGTCTGGTGGGAATGTCCGGAGCTACAACGTTTTTGGTCGGATGTGGAGGGGGTCTTGTCAGGGGTGACAGGCCTTCCGATCACTCTAAGTGGCCAACTGACACTGTTGGGGGTGGGCATGGCGGAAATCCCGAAACTGTACCAACCTGTGGTCACTAATATCTTAGTGGCCAGCAGATAGTGCATAGCCAGACATTGGAAACTCCCTGTGATTCCCACTGTGCCTGAGCTGGTGAACCAATTGGATATGCATTACAGCTATGAGCGTATCCTTGCCCACGACCTCCCTAGGAAAAATAAGGTTCTGGCGTGGTGGGATCCGTGGATCTCCTCTACCTACCATGTCCCCAGCTGATCGCCTCCACTTAGCTAATTGCTGATATACCGGCTACTTTTCCTTCATCAGTATTATGCAGAGGCGGCAATCCTTTCCCCCCTCCCCTTTCTGTTGTTTTTTTTTTTTCTGTAGTTGCCATGTTTTCTACTACAGGCACTGTTATTGTTTCTATTTGGATATTTGATATACTCTTAATAAAAATGTATTGGTTAAAAACAATACACAAACCAGTGAATATTACGTCACTAAACCAGGGACTCAGATTGAATACAATCTTCCCTCAGGCAATTGCTGCCACAGTCTTGCGACTTAACTTATACCAGATTGACAGTGTCTCATGCACTTGATCAACTACAGATCCAAGATCCAGGCCACGAGTGATCTCCTATTGAAGCATAAGGCTACTTCCCCTTAACATGAGATTTAGATTTTAACCTATTTTAACCCACTTTCTTCTCAGAGATGTCTGGTTTTACCCTTGAGATCTTATGAGAACTTCATTCAACAGGGAGCTACCCTAACAGTACCGGCAATAATTCAACAAAAAATAAAAACAAAAAACACTCCACTAAACAAAAAGACAAACAGGCCTGAACTTAACAGATAGACATTAATAAACATAAAATATAATCCATGTATAAATTCTAAGTAAAGGAATGTATGCTTACCAATTAAGAGCGTCCGCTCACTGATGTAGAATATCACAGAACGTCTGGTCTATATCTCAGGCGTTCCACAGTTTCCATGACCAGCATGTCAGTTGTCCACCGATAAGATATTCTCCTTATGTCTGTTTCCTTGAAGAAGAGGCTTTCTTGTCTTGCAACCAGATTTTCTCAGGCACTTGGATAAAGCAGTTGGGAACTTCTAGGTTCTGCGTAGAATGTTGTTTTTCCACGGTCCGACCTGGGGTGCCAAATGTTGGATGGTGATTTCCCGCACTGTCTCCTGTCCTGAATATTACCTATATGATTAATAACTCAAGTTTGGAAAGATAATAAGGATGTTTAATAACAAGAAAATAAGACAATTCAAATAAAAATATAATAAAGATAACAATAAAACCTATCTTCAATGTCCTCTAATTAGAGAAAAATACAAATGCATCTATCTACTCTATAATTGCCGAAGGCACGTTTGTGTCGGACCCCGGCACGCCGTGGCTTTGTCACTATGTGACGTCACCACGGCGAAGCATTGGCCGCGTAGCGGCCAATGCGAGTCGCTGGCCTGCGCGAGCAATGGCCGCGAGGCCATTGCTCGCGCAGCCTGAGTAGGAGCACACATTCCCCATTTCCCAGTATACCCCTCAGGACCGGAGCGGAGGCGGCGGTCACCACCCGGAGGGCAGAGTGAGGAGCAGCAGCAGCCGGGAGAGCGGCGCCCCCATGTCCCAGTATACCCCTCAGGACCGGAGCGGAGGCGGCGGTCACCACCCGGAGGGCAGAGTGAGGAGCAGCAGCAGCCGGGAGAGCGGCGCCCCCATGTCCCAGTATACCCCTCAGGACCGGAGCGGAGGCGGCGGTCACCACCCGGAGGGCAGAGTGAGGAGCAGCAGCAGCCGGGAGAGCGGCGCCCCCATGTCCCAGTATACCCCTCAGGACCGGAGCGGAGGCGGCGGTCACCACCCGGAGGGCAGAGTGAGGAGCAGCAGCAGCCGGGAGAGCGGCGCCCCCATGTCCCGGGGGCGGAGGACGGGGACGAGGCGCTCTGCTCCCGGTGGCGGAGGACGGACAAGGCGCTGTACTCTCCGGGCTCCTGTGTGAGGCGGCGGGTGCAGGCCCGGCTCCCGGTCACTGTCTCCGGTGAGGCTGGGAACTCTGGTCGGACTCACAGAGCCCCGCTGTGGGAACCTGCGGCCTCTGACTGGACTCAGTCTCCAGTCTCTGCGCCAGAGAGGGAGGAGGAAGGGAACAGGAGGTGCCGGCACCCAGAGCACCCCGAGAGCAGGAGCCATCCTGAGCTGTGCACACCGTCCTGCTCACTGATGAGGAAGCAGCTGGGAGAAAGCACAGACCGCATCCTCCATACTTCACAGCATCCGCTCCTCTCTGCAGTGCTGGCACCGGCCCAGGGACCTTATACTGAGGTGATGGAGAGGATGCTGGCAATGGAAGTAAGTATTTCGCCGCCACTATGCCCCCCCCCGGCCTCCACTGACCACTCTGCCCCCCGGCCTCTGCTGACCACTCTGTCCCCCTTGATCTCCGTTGACCACTTTGCCCCCCTGGCCGCCGCTGACCACTCTGCCCCCCCTTCCCTCCACTGACCACTCTGCCCCCCCAGCCTCCGCTGATCACCCTGCCCCCCGACCTTCGCTGACCACTCTGGCCCCCCCTTGGGCCTACGCTGACCACTCTGCCCCTCCCGTTCTCTGCTGACCACTCGGCCTTCCGTCCTCCACTGATAAACTCTGCCCTCCGTCCTTCGCTGACCATTCTGCCCTCCGTCCTCCGCTGACCACTGAGCCACCGTGCAGTGCTGACCACTGAGCCACCGTGCAGTGCTGACCACTGAGCCACCGTGCAGTGCTGACCACTGAGCCACCGTACAGTGCTGACCACTGAGCCACCGTACAGTGCTGACCACTGAGCCACCGTACAGTGCTGACCACTGAGCCACCGTACAGTGCTGACCACTGAGCCACCGTACAGTGCTGACCACTGAACCACCGTACAGTGCTGACCACTGAGCCACCGTACAGTGCTGACCACTGAGCCACCGTACAGTGCTGACCACTGAACCACCGTACAGTGCTGACCACTGAACCACCGTACAGTGCTGACCACTGAGCCACCGTACAGTGCTGACCACTGAGCCACCGTACAGTGCTGACCACTGAGCCACCGTACAGTGCTGACCACTGAGCCACCGTACAGTGCTGACCACTGAGCCACCGTACAGTGCTGACCACTGAGCCACCGTACAGTGCTGACCACTGAGCCACCGTACAGTGCTGACCACTGAGCCACCGTACAGTGCTGACCACTGAGCCACCGTACAGTGCTGACCACTGAGCCACCGTACAGTGCTGACCACTGAGCCACCGTACAGTGCTGACCACTGAGCCACCATATACAGTGCTAACCACTGAGCCACCATATACAGTGCTAAACACTGAGCCACCATATACAGTGCTAACCACTGAGCCACTGTACAGTGCTGACCACAGCCACCGTACAGTGCTGACCACTGAGCCATCGTAGAGTGCTGACCACTGATCCACCATATACAGTGCTAACCACTGAGCCACCATATACTGTGCTAACCACTGAGCCACTGTACAGTGCTGACCACTGAGCCACCGTGCAGTGCTGACCACTGAGCCACCGTACAGTGCTGACCACTGAGACACTGTACAGTGCTAACCACTGAGCCACCATATACAGTGCTAACCACTGAGCCACCATATACCGTGCTAACCACTGAGCCACCGTACAGTGCTAACCACTGAGCCACCTTACAGTGCTAACCACTGAGCCACTGTACAGTGCTAACCACTGAGCCAGCATACAGTGCTAACCACTGAGCCACCATATACAGTGCCAACCACTGAGGCACCATACAGTGCTAATCATAACATTTTCAAATAATCCCCATAGAAAGTATAGGGGGACTTGCGGCAGGTGCGGCAAGTGCGGTTTTGCACTTGCGGCAGGTGCGGCCGCGAAAAAAAACCGCGGTCAGCCGTGGTTTATTTAGCGGCCGCACCTGCCGCAAGTGCAAAACCGCACTTGCCGCACCTGCCGCAAGTGCCCCTATACTTTCTATGGGGATTATTTGAAAATGTTAAAAAAAAATAAAAAATATTCTAGACACCCGATGCATTTGCATCGGGCTCACAGCTAGTATATTAATAGTCATGGCAGAGAGAGAGAGAGAGAGAAGTTACATGGAAGATATGGATGAGATATGGGGGGTGATACTCAAGACCAGGTGTTGATGGTCCTATTCCATGTCCAAGGTAGAAAAAGAAAGAGTGTCTTGATTTCACCTGCATTTATAGTAAAGATTTCACATCCACACCCACATACAACCCACGACTCCGCCCTTCTTCAGTATCTTCTGTGGCAAGTATATCCGAACATCCCCCAGTAATATGAACCTCATCATTGGTCGCAGTGGTAATCACCTGCCTGTGGTTGGCGTCCTTGTATTAGGAAAGAAAGTCTTGTATAAGATGGGTTTGCCACCATTTTGGCTGGCTCCAAATGTCCATCTTAAGAACAATTGGTTTATCATTCAAAACACCACAAGCATAGTGTAGCAATATACATCTCCATAGGCCGGAGATGGGATGTCTACCTGAGGAGCAATGGTCAATACTCCAAAACCACAAAGGCTGGATACATATGTAGATGACACGAGGTGACAAACAGCGTCTGCATTCAAGATCAACACAGAGGATGTGTATTCCTGTATCGTCCATGAGGCTGCAGAGCCAATGTTCATTTTGTATGTAAATGCAACCTTTACCATCTCACTAAAAACAAAGAGTGTCACACAAAAGCACAATCCTGTACATGATCGATCTCCTTGATAGAGCCCTGGAAATATTCAGCTCTCGTAAAATCCAATATGGAGTTCAGCGATTCCTATAAACTTACATTGTCCATGTTGGCTTCCAACAAGGTGTCAATCATTGCCCTTATTTAAAGGGAACCTGTGAGCTACTTCATGCCACGAAAACCTATCACTATCTGACCCTGTAACTTTCTAGTACATGCCTAAGCATCCCTGTCTCACCTAATACTGTACTGTAATAGCTGAGAAAAATAATTTATAACTTACATTCTCGTATGGTAAATCGGGTGGTGTCTTCTGAGTCTAGTTACTCTGGGAGTTCTCTAAGGGTGCATGTTTTTCCCTCGTTTCATGGTTATCACGCCCTGATGGGCGTGATTACCTAATTTCTTCCAAGCGTGGTCCCAGTGTTTGAAATCTATGTGCTTCTTCCTGGTATAACGCACCAGCCAAGTCATTTCCGGCCCTGCATATTAACCCTTTTTTCGTAGATGAGGGCTCCTCATCTACAAAATTTTAGGATACCGGCAGATCCAACTTCTTTTTCCTAATAGAGTATTTATGTCGGGCAAATCTGGTCTTAAAATCACAAGTGGTTTCTTCAATGTACCACAACATGCATGGACACTGCAATAAATAAACCGCATGCTCAGAATCACATGTTAGGTAAAACCTAATATTGTATGTGCTCTGAATAAGGGTATCAAAAAAATTGGGACCTTTCAACATGGATTTACAGTTTATAGAGTTAAGGCAGGGATAACAGCCTCTCCTTTATGTTCAAGTGAGTGTAGTCTGTGTATATCTCTTGAGGGGACCCACATCTGAGTGTGCAAGCTTATCTCTGAGACTATTGTTTTTTCTATGAGAAAATGAAGGGTCTACTGAATTCCATAACATTAGGTGCCCCCCTATGCAATGTAACCCAATGTTTTTTAATTATGTTTTAAATTTCAGTACTTACTTCACTGATATCCATTACTAATGGGATGCAATCAAAATCCTTTTAAGCTTTCTTAACTAATAGAGTCTCTCTACTAAAACCATTAACCTTTTTTCTTTGGTGCTCCAGCAGTTGTTTTGGGTATCCCCTATTGGAGAATTAGTCACCATATTATCCATTGTTTTTTACAAATGTTAAGGATTACTTTCAATACATTTTGCGCTTAACAACTGGCCAAAAGGTATTGCCTCCAACATACTCTTAGAATAATAGGAATAATACACTGCTTTTCTCTAGCTATCAGTTGATTTAACAAAAAACTTCAGTTGTCAATACATCATCTTTCCTTCATACCATCAAATCCAAAAATTGGACATTACTCTGAGAACTGACCAAAGTGAATGTAATAGTTGAATTTACTTCATTTAGATAACCATGAAATTCAGAAAAGTTGTTCTTGTGTACCTGTCCACAGGAGGAAGACATCGTCTATGTATCTCCACCATCCCATAACGTGTGAAATATGGTGGGACACATAGACTAAGTCTTTCTCCAGGACCCCCATAGCGATGTTAGTATACGAGGGGGTCATATTCGTCCCCATCACTGTACCCCTCTCTTGCCTGAAGAAACGTTCATCAAAACTAAAGTAATTTCTCCTCAATACAAGTTCAAGGAGGACAAGTACACATTTTTTTGCACCTGCAGAGTAATCAAACCATCCAAATTTTTCTTTACACAAAGTAATCCGAACTCATGTTTAATGGAGGTATATAATGAGATAACATCAAAAAATGCAGGAATACAGTCCCCTTCCAATTTCAGATGCTTAGTCTTTAATAAAAAAATCAGTTGTGTCCTTTATATAAGAACCAAAATCCATGGCTATGGGATTCAATATCCTATCCAAGAACACCCCAATGTGGCTTAGGACAGAATCTGTTCCTGACACAATGGGGCGTCCTGGAGGATCACCCAATGACTTGTGGATTTTGGGGAGTATATATTTTATGGGAGTTGTTGGTAATTTTATAACAAGAAAAACACAAAAATCTTGATCTATTATCCAATTAACCAATCCTGGTCCCACAATCTCTTTAATTTCTCGGTTGATCTTAAATTTTGGATCAAAGGGTATTTTCTTGTATACATTGATGTCATAAATCTGTCACTGCAATTCAGCAATATATTTGGCTCTGTCCATGATGACGACAGTACCACCTTTGTCAGTGCTTTTTATGACAATGTTGTTTTCATGGACTAACTCTTTTAACACTAGAAATCCCAGAAATTTCGAGCTTCCCCCTGAAGTCCCGAAAGAGGGTCAAATGACCCTTAGTCTAAACCGACAACTCTGATGGCTCCAATTAGCATCCTTTCATTTGTAAATGTGGCCTAAAATCCTTCAGGTCATTCGACCCGTCTCTGGGTTCCAAAGGTAGAAATATTGAATGACCCCTCTCTGGGACTTCTAGTGTTAAAGAACTCATTTCAGCTGAAGTCATATTGGACTGGACAAATTGGACACTGTTTTCTATATCCCTTGTTACTCCCTTTACAAATGCCAATACAGAAGGTCAACAACTTGTCGGTATTAATAAATGTTTCTTTGATAAAGATAATTCTTTTAACCCCTTAACGACCTAGGATGTTGTGCAACGTCCTGTGTTTCTGCCTGTTAACGACCCAGGACGTTGCACAACGTCCTGGCAGATTTGAGCTGCTGCACCCCCTGTGAGCCGGGTCGCTCAGGTGTCACAGATGCTGCTGCTCTGTGACAACCTGTAGATGACCCCACAGGGGTGGATTAACCCCCCCATGCCCAGGACCCCTCCGATCGGCAGTGTAAAAGTGAAACTGCCGATCGGAGGAAATCATAGGGATTCACCCCTCCAGATCTGATTGGAGCTCTCCAATCAGATCTGGAGGGGCGGATCGGCAAGTGCCTACCCCTCCTCAGCCCCCTCCAGCTCCAGTACTGTCCAGGGGGCCCCCCCGTTCCCCACAGCCCGCCCGCCCCCCTCTATTATAATGTATCTGCCGGCGGGCTGCACCCACGTGCGCCCGCCGGCAACACTGCCTGCTCCCCTGCTCTGGTGCTCCCCCCCAGGCTGCCCCCACCTCCGGGCCCTGTGCCTGGCCCCCCCTCACCTCCTGCGGCGGGCTGCACACTTCGGTGCACCCGCCGCTGCTCCCGCCGCCGCCGCTGCTGCAGCTCCTTCTCTGCCCGGCCCGCCGGTCTGTGGCCCGGCCTCCTCTCCCGGCCTCCTCCTGCTCATCGGTGGAACGAGGGAGGTAAGTATGTATGTATGTATGTATGTGTATGTATGCATGTATGTATGCATGTATGTATCTATGCATGTATGTATGTATGCATGTATGTATCTATGTATGTATGTGTGTGTATGTATCTATGTATGTATGTGTGTATGTATGTATGTATGTATGTGTATGTATCTATGTATGTATGTGTATGTGTCTATGTATGTATGTGTCTATGTACATATGTATATGTATGTATGTATGTATGTGTATGTATGTATGTGTGTGTATGTATGTATGTATGTGTATGTATCTATGTATGTATGTATGTATGTGTATGTTTGTATGTATGTATGTGTATGTATGTATGTGTATGTATGTATGTATGTATGTGTATGTATCTATGTATGTATGTATGTATATATGTATGAATGAATGAATGAATTGATGGTGGGTGAATGGATAGGGGGTGCATGCGTGGACGTGAGCGTACATGAGCGTGCGTGGACGTGAGTGTGCGTAGACGTGTGCGTGCGTAGACGTGTGCGTGTGTGGACATGTGTGTGGACGTGTGCGTGCATAGATGTGTGTGTGCATAGACGTGTGCGTGCGTGGATGTGTGCATAGATGGATGTGTGCGTAGACGTGTGCGTGTGTGGACATGTGTGTGGACGTGTGCGTGCATAGATGTGTGTGTGCATAGACGTGTGCGTGCGTGGATGATGGGTGCATAGGTGGATGGATGGGTGCAACAAGGGATCAGGTGTCCTCTTGTTGTAGTCTCTGGGATCATAGTCATGGTGCACTGTATGACAGGTCATTGTCATACAGTGCACCATAACTCTGACCCCAGAGACTGTAGGAAGAGGACACTTCATCCCTTGCTGCAGTCTCTGGATTGACCAGAGGCAATCGAGCGTCGTGGGACCTTCGTTGTGGACTACGTCGGAGACGATCGAGCGTCGTGGGACCTTCGTTGTGGACTACGTCGGATCTTTATAATAAAGATGGAGTCCGAATTTTGTTTGTGTTTTTTTTCAAATAAAAAGATTTTTCTCTGTGTGTATTTTCTGACTATTTACCAGAGATTCCTAATAGCGGGTCTAACATTGGCCCTATATTATGAATCTCGGGCTTAGTGCCAGCTGACAATAAAAAGCGGGCATTAACCCCTTTATTACCCAGTTTGCCACCGGCACCAGGGCAACTGGAAGAGCATGGGTACAGAGCCAGAAAATGGCGCTTCAATGAATGCGCCATTTTCTGGGGTGGCTGCGGGCTGCAATTCGCAGCATTGGGGGCCCAGAACGCTTGGGCCTCTCCATGCTGCGGATTCCAGCCCCCAGCTGCCTAGTTGTACCTGGCTGGACCAAAAATATGGCGGAGCCCCATGTCATTTTTTTTTCTAGAATTAGTTCTAGAAGAAAAAAAAAGGGCTTTGCTGTATTTTTGGTGGCTAGCCAGGTACAACGAGGCAGCTGGGGGTTGGTGGCAGTCTGTAGCTGCCAAGTTGTACCTGGCTGGACCAAAAATATGGCGGAGCCCCACGCCATTTTTTTCTAGAATTAGTCCTAGAAAAAAAAATAAAAATGGGCTTTGCTCTATTTTTGGTTGCCAGCCAGGTACAATGAGGCAGCTGGGGGTTGCTGGCAGTCCGTAGCTGCCAAGTTGTACCTGGCTGGACCAAAAATATGGCGGAGCCCTACGCCATTTTTTTTCTGGAATTAGTCCTAGAAAAAAAATAAAAATGGGCGTCGCTGTATTTAGATGCATAGTGAACACTTTGAACCCCCAGGTGCTTCACAAATTGATCCGTAAAAATGAAAAAAGAAAATTTGTGTGAAAACAAATGTACTTTTTCCTTATTACGAATCAATTTGTGAAGCACCTTGGGGTTCAAAGTGTTCACTATGCATCTATATGCATTCCTTGGGGGGTCTAGTTTCCAAAATGGGGTCACTTGTGGGGGAGCTCCAATGTTTAGGCACACAGGGGCTCTCCATACACGACATGGTGTCCGCTAACGATTCCAATAGTTAGCGGACACCATGTCACGTATGGAGAGCCCCTGTGTGCCTAAACATTGGAGCTCCCCCACAAGTGACCCCATTTTGGAAACTAGACCTCCCAGGGAACGTATCTAGATGGGTTGTGAACATTTTGAACCCCCAGGTGCTTCACAAATTCATCTGTAAAATTGAATAAGTACTTTTTCTTTCCATAAAAATTTTCTTTTTCATTTTCACAGATTAATTAGTGAAGCACTGGGGCATTCAAAATGCTCACCACCCACCTAGATAAGTTCCCTGGGGGGTCTAGTTTCCAAAATGGGGTCACTTGTGGGGGAGCTCCAATGTTTAGGCACACAGGGGCTCTCCAAACGCGACATGGTGTCCGCTAACAATTGAAGCTAATTTTTCAGTCAAATTGTTAGCGGACACCATGTCGCGTTTGGAGAGCCCCTGTGTGCCTAAACATTGGAGCTCCCTCACAAGTGACCCCATTTTGGAAACTAGACCCCCCAGGGAACTTATCTAGATAGGTGGTGAGCATTTTGAACCCCCAGGTGCTTGACAAATTCATCCGTAAAAATGAAAAAACACTTTTTTTTCAATAAAAATTTTCTTTTTTCATTTTTACAGATTAATTTGTGAACCACTGGGGCATTCAAAATGCTCACCACCCATCTAGATAAGTTCCCTGGGGGGTCTAGTTTCCAAAATGGGGTCACTTGTGGGGGATCTCCAATGTTTAGGCACACAGGGGCTCTCCAAACGCGACATGGTGTCCGCTAACAATTGAATCTAATTTTTCAGTCAAATTGTTAGCGGACACCATGTCGCGTTTGGAGAGCCCCTGTGTGCCTAAACATTGGGGCTCCCTCACAAGTGACCCCATTTTGGAAACTAGACCCCCCCAGGGAACTTATCTAGATAGGTGGTGAGCATTTTGAACCCCCAGGTACTTGACAAATTCATCCGTAAAAATGAAAAAAAAACACTTTTTTTTTCCATAAAAATTTTCTTTTTTCATTTTTACAGATTAATTTGTGAAGCACTGGGGCATTCAAAATGCTCACCACCCATCTCGATAAGTTCCCAGGGGGGTCTAGTTTACAAAATGGGGTCACTTGTGGGGGAGCTCCAATGTTTAGGCACACAGGGGCTCTCCAAGCGCAACATGGTGTCCGCTAACAATTTGACTGAAAAATCAGCTCAAATTGTTAGCGGACACCATGTCGCGTTTGGAGAGCCCCTGTGTGCCTACACATTGGAGCTCCCCCACACGTGACCCCATTTTGGAAACTAGACCCCCCAGGGAACTTATCTAGATGGGTGGTGAGCATTTTAAACCCCCAGGTGCTTCAAAAATTCATCCGTAAAAATGAAAAAGTACTTTTATTTCCATAAAAATTTTCTTTCTTCATTTTTACAGATTAATTTGTGAAGCACTGGGGTATCCAAAATGCTCACCACCCATCTAGATAAGTTCCCTGGGGGGTCTAGTTTCCAAAATGGGGTCACTTGTGGGGGAGCTCCAATGTTTAGGCACACAGGGGCTCTCCAAATGCAACATGGTGTCCGCTAACAATTTAACTGAAAAATCAGCTCAAATTGTTAGCGGACACCATGTCGCGTTTGGAGAGCCCCTGTGTGCCTACACATTGGAGCTCCCCCATAAGTGACCCCATTTTGGAAACTAGACCCCCAGGGAATTTATCTAGATGGGTGGTGAGCATTTTGAACCCCCAGGTGCTTCACAAATTCATCCGTAAAAATGAAAAAGTACTTTTTTTTCTACAAAAATTTTCTTTTAGCCTACATTATTTCATTTTCACATGGGGAACAGGATAAAATGAATCCTAAAATTTGTTGGGCAATTTCTCCTGAGTACATCGATATCTCATATGTGGTCATAAACCACTCTTTGGGCGCACGGCAGGGCTCAGAAGGGAAGGAGCGCCATTTCACTTTTTGAATGGAAAATTAGCTCCAAAAGTCAAATTGCGCTCCTTCCCTTCTGAGCCCTGCCGTGTGCCCAAAGAGTGGTTTATGACCACATATGAGATATCGATGTACTCAGGAGAAATTGCCCAACAATTTTTAGGATCCATTTTATCCTGTTCCCCATGTGAAAATGAAAGAATTGAGGCTAAAAGAACATTTTTGTTGGAAAAATTAAAATGACCATTTTTTCCTTCCACTTTGCTTTAGTTCCCGTGAAGCACCTGAAGGGTTAATAATCTTCTTGAAGGTAGTTTTGAGTAGCTTGAGGGGTGCAGTTTTTGGAATGGTGTCACTTTTGGGTGTTTTCTGTCATGTACACCCCTCAAAGGGACTTCAAATGTGATGTGGTCACTAAAAAAAATGGCTTTGTAAATTTTGCTGGAAAAATGAAAAATTGTTGATGAACTTTGAACCCTTATAACGTCCGAACAAAAAATTTTTTTTTTTTCCAAAATTGTGCTGATGTAAAGTAGACATGTGGGAAATGTTATTTATTAACTATTTTGTGTCACATACCTCTCTGGTTTAGCAGAATAAAAATTCATAATTTGAAAATTGCTAAATTTTCAAAAATTTTGCCAAATTTTTAATTTTTTCACAAATAATCGCAAAAATTATCAACCTAAATTTAATACTAACATGAAGCCCAATATGTCACGAAAAAACAATCTCAGAATCGCTAGGATCGGTTGAAGCGTTCCAGAGATATTACCTCATAAAGGGACACTGGTCAGAATTGACAAAAATGGCCTGGTCATTAAGGTCAAAATAGGCCGGGGGGTGAAGGGGTTAATCTGAATTCACCATTGGTAGTTGAAGTGAAAGGTACATATCTACTGAATCATTCTTTAAACTTAATCCGCCTAAAAAAAATGGCTCAGATCAACTTGAACTTGAAACCAATTAGCATGGGAACAAATGCAAAAACTTAAACCTTTGTTTAAAACATCTAATTGAGTTTTATTTAATGTGTTGGTACTAATATTAACCACTAGTTCTGATCCCTGCTTCTCATGCCCATCTGTCTCTGAGCTGGTGTTGTTTGGTTTTGTTGTTTTGGGTTCTTTTTTGGCGCCGGTGTTGTTGTCTCCCCCTCTCCTTGCCCTTACTCTCCCTGTGTGGGTGGATCCATGCCTAGATGGAGTAGAAATTACATAATCATGACCATACTTACATGCATTATTGTTATTTTTACTTTGCCTGTTACAATTGGGACTTTTTACCTCCATCGTCTCTCTGCCAATTGTAGATGATCCCTGTACATAGTCCACCATATCACGTGTCCACTTTTTTCTTTTGTTATCCTCTAATTCATTGCATACTTCAGAGAATGTCTTCCACTTCTTTCAGTTTACGCTCCAACTCCAACAAACCGTTCTGAACAATACTTGTTTCCTTTTGTATGTACTCCATATTCAATAGCATTATGTCCAGAGTATATTTATTGCTAGGCTGACAAAATTTCGAACACAATTGCGCAGAGACCATCATCAGATTCAGTCTAATGTTAGATCTAAGACGTCTAGGTATCTTCTAAGATTTACAATATTCACTTAAAGTGATCAAATGTAGCTGTATGGTGACAACACGTTTGGAATCAGTCTCAAATTTTTGTTTCAACTCTAAAACAGAAGGGGTTAATAAAAATCAGCCTCTCCCCCAACAGCGCCAAGAATCCTCACCTCATGCTCAGTGTTATAAGAGAAAACCACAGGCCCGCTGTTATCAGCCATAGACCACAAAAAAAAAATCTTTCAGCAAGAAGTTCCTCCTCTCTGTTTCAAGAAAGGGAAAAAAATCTTACATAAACAATAGTGCAAATATCCAAGGACAGGAATATATTATGAAAAAAAAGGAAAAGCACAAAGTTATACACAGCCATTGGTGTAATAACCCTGGTCAATGCAATGTTCAAAGTGACAGAATATAAAAAAATAAATCAAGGCAGCACTCAAATATAAAGCAAAAATGGATGCTAATAGCCCTTAAAGTGGCGCAACGTGCTGTGAAGTGATACAAAGGTGTTGTATTTATACCAGTGTATGCAAATTAAGTGATTACAGTCAATCAATAAAAACATATAAATAATCCATCCAATTAATAACATACAGTTAAGAGACATCATTATACAAGTATGTCATACATATATACAAAAACTGTGGTAATAGTGTTTTTTTCAAGTACTGAAGTGTTCAAAGTTGTCTGATTAACTTCAATGAGCTCATCTTTTTCAGCTGTGTGAATAAAAAACACATATTTAGACATACAGTTCAGTGAATCACCTCTTCGGTATGTGGCAGCCTCATTAGCGGCGTCCCAGAAACCCAAATGCGCATGATTCATGACTGTAGTATCCTATTGGCCATTCAGAGTCACGTTATCTCTCATGTGCAATATGGTACTTTAGAGAACTTTGCACCATCTTGAAAGAGGGCACCATCTATACAGATAACTATATAGTAACATTATTACCATTACTTCCTGCATTTTACATGTTATCTTATTACAACATCGTAGAGGTTTGGGCATTACATAAACTAACAGAAATGTCAATCCAACGTCATACAAACTGGAGATACTCAAATATACAGGGAACCACGCATTGACGGGTTGTACATCGAAATGTCCTTAAAGGGACACAGCTGGACAACCATTTGCATCAAATAAAGAATGGGGTCTTCAAACCCCAGCCTTCACTTGACACTTAAACCCACCAAAGAAGTCAATCAGCATTCTCCTACAACTAGGGATGAGCGAGTACCTTATTATTCATGCTCGCTATACTCGCAACGAGTAGATACCGGTACTTGCTACTCGTTGCGAGTATAGCGAGTACGAATACTTTCGCAGTGTATCTATAGATACACTGCGAAAGTAGCCTAAAAGTGAATAAAGATGTTAAAAAACAATAAACTTACATACTCACCTGTCCGACGCCTGCACCGGGACCGGAAAACCTCACCTCCGATCGCTGGACAAGGACCTTTCACTACCAGTCAATCAGATGGCTGGTAGCGATCTGGCCAATCAGATGGAGCCACGTCACAACTACGTCATCGCTAGCGGCCACCTGATTGGCCAGTTTGCAAGGTCCTGATAGTACATCTAGGACCTTGCAAATTGTCCAATCAGGTGGCCGCTAGCGATCACGTGGTGTGACGTAGCGCCATCTGATTGGCCAGATCGCTACCGGCCATCTGATTGGCTGGTAGTGAAAGGTCCTTGTCCAGTGAGCGGAGGTGAGGTTTTCCGGTACCGGTGCAGGCGTCGGACAGGTGAGTATGTAAGTTTATTGCTTTTTAACAACATTTACTCACTTTTAGGCTACTTTTGCAGTGTATCCATAGATACACTGCCAAGGTATTAGGACTACTCGCTACTCCCGAGTACACACAAGTACTCGGAGAGTAGCGAGTAGCCCGAATACCGCTACTATTCAGCGAATACCGAATAGATAAGAGGAAGCTGTGGCAGTGAATCTGCGTAGCAGTCTTCCTTGCAAACGAAGGTTAAGGTGTTTTATTAAAGGTGTGTAAAGGAGAAAGTAAAGTGAAAAGAATAAGGGATGCTATGGTGACCAACAGTTATTCACATATAATTTCAGATATTAAGTTCAATCCCCTAGGTTTTAGTGTATCTAATTTAAACATCCAAAACCTTTCCCTTTTTTTTAAAACCTCAAACCTATTTTGGATGTGTGGCTGCACATGATCTATGGGAGTGACGCTCATCATAGTGGGATCTCTGTTGTGATAACGGTCGTAATGATAAGATACACCGTGGGCTTTAAAGCCATTTTTAATGTTCGATCGGTGTTTATTGATCCTTTCGTGTAGGGGTCTAATAGTCCTCCCTACATATTGCAAACGGCATGGACATTCTAACAAATAAAATACGTATCCAGTGGTACAATTCATTTTATATTTGATCGGAAATGTTTCTCCATTAGAGAACGATGTAAAATGTGTCCTTTTTTGTATATTCCTACAGCAAAGGCACCTATTCTTCCCGCAGTGAGTGGAGCCATTGAGTGTCCCTTCTTTGGTATTAGAGTTCCTGCTCAGTTTAGGTCTGCTTGGTGCTATCATGCCTTTTATGTTTGGTGCCCTCCTGAATGTAATGCTAGGTTTATTTGGGATGACTTTACTTCTAATTTCTCTATGGCATTTGTTATATGTTGTAATGAAATTCCATCTGTGTATATCTGTGTTGTCATCACTTTTTTCTTTCGGTACTAAAAGTTTCTCTTGTGAGATATCCTTGTAATGTTTTTGCGATCCACATATAAGTTCTTTGGGATATCCTCTTTCCACCCAGTCAATTTAGAAGAATTAGAAAAAATTGTTCTTCAAAGCATGATTACAGTCATCAATCAGAAATATTGGTAAAAAGGTTCATTGAAAACCTAGCATTACATTCAGGAGGGCACCAAAAATAAAAGGCATGATAGCACCAAGCAGACCTAAACAGAGCAGGAACTCTACTACCAAAGAAGGGACACTCAATGGCTCCACTCACTGCGGGAAGAATAGGTGCCTTTGCTGTAGGAATATACAAAAAAGGACACATTTTACATCGTTCTCTAATGGAGAAACATTTCCGATCAAATATAAAATGAATTGTACCACTGGATACGTAATTTATTTGTTAGAATGTCCATGCCGTTTGCAATATGTAGGGAGGACTATTAGACCCCTACACGAAAGGATCAATAAACACCGATCGAACATTAAAAATGGCTTTAAAGCCCACGGTGTATCTTATCATTACGACCGTTATCACAACAGAGATCCCACTATGATGAGCGTCACTCCCATAGATCATGTACAGCCACACATCCAAAATAGGTTTGAGGTTTTAAAAAAAAGGGAAAGGTTTTGGATGTTTAAATTAGATACACTAAAACCTAGGGGATTGAACTTAATATCTGAAATTATATGTGAATAACTGTTGGTCACCATAGCATCCCTTATTCTTTTCACTTTACTTTCACCTTTACACACCTTTAATAAAACACCTTAAATTTCGTTTGCAAGGAAGACTGCTACGCAGATTCACTGCCACAGCTTCCTCTTATCTATTTTCATGTATAACACAAAACTCTTCATCATGGAGAGGTCTTTCCCCCACTTCCCTCACTCCCCCTTTTTTAGTAATATTCTAAAAAAAACACTAATTTACACTTTTAAGTTAACACTTATATTCTTGTTCTCACATATAGTAACTTGCTTTGAGTGTTCTTTTTGGATGGGGATTCCAAAAAAGAGTTCTGTCTACTTACATATAAGACGGAGCTATCCTGCTTGGAACGCCTCCACTGGAGATAATACATATTTTTGTGCAGACTAGGTACTTGAAACTTAGCTTATTGCCATGACGACATCATCAGGACCACCTTGTGGATAGGGCAGAGTACTATAACTACTTGGACAGTAGATCAATGAATGTATGTCTATTTCCTCTTAAGATTCTGATTGTACGCCCCTAGTGGCGGACAATTAGAGCGCATGGAATTGAGCACTGCTCTGGTGAGAAATTCTCACTTCTTATGTATGACACCTCAAATGCAATTAGTCTCAATTAGAATCTACCCACACTTACCAGTAGCCGGATATCTTAGACAACGTAATCACTTATTAAACACGCTTGCACTGACTCTAATGTGAGAATACGTTGCATACACAGTAGTTCCACCATTCATGCGGAGAATGGAGAAACGTGCACAGCATTCGCTCATATTGACATGCAAAACCATGAATACAATGACTCTAGTGGCGAGAATATAAACTCGTACACCCGAGGTACTTGGTTTTTGTCCCCATGCCAATAGCCTCTCAATTAGTGCCATCTTTTGGTCTATACAGCTCATTACGCCATAATTTAGAACAATCAGGACCTCTATGTAGATATAAAGTAAACAAACTAATCTTGATGGACTGTCTTGGGTGTATGTACATTTGTTCTGATAAAGGTGAATCATCTTTCCTGCCTTCACGCAGGGGGATAGAACCCAGGAGGCTCACACAATAAGTTTGATTATTTTTGTGACACTCCACAGTGATACTCCTGAAAAGAGGGACTTCATGTTTTTATCTAAGTTTTATTAAAATTTGATAGATTTTATTATCATTATCACTTCCATTTTTTCATTATTTCCTCCATATTATAAGAATTTTTTAACATTTTTATTAATAAATAATTTATTCCAGTTATTAAATGTATTAAATTTTATTAAATATATATAATTTATCAAAATAATAAGCAAAAATGATATAATCAACATAACATCTGGGGTACTTTGTTCTTCGTGTCTTTATCCCCCTTTTTTCGTCCTGGAAAGCAAAGAAAAATAGATAAATTAATGTCAAGATATGAACTAATAACTTGATCCTCACTCTTTTCAATCTATGACATTACAGAACTCAGTGGCGTGAGACACTGATAAGGATCCAAACCTTATAATTTGTTGGGGCTTATCGGTTCTATCCCCCAGAGAGGAAGATAGGATGGTTTTATCTATATAAAGGTTTTATTTTGCCTTGTTTTGTAAAATGCTTTTACAGGCGGTTCCGCTCACAATTTCTTTGATTTTTTTACATGGTTCTCTTAACTGGATTTTTTAAATTGTGTTTGTGATATTATGTTACTGATAATGTAGATAATATTTGTTTTAAATGTTGTTTGCGCCAAAAACTGTAACCCTTCCCATCTGATGACGTTTTTCACGTCATTATTGATAGATACTCCCACTAATAATGGTTATGAAGTTGGCTATATATATGTCTGGAATTGTGGGTGTGTGTATCCCTGAGGAAGGTGCCAGGAGGGCACCAAAACGCGTAGGAGGCAGGAGGAAATAAAATATTTCGTTGGAAGTTCCATCTTCACGTGTTTTCTTTGCAGTGGATGATCGTGGCAGCGCGGACTGTGACACACCATTTTCTTCCCTATCATCTGAACTACTATTTTGTGGAAGACAATAATTTTTAAAGGGAACAAATGTGCAATTTATATACAAACATTGGCTGATGACTGGTTCATGCAGCTTTACTTAAATAAACTTATTTAATATATCGGTAACTAAATAATATACTATAAGCGGGGCTGGCTCCAGGTTTTTGAGGGCCCAGGGTGAAACAGCCACTTTATCACTCCGCCCCCATCCATCCCAGCTGCTGATGCACATACACACCTTAAGCCACACACCAGATTTAGCTAGAAAATAGGAAAAACATTCGTCCTATTAAATCTTCCCTGGCAGTGTAAAGGGGAGGGGTCACTAATACTAATTTTAATGTACTAGAGTAGAATATGGAGGCAATAAATCTAGTGTTAGTGTCTTTCTACAAATTATATATTAGACACTATATTAGGCTCTGCTATATGCCCATAGACATACATGGCTCTGCTATATGCAAATGTATGCAAATAGAGTCTGTGGAGCCTTGTTTAGGAGTCTCAACACAGGACTAGCCAGATCTTCCTCTAGTGAAGGACTTAGCCATGATAACCACCATATTAAGTGGCCCTTTGAGTCAATATCCAGCTCTTTACAAGCTTAAAGATATGACAAGGGAATACCAAGGCCAGGCATCCATCCACAGACAGTTGTTTCGGGGTGTTGCCCCTCATCAGTGTGGAGTAGGATTCTGGCTAGGTGGGAGCAATGCCTAGTAGACCAACAAAACAAAGTAATCACTGATCTCAGGGAGACCAGTTCAAGAAAACACTGCGGGCAGCCGGCTAAAGCGCTCAACACAGTGAATTCCTAGGCCCATTGCCCCCTGGGAATTTAGAATATGCAAATAGAGTCTGTGGAGCCTCGTTTAGGAGTCTCAACACAGGACTAGCCAGATCTTCCTCTAGTGAAGGACTTAGCCATGATAACCACCATATTAAGTGGCCCTTTGAGTCAATATCCAGCTCTTTACAAGCTTAAAGATATGACAAGGGAATACCAAGGCCAGGCATCCATCCACAGACAGCTGTTTCGGGGTGTTGCCCCTCATTATTGTGGAGTAGGATTCTGGCTAGGTGGGAGCAATGCCTAGTAGACCAACAAAACAAAGTAATCACTGATCTCAGGGAGACCAGTTCAAGAAAACACTGCGGGCAGCCGGCTAAAGCGCTCAACACAGTGAATTCCTAGGCCCATTGCCCCCTGGGAATTTAGAATATGCAAATAGAGTTTGTGGAACCTCATTTAGGAGTCTCAACACAGGACTAGCCAGATCTTCCTCTAGTGAAGGACTTAGCCATGATAACCACCATATTAAGTGGCCCTTTGAGTCAATATCCAGCTCTTTACAAGCTTAAAGATATGACAAGGGAATACCAAGGCCAGGCATCCATCCACAGACAGCTGTTTCGGGGTGTTGCCCCTCATCATTGTGGAGTAGGATTCTGGCTAGGTGGGAGCAATGCCTAGTAGACCAACAAAACAAAGTAATCACTGATCTCAGGGAGACCAGTTCAAGAAAACACTGCGGGCAGCCAGCTAAAGCGCTCAACACAGTGAATTCCTAGGCCCATTGCCCCCTGGGAATTTAGAATATGCAAATAGAGTTTGTGGAACCTCATTTAGGAGTCTCAACACAGGACTAGCCAGATCTTCCTCTAGTGAAGGACTTAGCCATGATAACCACCATATTAAGTGGCCCTT
The DNA here is from genome assembly GCA_033576535.1 of Allobates femoralis. Taxonomy (NCBI): domain Eukaryota; kingdom Metazoa; phylum Chordata; class Amphibia; order Anura; family Aromobatidae; genus Allobates; species Allobates femoralis. The sequence goes on from JARQOC010000003.1 coordinate 552,547,663, forward strand.
TGAGTCAATATCCAGCTCTTTACAAGCTTAAAGATATGACAAGGGAATACCAAGGCCAGGCATCCATCCACAGACAGCTGTTTCGGGGTGTTGCCCCTCATCAGTGTGGAGTAGGATTCTGGCTAGGTGGGAGCAATGCCTAGTAGACCAACAAAACAAAGTAATCACTGATCTCAGGGAGACCAGTTCAAGAAAACACTGCGGGCAGCCAGCTAAAGCGCTCAACACAGTGAATTCCTAGGACCATTGCCCCCTGGGAATTTAGAATATGCAAATAGAGTCTGTGGAGCCTCGTTTAGGAGTCTCAACACAGGACTAGCCAGATCTTCCTCTAGTGAAGGACTTAGCCATGATAACCACCATATTAAGTGGCCCTTTGAGTCAATATCCAGCTCTTTACAAGCTTAAAGATATGACAAGGGAATACCAAGGCCAGGCATCCATCCACAGACAGCTGTTTCGGGGTGTTGCCCCTCATCAGTGTGGAGTAGGATTCTGGCTAGGTGGGAGCAATGCCTAGTAGACCAACAAAACAAAGTAATCACTGATGGTCTACTAGGCATTGCTCCCACCTAGCCAGAATCCTACTCCACACTGATGAGGGGCAACACCCCGAAACAGCTGTCTGTGGATGGATGCCTGGCCTTGGTATTCCCTTGTCATATCTTTAAGCTTGTAAAGAGCTGGATATTGACTCAAAGGGCCACTTAATATGGTGGTTATCATGGCTAAGTCCTTCACTAGAGGAAGATCTGGCTAGTCCTGTGTTGAGACTCCTAAACGAGGCTCCACAGACTCTATTTGCATATTCTAAATTCCCAGGGGGCAATGGGCCTAGGAATTCACTGTGTTGAGCGCTTTAGCTGGCTGCCCGCAGTGTTTTCTTGAACTGGTCTCCCTGAGATCAGTGATTACTTTGTTTTGTTGGTCTACTAGGCATTGCTCCCACCTAGCCAGAATCCTACTCCACACTGATGAGGGGCAACACCCCGAAACAGCTGTCTGTGGATGGATGCCTGGCCTTGGTATTCCCTTGTCATATCTTTAAGCTTGTAAAGAGCTGGATATTGACTCAAAGGGCCACTTAATATGGTGGTTATCATGGCTAAGTCCTTCACTAGAGGAAGATCTGGCTAGTCCTGTGTTGAGACTCCTAAACAAGGCTCCACAGACTCTATTTGCATATTCTAAATTCCCAGGGGGCAATGGGCCTAGGAATTCACTGTGTTGAGCGCTTTAGCCGGCTGCCCGCAGTGTTTTCTTGAACTGGTCTCCCTGAGATCAGTGATTACTTTGATATCCAAATGTAGACACATACAGCTCTGTTACATGCACATATGGACACACACAGCTCTGCTAAATGTACATATAGCCACAAACAGCTCTGCTACATGCACACTACATATAGAAACATACAGCTCTCCTACATACACATATAGACACACACAGCTTTGCTTCATGCACACTGCGGACACAGACACACAGCTTTGATACGCGCACATATAGACACACACAGCTCTGCTATATGCATACTAAACACACAGCTCTGCTGCATGCACATAGACTCACACAGCTAGACACACATACATCTCAGGAACATGCACAATACATGCACATGGAGACGCATAGCTCTGCTACATGAATACTACATGCAGATATAGCCAGACACAGCTCTACTACATGCGCACTACATGCACATACAGATATACACAGCTCTTCTATATGCACACTACATGCACATACAGATACACAGCTCTGCTACATGGACAATTCATGCACATAGATACACACAGCTCTGCAACAGACGCATTTACTTTCAGACACACTACATTACCACATCTTGCATTTTTTGATCGGTGCAGCAAGAGAGGAGCCACTGAGAGCTTCACGGAGGTTGCAGCAGTTATATAGCTGAAGGACCTTTCAGGACCTTAATTTCAATCATGTGATCACTCACACAACTTGTACGTCCTTCAGCTGCACAGCTCCTGCAGCCTCATTTATCTCCTGGTAAGCTTCCTCTTTTGCTCTGTACCAATCACATAGATCAGTGCCGAGCAGGAGAGAGCACAGCTGTCTGTGAGCGGGTTTTCCTCTTTGCTTCCACTCACAGATGTGTGTCTAGGGCCCAGGCACTTGACGCTGACCCTTACTATAAGCACATTTTACCATTTCCGTCTCCCATACTTATACTATAGATGATAAGATTGCGAGCAGGGTCATCACGCCTCCTCTAATTACTGAATTATATTACTCTATAATGTTTCATATTGTTTGTTCGTGTACCTTGTGTTCGCACAGTAGAAATAAAGTTATTTTTAATAAACTACAGTACATGTGAGAATAAGGAAGACACCAGGAGTAGGATAAAATATGAGTGAAAGATCCAGCATAGAGGAAGGAACTGAGAAAGTAAAGCTGGACAAACAATAGGAAGTACAACATTAGAGATGATTCAAACTAATAAATAGCATTTGAGAACAACTAGTGGGACAACACCTAACGACAGAAGGGAAATATGCAGGAGAAATACAAAAAGGGACACTAAAGGTCAAATGAAGATACTGTAAAATCCGTGTGTGTCAATATTTGTGTCAATATATGTACAAAGTGCAAAAACAGGCTTGTGAATACAGTAATGCATATATTTTACCTTTGAAATCTAGGTATGGCATTCTCCATAATGAATAAATTAAATCATATCAAATAATGGGGAATAAATTATGGCAACAACAGTTTTGCAGCAATATTTGTAAATTCAAATAAGATTTTAATATGTTTTGTGTATACTGGTATATAAAGTGATCATGTGTCAATGTCTACATCAAGTGCAAATAGAAAAAAACGTCAAATGTTACTAGCAATAAAACTTGGATTTGAAAAAATAAATGTATATGTTTTGTTTGCTTTTCCTCGGTAATTGATGCAAGTTTATATTTCTCTTATGATGTTTATTACATCTGTTCTACCCCGCTCTCTTCACTAATACACATCTTTTTTCCCATAACAAAAACTCTATATTTTTATAGCTGTTATTTATTCCTTTTCCATTAACATATCTAGGGATTTTATGAGTGGTAGAGGGGCAGCTATCATGAGTGAGGACCAAGGTGTCTCCCATGTGGCAGAATTTTGCAGCACCTCCCATCACCATTGGACTGGGATTCGGTCACTTTCTGAGTCAGTTGGCAAACTTTCTGAAACTAAAGGTCCAAGCATTGAATTGTACTCACGCATTTCAGACATGAGCACAATTGAAGCTCTTACTGTTAGAATATCTGAATCAGGGTGACATCAGCAATGTGATCAGGGCAGCTCCTATGGAGCCAAAGAAAAAGAAGTATTATTGGCGGAGGAAATCTTGTGAGGGTACTGTTATGGGAAGGTTGATGTCACAGTGTATCCCTCCCCTGGCCTGTGTTCACGTTCTCTATGTAATGAAGCCTGCTTTAGTTTTCCTGACCTGCATATAGTGGGGCAATCTGCCTTTGTTCTTCTCTGCAGGAGGCACCTCTAATACACAAACATGTAGACAGTATGGACTTCTAGAAACTTCTGCCTGTAGCCAAAAGTGGGTGTGAGCCCTCCATCATCCAGGGGCTGATCCAAGGAGAGAGAACATGCTTGATCAGTTAGTTGGTGGTGTGACTTCTAAAGGTCTAGGATCTGAGGTTGAGGCCAGATTCTGGTGACGGTGTATGGATTATTAGAAATTGATCATCAGTTGCCTGTTGGATTATGTTGCTCACCTGATGGATTCAAGGACTTCATCTAGAGACTATTGCTATATTGATCTTGGTGTTCGCTTACTGGTTGGCGCCCCTGGATTTGTTCCCTTTGTTGTGGACTGATTGTGGACTCTAAGGAATAATATTCATATTTGATGTTCTATAATCCCTGCCCTAATAAAGCTCTTTGGATTGTTCATCGGCCTGCTGTCCCTTCCTGCTCTGTCACACACCCTGTCACCGTTGAAAAGTGGGGAAGAGGGAAATATGAGAGGAGACAGTATAGCGCGTGAAAGGGTGATGTTTCAGGAGACAGTATTGGGAGTTGGAGATGAGAAGATATTTTAGGTGAGAATAGTGTGAGGAGGCAGCATATGGGAAAAAAATGAGTGAGTGGTTAGTAGGGAGCAGGCTTGAAAGGGCAGCTGGGGTATACATAGAAATCATGGTGCCCCATAGCAGAAATTCTAATTGCCCCACACCCACCCCAAAAAAAAAAAAAATTGGCTGGTTCACATAGCTAAATATCTCACAACTTTTTACCCTTGCAAAGTAATTTTCCTCCTATTGAAGCCCCTAGATTCTGCTTTCATTGCAGTCATTAAGCATGATGCCAACAAAAGATTCCCCCACAGTGAATTCCTCTACAGTACCGTCCACACACATAGTATGATGAACCTACTGTAGCCCCCCTTCAATTACCCCAGCACAGTTTGATCCCCAACTGTGACCACCCACACAGCGCTCAATGTAGTATAATGGACCTAAATAGATTAAAATGTCCCATACACCTTTTCACATTGCATAAAGGCCCCCAACACAGCCCTCAAATAGCCCTCTATAACATATAAAGGCTCCCTCATAGCCCTCCAAATATTATCATGCCCCTCCACAGAGTCCTCCAAATATTATAATGGCCTATGCATAGCCTTCCATTGGCTCCATATAGTCTTCCATATATTATAATGCATCATCCATAGTCTTCCATATAGTATAATACACTCCCATAGCCCTCCATATATTATAATGCACCCCATAATTCTCCATATAGTTTAATGCACCACCCATAGTCCTCCATACAGTATAATGCGCCCCCACAGTACTCCATATAGTATAATGCACCCGCATAGTCCTCCATGTAATATAATGCCAAATTACCAAAATTGCCAAACAACTAAAGGGTGTATGTATTATTTCATTTAATATAACCACACCCAAGCATAATTACCGGGTAGCTAATATGGATCAAATATAACCTATTCACAAAAACAACTATGAGAAATCCAGATTTAAATCATCTAGACATCCAGATGTAAATATTTAATAATATAATATATAAAGCTGAGTATGTGCAATTTTCTACATTTGGAGGTAAATGTATTGTGTACTCTTTTTTAACAAAATTACCAAACACTAAAGGGATTGTGCACTGTTTTTTAACAAAATTACCAAACAACTAAAGGGTGTATTATTTCATTTAATATAACCACACCCAAGCATAATTACTGGATAGTTAATATAGATCAAATGTAATCTATTCACAGAAACATTAACAATGAGACATCCATAGTGAGTGTGTATGTATATATATGTATGTGTGTGTGTATGTATACTACTGTTTAAAAGTTGGGGTCATTTAGAAATTTCCTTACTTTTGAAAGAAAAGCACATTTTTTTCAATGAAGCTAACATTATGTGAATCAGAAATGCAGTCTATACATTGTAATGTGGTAAATGACTATTCTAGCTGCAAATGTCTGGTATTTAATGTAATATCTACATAGGTGTATAGAGGCCCATTTCCCTCCATATGAGCACACCCACTCCACAGGGCCACACACACTCTGCATAACCATGTCCACTCCACATAGCCACACCCACTTCACAGCACATCTCCCAAAGCCATGCCCACACCATAGCTCCACTCCTTCACATAGAGCCACACCCTTTCATAGCAATGTCCCCTTTATTACCCTGCCCCGTTATTGTGATGTCAGTAGAGAATGTATAATGTTAGCTTATAAAATTCTGTGTCATGTCACTGCGTGATCATTCTTGTGTGTCCTACAGACACAAATGACCCATAAGAAAAAAGAATCATAAAATAAAGAATGTGACTGTCCTCAACCCCCCACAAAGCACCCCCCCAAACCTGCCCCCCTGACAAACCCACCCACCTGAAAAAACACCCCCACCAAAAAAAACTAAATGTAGTAAAAGTGCTAACCGTTCAAAGAAGTAAAACTGTGATGGAGCCTGTCTTCTACAGTACAGCTTTTCTATTACCGTATATACTCGTGTATAAGCCGACCCGTGTATAAGCCGACCCCCCTACTTTTGCCCCCAAAACCTGGGAAAATCTATTGACTCGTGTATAAGCCGAGGGTGGACCCCAGCACAGGTATACAGGCCCCCCAGTGGTAGTATACAGCAGCCTCCCCAGTGGCATATACAGGCCCCAGTAGTATATACAGCAGCCCCAGTGGTATACAGCAGCCTTCCCAGTGGCATATACAGGCCCCAGTAGTATATACAGCAGCCCCAGTGGTATACAGGCCCCAGTAGTATATACAGCAGCCCCAGGGGTGTACAGCAGCCTCCGGGGGCATACAGCAGCCCCAGCAGTACACAGCAGCCCCAGCGGTACACAGCCACCCCCAGGGGTACACAGCCGCCCCCAGGGGTACACAGCAGCCCCCAGCGGTACACAGCCACCCCCAGGGGTACACAGCCGCCCCCAGGGGTACACAGCAGCCCCCAGGGGTACACAGCCGCCCCCAGGGGTACACAGCAGCCCCCAGGGGTACACAGCAGCCCCCAGGGGTACACAGCAGCCCCCAGGGGTATATAGCCGCCCCCAGGGGTATATAGCAGCCCCAGGGGTACACAGCCATCCCCAGGGGTATATAGCAGCCCCCAGGGGTACACAGCCATCCCCAGGGGTATATAGCCGCCCCCAGGGGTATATAGCTGCCCCCAGGGGTACACAGCCGCCCCCAGGGGTACACAGCCGCCCCCAGGGGTATATAGCAGCCCCCAGGGGTATATAGCCACCCCCAGGGGTATATAGCCGCCCCCAGGGGTATATAGCCGCCCCCAGGGGTATATAGCAGCCCCCAGGGGTACACAGCTGCCCCCAGGGGTACACAGCTGCCCCCAGGGGTATACAGCTGCCCCCAGGGGTACACAGCTGCCCCCAGGGGTATATAGCAGCCCCCAGGGGTACACAGCCGCCCCCAGGGGTATATAGCAGCCCCCAGGGGTATATAGCAGCCCCAGGGGTACACAGCCATCCCCAGGGGTATATAGCAGCCCCCAGGGGTACACAGCCATCCCCAGGGGTATATAGCAGCCCCCAGGGGTACACAGCCGTCCCCAGGGGTATACAGCTGCCCCCAGGGGTACACAGCTGCCCCCAGGGGTATGTAGCCGCCCCCAGGGGTATATAGCAGCCCCCAGGGGTACACAGCCGTCCCCAGGGGTATACAGCTGCCCCCAGGGGTACACAGCTGCCCCCAGGGGTATATAGCAGCCCCCAGGGGTACACAGCCGCCCCCAGGGGTATACAGCTGCCCCCAGGGGTACACAGCTGCCCCCAGGGGTACACAGCTGCCCCCAGGGGTATGTAGCCGCCCCCAGGGGTATATAGCAGCCCCCAGGGGTACACAGCCGTCCCCAGGGGTATACAGCTGCCCCCAGGGTACACAGCTGCCCCCAGGGTATATAGCAGCCCCCAGGGGTACACAGCCGCCCCCAGGGGTATACAGCTGCCCCCAGGGGTACACAGCTGCCCCCAGGGGTATATAGCAGCCCCCAGGGGTACACAGCCGCCCCCAGGGGTACATAGCCGCCCCCAGGGGTATATAGCCACCCCCAGGGGTACACTGCTGCCCCCAAATGCTGGCACTCGCCCCCCTGCTGCTTAACTTACCATCCGGTATTCTGATCAGCGCTGCTCCTCGCTGGTCCCGTCTCCTCTCCGTCCTCGCGGCTTCCGGGATCCCGGCCGTCGCAGGTATGACGTCATACCTGCGACGGCCGGGGATCCCGGAAGCCGCGAGGACGGAGAGGAGACGGGACCAGCGAGGAGCAGCGCTGATCAGAATACCGGATGGTAAGATAAGCAGCGGGGGGGGGCCCTTAAAGCAGCGGGGGGGCCCTGACACAGAGGGGGGGCCGAGTGTCAGCGTTTGGGGGCCATATGCACTGCATCCCCCTGCCGCTGATTGACAGGGGGATGCAGTGCATATTTAATGAGCGGCCCCACGTGACGGGGCCGCTCATACAGCAGCCTCCCCCCGCCTCCTGCAGCCTCCACAGCCCCCACCACATCGGTGCTTGACCGCAAGTACCGTATATGACCCGTGTATAAGCCGAGGGGTAGACTTTTCAGCCCAATTTTTGGGCTGAAAAACTCGGCTTATACACGAGTATATACGGTATATGGGTTATTCTATTTTATCTAGAACCAAAACGTACTAAGTGCAAGAAAAAGTGTCTTCACCCAACGAGTGTTCAAAGACAAATGACTGATATTGACACGATCTTTTATAGCAACTATTCCATGACATCACAAAGGCCATTGTGACATCATCATATGCAAATGAGCACATGACATCACAGAAGGACCAAAGTCACAGGTCAAGTCCCATGATCAGCCTTGCTGATAGGCCTGAGTTTGACAACTCTTGTAAAGTCTTTATTATTATTTATTTATTTATTTATATAGCGCCATTGGTTCCATGGCGCTTTACATGTGTAAGGGCAGAACAAGGACGAGAACATAAATAACGACAAATAAATCATACAGGAACATTAGGGCAGAGATCCTGTCCACAAGGACTTACAGTCTATAGGGGATGGGTGAGACACAGTAGGAGGGGGAGAGGTGAGATGGTGCAGCGGATTAGGTCTCTGTGTGGGTAATAGGCTTGAAGGAAGAGGTGGATCTTCAGGTTTTTCTTGAAGGTTCCCAGGGTAGGGGAGTGTCTGATGTGGTGTGGAAGAGAGTTCCAGAGTATGGCGGAGGCACGAGAGAAGTTTTGTATGCGGTTGTGGGAGGTGGAGATGCGGGGGGAGAAGAGAAGGAGTTCTTGAGAGGAGTGCAGATTGCGTGAGAGGTGGTATCGGGAGACCAAGTCGGAGATGTATGGAGGGGACAGGTTGTGGATGGCCTTGTATGTCAGGGTTAGGGTTTTGAACTGAGATCTCTGGGAAGTAGGGAGCCAGTGGAGGGCTTGGCAGAGTGGGGGGACGGGGGAGTAAAGGGGCGACAAGTGGATGAGTCGGGCAGCGGAAGTAAGGATGGTTCAGAGGGGTGCAAGGGAGGAAGTGGGGAGGCCGATGAACAGGAGGTTGCAGTAGTCGAGGCGGCAGATAATGAGGGCGTAGACAAGCATTTTGGCAGTGTCATGGTCAAGGAAGGAGTGGATCCATGAGATGTTTTTAAGCTGGAGGTGGCAGGAGGTGGCGAGGGTCTGGATGTGTGGCTTGAAGGAGAGGGCAGAGTCGACGGTTACACCGAGGCACTTGGCGTGGGGGACGGGTGAGAGAGTGCAGTCGTTGACAGTGATGGTTAGGTCGGGTAGGGCGAAAAGCGACTTGGGGGGAAGACGATGAACTCGGTTTTATCCATGTTGAGTTTGAGGAAACGAGCGGAGAAGAAGGATGAAATGGTGGACAGGCAGTGTGTGATTTTGGATAGCAGGGAGGTGATGTCAGGGCGGAGAGGTAGAGCTGGGTGTCGTCGGCGTAGAGGTGGTATTGGAGGCTGTGGGACTCGATGAGTTGCCCTAGGCCGTGGGTGTAGATGGAGAATAGTAAGGGTCCCAGGACTGAGCCTTAGGGAACTCCAACAGATAGGGGGTAGGGTGAGGAGGAGGTGTGGGAGTGGGTGACACTGAAGGTCCGGTCTGTTAGGTACGAGGAGATCCAGGAGAGGCTAGGTCAGTGATGCCAAGGGATTCTAGAATTTGAAGCAGGAGGGAGTGGTCGACTGTGTCGAAGGCAGCAGAGAGGTCGAGGAGGAGAAGGATGGAGTAGTGTCGCTTGCTCTTGGCAGTCAATAGGTCGTTGGTTACAAGGATGAAAAGCGGTCTTTGTGGGAGCGCTCAAATGACAGGCATCTAAACGGATTTCATTAATAGGCAACTTTATTTCCCCTTAGCTCCACAACATGTTTCAAGTGTGCTCTGACAGTCTTCCTCAGACCGCCTGAGGAAGACTGTCAAAGCACAGTTGAAACATGTTGTGGAGCTAAGGGGAAATAAAGTTGCCTATTAATGAAATCCGTTTAGATGCCTGTTCATTTGAGCGCTCCCACAAAGACCGCTTTTCATCCTTGTAACATATATCTATCCCCTTTACTGGGGGTGAGCGGCAGGAGCAGCACAATAGAGGCACAGAGCAAAAAGCAAAAAGAACCTGTCGTTACTAGAAAGAGAAAGGAGGCAGGAACGAACAGTCGTTTCATTGAAGGGGACACCTAACGGAGGCTTATGAACCGGGTTGTGCAGGCAGCACAACCCTGTCAGGTGAGTGGCCACTGCCCCACACCACTAATAAGAGTCTGGAGGATCCTACCATTGCGCCCCATTTTTCTTTTGTCTTACAATTGGTCGTTGGTGACTTTGGTTAGGGCTGTTTTGGTGGAGTGATGTGCTTGGAAACCGGATTGCAGGCGGTCAAAGAGGGAGCACGAGGAGAGATGGGAGGACAGTTCGGAGTAGACATGTTTCTCAAGCAATTTTGAGGCAAAGGGGAGGAGAGATATGGGACGATAGTTGGAGACTGTCCCATTCGACAGAGTGAAGAAATCAGACACAAATTTATTTGTCAATATTCTCGCTGTTGGATGAGAGTATAAAGCATTGATGGTATTATAGATGGAAACAGTAAATACAATTTTTTTTAGAGCCGCAAACATGAATTCCCAATTTACTCGCTCAAAATGCTTTCTCTGCATCCATTGATATTACTAACATAGGATGTTTTGACTTTTCTAGTTGTGAAATAATGTTGTAGATTCTTCTCGTAGTGTCCACTGTACCTCTACCATTTATAAAATCCGTTTGATCGGAATAAATAAATTTTGAAATATATTTTGAAAGTCTGTTTACCATCGCTTTAGCAATTATTTTGGAATCTGAGTTCAAAAGTGATATGGGTCTATAATCCGCCACATATACAGTTGTGGCCAAAAGTATTGACACCCCTGAAATTCTGTCAGATAATACTCAGTTTCTTCCTGAAAATTATTGCAACCACAAATTCTTTGGTATTATTATCTTCATTTAATTTGTCTTCAATGAAAAAAAACAAAAAGAATTGTCTTAAAGCAAAATTGGATATAATTCCACACCAAACATAAAAAAGGGGGTGGACGCTCCTTACCCCAAGAAGGCGGTGGTGGAGACAGAGAACACTGCGGGGCAGAAGAAGGCGCACAAAAACAACATACACCTCCGGAGAGAGGCAGTGGAGGTGACAAGGTACAGGTGCGAAGGCGGCGGGAACGGAGCGGTGGAGGCGGCAGGAGGGAGAGGAAGGCTGAAGGTGATCTGCTGGAAGAGACACCCCAGAAAGTAGCGGGGGAGCGGTGCTGGGAGCTGCAGACAGCGGCACAGTGCCAAACAGAGGCGGAAGAGAGTGGGAACAGACCCGGGAGGGCACCCACGTGTAGAAGCCAGCAACAATTATACACACCGCCTCCACACAGCTCTACAGCCACCAGCAACTAGAGCCCCACTGAGAAGCACATCGCCCCAACAAAGCACAGGATATCTGGCCACATTAATTAAGGAGGTGATAGAGTGAATCAGCAATACCTCTGGAGCGCTGTTTTTGTGGTGAAGACTTAGCTGCAGTCGCGTAGGAAGTTTCTCCCTCCATAATTTGTGCACCAGGGACAGCTCCATCTTTATTGCATAAAAAACGAGGAGATTGGGGACGCCACCTGGTGGTGAATTTGAGACTTCACCTAACATTATACTTGCAAGCTAAGCCTGCCACCTGGAGACCAGTCAGAGTCACTACACCAAATTGAAACTTTCTCGATTTACAAAAGAAAATAGACAGTCTGCTTGCGCCATCTAGTGGCTCTTTGATGATACTGTCAGTACTCAATTACAAGCCTATGATAACCTACAAAATGCTCTTTTTCCTTAACAAAAGCAAATAAAAATAGAATGAATATGATGTGTTAACAGAACTATAAACCTCGAGTGGTGATATATCAACTGCCCGATCAATATTGTATAACAATGGTATGCACACAAACAGATTGGGCAAAAAGCTTAACGAGACAAAACACGACATCAGAAGATACCAATCCACAAGGAGAACTTGATAAATACTTAACAAAAAAAAAAGGATTCAGCAGCGTCACATTTTAAAATAAAACAGCAAAATACCCAACCTGCCCAGGCTATAGGACACTCTGATCTAAGTATGGAAGATTCGGATTGTGACTCCATGATAGAAGAACCTTTAACTCGCTCATTCATGAGAAAACTATTAGCAGAAAACACAAAACAATTGTCACGAGAGATTAACGCCCTGCGTACAGATCTGCAACACATGGGCCATAGAGTGGAGACATTGGAGAACAATCAGACAAATATAATAGATGCGTCACATACATTGAAAGATCATGTCCTAGTGCATCAGAAACACTTAAACACAATCTTTCTTTCCATAGAAGATCAAGAAAACAGGAGCAGACGCAAAAACGTCTGTTTAAGGGGTATTCCTGAGTCCTTTGCCCCAGAAGCACTACATAAAGTCTCCATGGAAATTTTCTCAATCATTTTAGGCCCTGACAGAGCTAAAGTCATAATCATCGAACGTGTACACAGGGCATTGAGACTGAAGCCAACGACTGGAGAAGCACCAAGAGACGTGATATGCGGGCTACTAAGCTATCTCGACACTGCCGCCATCCTCAAAGGAGCAAGGGAAAATTCCCCACTAAGCTACGACAGGACAGCGATCCAGATCTATCAAGACATCTCACCAACCACGCTGGCAAAGCGTAGAATTCTCAAGCCCCTGATTGATGCTTTAGTTGCTAAGGGCCTAAGGTTCAGATGGCTCTTTCCGTTTGGCTTGGCAATATCAAAAGAAGGACGTCAAATTACAATAAGAACCCCAGAAGACCTGTCAGAATCATGGGAACCACTTCAGATTACACCTATAAAAATTCCATCTTGGCTCCCTGTAGACATGGGTATGGACTTCCCAACATTAACCAGACCGGCGGAGTGGTCAGTCAAGAAGAAAACGTCATCTCCGAAACCTATCTTACTTGACTGAGATACTGCTATTGAATCAGAAAAGATGTCGCACTTTTTTATTTTGTCTCTTATTTTTCATTTCTAGGAGACACAGTGAAAGACATTGATTGACTTCTCAAAACGAAGCTCATATGCTCTTGAATAGAACAGTCTCAAGAATGTTGTCGATTGTTGGACAAATTTATTATATTTTATGGACTTGTAGCTAGACAACCAACTACCAGCGCCTTATTCATGGTTTCCCCTTCTGTCCTCATTTTACCCTGCCCCCCTTCCCTCTTTATGCTCCATTCCCCCTCTTCTCCTAATCCTTCTTTTTCACACCCCTTCTCATCCTTTATTACCATTAATATACTCTACTGACCATGTAGGTTCATAATGTATAAGATAATCAGAGTCAGCTTTGAAATACCAAGGAAACGTTAAAATTGCAATGGTTAGATCTCTCCTTCTCATGGGATTGAGATAATCTCCTCTCCCGTATATTTGAGTTTTACCATGTTACTTCTATATACATTAACTACTTCCCCCACCCGAGGTTATTTATGAAGTACTCATCTTCTTAAGTTGGGAACTATACCCCCCCTGTTGAAGATGAGTTTGCATTATCTATATGTTCATAGTTTAGTATATGAATCACAAAAAACAATCAGAAAAATGTGCAAAAATACTCTGTTAAAAAGATAAAAACAGTAATAAGCAAGTGCTGCATAAAAAAGTGATAAAAAACAGGGTATTTAGTTGATACGTTTTTTGCAAAAAACGTATACGAAGCCGCTCTACCAAACGTCAAGGTAACCCGTATCAGAGCAGTCCCTATCTGTGTGTTCAAAAAACCTGACTATGTGAATAGTTACCTACATGAGCTGGGTCCAGACAGGTCCAGTGTCTGACACGGACTGACTGCAGAAGACGGCTTTCATGTGCAGGACCCCAAAGGGATGGTGGGCGCTCCCTTATCTTGTAGAAACAAGAAACAAACTAGAAAGACACTAATGAGCCATGCACACAGTGAACAGATCTGTAGGACACTGTTCACACCACCAAAAGACTGAATCACAAAAAACAATCAGAAAAACGTGCAAAAATACTCTGTTAAAAAGATAAAAACAGTAAAAAGCAAGTGCTGCATAAAAAAGTGATAAAAAACAGGGTATTTAGTTGATACGTTTTTTGCAAAAAATGTATACGAAGCTGCTCTACCAAACGTCAAGGTAACCCGTATCAGAGCAGTCCCTATCTGTGTGTTCAAAAAACCTGACCATGTGAATAGTTACCTACATGAGCTGGGTCCAGACAGGTCCAGTGTCTGACACGGACTGACTGCAGAAGACGGCTTTCATGTGCAGGACCCAAAGGGAGTGGTGGGCGGCTCCCTTATCTTGTAGAAACAAGAAACAAACTAGAAAGACACTAATGAGCCATGCACACAGTGAACAGATCTGTAGGACACTGTTCACACCACCAAAAGACTGAATCACAAAAAACAATCAGAAAAACGTGCAAAAATACTCTGTTAAAAAGATAAAAACAGTAAAAAGCAAGTGCTGCATAAAAAAGTGATAAAAAACAGGGTATTTAGTTGATACGTTTTTTGCAAAAAATGTATACGAAGCTGCTCTACCAAACGTCAAGGTAACCCGTATCAGAGCAGTCCCTATCTGTGTGTTCAAAAAACCTGACCATGTGAATAGTTACCTACATGAGCTGGTCCAGACAGGTCCAGTGTCTGCCACGGACTGACTGCAGAAGACGGCTTTCATACTTTAGTATATGTTCTGATGGTTTTCTCTTACAGATGTGTGATACAGACGGCACCATTCAACAACTGCCATGGCTGTGACTGATGGAGGGACGGGGGGAATGGTCATCGTGGCTTCCTACAATGTGAAAGGTTTGAACTCACCGGCCAAACGGGGTCAGATCCTACATTCATTAAGCAAAAAAAATGCACACATTCTGTTCTTTCAGGAGACACACTTTAAAAAAGGGCGGACGCCTAATACCGCCTTCTTTCGCTACCCAACTTGGATCCATAGCTGCTCCGATACTGCGTTGAAGGGGGTAAGCATAGCTTTTAAGAAAGGATGTCCATTTGAAGTAAAAGACCACCTATCTGACGCAGAGGGTAGATATAGTTTTGTAAAAGGGGTTTTGGCTAATACGACAATAACTCTAGCCAATCTCTATACGCCTAATCAGGATAGGTACATTGGCTCCTGAAGGCCTTGGACACACTAAGCCTGTTGACAGAAGATATATTGGTGGTGGGAGGCGATTTTAATTTGACATAACACACATTGTTAGATGCTTCAAATGGGAAGTCTTCCATTTCTATAAAACAAAGAAATGGTTTTCTGAACAGGATGAGGGAACTACACTTGGTCCCGTGGAGAATAGAACACCCTACAACAAAGGAATATACATATTTTTCAGTCCCACATAATACATATCATAGGCTTGACCATCTCTTTTTACAGGAAAAATCTATCAAACTATTATCAACACTTCGATAGGTAACATTACGATTTCTGACCGACCACGCACCTGTGTTTCTGGAGATTGAGATATCCACTCTTCCCCACGAACCCTGTTCTGGAGGCTGAACGAATCTCTACTAGGGAACCCCGATCATTTGAATCAAATAAAATTCTCATTAAACAGATTTTTTAGGGAAAATCTATCAAACAATACGGTAAGGCTGCTTTCACATCAGCGTTTTTTTTTAATCGCGGCAGTTGCGGTGAAAAAAACGCAACTGCCGCGATTACCACATAACGGCTGCACTTGCGGCAAGCCCCATACAATGTATATGCGGGCTTGCAGCAGGTGCAGTTTTGGCATTTGCGGCAGGTGCGGCCGTGAAAAACCCCACGGCTGACCGCGTTTTTTCACGGCCGCACCTGCCGCAAGTGCCAAAACCGCACTTGCTGAACCTGCCGCAAGCCCGCATATACATTGTATGGGGCTTGCCGCAAGTGTGCCGCAAGTGCAGCCGTTATGCAGTAATCGCGGCAGTTGCGGTTTTTTCACCGCAACTGCCGCGACTTAAAAAAACGCTGATGTGAAAGTACCCTAACCCCAATAATTTGGGAAACGCACAAAGCGGTGCTAAGGGGAGAATTGATAGCCCTCGGCTCCCACATCAAAAAGCAGAGAGAGAAGGAAATCTCCTCCGTGTTGCATCAGAATAACACGACGGAAAAATTACATAAGAACAAACAAAGCAGTGTGACACTCTCAGACCTGACGTCACTTTGCAATAAACTGAAGGATTTACTGAACCTCAACTCGACTAAAATTTTTGCCCGCTGTAGACATAAGATTTACATGCATGGCAATAAAGGTAGCAAATTAACCTCAAAAATACTTAAAAAACAAAAAGAGAGTTGTTTTGTTCAGCGAATCCAGAAGGATAGCGAAAGTGACTTAGTTGAACCGGAGGACATCGCAGAAGCCTTTAGACAATACTATTACTCCTTATATAATTTAAACCTTTCGGATTCAATGTCAGACCCTATCACTGCTAATGACAAAATTCAAACTTTTCTTAATACGCTTAAACTACATACAATATCCCCTGAAGGCCACTTATTACTCCAGACTAAGATATCGAGAAAAAAAGATAGAGGAGACTCTGGCATCCATACCGAATGGAAAGGCGCCAGGCTCTGATGGATTTTCTATAATTTATTATAAAAAATTTGCGGATATACTAATACCACACCTAGAAAAACTATTCAACAATTTACTGCGAGGATCTACCCCACCGCCACAGGCCCTGGAAACCTATATCACTATAATACCAAAGGAGGGGAGAGACGACACCCTATGCAATAATTATAGACCAATTTCATTACTGAATACGGACATGAAATTATGGACAAAACTCTTAGCAAACAGAATTAACTTGGTTCTGGGGGGTCTTATTCACCCTGACCTGGCCGGATTTGTGAGGGGAAGGGAAGGACAACTCAACCAAAGCCCTTCAAGCTGTCTCGCACGCTAGACGCACGGGGAGGCCTCTCATCGTCCTCTCAATGGATGCCGAGAAGGGTTTCGACCGGGTGTGCTGGCTATTTATGGACAGCACACTACGCAAATTTGCCTTTCCCCCTCTCTTCATAGAGGCAATTCTAAGCTTATATACTTCTCCCACGGCAAGGGTAAGGGTGAATGGCCTACTTTCTAACAAGTTTAAAATAAGCAATGGGACCAGGCAGGGCTGTCCTCTTCCCCGACCTTGTTTGTGGTGGTTATGGAAATGTTAATGCAGGTGATCCGTCAGAACGATAAAATACAAGGAATTTATATTGGAACCATCCAGATTAAGACAGCAGCATTTGCTGATGACTTGTTACTGATCATATCCAAACTGACGGTGGCGGTGCCGGAGCTCCTTGGTCTCCTAGATACTTTTGGGGAATTATCTAACTTTAAAATCAACCTGGACAAAACGGAAGCACTAAACATAACAGCCTCCAGGGCAGAAGTGCGGGCTCTCCGGGAGAACACACTTTTCAAATGACCCACAGACAAACTTAAATATCTAGGTATACAAATCACGAATGACCCTCATTCTTTATATGCACACAACTTCATCCCGCTCATTAGCAATATTAAAAACATACTGAAGACATATGACCTACCACTGCTTTCATGGTTGGGAAGAATCAACATTATAAAATCATATATCCTTCCCAAAATATTTTGTGTTATGAATATGGTCCCAATTTTCTTGCCCAACCTCTTCTTTCAGTCTCTAAATCGAATAATATCCAAGTTTGTGTGGAGACATAAGAGAGCTAGGATCTCATCTGGAATTCTCGTGCTTCCTAAAAGACAAGGGGGCCTGGGATTACCAGACCTCATATGTTATCATAGAGCTATTCACTTAGCGAGATGGCTGAAACTTACTCATATGGCATCCCAAGATAATAAACAACACATAGAAATTCAACTATTACAGACTAGAGTACACAGCTTATTATGGACAGATAGCCAACCAGATAGTGATAGTTTTGATGAGATTATTGCCGCCACACTAGCTTTAAGACGAAAGCTGGTCCCGATTCGCTTCCCTGAGTGTGAATTTCTGGATAAAATCCCGATGAAGCTTATACCATATTTAATAGACGTAGACTTTTCAGACCCATATAATCTATGGAAGACTCTTCCGAATAAGCCCATCTCCTGGTTTTTGCGAGGAGACATCCCATGCAGGAATATGTGGCCAATAGAAGCTAAGAAACAACCACAGACGTTTTTACAAGATCCACATGTGGCCCACTACATGAAAAAGATTAAAAACCCAAAGACGGCTTCAACAAAGTGGAAGTGGCTGGAGATACTGGTACAAGTGAAACCACCGATCCCTAAAATTATTTCTAAGATAAATAATAATTTACTTGACAACACACTGCCCACTTTCCCACTCTTTATACACTCTTAGGTGATTGAACTCGGTATTGCGCTCTCTAGAGATGACAAAACAAAACTCTGCCAGAACTCACATGGCTTCTCTAGATGTGTTCTATTACAGGAGACGTCCTATAAGCTTCTTTCGAGGTGGTATTACACCCCTGAGAGATTGTTTCACTTGGGGTTAACAGAGTCCTCAAAATGCTGGAAATGCGAGAAATGGAGAGGAAATCTGACCCAAATATTCTGGACATGTCAGAAATTAAAAAAAATTTGGCCAGAAATAAACACAATATTAAAATCCATGAGTCTCATAGGATCTGATCTAACTGCAGTGGAAGCCCTTCTGTCACTCCCATCAGACAACTACAAACCCAGAAAACATGGGCTTGCCCCAATTATGACAGGAGCTGGAAAACACCTAATCGTTCAGAGATGGAAGCAACAACATGCACCCACAGAGAAGGAATGGCTGGCCAAGATATCAGAATTATATAGACTAGATTCCTTTCTAGAGAAATTCATGCCAATAGCACCTTTAGAAATATATTCACTTAGAAAACTGGTGACATGTTCAATACTTTTCTCTCACTGTATACACAATAAATATATTAGAGAGATACACTGTAAAAATAGAATTTAAAAGTTAAAGGGGTTTTCCCACAATATCATTTTAATCAATAGATCTTGGAATAATAATAATTTTCACAATTGGTTGTGTTTAAAAAAATGTTGCTATGCTGAGATAATCGTATGTGTTCCTGCTATGTAATGTGTAATGGATGTGTCTGACCGTACAGGGACATTGTGTGATCATACCACATCTCCTGTACTGAGATAATCTTATATACAGTTGTGGCTAAAAGTATTGACACCCCTGCAATTCTGTCAGATAATACTCAGTTTCTTCCTGAAAATGATTGCAATCACAAATTCTTTGGTATTATTATCTTCATTTAATTTGTCTTCAATGAAAAAACACAAAAAGAATTGTCCTAAAGCCAAATTGGATATAATTCCACACCAAACATAAAAAAGGGGGTGGACAAACGTATTGGCACTGTTAGAAAAATCATGTGATGCTTCTCTAATTTGTGTAATTAACAGCACCTCTAACTTACCTGTGGCACCTAACAGGTGTTGGCAATAACTAAATCACACTTGCAGCCAGTTGACATGGATTAAAGTTGACTCAACCTCTGTCCTGTGTCCTTATGTGTACCACATTGAGCATGGAGAAAAGAAAGAAGACCAAAGAACTGTCTGAGGACTTGAGAAACCAAATTGTGAGGTAGCATGAGCAATCTCAAGGCTACAAGTCCATCTCCAAAGACCTGAATGTTCCTGTGTCTACCGTGCGCAGTGTCATTAAGAAGTTTAAAGCCCATGGCACTGTGGCTAACCTCCCTAGATGTGGACGGAAAAGAAAACGAGAGATTGACGAGAGATTTCAACGCAAGATTGTGCAGATGGTGGATAAAGAACCTCGACTAACATCCAAACAAGTTCAAGCTGCCCTGCAGTCTGAGGGTACAACAGTGTCAACCCGTACTATCTGTCGGCGTCTGAATGAAAAGGGACTGTATGGTAGGAGACCCAGGAAGACCCCACTTCTTACCCCGAGACATAAAAAAGCCAGGCTGGAGTTTGCCAAAACTTACCTGAGAAAGCCTAAAAAGTTTTGGAACAATGTTCTCTGGTCAGATGAGACAAAAATAGAGCCTTTTGGGCAAAGGCATCAACATAGAGTTTACCGGAGAAAAAAAGAGGCATTCAAAGAAAAGAACACGGTCCCTACAGTCAAACATGGCGGAGGTTCCCTGATGTTTTGGGGTTGCTTTGCTGCCTCTGGCACTGGACTGCTTGACCGTGTGCATGGCATTATGAAGTCTGAAGACTACCAACAAATTTTGCAGCATAATGTAGGGCCCAGTGTGAGAAAGCTGGGTCTCCCTCAGAGGTCATGGGTCTTCCAGCAGGACAATGACCCAAAACACACTTCAAAAAGCACTAGAAAATGGTTTGAGAGAAAGCACTGGAGACTTCTAAGGTGGCCAGTAATGAGTCCAGACCTGAATCCCATAGATCACCTGTGGAGAGATCTAAAAATGGCAGTTGGAGAAGGCACCCTTCAAATATCAGGGACCTGGAGCAGTTTGCCAAAGAAGAATGGTCTAAAATTCCAGCAGAGCATTGTAAGAAACTCATTGATGGTTACCAGAAGCGGTTGATCGCAGTTATTTTGGCTAAAGGTTGTGCAATCAAGTATTAGGCTGAGGGTGCCAATACTTTTGTCTGACCCATTTTTGGAGTTTTGTGTGAAATGATCAATGTTTTGCTTTTTGCTTCATTCTCTTTTGTGTTTTTTCATTGAAGACAAATTAAATGAAGATAATAATACCAAAGAATTTGTGATTGCAATCATTTTCAGGAAGCAACTGAGTATTATCAGACAGAATTGCAGGGGTGTCAATACTTTTGGCCACAACTGTATGTGTTCCTGCTATGTATTGAGTAATGGCAGTGTCTGACCGTACAGGGACATGGTCTGATCATACCACATCTCCTGTGCTGAGATAATCTTATATATGTGTCCCTACTATGTACGGTGTAATGGATGTGTCTGACTGTACAGGCACATGATCTGATCAAACCACATCTCCTGTGCTGAGATAATCCTATATATGTGTCCCTGCTATGTACTGTGTAATGGATGTGTCTGAATGTACAGGGACATGGTCTGATCATAACACATCTCCTGTGCTGAGATAATCCTATATATGTGTCCCTGCTATGTACAGTGTAATGGATGTGTCTGACTGTACAGGGACATGGTCTGATCATAACACATCTCCTGTGCTGAGATAATCTTATATGTGTTCCTGCTGTGTGCTGTGTAATTTTTGTTTCTGACTGTGCACTGTACACGGTCTACGGTCTGATCATACCACAATCTCCTGTGCAGGGGAGGAAGGACAAGAGTATACAGACATTACATAGCACAGGATCACAGCTGATTCTTTTTATGAGGTAAAACATTTCAATGCATGTTTCTAGAAAATGTTTTACCTCATAGAAATAATTATTTGTGATCCTCTGCTGTAATGTCTGTATCCTCTATATCGTCCTTCCCTGCCCAGGATCAAAGCAATGTTCTGTGCACGGTCAGAAACAAAAATGAAACTGTACATAGTAGGAGCACATTTATAAGATTATCTCAGCACAATAAAAATTTTTTAATCACAACTAATTGTGGAAATTATTATTATTATTTTTTTTTTTTGTTCAAATATTTTTATTGATTATATGGGGGTATTTACAGGGTGAAGACTTTACAGACAGTAATACAAAACAAGGTTGAAGACAAAAACATTGGGATAGTACGATGGTTACATAGAAGTAAGATAACATAAAATTAGGCAATTGCCTATCTCAAACAGATAAACATTTCAAAAAGAGAGAAAAAAAAAAAATTCCAATAACTTTGGTAGAAATAAATGTCTTTGACAAAAAATTTGACCAACAGTGGTCGATTCGATGAAGATACAAACTGCATATATTAAATACATCAAAAACATAGGATGAGATGCGCTCATCAGTCTATATTGCAAAGGAAATGTACATAAATTGAACAACAAAGAGGAAAGAAAGAACACCTGAGGTGACCAACACATGGATATCCTATTATAATCTGTAGTAATAGGTATGTATCCGAGGCATTTAAATGTTAATTATTAGTCATTGAGGTTTAGAGGTTAGGGGGGTTGTTTGTCAACAGCCTTGGTCAGATGATTCAAGGATTGTGTAGAGATCCATAGTTCCCAATTATAGAAGAATTTATTATATGTGTTGTCTCTAACTGCGTAAGTAAATTCAAAAGAACAATGATTAGAAATTCTGTCCGTTAATTCTGCAATGGTGGGAATTTCTGAGGACTTCCATTTAGCGGCTATAAGTAGCTTAGCAGTGAGAATAACTTGGGATACTATGAATCTAAGAGTGTGGGGAATGTCTGATATGCCAATTGAGAGGAGAACCAGTTGAGGGGAGAGAATGAGTCTAAAATTGGTAGTCCTATATATTAAATCTTGAACACTCAACCAGAAGTTGAGAATTTTTGGGCACCTCCAGAATACATGTGTTAATGTTCCAATTTGAGAACATTCTCTCCAGCAATTCGGAGAGTTAAGAGGGTCTATGTGATGCATTCTGGAAGGAGTCCAATACCATCTCGTTAGTATTTTAAAGAAGGTTTCTTGGATGGAGGCACAGTTCGTATTTGAATAAGAGTGATCTATTGCTTTAGCTAATTCTTCCGGTTCTATATTAAATCCCAACTCTTTCTCCCATGCTATTATATAGGGAAGTTTATGGATAGTGAGGTCGTCAATCAAGGTATGATAAATATGACCAGTCATCCAAGTCGACTTTCTTTGTGGGTTTTCTAAAAGTTCTGTGATAGGCCTAGGGACTGTGAAGACAGAGTCAAAATCCACTTGAGATGATTTAATCAATCTCCAAGCCGACCTGTCTAACCAGGTGAGACCATATCTCTGTTCCAGGACTAGAAATTGTACTAATTTCCCTCTGGACAACAGGTCATCTATGAAACGAATACCCCGGGCCAACCAAGAAGAAAGATCTAAGCCTGGGATGATATATTCAAGGGTTTCTAATGGGATTTTCTTAGAGGGTGGGTCAGAAGCAAGATGGTTTGTTTTTTTAAGAAGCGCTATCCATGCTTGTAACGTAGCTTTAATTGTTGGGATTGCAGGTAGGATTTTTGTTGGGTTATATAAGTGCGCAATTATTAATGCTGATGGATTATTAGATTTAATTAACTCTAGTTCAAGTTCAACCCATACTGGGGAGTTTAATGAAATATTGAGCCAGTTCTGGGATAGTTTCAACACGGAAGCAAGATAGTAAGCGTGAAGGTTAGGAATCCCCATTCCTCCTCTCCTTTTATGTTTTTCTAAAATTGTACCAGATAATCTAGGTTTAGACTTTTGCCAGATAAATTGTCTCAATTGATGTTGAAGACCATTTAGGCTATTTTTATAGACGGGGAGAGTAATCCTCGGACCATGTAAATAAACTTTGGAAGTATCTTCATTTTTAGAGCAATCACTCTACCCATCCAGGAGAGTTGGAGTTTAGATAGGTTTGCAATGTCTGTTTTGAAGGAATTTTGTAGTTTCAAGATGTTTTTTTTTAGTGATATCTGAAGTGGGATTCGTTAATTGGATACCTAAGTATGAAATTGAGTTAGATTTCCAAGAAAAGGGGAATTGCTTCTTTAGATAGGATAGGAACGTTTTCTCGATGTTGAATTCTAGAATTTGTGACTTATTAGTATTTATCTTATAATGGGAGATACTTGAGAAGGTCTTGATAGCATAGGAAAGGTGATGTAGGGATTTAAGCGGATTTGTAATGGATATAAGTATATCATCTGCAAAAAGTGTAATTTTGTGCCGTTGTGAATTTATGTGGATACCTTTGATATTTTCATTTTGTCTAATTGATTCTGCTAATGGTTCAATAAAAATGGCAAAAAGGATAGGTGACATGGGGCAGCCCTGTCTAGTACCATTGGAAAGGGATATTTTACGGGAGATTGCTTGATTTGAGTAAATTTTGGCTGTGGGATTGGAGTACATTGCCGAAATTGAATTAAATATATTACCTCGAAATCCGAATTTATGTAAGGTTAGAAATAAATAGTTCCAATTGACTCTATCGAATGCCTTCTCGGCGTCAAGGGCCAAGAAGGCAGTCGGGATCCTAGAAGTTTCAGAGTGGATTAGTAGATTTATGGCTCTTCTGGTGGCATCTGAGGTCTGTCTGCCTGGGATGAAACCCACCTGATCTTTTTTAATTAGTTTACAAATATGCTTTTGGAGCCTATTTGCTATCAGCTTGGCGAGGATTTTGGTGTCACTGTTTAGGAGGGATATAGGTCTGTAATTTTTAGGTTCAGTGGGATCTCCTTTGTCTTTCGGAATAACTATCACCACTGCTTCTGACATCTCTGGAGGAAGGGAGCCCGATTTTGCTATCGAATTCGCCAGTCTTAGAATAAAAGGGGAGAGATGTTTAGTGAAAGTTTTATACAGCTCGTTTTGCAGACCATCAGGACCTGGAGCTTTCTCTTTTTTTAAGGTTGCAATTAAAGAGTTGATTTCCAAAAGAGAATATGGGGCGTTAAGATTTTCTATCTCAAGATCTGAGAGAGAGGGCAATTTTGAGAGGATCTAAAAAATTCTTAATACTTTCGATGGAAGGAATCTGAGTATTAGAGTCATTTTTAAGATTATAAAGGGAGTCATAATAGTTGGCTAAAGTGTTAACAATATCCTTGGGGTGAAATTTACTTTTCCCTGTTGAGTCTTTTATCTCAGAAATTCTATTCTTTTGTCTGAGAATTTTGATTCTTGTTGCAAAAAATTTGGTCGGTTTGTTATCTGAGAAATAGAATCTAGATTTGGATTGTTGAATCATCTTGGCATAATTTGAGGTTAATACAGATCTTAACTCTGTTCTCAGTTTGAAAATGTCTTCTGAGGTGTTAATGGATGGATTATTGATTTGAATGTTTTCTAGATTTTGTATTTTGTCTATTAAATTCTGGGTTTTTTCACGTTTTTGCTTATTTAATCTAGAATTTAGTTGAATTAGTTTCCCTCGTAAGACAGATTTGAATGCTAGCCATAAAGTCGAGATGTTGATGTCAGGAGTGTCATTTTCTGCAAAGTAATATTTAATAGTATTTTCTATGTCAGTCTTGAATTGTGGGTGTGAGTATAGAAAGCTGTTGTTCCTCCATAATTTTTCAGGGCAAGAAACTGGAGATGGGGAGAATTCAAAGAGTATGGGGGAGTGGTCAGACCAAGTTCGTGGTCCTATGTTAATTTTTCGAAATTTGTGGAGTGAAAAGACATTTGTCAGAACCAGGTCTATTCTTGCATAAGAATTAAATCTGCCCGAGTAGTGAGAAAATTCAATTGAGTTTGCATGAATACATCTGAAAACGTCATATAGCTCAGTGCAGGCAAGCCAAGGATTGAGGGGTTTAGTATAATGTCTTGATTTTGTGGATGAGTCAAGGATAGGGTCTGGGACAACATTAAAATCACCTAATATGATTAATTCACCTTTCTTTTTATCACTTACAATATTCATGAGTCTATTTAGGAATGTAATATGACTCTTGTTCGGGAGATAAACATTCACTATAGTATAAGTGTAATTGTTGATTTTGCACACTAGAATTAAATACCTACCCTCAGGATCACTGGTCAGGGAAATTTCCTCGAAGTGGAAATTATTATTATTCCAATATCTATTGATTAAAATGAACTTTGAAATTAACTTTGTTCGTGGGAAAACCCCTTTTATTGACATAGTAAAAACGAGGAGATTAAGCAAGGGGAGGCTGATGAGTGGACACATAATAATGAAAATAAGATTACAGTACCAAGGGTAGCCACTAGATGGCAGAATACTACCAAGGAGTAATGATAACAGGTATGTATAAGAACACGTCTGTACATATGCATAAAAGTTAAAATTAAGAGTGAAAAATAAAGATATATTATAATCAGACATACCTCAAAAAATAATAATAAACTGTTCAAAGTAGTGGGAAATCCTCCGGCACTGAAGGTAAGAAACTTCCCGAATATTAGAATATACATGCTTTATTAGACCGACCAGTGAGTAACAGACATTAAAGGCCACGTTACACACACAGATATATTGGTCACAGATCTCTGGTTGCAGTGAAATCATGGACACATTGTTCCATTTTGTGGCTGTGTACAATGTAACAATGTGTCCATGATTTCACTGCAACCAGAGATCTGTGACCGATATATCTGTGTGTGTAACGTGGCCTTTAGTTCCATTTCAGTGTGTTGAACATTTGGTCTTTTTCAAGTGTGTCTGAATATAAAATAAGTTCACAGTATTGTAATTAATGGGAACAAATTAGCAGGTAACAAAAAAAAAAGTAGTCTGGGATTGGGGATGTAATATATCTATAATATATTATATATATATATATATGGAGCTACGCAAACTGAATGCAGCAGTGAATGAAGAGTGTGACATCAGCGCCGGAACCCGCCCCGCTGTATGAATACAGTATAATCTGGAGCAGGGCGGAATCCGGCACTGATGTCACTGGCAGGAGGCGTTTCACTGCTGGGACCTGCTCACTCTGCACCTGCGCCACTTACGACACTGAGGCGTATTAGCAGGCGAGGAGGATAGACACACAGAGCCAGGAGGCGGAACAGAGAGGGCTGGAGGCAGCACAGAGAGGAACAGGGCGGGAGGACACCGGAGAACAACGATGACTCTATACTGAGTAAGTTCCTCTGGACTCCTTATCTGTACACTTTCTAAAATATTTTAAGAGCTTACAGGGTGGTTAGAAACATGGGTACCCCTTCCCTGAATGCAGCAGACACACTGCATTCAGTATTGCATTCAGTTTACCAAGCACCAGGGGGTGGCAGGTCCTCTTTAATTTACAGTATAAGACTTTTGAAATCATGGCTGAATCTACAGTAGCTGGAAAAAATATATTTTTAAAAGATATGAAAAGTTTAATGAGTTATTCAACGGGGATGCCTTTTAAATCTATGGACGTCTATGCGCCATGCCATGTGTAAATAAAAACTGTACAACATAAATATTTTAAATATCACAAGCCGGAGTATTGATGCCACGTTCATGGTTGTGTTATTCGCCAATGCTAGACTGTGCCTACTGTGAACCATGCTGGCTTTTTGCTGATCGTAACTGTGGTGCTTACAATTCAGCTTGGGTAAATGGCGTGAGAGATTGGCCCCACCTAACACGAGAATTATCATGAAAGCTCCATGCAGCACATGAATGCGTGCTTGTTGATGCAGCATTGGCGCAGTCATGGTACTATAGATGAAGAAAACGAGAGGGAAATTAGAAAACAAAAAAACTTCTGGAGGCAAGTTCTTGACAGAGTGATTAATGTCACATTAACATTGGCAATGGCTAATCTTCCCTTTAGAGGTCACAAAGAAGTAATAGGCGAAGGAAACTGTGGTGTTTTTTTGTCCCTGATTCAGTTGCTAGCAAAGTATGACTCTACTCTGCACCAGTTATTGGAAATGCCAAAGGGGTTAGTCAGTTATCTGAGCCACAAAATACAGGATGAGATTATTGCTTTATTGTCCAAGAAGCTAGAGCTCGAAATTATTACTGAAATCAAGAGAACTACATTTTTTTCAATCATCATGGATACTACACAAGATATCTCGAAAACTGACCAACTAAGTCAGATTTTTCGTTATGTAACTGTTGAAACGAATGAACAGAATACTGTTGCAGCGTTAAAGATTAAAGAAGTTTTCCTTGGATTTCACCTGATAACTGATCAAACAGCTGCAAACCTTGAGAAAGAAATTGTGGAAAGTATTGCTAATAAGGGTCTTGACTTAAGTAAATGTCGTGGACAAGGGTATGATGGGGCAGCAAACATGAGCGGCATATATACGGGTGTTCAAGCCAGAATTTCAAAAAGGGAGCCTAGTGCGCAGTACATACATTGTGCTGCTCACAACTTAAACCTTGCTTTAAATGATTCCATAAGATTTATCCCAGAATTAATCAAATTTTATGACATCATTGAAAAATTGTATCAGTTTTTTGGCAACAGCATCAAACGCTGGGCTTTGCTGTCAGACATATCATCAGCGTCTAAAATGGATAACATTACTCTGAAGAGATTGTGTCCAACTAGATGGTCTTCCAGGAATGATTCCATCATGGCACTGAAGTATCGCTATACAGATATCCTGAAGGCATTCAATAAAATGATCTTGAAATCAGACAAAAATTCCAATGATGGCAATGAGGCCTCTAGCTTAAAGAAAAACATCAGCACTTTTCAATTAGTGATGACAGTTGTTATGCAGTCCAGGATTCTAGATATTATTGGACCAATTTCAAAGTGTTTACAAGCTAAAGACATAAATCTTGAAAAAGCAGCACAATTACTTCAGAGTGCAGTAGAAGTCCTTCAAGAGTTCAGAAACAACTACCAGGATGCAAAAAACAGCGCCATACAATTGTTAGAGAAGTGGGGCATAGAAGTTTAATTTGAAAGAAAAAGAAATAAACGTGTAAAGAGACAGTACGATGAATTGTGTGAAGATGTGAAGATGTGATGAATTGTGTGAAGATGTGAAGGCTCTGTGATGCGGAGAAGTATTTCCAGGTTAATATCTTTAACGCCTGCTTGGACACAGTTATCATGCAATTAAAACAAAGATTTCAGAGTCTTCATACAACAGTACAAAAATTCAGAGCAATCCTTCCCAGCTCACTACAGTCTGCATCTGATGAAGAACTGCATAAGGAGGGAGAGAACCTTGTGACTTTTCACCTTCTCTTCCTACACAGCTAGTGTCATTCAGAGCTTGCTTGAAATCACAAATTGCACACATGACCACCGTGGAAGAAATTGCCAAGCTATTGATCGTTGAACACAGTGTGCTAGTTCTAAAGTTTTCAAGAAGTGTGTACAGCATATATTATGTTTTTAACCTTGCCAGTAACAGTGGCTAGTGCTGAACGCTCATTCTCAAAACTGAAGTTAATTAAAAACTACCTCAGGTCTACAATGGGACGAGAAAGGCTAAGTGGACTGGCTATGTGGTCCATAGAAAATGAACGCGTCAGAATGATAGACTTAAATAACACTGATGAATTTGCAGAAAAGAAGGCCAGAAGAATGAGTTTTAAGTAAATTGGTCAAACTTAAATAGGATTTTGCTGTTTGAAATATCTTTTTCAGTGGACATTTCTAAAATTCCAACATCTGTATGGCTGACTAAAGGTACCGTTACACACACCAATCTCGTTTACGATATAGGATGAAACATCACGTGATTGAAATTGGCCGAACGATAATTGTTCATCGTTCGTGCGTTGTCACACACAAGGATATCGTTAACGATGTTAAATTTGGCACCTCGCCAGGGTCTTCACAAACATTTACTGAGCGATGTTACAAAGTGGCAGGAATAGGAGACTTTTGAACGATATTGTTCATCTCGCGTCACACTGAACGATGATGCAGATTGGAGGAACGTTAATTAGACGACGAACGATAGATTTGAGGTCAGGACCACAAATCTACAATCAACAATCCAACAATGTTTTCTTAAAGATATCCTGCATTTACACGCTACGATCTACAAACTACATTGCATGAACGATGTCTTCACGTGACTTTTTCATCTGATATCATTAACGAGATCGGTGTGTGTAACAGTAGCTTAATGCTTTGTTATCTGGTTTGATTTGATAAAATGGTTTTCAATATTTTTCAAAAAAAGTTACACAGTATTTATTACAAATTCGTATTATTAAAGGAATTGTCCGGGACTAGTTTATTATTTTCATTTATTATTTTCATGCTTGCCTGTATTGTTTGATGTTTTGAATCTGCAATAAACTGCATTTCTTTAACGTAATCGGACTCTCTAGATTTAATCTTTTTATGAGTCCACACTCGGAACCAGGGCTAGTCCGTGCAAACCTGACCCATTGGAGCCAGGAAACTCATTGTCAGTAAGTTGTTTCCAGTTGTTTTTTCACCGCAACCAGCGATTACCGCTGATGTGAAAGCAGCCTAGGCCTTACAACAGGCAGGTAGTTTCTAAATACCTGCCAGTTCAGCCCATATCTAGATCTGCTCAGAGTGGTCAGTGACTACTCCTGTGGCTTTGTCTGACATCACATCAACATTACAGCAGTTTCTTTTTCGCTCTGCTTTGTTGACGGGGCGTGACTGCTGATGTCATGCTGATTAACAAACAGGTCCCCACTACATAACTGTGTGGAGACTGCTGTTCATCAGCATGATGTTATCAGTCACTCCCCTTCAACAGAGCAGCCTATAAGATTTAGGGCCTTTTCACACCAGTGTTTAGCTGATGTTTGCAGGTGGCGCCGCATCTGCCCGATTGGCCACATAACGGCTGACTTGTGGCCTGGATGCGGCAAGCCCCATGCATTGTGTATGGGGCTTGCGGTTCTTCCAGGTGCGGCAGATGCAGCACTTGCAGCCGCAAAAAAAAAAAACAAACGCTGCAAGCATGGGGCTTGCAGCATTCAGGCTACAAGCCGGCCGTTATGCGGCACCACCTGCTGGATCGGCCACAAACATCAGCTTGCCGCTGATGTGGAAGGGTCCTAAGAGCTGTCTATTGACATGAAGCAGCAGAATCACTGGCTAGAGAGGTTTGTGACAGACCTATGCAAGTGGTAGAACGGGTAGGTAGGTAACAACTTTCTTCCTATTAGTTTTTAGGATCATATTAAAAAAATTAAACAACTTTACTATTTAGATTTGATAGTTGCGTTGTAAATAAATATTACAATCTATATGTTCACGTTACTTTGTCGCCACTATGAGGGGCGGGGGGGGCCCCAAAAGAATTCTTGCACCGGGGCCCACTACAGTCTGGGTCTGCCCCTGCGACTACCCATATGACCGTACAGCCGGAGGAGCAAAGGAGATCTGTAATGAAATCCATCGCTATATGTCGCCAAGGAGCCAACGGGACCGGAAGAGGCAGGAGACTTCCAGCCGGTAAATTTCTGGACACCTTATTTCTAGCACAAGACGGACATAAAGCAACAAAGTCTTAGACATCTTGATGGATAGTAGGCCACCAACAGTGACAGGTGATCAAATTGAGAGGCTTTTTAATTCCAACGTGACTGGCAATTCTTGATGAGTGTCCCCATGACAGGACCGTCTTCCTCTGATCCTGGGCGACGAATGTCTTACCCGGTGGAAGTCCAGCTACACATAAGGGAGCCACAGTGATTATTTTGGTAGGGTCGACGATATGGAAGGGCTCATCTTCCACATCAGACAGCTGGAAGGACCGCAACAGGACATCAGCTTTGACATTTTTACTGCCAGGTCAGAAGTGCAGTTCAAAATTGAAATGGGCAAAGAACAGGGACCACCGGTACTACCGGGGGTTGATCCTCTTGGCAGACTGGAGATAAGCCAGGTTCTTGTGGTCGGTGAAGATAATGAACAGATGGACGGCACCCTCGAGGAGGTGTCGCCACTCCTCCAGTGCCGATTTGATGGCCAGCAATTCACGATCCTCGATTGAGTAATTGCGCTCTGATGTGGTAAATGCCTTGGAGAAGATCCCGCAGGTGACTAATAATAATAATAATCACATAAAAAGAGAACGCTGGGCACTAGCATAAACGTTACATCAGGCTACTGTCACTCCCGTGACTAGTCACTGCAGCTTTTGCCCAGAGGTGCTGGCTAAACAGAAGTGGAAATCACCGGCAAAAAAGAATAAATAGCCGCACTCACCGGAGATGAATCTTGTATTCTTTATTTCATGTCCAAATCCATGAACTTTGAACAATCCAAGCAGGAGGGGGTGCAAGGGAGGCGGACGACGGGCTACTGTTTCGCGGTTGTGCACCGCTTCTACGGGTTCTACGGGTAGAGGACCCGTAGAAGCGGTGCACGACCGCGAAACGATAAACCGTCGTCCGCCTCTCTTGCACCCCCTCCCTGCTTGAATTGTTCAAAGTTCATGGATTTGGACATGAAATAAAGAATACAAGATTCATCTCCGGTGAGTGCGGCTATTTATTCTTTTTTGCCGATAATAATAATAATAATTTTTATTTATATAGCGCCAACATATTCCGCAGCGCTTCACATTCACAATACAAAGCTCACATTTAAACAATCATGAGAAACAATTAGAAAATACAATACAATGCCAAAAACAATACAATACAAAGCATAACATAATACAATAATTGGAGCAAAAAATGGCAACCCTGCTCATAAGAGCTTACAATCTAACAATGAGGTGGGGGTGACAAGGTATAGGTGCTCATTTGCAATGAAAGTATAGTCAACTTGAGGAGATGGGGAACAGATAAGAGCAGAATAAGTGGCCGCAACCCGTTATATGTGATCCACTTGAGGCGGAGCGGATAGGCTATGTCTAGATGACTGACTAGGGATCATGATAGGCCGTCCTAAAGAGATGTGTTTTTAGGGATCGCCTAAAACTATTTAAGTTGTGGATACCTCTAATTTTTTTGGGTACAGCGTTCCAAAGAATTGGTGCGG
This sequence comes from Allobates femoralis, assembly GCA_033576535.1. NCBI lineage: Eukaryota > Metazoa > Chordata > Amphibia > Anura > Aromobatidae > Allobates > Allobates femoralis. Next base: position 552,580,290 of record JARQOC010000003.1, read on the forward strand.
CTCGGGAGAAGTCTTGGAGCCGGGAGTGGGAGGTTCGGATTAATGCAAAAGTGAGTCTAAAGTCACTTCCAGAGCAAAGAGAACGGCTGGGGTGATAGACAGAGATGAGGGAGGAGATGTATGGGGGTGCTGCACTGTCAAGAGCTTTGTGGGTGAGAACAAGCAGTTTGAAATGAATCCTGTAGTATATAGGCAGCCAGTGCAATGAGTGGCATAGAGCAGAAGCGTCTGAGTAACGATTAGCTAGATAGGTAATCCTGGCTGCTGCATTAAGGATGGACTGGAGAGGAGACAGTCTAGTGCGGGGGAGGCCAACTAAGAGAGAGTTACAATAGTCAAGGCGGGAGTGAATCAGGACTAACCGACCCAAAGAGGATTTCTGGGAGAGGACAGCCCCCGCTCCTATGGAGGAGGCGTCTACCTCTACAATAAACTGTCTGTTTACCTCTGGTCGGTGCAAGATAGGAGCCTTAGAGAAGGAGCGCTTTGAGGAAAAGGCATTTTCAGCCTCTGGGGTCCAGTTGCAGGCTTTTGCTCCCTTACAGATGAGAGCCATGATGGGCTTGATCAAGGATGAAAAATGGGGAATGAATTGCCTGTAATAATTCACTAAGCCAAGGAACCGCTGAATGGCCTTAGTCCCCACAGGACGGGGCCACTTCAGAACAGCAGAGAGCTTCTCAGGATCCATCCGGAATCAGAGATGATGTATCCGAGGAAGGGCAAAGAGGTCTGCTCAAAGACACATTTCTCCATCTTGGCGTACAACCGATTCCTCCTCAGTCGCAGGAGGACTTGCCGTATGTGCCGTCGTCCAAACATACCACACAGGTGTACAATAGATCACGGAAGATGTCATTGACGAACCCTTGAAACACTACAGGAGCGTTACACAACCCGTACGGCATGACCAAATACTCATAATGGCCGTCGCGGGTGTTGAAAGCCATCTTCCATTAGTCTCCAGCACATATGCGAACCAGGTTGTAGGCTCCTCGTAGGTCCAATTTCGTAAAGATGCGAGCCCATTTGAGCCTGTCAAAGAGCTCCAGAATCAGCGGCAGGGGGTATTTGTTCTTGACTGTGATGGCATTCAAGCCTCTGTAATCTATACAGGATCAAAGGGTGCCCTCCTTTTTCTTTACAAAGAAAAATCCTGCGCCAGCAGGGGACGTGGATTTTCGATGAAGCCCCTGACCAAATTGTCCATGATGTACTCGGACATGGCTTGTGACTCAGCCGGGGACAACGGGTAGATACGTCCCCTGGGTGGTGTAGCACCCGATACCAAATCAATAGGCAAATCATAAGGCCTATGAGGCGGGAGGGACCTCTGCCTCCATTTTGTTGAAGACATTCGCGTACTGCCAATGTGCAGCCGGTAAACCAGGAAGTATTAGCAATAAAGGCCCGGCTACTCCGTGTTTGTTGGTGCCCGGGAAAAAATAGTCCAATAGTAAATGCAAAGACCCGGCACTCAAAAGTACAGTGAAAAAAATTGAAACACATCACATACGTAACTCTAGTACTCACTACATGGTATTTCTTACCTGAGACAAGACGTATGGTTACATGGATGTACATTCAATTATGTGTTAATAATTGTATGTTTGTTTCTACACACAGAGTTGTGACATTGCTTTCATTTATCCACGTTGCAGTTTTTCCTCTCAGCACAAAAAACGCACCTAGGTATGCCTAGTCTTGCTTTACCATGTGTTCTCCGCACCATTCTATTTCGGATACTTTTGTTTGATTTGATGTATCTGTGTTTTTTTATTTGACTCTTGTATACAATTATGTGAAGAAATATTTCATTGGTATATGTTTTGTGACATTTTTTCTGTTATTTGTTTACTTGTATCTAGTCTGAAATCAGTGTCTGAAGAAGGCTATAAAAGCCGAAACATTACACTGTATTCTTATACACCGTGCTTGACTGCAAGAGAATAAAAAACACAGTTCATTCTATTTACACTGTTTGATGTGTTTCAATTTTTTTCACTGTACTTTTGAGTGCCGGGTCTTTGCATTTACTATTGGACTATTTTTTCCCCGGGCACCAACAAACACGGAGTAGCCGGGCCTTTATTGCTAATAGTGACTATTTTTTGCCTGAGCTCCTGTGATGACTACAATCCCTATGTCGTTTACCACTTTCGCATTCACGGAAGCTGAAACTACTGGTATTATAGCTAGAACGACAACTACAGATCCTTTTCTTACGGTCTCTGCAGATGAGACAAGGAACAAGGAGTACGAAAAAGAATTACGAAGACGGACTGCTCTTGAGTTGCATCTCCACACCTTGATAGAGTATCACAACGTCAAGAGGATCCCACGTGGACTTCGGGTGCATCTAAGACCCACCCTGTTTAGCGATGAGCCCGATTATTGTGAAAAATTCGAGGGCATTTTGAATAAATGCTCAATGGACATTATCATTCTAACCATAGAATCACTACAAAACGAGTTGGAGGAACTTACAGCTAGTATTCAGTCTATAGAAGAACAACTATCCAACACTCTCTCATCTACTGAACTCAGTGGACTAAAAGCCAGGACATCAAAATCTTTGGGAGAATTCAGAAAGAATCTACAAGCCCGCAAACGGGCTAAATTTACAAGGGATCAAGAGGATTACTCAAGGGGTCAAGTGTATAGGTGGCGATGTGGAAATACACCAGCAGGCATTGCCCCTCCATCAGGCTATACCTCATCGGACAGTGGAGACAGCAGTTACAACATACCGTATCTACCTTATCCAGTTTACCCACAACAGCGTTTTTTAGGCCAAAGACGCGGACGAGGAAGACACGGAGGGGACCGAGGCGCCCCAGGCCCACACCGTATGACGACCAGGTCGCAGGTAATGAAAACTTGGTTTTCAACATTTCTTCCCAATACTTATCACCAACAGAGATGGGGGTCTTGCAGAAGGGGCTCTCCTTCTGCCCGACCCCCAGCTTCGATACCTTACCATTGAACAGGAACTCAATCGCTTTTATAGGACACTGAGACTTAAATCACACTTTGCACACACAGGGGAGACTTTGGGGTCCAATGATTTAGCAACTACTCACGCATGTTTTACCTCACAAGACTTGGGACTAAGGAAATCTAGTTCATTCATGCCCCCGACGAAATACCACCCTATAGAAACGTACATAGCCTTGGTCAAGGCAGACGTAGACAAGTGGCTGAAAAATGTCAGTAAAGGGGACCTACAAGTCAGACATAATCTCACTGTTGCTGAACGACAGGCTCTCAGGAGCCTTAGGGACCGTAAGGACCTGATTATCAAACCTGACAATAAGGGCGGGGCCTTAGTGGTACTAGATAAACTTACTATATAGAAGAGATCTTGACACAATTATCCGACCGATCGACATACCTACCCATTGACAGGGATCCTACTTTCTCCATAAAACGACTGATTGTGGAGAAGGTGGATCACTACCTAACTCAACAAATCATTGACTCGAAGCTTGCTGACTTTCTTGTTAACCATCATCCTATCACACCTGTGTTTTACACCCTCCCGAAAATACATAAGAATTTGTATAGGCCACCGGGAAGACCCATAGTGGCTTCTACTGATTCCATTCTTTCCCCCATAGCAAGAACCATTGAAAAGATGTTATCCCCCCTGAAACCGTTGACATCACGGTCTGTGTACAGGGCGGACTGCTTTCAGAGGGAAGCGAGCCGACTGATCTCCTCTCCCTGGCGGATTCACGGGAGCGCTCCTGGAACCGCAAATCGATGCGAGTGGCTAGTGAGATCAAGGCCTCCAGCTTCCCTGGGATATCCCGACCCGCGAGTTCGTCCTTTATCCTGCCGGGCAGGCCACGCCAGAAAGCTCCAGTCAGTGCTTTGTTATTCTATCTCAAGTCGGATGACAGTGTGCGGAAGCGAATAGCGTACTGCCCAACGGTGAGTGTCCCTTGACGGAGGTTGAAGAGAGACTCCGTGACAGATGCGACCCGGCCGGGTTCATCGGAGACCCTCCGGAATGTCTCCAGAAAGGTTGACAAGTGGAAGACCGCAGGGTCATCACGCTCCCAGAGAGGGTTAACCCACGCCAGAGCCTCGCCCTCCAGGTGGGACATCACAAAGGCCACTCTGGCCCGATCAGTGGGATACTGCTGTGGCAGCAGTTCGAAGTGTAGGCTACATTGGTTGAGGAAACCGCGGCATGTCTTAGGGTCTCTGCTGTATTTAGGTGGTTGTCCAAGGCGGGGTGGAGGGGTCAGAACGCCACCTGGGGACCGGTCATAGGATACGGACTGACTCGAGGTCGTTGTTGCCGACTGCAAGGAGACCAGACGATAGTTCATCGCGGATATGTAAGACCGCATGCGAGACTGCGTGTTTCGTTGCACTGACAGCTCCTGCTGTAGGCTCGCAAGCGGACTGGCAGATGCCGGGTCGGAGGTCTGAAGGGAGGCTAACTGGGTATCCATGTACTGAAGAAAAGCCATGATACGGTTCTGATTCTCACGAAAGGTAAGCCAGCACATTTGCGCTGAAAACGAGGTACTAGTGGGGTCTATGGCCTGATTATTCTGTCACACTTCTGGGGGAAGGCGCCCTAGAGTGGACCCACTGGGCCGTGGTACCGAACTCCCCTGGGTGAGCTGATCCTAGTTTACCCAACCCCTATACAGGGATTGTCAGGGGCAAGCCCAGGGGGTCTAAGTACCACAGCAGCTAGTACCAGGGGGGCGGCTCATAAGGTTAGCCTATACTAAGGCACAGCGAAGGATTCCAGGTAACAGAGTACAAGGCTAGGAGTGCAGGGAGGGTGCTACTGGGGAAGAGCACAGCTAAGGATTCCCAGTAACAGAGCACAAAGAGGACCTGACCAACAACCAGCAAAGCAGAAGCTCAACTAACTCAATAATCAGGCACTTCCCATCAGTGGAGGTGGCCTGACATGCCAGAGGAAGAGCAGCTATTGGTCAAGGTGAGTGTCAGGTTGGACTGTGCTGGCCCCTAGAGTCACAGGGGAGGAGTGCACCTATTGTGCCTCTGATTGGTCACATGAATACAACCATTGCAATGTGCTCATGTGTGAGCCCAGTGGTCAGCTGACAGGAAGGGGACCCAGCGACGGCTCCGAGACACCGCACGCCTGGACGCCGGATGCCCGGTCGGCAGAGGATGCTGACCCGGGAGAGGTGAGCTGGGGAGCGGTGGCAGGGGACCTAACAGTACCCCCTCCCTCACGCCCCCTTCTCCGAAGGCGTGCTAAGAACCTCGCCAGAATGCGTGGCGCATCAATGTTCTCCCGTGGCTCCCAGGTCCACTCCTCAGGACCGAAGCCAACGCAGTCAATTAGAAAGAGGGTCTTGCCTCTACTTTTCTTCATGGCAAGGATGTCCCTGACTTCATAGACATCCTCAGAGCGGAGAGGCCGTGGCACGGTACCAGAGGAGGGATTATCGTGATTAAGCATTATGGGTTTCAACAACGATACATGGAAGGAGTTAGGGATGCGAAGCGAGGCAGGTAGTTTCAGCTTGTAGGCAAAGTCGTTGATGTGAAGGGGAGTGTCAGGTTGGACCTTGCCCGGCACCTAGAGTCACAGGGGAGGAGTGCACCTAGTGCACCGCTGATTGGTCACATGAATACGACCATTGCAATATGCTCATGTGTGAGCCCGGTGGTCAGCTGACAGGAAGGGGACCTGGCGACAGTTCCGAGACACCGCCTGCCTGGAAGCCCGGTCGGTAGAGGAGGCCGACCCGGGAGAGGTGAGCTGGGCAGCGGTGGCAGGGGACCTAACAATTCGCATGTGGTAGGCACTATTCTTAAAGCTATGGAATTGGTGGTTAAAAAAATTTGGTGTTCCATTAGCAACTGAAAAGACTGTTCGTCGAACAACATGTATATCCTTTTTGGGAATTGTCAGACTCTGTTAAATGGGAATTTTGTCTCCCTGAGATTAAGTTGGTAGGTTTAAGGGCAGATGTATCCAGAGCTAGGAAAGTAAAAAAATTGACATTAAAGGGAACCAACCACCCCCAATGACCCCCCAGGCTATGAATATGCTTCCATACACCCAGCACATACATGTGCTGAAAGGTTTTTAGCTAAAAAAACGGGTTTTTATAAGTAAAGATAATGCTATATAAACTTTATACTGAAACGACGGTTGGGCGTTACCTAGATGCAGTAGAAGCCGAGATTGATCTGTCAGTCTTGTTCCTGTGCACGTCGCTGCAGTAAAGCACAGCCCTTTTTTCCTCCTCCCAGGCTGGTGCACGGGCTCTCATGCCCGTGCACACGTCAGCAGCTGGAGGCGGCTCCCGAGCGCGCGCTCTCTCACTTCCTGGAATCAGCTGTTCATTCCACCGGGCTGAAGCTATAGGACAGTATGTTTGTTTTCACTGCAGGCGGCCATTGTTGTTATGTGGCAGGGGGCACATACAGGCCATAGTAGCGGTCCAAGGGAGATGTGTAATGGCTATCAGTGTTTACTGCTGGGCATTTTAGGACATGTATATTGCAGTGTCTGGGCTGACATTTTTTGCATTGTATTGCATGTGTTGTGCAGTGCCTTGGCGGACATGCTGTGCATAATAGTACTTGTATTGTTCTGTAGCAGGGTGGACATGCTGGGCATAGTAGTACATGTATTGTGGAGTGGCAGGGTGGACATGCTGTGCATAGTAGTACATGTATTGTTCGAGTGCAGGGTGGACATGCTGGGCATAGTAGTACATGTATTGTGCTGTTGCAGGGTGGACATGCTGGCCATAGTAGTACATGTATTGTGCTGTGCCTTGGCGGACATGCTGTGCGTAGTAGTACATGTATTGTGCTGTGGCAGGGTGGACATGCTGGGCATACTAGTACATGTATTGTGCTGTGGCAGGGTGGACATGCTGGGCATAGTAGTACATGTATTGTGGATTGGCAGGGTGGACATGCTGTGCATAGTAGTACATGTATTGTGGAGTGGCAGGGCGGACATGCTGTGCGTAGTAGTACATGTATTGTGCTTTTGCAGGGTGGACATGCTGGCCATAGTAGTACATGTATTGTGCTGTGCCTTGGCGGACATGCTGTGCGTAGTAGTACATGTATTGTGCTGTGGCAGGGTGGACATGCTGGGCATACTAGTACATGTATTGTGCTGTGGCAGGGTGGACATGCTGGGCATAGTAGTACATGTATTGTGGATTGGCAGGGTGGACATGCTGTGCATAGTAGTACATGTATTGTGGAGTTGCAGGGCGGACATGCTGTGCGTAGTAGTACATGTATTGTGCTGTTGCAGGGTGGACATGCTGGCCATAGTAGTACATGTATTGTGCTGTGCCTTGGCGGACATGCTGTGCGTAGTAGTACATGTATTGTGGAGTGGCAGGGCGGACATGCTGTGCGTAGTAGTACATGTATTGTGCTGTGGCAGGGTGGACATGCTGGGCATAGTAGTACATGTATTGTGGATTGGCAGGGTGGACATGCTGTGCATAGTAGTACATGTATTGTGGAGTTGCAGGGCGGACATGCTGTGCGTAGTAGTACATGTATTGTGCTGTTGCAGGGTGGACATGCTGGCCATAGTAGTACATGTATTGTGCTGTGCCTTGGCGGACATGCTGTGCGTAGTAGTACATGTATTGTGGAGTGGCAGGGCGGACATGCTGTGCGTAGTAGTACATGTATTGTGCTGTTGCAGGGTGGACATGCTGTGCATAGTAGTACATGTATTGTGCTGTGGCAGGGCGGACAAGCTGTGCGTAGTAGTACATGTTAACACTACGCCACACACCGAGAAGCCTGCAAACATTTAGTTACACAAGCAGACGACATTAAACATCCGTACCCACGTATCCACCGGTATACTCTGCTATCCACATAGCAGCAGGTATATACTAAGCCAACCCGACAACCACAAGTATACGCTACTATTCAAAATGCTGCATGTGTAGGCAATGCTTCCCACAGAGCTACCTGAAAAGTGTGGGACTTATAGATCTGCCTGTATATCCTCTCATTCCCACTGAGCCACCATATACAGTTCTAAACACTGATCCACCATATACAGTGCTAACCAGTGAGACACCATAGAGTGGTAACCACTGAGCCACCATATGCAGTACTAACTACTGAGCCACGATATACAGTGCTAACCACAGAGCCACCATATGCAGTAGTAACTACTGAGCTACGATATGGTGCAAACCACAGAGCCACGATATGGTGTTAACCACTGAGCCACCATACACTGCTAACCACTGAGGCACCATACAGTGCTAACCACTGAGCCACCATACAGTGCTAAGCACTGAGCCAACATATACAGTGGTAAACACTGGGCCAACATCCATATTGTTTAGGACCAGATTTTTTTTTTTTTTTTGCAGCCATGCAGTCAATGTATAATGGTATTATTACTTCGATGCGCACCTCGGATTTAGTATGTTGTTTGGCATACATTTTTATTTGTCAATAGTCAATAGATTTATTACTTAGAACGTATGTTTGATTTGTGTTGTGGTGTTACTTTTGAGAACAGAAGTCAAACTGTACATTGGGTCACTAACGGCCCCAGGAGTAAGGACACTCACACAAACTTTGTTTGACATTGTAATAAACTTCTTTTTCTCTGCTGTCAAAACATAAAGTGTTGCACTACAATGCCCATCATTTCCGCCCTGCTAATGCACAATTGATTCACTACAATGCCAATCATGTCTGCATTGCCACTACACAATACATGTACTACTATGCCCAGCATGTCTGCATTGCCACTCCACAATACATGTACTACTATGCCCAGCATGTCCACCCTGCCACAGCACAATACATGTACTACTACGCACAGCATGTCCGCCAAGGCACAGCACAATACATGTACTACTATGGCCAGCATGTCCACCCTGCAACAGCACAATACATGTACTACTATGCCCAGCATGTCCACCCTGCCACTCGAACAATACATGTACTACTATGCACAGCATGTCCACCCTGCAACAGCACAATACATGTACTACTACGCACAGCATGTCCGCCCTGCCACTCCACAATACATGTACTACTATGCACAGCATGTCCACCCTGCCAATCCACAATACATGTACTACTATGCCCAGCATGTCCACCCTGCCACTCCACAATACATGTACTACTATGCACAGCATGTCCACCCTGCCAATCCACAATACATGTACTACTATGCCCAGCATGTCCGCCAAGGCACAGCACAATACATGTACTACTATGGCCAGCATGTCCACCCTGCAACAGCACAATACATGTACTACTACGCACAGCATGTCCGCCCTGCCACTCCACAATACATGTACTACTATGCACAGCATGTCCACCCTGCCAATCCACAATACATGTACTACTATGCCCAGCATGTCCACCCTGCCACAGCACAATACATGTACTACTATGCCCAGCATGTCCACCCTGCCACTCGAACAATACATGTACTACTATGCACAGCATGTCCACCCTGCCACTCCACAATACATGTACTACTATGCACAGCATGTCCACCCTGCAACAGCACAATACATGTACTACTACGCACAGCTTGTCCGCCCTGCCACAGCACAATACATGTACTACTATGCACAGCATGTCCACCCTGCAACAGCACAATACATGTACTACTATGCACAGCATGTCCACCCTGCCACAGCACAATACATGTACTACTACGCACAGCATGTCCGCCCTGCTACTCCACAATACATGTACTACTATGCACAGCATGTCCACCCTGCCACTCCACAATACATGTACTACTATGCCCAGCATGCCCACCCTGCTACAGAACAATACAAGTACTATTATGCACAGCATGTCCGCCAAGGCACTGCACAACACATGCAATACAATGCAAAAAATGTCAGCCCAGACACTGCAATATACATGTCCTAAAATGCCCAGCAGTAAACACTGATAGCCATTACACATCTCCCTTGGACCGCTACTATGGCCTGTATGTGCCCCCTGCCACATAACAACAATGGCCGCCTGCAGTGAAAACAAACATACTGTCCTATAGCTTCAGCCCGGTGGAATGAACAGCTGATTCCAGGAAGTGAGAGAGCGCGCGCTCGGGAGCCGCCTCCAGCTGCTGACGTGTGCACGGGCATGAGAGCCCGTGCACCAGCCTGGGAGGAGGAAAAAAGGGCTGTGCTTTACTGCAGCGACGTGCACAGGAACAAGACTGACAGATCAATCTCGGCTTCTACTACATCTAGGTAACGCCCAACCGTCGTTTCAGTATAAAGTTTATATAGCATTATCTTTACTTATAAAAACCCGTTTTTTTAGCTAAAAACCTTTCAGCACATGTATGTGCTGGGTGTATGGAAGCATATTCATAGCCTGGGGGGGTCATTGGGGGTGGTTGGTTCCCTTTAAGGGAAATGTAATCCTTCCTAGGTAGGCTAAACTTTACATGTCGCATTATGCCCATGGGTAGGGTGTTTTCACAGAGACTTGTTTGTGCGACGGCAGGTGTTAAATTACCTCATCGTTATGTGCGGTTGTCGGTAGATCACAAAGCGGATTTAGCGGTTTGGGAAACATTCTTGGACCAACACAATGGACGATTGTTGTTAATGAATGAGTTGATCAACAATTCTAAAATTAAGTTGTTCAATGATGCGGTGGGGAGATAGGGGCTTACTTCGAAGGTCAGCAGTGTGCGGGGACAGGTGGCCTGATTAGTGGGTTAGCTCAAGTTTGGTAAAGAATATTGCGTTGCTTGAAATTTTTCCTATGCTAGTGGCGGAGACGTTGTGGAAACACACTGATGCACACTGTCAGGGGGTGAGGAGCAGAGGCAGAACTACAATAGGTTTAGGGGCTGGAAGTGCACTTGGACCCTGGAGCCTAAGGGGCCCCAAAAGATCCGTTTGACCTATAGAAAAAGACTAATACTATTAAAGATTTGCCAATTTTAGTATAAATCAGCTCAGAAACCTAACTCAACAGAAATTTTTTTTTCAAATTGTTCCCCAGTGTAATTGAAGGCTCCATTGTTGCTTTTGCATAAGGGCCCATGAGCTTCAATTTACACCACTGGAGGGGTCAGGGAGGCTGGAGCGGTGCAGGGCAGGGTGCACACTGCCAGGAAATTGGGCAGGCTGAAGCGGCCAGAGGGATGTACAGTGTGTGTGGGGGAGGAGGCTGGAGCGGTGCACACGGTCAGGGGTTCGGCTGGTGGATGAGGAAGGCTGAAGCGGCTCGCGGGGTGCACAGTTAGGCCACATGCACACGTTCAGTATTTGATGAGTTTTTTACCTCAGGATTTGTAGACAAAACCAGGAGTGGAGCAATCAGAGGAAAAGTCTAATAGAAACACCTGCACCACTTCTGTATTTAAACATCCACTCCTGGTTTTGGCTACAAATCCTGAGGTAAAAAAACTCATCAAATGCTCAGCGTGTGCACGTGGCCTTAGGAGGATGAGGAAGGCTGGAGTGGCTCGCGGGAGGCATAGTATGAGGGAGGAAGGTGGAGTGGCTCGCGGGGTGCACAGTTAGGAGGATGAGGAAGGCTGGAGTGGCTCGCGGGGTGCACAGTTAGGAGGATGAGGAAGGCTGGAGTGGCTTGCGGGAGGCACAGTATGGAGGAGGAGGAGGAAGGCTGCAGCGGCCGGTGGGAACAGTATGGAGGATGAAGGAAGGCTGAAACGGCCGGCACTCAGCGGGATGCACTCACTGTGTCTGTGAGGAAAGGGCGGGAAGAGCCGGCAGTGCAGAGGAAGGGGAAGCCTGCAGAGTGGGATGACACCAGGAAATCAGGGGGCGTGCTGCTCCGGAGGACGGTTAGGAAACCAAGGGAACGGGATGCCATGGAGGAAGCAGGAGGTGCCATTGTCAGCACTGACTAGGACGGCGGCTCAGGGTGTCATAGAGCGGAGCACACAGCTGCAGGTGAGGTAGTGCTCTGTACGTGGCTGTTTGACTGCCATTCACACTCTGTATTGGCGCTGTATCAGGAGCCGCATATTAATTATGGGTGTTGTACTTTACCATAGTGACGTGGACCAGTTACCTTTTCGTATGGGGTAAGTGATAGACTGGGAATCAGCTGCCTTGGCCATGGAAAAAAGAACATAGGACTTCCCAAAAGCAGATGACATGTTGGATTACCCCCATCAGGATGAAGCAGTTTTTTATTGTCACATTTAGGGTAAGTGCCCACCATCAGGACATGCAGCGTTCTGGATGTGGCGTGTTTACTCTGGCAGAGACATGTGTTCTGTGTGGGTGAGCGCACCATCCGTGCCCACCATCAGGACATGCAGCGTTCTGGATGTGGCGTGTTTACTCTGGCAGAGACGTGTTCTGTGTGGGTGAGCGCACCATCCGTGCCCACCATCAGGACATGCAGCGTTCCGGATGTGGCGTGTTTACTCTGGCAGAGACATGTGTTCTGTGTGGGTGAGCGCACCATCCGTGCTCACCATCAGGACATGCAGCGTTCCGGATGTGGCGTGTTTACTCTGGCAGAGACATGTGTTCTGTGTGGGTGAGCGCACCATCCGTGCCCACCATCAGGACATGCAGCGTTCGGATGTGGCGTGTTTACTCTGGCAGAGACGTGTTCTGTGTGGGTGAGCGCACCATCCGTGCCACCATCAGGACATGCAGCGTTCCGGATGTGGCGTGTTTACGCTGGCAGAGACACGTGTTCTGTGTGGGTGAGCGCACCATCCGTGCCCACCATCAGGACATGCAGCGTTCCGGATGTGGCGTGTTTACTTGGCAGAGACACGTGTTCTGTGTGGGTGAGCGCACCATCCGTGCCCACCATCAGGACATGCAGCGTTCCGGATGTGGCGTGTTTACTCTGGCAGAGACATGTGTTCTGTGTGGGTGAGCGCACCATCCGTGCCCACCATCAGGACATGCAGCGTTCCGGATGTGGCGTGTTTACTCTGGCAGAGACACGTGTTCTGTGTGGGTGAGCGCACCATCCGTGCCCACCATCAGGACATGCAGCGTTCGGATGTGGCGTGTTTACGCTGGCAGAGACACGTGTTCTGTGTGGGTGAGCGCACCATCCGTGCCCACCATCAGGACATGCAGCGTTCCGGATGTGGCGTGTTTACTTGGCAGAGACACGTGTTCTGTGTGGGTGAGCGCACCATCCGTGCCCACCATCAGGACATGCAGCGTTCCGGATGTGGCGTGTTTACGCTGGCAGAGACATGTGTTCTGTGTCGGTGAGCACACCATCCGTGCCCACCATCAGGACATACAGCGTTCCGGATGTGGCATGAGACATGTGTTCGTGAGCGCTGGTGTGCCACAATCAGGACTCTGGGCACACCAGCTTTCACGGTGTTCTTCCGCTGAGAACACTCTCCTCTCCGCGCACGTGCCCTGTGGGTGCATTCACACAATCGGTGTCTGCAGCATTAGGGACACTGTGTGTTTTCACTGTGCATAACGCTGCATTGTACAGTACAAGAACAGTGGATGAGATTTACAATAATCTCATGCTCACTGTGCTTCTTTACTCCACAGCGTAAACTGACATGTGGAGCAGCTTACCATGCTGTCGCTTTGTCTGCTGTATGTCAGTTTAGTGCTGTGGAGTTGGAGGCAAGCTTTGCGGGTGAATGCAGGGAAAAGATGCCGCCGTTCCCTGAAGGCAGATTGTGGGCACAGGGCGGATGCGTTCATGTGCAGGGATCTCCGCCTTCCCCAGGTCCTGAGACACTGAATACAGGACGCAGTGTCTCTGGATTGTCTGCACATACCCTTAAACTGAGTGCCCACGATCAGGATTAGCAGCGTTTTAGAAGCACAATATTTTTTCTGTGTCCATAATGGTGTGTTTCACAGTTGATGGATTTATAGAAATTACTGTGCCCATTATGCTACTTTTCTCCAAAGTGTAAATTAATATGTGGCACAGCTTCTAGAGCTGCATCATGTCAATTTATGCTTGCGGAAAAGCTAGTGTTCTCAGTGGAAGAGCACATCCAAAATATGCTGCTCCCAGAGTCCTGATCATGGACACGGACGCTGCGTTCTCCCTCAGAGAGCACCCCCGTGTCTCTTACACTTCTTCCAGAACACAGCATATATGGATCAAGGGCACTTAACCTTAAGGAACCATAACTTTTCCCTATCAATGTAGGTATAAAGGGACATTTTTTTAGTTTTATTTATTTTTAAAAAAAATGTTATATTGTATTTTAAAGCAATACTCCAGCATTTTTTATTCAACGCTTGAGTGTTGGCGTATATTCTAAAAAGGCCATGACCGGTCTTATAATCACCTTTCGGCGTCTTCACCTTTCATCAACGCTGCATCTAGTCTCACATCGTCATCTGTGACTGCAACTTCTGACTGACTAGAAGTCAGAAGTTACGTCATAAGCTCTTAATGCAAATTCATGAGAGCCAGAATGATGACAGAATGAGCCTCTCATAGAGATGTATTGCAGGGTGATCTCTGTCTCACTCCATGAAACACTAGAGCAATCCATCAGGTCACAAACTGCCAGAGACAGACCAGAGTGTCTACAATAGAAGATGCTGGATGGTGAGTATAAGTCTTCACAAAGTACTTTTTTAAGGCTCCTTTCGCATCAGCGGTTACGCTGATGTGCGGCAGATCCGGCCGGTGGCGTCGCATCTGCCGGATTTGCCACCTGACTTGCAGCCCGGATCCGGCAAGCCCCATGTATTGTCTATGGGGCTTGCAGTCCAGTGCGGCAAGTGCAGTTCTGCTGGATGTGGCAGATCCGGCACTTGTGACTGCGAAAAATAAACGCCGCCCGCAGCGTTATTTTTTTTGAGGCCGCAAGTGCTGGATCTGCTTCAGAACCGGCACTTTCCGCACCAGACCGCGAGCTCCATAGACAAAACTTGCAGGAAACATTGGACAGAACCTGATAGCCCCGGATAGGACAGAATCGAAGGGCAAATATGCCCTCCGGTCCTGTTTTCTGTCAGAATCGGCAGATCGCAGGGTTCAGGAGCTGTCCCTGCTGAAATGACAGAATCGCGGCTAGCGGGAGCTCTCCACGGTCCTGAAATCTCAGCAAGGGTTCAGCGTGGCCGGCGCTGAGCTTCAGCACCCGCTGTCTGGGAAACTGACAGATTCTCTGTCGGGTCCGGCGCGATACGCATCCCATAGACTCCCATGTTAGGGTGTGCCGGATTCGGGAGAATCCATCAGGATCTGGTTTGGTTTAATTTTTTGCCCCGGTCACAAAAAGGCTGCAAGCTCTGATTTTGTGTCCGGGGCAAAAAACAAATGCAGCCTGATGCTGCCGGAATGGGACAAAACCTATGGCAAATCACTGCCATCTGGCCCTATCCGGTACCATAGGGCTACATTGTGGCAAAATCGGGTCCGGAGCTGTCTGGTTCACACCGGACAGCCCCGAACCTGATAACACCATGGTGTGAAACCGGCCTTAGGTGGCAGATCCGCCAGATGCGGTGCCACCTGCTGGATCTTCCGCTCATCAGCGTAAACCGCTGATGTTAAAGGGCCCTTACCTTGGTTTTATGCTAATCTATGGTAATCCAGCCCTGCATTTTTGATTGCCAGCAAAACCTATATGATTCAGGGAAAAGCTGTCCACACACATTGGTTTTATTTCTTTGCAGAAACTGAAACCTACACAGGCTTTGTGGCGTTTTAAAAAAAAATGAGCATGCCAACTCTTTTCTGCATTTTTGCAGTGATCTGTAGGCAAAAATGCAGCAAAAACACAGCAAACTCGCAGCAAAAAACACAGGTCTTCTGCCAAGAAATCTGTATTTACTAACAAAACCTTCAGGTCTTGGTACATTTTTGCTGCCACAAAAACGCATTGTGTGAGCATAACCTAAGAGTAGGGTCAGGGATCTTAGATTAGAAGCATCACTCCAGCATTAAAGTAAAAAAATCGCTTAATTGGTGCTTTAAAGAAGTTATCCAGAAGTTTTGAATTTTTTTTTTATAGGTATAAGAAGTAACAGGCAGGTAGTTTCTAACTACCTGTTCTGCCTGGTACTGAATTCTACCGGATCAGAGAGGCAACGTACTGCCCCAGACAGTGATTCTACTGCTTCATTTCACCTCTCATTAACAGTGTAGCTGTTCCTGTCTGCTCTGTCGACGGTGCGTCTTTGCTGATGTCTTGTTGATTGACAGCCAGGTCCCTGCAGTTAGGCATCGGGGAGCAAGCTGTCAATCACATTACATCACATTGGCAGAAACACTTTGTCAAAAGAGTAGAGCAGAAGAGAAGTAGCTTCTTGGTCAACATGACGTCACCGGAAGCTACACATTTGCTGGCAAGTATGGTCAGATGTCGCCTGAGCCAGCAGAAATTGACACTGGGCAGAATTGGCAAGTAGTTAGCAACTATTTGCCTGTAGCTTCCTAGCCGCATAAGAAAAAAATTGAAAACTGGAAAACACCTTTGATAATAAAATATTTTAGGGTACGGTACATACTTGCCTAAAATCTTTTATTAAAGTGAACCTGTCAGTTTTTTCCACATATAAGCTGCTGCCACCACCAGTAAGGCCTTATATATAGCATTCTGGGATACTTATAAGTCTTCAGGCTGAACTACATAATGTAAAAAAAATTGTTTTTATTATACTAACCTACGGGGCAGTCTGGTCCGATGGGTGTCGCTAGTCTTGGTCCTGTGCCTCCTTCTAGCGATTGCTGTTGTCATTCTCTGCTTCATGTGGGTGACGCGTCCTCCATCACCCACACGCACATTTCTCTCTGTTCTGCTCAGGAGAGTACAAAGTACTTTAATGCGTCGATGTGGGAAATGGTCAAACAACGCATGCACATGTGCACTATTTAGGCGTTCTTTGACTTTTCCCCCGCAGCTACGCATTACAGTACTTTACTTTGTCCTTAGCAGGGCAGAGAGAAGTGCACATGTGCAGGAGCACAGTGGAGGAGATTGTGTGTGGGCGACATAAGATGCATCATCCACATGAAGAAGAGAACGAGGACGGCAATCGCAAGAAGGGAAGAGGCGCTGGACCAAGACCAGTGACGCCCATTGGATTGGATCGCCTCTCAGGTGAGTATAATAAAAGCTATTTTTTACATTAAGCAGATCAGCCTGGGGAGATATACATCATTCTAGAATGCTATATATAAGGCTTTACTGGTGGTGGCCACAGATTATTTGAGGAAAAAACTGACAGGTTCACTTTAAAGAGTACCTGTCACCAGTTTTGGGAGTTCTAAACCTTGCCCACCACCTTTACCATGTTGAAATTGGGGTTCCTGGAACCCCTTTTTATTCCCAGACGTCCCCCTGCATACCTCAGAAAACAACTTTTAATCTGTCCCATGCTTTATGCTAATTTCTGTTAAGGATCATATGGGGATCTGGACATTGTGGTCATAGTCGCCCCGCTCCATGGAAAACCCGCCCTTCCTGAGTGTGTGCAAGTGAATAAACATAATGATGTCATCCACACAATTCACAATTCTCGCGCCTCACTGTGTCCAATTGAAGAACCAGTGTTTCCACTGCGCAGGTGCGAGATTTCGGTCTTGCATCAGTCGCATAGGTTAGAAGTAGTACTAGGTTTCTTTACAAAACTGCAGAAAAAAGCCACAGAAACGTAGGATAGGTTGCCCGGCATTTGACTACATTGCATGTGACAGTTGGACTAAGCCAAGGGGGAAGAGCTAGTGCTTAGAGAGGTGGCAACTGCTCGAGCTGACACAGTCGGTTTGGCATATCCTTAGCCATTTGACAGTTGGATCGTTACTGTGCAGGGATTAAAATACCAACTGTTCAAATGTAAGGGATATCCAGAAGACCTGAACTGGTTGCGGCCCTCGAGGCTGGAGCTGCCCACCCTGGCTTAGAGATGAACTGCTGAAGCTGATCAGTAGGAATGTCCTCTTGCATCTTGTCATATGGTGTGTATCCAGCTTGGATACACGCTGTTCCCATTTATTTATTTGTACGACACCCATTAACTTCATGGATATTATCTATGCTATCTTTTCTTATCATCTATCTATTCAGTAGCACATGTAAATGGTCCTGCAATGATTGTAGATAAAGGTGTTTTGAAAAAGATCATTGTCAATTTGGAGGATAGCTGAGGAAATAAATCGCATTGGACACGTTGGTTTAATTTTTTTGCTCGCACACTTTGGACTTGCATGGTGACTCTCCGAGTATGCTTCAAGTTTTTTTCGGTCTGATTCGTGAGATAACTCACAGATAGACGCCCCATGTTAACATTTGTGCGAGTGCAATCCAATTTTTTTTATTGGATTGCACTCTCCGATTTTAAATGCAGATGTTTGCGAACCGTAACTAAAAAGATGGCAAGCCATTAAAAGGTATCATGCACTGAGGACTCTCAATTATTAATATGTTTCTATTTACTGGCTAGCACGCTACACAGATATATTTCTACGTAGTTTAACTCCTTTACAACATCTGATGTATATGTACGGCACAAGTCGGAAGTGGGTGTATGGGGCTGGCTCACGGGGTGGGCTCACTCCATACTCCACATTGACCTGCCTCACAATCGCTTGTGGAGCAGAGCTCAGCTTACAATTATTAACCTGTTAAATCCCATCGTCAAACTCTGACCTGGGATTTAACATATGCTGGCGTAGAGTCGCCAATAGGAATCTATGTCAGCAGGGGGTCTGTTCTGGTCATAGCAGAGCTCCTTTAAAACTCATGTCTGTGGGAAGGCTTCAAAGGAGACTGTGATTTTTCCTATGTGCAGCAATGCCATAGCATTGCTGTATATAGCACAAGTGACTATTAAAAATGTTGAAAAAATTTTTTTAAATGTGGAAGTAAAAAAACATTTAAATAATAATATTTATTCATTTATATAGCACTATTAGTTCCATAGCACTTTACATACATCAGTAATGCTGTCCCCATTGAGGCTCACAATCTAAATATCCTATCTGTATGTCTTTGCACCCCCTTTTGCCCCATTAACATAGATTTAATAAAAAAACAACCCACACATATGTGGTATCGCTGCATTCAAGAAAGTTCCATCAATCAAATTGTCAAAACAATTAACGTGATTGGCAAACACTATAAACAAAAAATTAAAGAACAACAAAATCTATGTTTTTTGGGTCACTGCAGTAACACAAAAAATGCCGTAACAAGCAATCACAACTGCATATCTATCCCAAAATAGTATCAATAAGAATGTAGTCTAGCCCAGCAAAAAATAAGCCATCATATGGCTCCATGGACCAAAAAGTGAAAACGTTACTGGTCTTGGAAAATGGTGACATAACCCACCCAAATTTTTGTGAGTTGCAAACTTGTTACTTTTTTTTTTTACCATAAAATAGTAAAAAAAAATTGGATATGTTTGGCATCGCCGTAATTGTACTGATTAGGAGAATCATATTGCAAGGTCATTTCTAGCACAAAATGTACATCGTAAAAACAATTCCCAAAAAATGTCAGAATTGTGTTTTTTTTGCATGCAGAATTTGGTACAGATTAGTCAAAAAAATGCACTGTGGGCACACAGCCAAAGGGTTTCCTGATGCCATCAAAGTGAATGAGAATTGTCATGCATACATTGCTTATTTTCTCCTTGCTGATTTGGTTTAGATTTAGATTGTAACATGTCAATTCTTTCAGTGTTATTGCTCAAGACTTGACTCATACTAATGAGTGGATAAATACTGCAGCAAAAAGCTTGTAATAACACATCTAATGTGCCCCTAAAATAATGCAAAAAATTGCCACTGCCTTTTTTTCTTCCAAGAGGTGCAGAAATAATGTAGAAAATTCTGCACCAAATTGTAAAGGGTGCAAACACACGATCCGGATTAGCAGCATTTTGGACGCAGCGTCTTACTGCTGCATCATACAGTATCAGCACAGTGGATGGGATTTCAAGAAATCCCATGCTCAGTTAACTCCTTGTCGCAGCGTCTTTTCAGCAGTGGTGCGGGTTGCCAGCCGTCCACATCTCTGCAGCATGTTAATTTAATGCTTCGGAGTCTGAAGAGATCACCTACGGGTGAACGCAGGGAAAAGCCGCCTGCTCCCTATGCAGATTGTGAGTACAAGGCAGCTACGATCTCCCTGCGTTCACCCGCAGGGTCGAAGGTGCTACGTCCAATATGCAGTTCCTCCGGATTGTGTGCACATGCCCTAATACGTGTGCACTGTGCAAATATCCAAAGAGTCTTGCTTTGTTAGGACAAAATAATAATGTCTCTGGACAGTGGGAATATCCTGCAGATTCAGCGTGCTCATGCTCAAAAAACATAGTTAAATTAAACATTTTCCTTTAATTTTAATCCAACACAAAATGTAAATTTTTATTTGTAATGTAACTTATTTATATTTTGTTGCAGAGAGTCATTCAAATAAAAAATGATTGATTCTGTAAGAATACGCCGTCACGGGGCCATGGACTTCAGATCACATTATGACTACTTGTGTGTCTTACAAGACTCTGTTCCATTACAAGCAGTAAAAGCCAATCTCCGACGAGGAGCTCTCAGCTTTAATGCAGATAGGGTAAAATTATCCGATTGGCCACCAATTCTTAATACTCTGAAAATCAACAAGAGTTTGACGTGTGTGGCTATTAAAAGCTGCCATCAACCCGGACTTGGAGAGTCAGGTTGGTGAAATCTCGTTTTAGAATGATTATAAAAATAAAGTAACATATTTCTTTTAGTTATTTGTCTTTTATTAGGAAATTGTTGCTTGGAAATAAATGTAACTAATTTTAGTCTCATAGTTTTTAGATGCACTTGAATTGTATTTATGTATTTTACACCTGATGATTTGTTCATGATGAAGCCAAGATATTTCAATTAGAATTTTTCAGTTCATTCCAGACATACAGTGAGTGAACCAAGTAATGAACATCAAGTAATGAATAAAGACAGTGGCACACAGGTTGGTGGGTGAATTGCATCACATTCTCTTTATTCTGCCTCCAGTTGCGACGTTTCGATCCACAGGGATCTTTTTCAAGCACAGTACTCATTGCAATAACCCCTCTTAAATAGTGTAAACCTTATTAACCATAACCAATCACAAACATATACAAACAATTATAGCAAAATATCACAAATTCTACATTTTAAAAAGCCCCAATGGCCTATCAGTTGGAAGAGTACCTCATTACCACCCCATACCTCGCCTCTAATCACTCATTGCAATAATCCACTATAGGGTATGAGCCCAAGAAGTCTGTCATGTCTAAAAACCAAAACAAAGTTCCATCTAACCAATGTGCAGCAATCCTGTTGTTATGAAGCTCCCTGCTCCAATCGTCATCCAGGGTCACCTCTTTCGGTTTGTTCAACAGCCAATTGGTGAGCTTCTCATTTCACACATGCAGCGGCGTCCTCCACCGTTTGGTCCTAGGCTTATCTCCTCTGCGCATGTTACTGCAGGCCAATCGTACAATGGTCAGTCCTCAGCGGTACGTTACTTGCGTACGCAATTGGCGTAACGTGGGCAAACCTACTGCAGCACAAGATCGTAGCTGGCAATTCAAGAAAGACATAATACAAAAATAAAGACATTTAACCCTTCCTTAGTCACAGAGGAACTTTTAATCATACAAGAGACACAAAGCAAACTGGAAAATCAAACAAATGTGCCCAGATATATCTGCCTCAACTTATTGCATATAGATATCGATATAACCACCTTGCAATTATATATACAAAATAACACCATGGCAATAGATAGTCCCATCCAGGCTCTATCAATATAGCCACATAGTATCCTAAAAGAGCTAGAGCATATTGGGTAATCACTTATTAATTAACCATAACTATAAAATATAGATCCAGTCGTAATAATCAAATCACTACAGTAATATTCATACTAGAATTAATTTTCAAAAGCAGGATATCCCAAAAATGCTCTCGCTCATACAGATCTTAAAACATATGTTGAATACATAGAAAATCATATCTAACTAGACAATACATTTCTGACTGCAGTCCTAGCACAATCATATTTAGTAATCTCAATATTTATATATCAGTGGAACAGCGCTTCAGACAATATTACCTCATAAAGGGCCATACCATCTTGTAAATTAAATTGGGAGAGGGGGGGTGGGGGAAACAAGGGGATCTGTAATCCTATATTGACTCAAATCTCCCGTATTCCAATTTAACCATTAGATGAAATATCTGGGGTAAATTAAAAAATGAGTTATGAACAATACAGTGAAAAGGAAAATCATCACGTCCAGAGTTATTGTCATACAGCTACAGTCTCTATTTGAAAAGGCAACCATGCTGATTGTACTCTATATTCATACCTTTAGGTCTCAAGGTTTCAAGTTCAAAAATCCACCTTCGTTCTTTTTTCTTCAAGAGAACCACTCTATCTCCCCCACATCTAGTTGGAGGGACATCATCAACAATCCTAAAAAGTTGCTAGTTAATGGTATGGTACATCTCCTTAAAATGTCTCAGCACAGGGAGTTCAACCAACCCGGTCCTGAAAGTACTTTTATGTTTACTAGTTCTTGCTCTTGTCTCCATATGGTATCCCCTACATAAAGGAGGCCACATGGACAGCACATTGTGTAAACTACAAAACTACTAGTACATGTGTATCTTTTGCGAATAGTGTATTTTTTACCGGATTGTGGATCAAAAAATTTCGACCTTAAAGGGATCCTGTCACCTCCAAAACGCCTCCTAAACTATCAAAATATGTCCCTGCACCATCCTATCACTAATCCCACACTAATCCTAAAAGCATCCTGTGAAAGTGCATAAAAACGTTTTAATACTTACTCATTAGTGATTATAATTAGCAGGGTCTATATTCTTTAGTTACCAGGGGGCGTTGTTAAGCAGCTCCAGGATCCACCCTCTCTCTGTCTTTGCTATTGTGAAACTGAAACTGAAGGCAGGACTAATGATTTGCATTCTGTGAGCGATAAGAGGGGGGAGGGCAATGCCTGCACATCACAGAAGAACACACAGAGACAGAGTGGATCCCTGGAGCTGCAAAACAGCCCGCCTTGGTGACTAAAGAATAGTCACTCTGCTAATTATAATCACTAATGAGTAAGTATTAAAACGTTTTTATGCACTTTCACATGATGCTTTTAGGAGACATAAGAAGTGTGAGATTAGTGATGGGATGCTGCAGGGACATGTTTTGCTAGTTTAGGAGGCGTTTTGGAGGTGACGGGATCCCTTTAAGTATATTACAACAGCAAACACATCCAAGACAGGGAAATTTTCCCAAACTTGGGCAGCTCAGAGTAAGTTGCAAATCCTTAGAGCTACCAATATCAGAGTGTACCAATTCATCTTTCAAATTTCGACTCCTCAACCAGAAGAGTGGCAGTAACCTGAATTCTTCGATATTTGTGTGACCCTTACTCAAAAGGGACCAGTGTTTCCTGAGAATAACTGTGATCCTTGTCCTCAAACCATTACACGTTGTAACAAATGGTATTCGTTTGTTTTCTTGAGTAGTCCTTTTAGAATTAAAGGGATCCTGTCACCCCCAAAACACCTTTAAAGCTATTAAAACCTGTCCCTACAGCATATTAACACTTTCCCTACACTATTTTTAGCTCCTAAATGCAGTAAATGATATTGCATAAAAACGTTTTATAAGTACCTGATTAGTGATGATAATGAGTGACTATGCTATTCATAGTCACTCATCAAGACTGCCCCTCTGCTTCATAGCACGCCTGAATAGGCGTGATCTACATCCAGGATTCAAAATCGCGCGTCCCTTCTGTGCCCTGTGTTCGTAGGAGGCTGCAGTGTGGCTTGTGACGCGATCCGCGTCATTCCCGGCGCCCTGTGACGTATTTACAGCGGCGCCGCGCTGTTAGCTTCAAAATGTGCACTGCGCATGCGCATTGGGCATGCGCAGTGCACATTTTGAAGCTAACAGCGCGGCGCCGCTGTAAATACGTCACAGGGCGCCGGGAATGACGCGGATCGCGTCACAAGCCACACTGCAGCCTCCTACGAACACAGGGCACAGAAGGGACGCGCGATTTTGAATCCTGGATGTAGATCACGCCTATTCAGGCGTGCTATGAAGCAGAGGGGCAGTCTTGATGAGTGACTATGAATAGCATAGTCACTCATTATCATCACTAATCAGGTACTTATAAAACGTTTTTATGCAATATCATTTACTGCATTTAGGAGCTAAAAATAGTGTAGGGAAAGTGTTAATATGCTGTAGGGACAGGTTTTAATAGCTTTAAAGGTGTTTTGGGGGTGACAGGATCCCTTTAAATGACCGATGAAATGCATAAAGTTCTTCATTACTGCCGTTCCAAGCGAAACACATTTTGTAGATGTAATATCACCAGCCCCTCACATGGTGCCATGCAATTCACCAACCTGTGAGGAGCTGTCTTTATTCATTACTTGATGTTTGGACGTTATCCGAGAAGGACTCCTTGGAGGTGACATGCGCCCTACTTTAGGGTAATGGTATAACCCTGCTTTTCCATTTGGTGCTGCAAGCCAACCTTTGCATGTTATCAAGTATTGAACATGTTACCAATTTTAACCCATCCAATCCACACAAGCAGCAAAATCAAACATAGAGTTTCATAAATTAAGGTATGTGTGATAATGAGAAATGACCATGGAAAAGTGTTGAACACTTGAAGAAACAGCTGCAAAAGGCATGGCACCAGCTGAAATCTATCAGTAATTAGAAAGCAATACTGCCACTTAGTAAAAAATATTATCAGCTAATAAAACTGATGGCTTATATAAAGGTGTATCATTACAATGGTGCCACACAAGAAACATCTCACAATAAACTGGTAGAACCAGTGAGCTGTCTCAAGACCTTTTACAGCCTTATTGTTGAAAAACAAACTCATAGCATTGGTTCTAGTAATTGCTCAACTACTGAAAGTTCCAGTGAGCACTGTTGGGACCTTAATCTGAAAGGAAAATAACATAGTTTCACCATAATCTGGCCACAACCAGGTGTTCCTCACAAAATTTCAAACAGAGGACTGAAAAGAATTATCAGAATAGTTGTCCTCAAGCCAAGGACCACCTGTAGAGAGTTACAGAAAGAACTGGAATCAGCAGGTACAATTGTTTCAAAGAAAATAATAAGGGGACTCAACCTCCATGCCCTATATTCATGCTCACCACACAAGACTCTGTTGCTGAACAAAAAGCATATTCAAGGGTGTTTAATATTTTCTCAACAACATTTAGACAAGCCTGTCAAATACTGGGAGAAAATAGTCAGATTAGACCAAAACCGTACTCTTTGGATGCCATAATACACACCATTTTTAGAGGCCAAAAGGTACTGCATATGACCCCAAAAACACCATACCAACAGTGAAATTTGGAGATAGGGAACTCCATGGTGTGGATCTGTTTTTCAGAATACAGTACTGGCACACTTCATATAATTGAAAGAAGAATGATTTGCCAAATGTACTGAGTCATTCTTGATAAAAATCTGCTGCCATCTACCAGAATGATGAAGATGAAACAAGAGTAGACATTTTAGCAAGACAATGATCCCAAACACACAGCCAAGGAAACTGTCAATTGGTTTCAGAGAAAGTAAAGCTGCTAGAATTGCCCAACCTATCATGTGAGCTGAATCCAGTAGAAAATGTATGAAAGGAACTAAAGTTCAGCGATCATAGAAGGAGCCAACAGAACGTTCAGGATTTGAGGTGTTTATGTGAAAAAATAGGCCAAAATCAAGCCTGAGCAAAATATGCGACTAGTCTCTCCATACAGGAGGTGTCTTGAAGCTGTCATCATCAACAAAAGCTTTTGTATGATGTATGAAATAATTTTCAGTAAGCATGTTCAATACTTTTTTCCTGTGTAATTTCTGATTATTACACATCACTAAATTTATAACCATCTATTTGATTTCTTGGCTGTGTGAATCGGATGGGTTGTTACCAACATCAGGGGAGAAATTAATGTCAGTAGCACCTTTAGAAATATAATTACTTTGAAAATTGGTAACTTGTTCAATACTTATGTCACCTGCTGTTTATATAGTCGGGCCAAACATTAAGGCTGCATTCACAAGTCACGTATTTCACTATTTACGCAGCGCTATTTAGCGCTAGCGTAGATGAAGTGAAATCTAGTAGCGTAACGCATCTCAGCAAAATCAATGGCTTTTGCTGAAATGCGTTCACACGATCCGTATTTTTGTGGATGCCCTTTCACTGCAAAGAGCGTCCACAAAAAGAGTGATCATGGCAATTCTTGGCGCCTTTTTCGGTATGCCCTTCCCATAGCCCACATTATCTGGGCTCGGGAAATGCGCAGCCAAAAATGCGCATATACGGCACAAAAACACAACTGCATAAAACCGCAGCATACAAAAAAATACGTGATTGTGTGAACGCAGCTTAAATGTTGAAGATAGACTTCTCTTGCTAATATTAGAGGGTGTTATCAGAAAAGGAGGCTTGGGACACTTGCATGTCAGTAGTGATGGTTGAACCTGAACTGTAAAGTTTTGGAGTCCTTATTGTTATTATTTATTTATAGAGCACCATTGATTCCATGGTGTTGTACAGGAGAGCGGGTTACATAAGAAACTCAAGTAAAAAATACAATGAACAAACTAACAGTGACAAACTGGTACAGAGAGTAGAGGACCCTTCCCTTGTGGACTTACAGTCTATGGGAGTATCCCTATCGGATACCTAATGTCCGTGCACAGACCCTGAAAACTGACTTCTCAGGGAAGTCCGTATTACTGTTTGGGTTCGACAACCCGGATAAAACTTGTTGAAATGCTACAGTGCAGCCAGTTAGTGTGACGACCATCCGCTGTGAGGCTGAGCTGCTGGTAAGACAGCACCCCGAGAAACCCGAGACCCTTAACCCCTATACAGGGATCTGGAATTACAGCGGAGCCCAGGGGGTAGCTGCCTATTATGAGCAGCAGAGCAGGAAGGTCGCCAGGAAGGGAAAAATCAGGACCCGAAAAACGTAGTCAGGAGTCCGAGTTAAAACCGAGAGGGCAGCTGAGGTACACAATCGACAGGCTGTTGCAGAGTCAGAAATCCAGGCAAAGGTCAGAGACAAAACTAAACACACACTATATCACTGGGGAACCAAAACTATATCTGCAAGACAGGCTCCAATGTATTTGAAGGACGCGGTTACCTCCCATAGGTTGGAGCTCACAGCCTGATGATCTCATCCGGACCGCCCCTAGAACCAGGCCAGATCGTGATGCACGACTGGCACCAACCACCCCACTTCTGACAGAAGAACGAAGGCTGCGCCCATCAGACACCTCTGCAGGGCCCGCTCCTCTGCAACCAACATCACCCAAAGGAGAAACACGGCGGTGTTCAGCGACAGAGGCAGACGTCGAAGGAGCAGGTCCATATGAGGACAAGGCCCTCCTATCACTGGCACCATCAGCCAAAGGCATCCGGCGCCTCCCAGCGGCTAAGGCAGGAACACCAGCCACCGAGTCCAATGGCGATGTGACAGTTAGCAAGCTTTGCTGTCGCAAAATAGGGATTAAAGCAGGATGGTTATACTTACTTGATATTCGTACTGCTGTCACTGCTTCTGTGTCCACTCATTAAACCTTATGCATATTCATCTGCTTCCCCCGCCCACTCTCTGTGACAGTGTCTGTGATTGGTTGTAGTCTGACTTTCCATCTGTGCTGTCATCTGGTTGCCTTCACACTAGTGTAAAAATAAAAAATGTAAAAAAAAAATGGTGCGGGGTCCCCCGTATTTTTATACCCAGTGCACATAAAGCTGACGACTAGAGGCTGCGCTGGATATAAAAATACTGGATTTTTTTTCAATTATTTATTTTTACACTAGTGGGAGAGCAACCAATCACACACAGTCACAGAATGTTGGCAGGAGAATATTCATAAGGTTTAATGAGCTGACTCATGGTACTGTCACACCCGGCGGCGTCGCTAGCGACATCGCCGAAAAAGTGACGTATCAGAAGCAGTGAAGAAGTTCAGCTCCCTATAGACTTATATGTGATTCAGTCTGAAGTTTGGGTAAAGTCCAGTCTAGAAACTAGACTTTTGGTTTAAGTCCAGCTGGATCCTGTGAACCCGAACATTTGCAGTTCGCCCATTTACGCATATAAGTAATGGTGAAATGTTACCCAGTTGACCTTAAGGTACCTGCAACTTTTCTAGGACTTTCACTGGCAACTTACTGGTTGCAGTGAAATCATGGAGACATTGTTCCATTTGTACACAGCAACAAGGTAGAACAATATGTCCATGATTTCACTGCAACCAGTAAGTTGCCAGTGAAATTCCTAGAAAAGTTGCCACGTGTAAAGGTACCTTTAGGAGGTTTTCCACTACTAATGTGATCCCCCTTTCTTTTGTCCTTCTTAACTAATACTTTCCCAGTACACTTCTGCCTATCCTGCTTGTAAATACCTTTATTGTTGTTGTAGCTTTGATCTTTCCGGTCTGGAGACCGGATTCGGACCAGCTGAGTAGGACACATCATTGGTCGGGCTGGTTGTCTGTGAATGACAGCAGTTTGGGCATACATGCCCAGATCAGACTTCACTCTCATCTAGGCCACCAGTGAAGGTACCCTGCTAATTTTGTCCAATTCCGGTCTGGAAGGATCAAAGCTGCAACAACAATAAAGTTATTTACGAGCCTCAGAGAGTTAAGCTTACAGGATCAGGGTAGGTAGCAAAAGTATAATGGGAAAGTATTAGTTAGGAAAAAAGAAAATGGATCACATTAGTAATGGAAAACCTCTTTAATGTTTGCTATTTAATTATATTTTTTTAAATTTGTTAGTTCAATTTTCTTGTTTTATGAAAATTATAAGGAAATAAAATCCATTTTGTCTTAGCTATTCATTGTTGTTATTAACAGAATCTGAGAAATATGGAGTCCACTTTCGAAGACGAATCCCACCTATCCGATCAAAAGACATGACTTTCCAACTGTGTAGAGCACTTGCAGCCTGTTTGAATGTGTCAAGTTCTTTAAGAGAGTTGGAGCTACATGGACTTCCTTTAAGGGAGAGAGATTTAATGACCTTAGCGAAGGCAAGTATAAACTGGCTTAATATTTTAAATATAGATATCTCATAGTAGTTCCTTGACAACCAAGGCAGAATAATATGGACTAAAATAAAAATCTATTTTTAGATTTGAGGATCATTTGCCATTTAAAAACACATATAAGACAATTATCATTTTACTAGCTGTGAGCCCGATGCAAATGCATCGGGATTCTAGAACGTGGCAATATTATTTGCATTAATAGCATTATTATTACCATTAATAGCATAATTATTAGCATTAATAGCATAATTATTAGCATTAATAGCAATATTATTTGCATTAATACCATTATGATTACCATAAATAGCATAATTATTAGCATTAATAGCATAAATATTATCATTAATAGCATAATTATTAGCATTAATAGCATAAATATTAGCATTAATAGCATAAATATTAGCATTAATAGCATAAATATTAGCATTAATAGCAATATTATTTGCATTAATAGCATTATTATTACCATTAATAGCATAATTATTAGCATGAATAGCAATATTATTTGCATTAATACCATTATGATTACCATAAATAGCATAATTATTAGCATTAATAGCATAAATATCATTAATAGCATAATTATTAGCATTAATAGTATAAATATTAGCATTAATAGCATAAATATTAGCATTAATAGCATAAATATTAGCATTAATAGCAATATTATTTGCATTAATAGCATTATTATTACCATTAATAGCATAATTATTAGCATTAATAGCATAATTATTAGCATTAATAGCATTAATAGCAATATTATTTGCATTAATACCATTATGATTACCATTAATAGCATAATTATTAGCATTAATAGCATAAATATTAGCATTAATAGCATAATTATTAGCATTAATAGTATAAATATTAGCATTAATAGCATAATTATTAGCATAAATATTAGCATTAATAGCAATATTATTTGCATTAATAGCATTATTACCATTAATAGCATAATTATTAGCATGAATAGCATAATTATTAATATTAATAGCATTAATAATAGCATTAATAGCAATATTATTTGCATTAATAGCATTCTTATTACCATTAATAGCCTAATTATTAGCATTAATAGCATAATAATTAGCATTAATAGCATTAATAATAGAATTAATAGCAATATTATTTGCATTAATAGCATTATTATTACCATTAATACCATAATTATTAGCATTAATAGCATAATTATTAGCATTAATAACATAAATATTAGCATTAATAGCATAATTATTAGCATTAATAGCATTATTATTAGCAGTAATAGCATTATTAATAGCATTAATAAAATTAATACAATTAATAGCATTTATTTTTTTATTATTATTTTTATTGAATTATTTATTATTTTTTAATTATTTTTTAATTATTTTTTTTATTATTAAATTTATTATTTAGGCTGAGACCCAGTTCTCTTTCAGGTCCGCTGAAAGGGCTGATATAATTAGCATATATGTAATTTTTTTATTATTATTTTTATTGAATTATTTATTATTTTTTATTTATTTCTTTATTATTTTTTAATTATTTTTTTTATTATTAAATTTATTATTTAGGCTGAGACCCAGTTCTCTTTCAGGTCCGCTGAAAGGGCTGATATAATTAGCATATATTTAATTTTTTTATTATTATTTTTATTGAATTATTTATTATTTTTAATTTATTTTTTTATTATTTTTTAATTATTTTTTTTATTATTAAATTTATTATTTAGGCTGAGACCCAGTTCTCTTTCAGGTCCGCTGAAAGGGCTGATATAATTAGCATATATGTAATTTTTTTATTATTATTTTTATTGAATTATTTATTATTTTTAATTTATTTTTTTATTATTTTTTAATTATTTTTTAATTATTTTTTTTATTATTAAATTTATTATTTAGGCTGAGACCCAGTTCTCTTTCAGGTCCGCTGAAAGGGCTGATATAATTAGCATATATTTAATTTTTTTATTATTATTTTTATTGAATTATTTTATTTTTTTATTATTTTTTAATTATTTGTTTTATTATTAAATTTATTATTTAGGCTGAGACCCAGTTCTCTTTGAGGTTCGTTTATTTTTTATTTATTTTTTATTATTTTTTAATGATTTTTTAATGATTTTTTTATTATTAAATTAATTTGTTCCCATTGAAATACATTAGCGGTGTGTCGGCGATTTTATGGCCGCTGACCTGGTTCTATTTGTCGGCCCTAAAATCGCGGACACACCGCTAATGCATGTCTATGGGCAGTGAGCTCGAGAGAGCGACCAATCAGAAATCGGGCTGACTGCCCATAGAGATGCATTAGCGGTGTGTCCGCGATTTTAGGGCCGACAAATAGAACCAGGTGGCCGGCCATAAAATCGGCGAGACACCGCTAATGTATGTCAATGGGAAATGAGGGCCTCTTCTGAGGCTGAGGGCAGTAGACAGCGACCAATCAGAAGAGCCCCTCACATCTCATTGACATAGAATGGTGGAT
The DNA here is from genome assembly GCA_033576535.1 of Allobates femoralis. Lineage (NCBI taxonomy): Eukaryota > Metazoa > Chordata > Amphibia > Anura > Aromobatidae > Allobates > Allobates femoralis. The sequence goes on from JARQOC010000003.1 coordinate 552,611,835, forward strand.
TTGTCGTCCATTCTATGTTAATGATAAGTGAAGAGGACGTTGGAGCTGGAAGTTGGCGGAAAGAAGACAGAAGATCCCCGGGGCCGGACGAAGAGGCGGAGATGGCGGAAAGAAGAGAGAAGACCCCCGGGGCCGGAGGAAGAGGACGCCTGGCCGGACGGAGGACTTGTGGATCGGACGGACGATCAGATGACTAAGAAGGCATGTAAGTGATCGACGGGGACGTTAGGTTAGGGGACGGCGAGGGCTTCGGGTGTAGGGCTTTAGGTGTTAGCGACAGCGGCGGGGGAAAGTGACGGGAGCTTAGGAGGCGGCGGGGCTTAGGGGATAGGGGGTTAGGTGCGGCGGACTTAGACTTAGGGGTAGGGGCTTAGGTGCGGCGGGGCTTAGGGTGTAGGGGCTTAGGTGCGGCGGGGCTTAGAGGGTGCGGCGGGGCTTAGGGGGTAGGGGCTTAGGTGCGGCGGGGCTTAGAGGGTAGGGGCTTAGAGGGTGCGGCGGGGCTTAGAGGGTGCGGCGGGGCTTAGGGGGTAGGGGCTTAGGTGCAGCGGGGCTTAGGGGGTAGGGGCTTAGGTGCGGCAGGGGGTAGGGGCTTAGGTGCGGGGCTTAGGGGTTAGTGGCTTAGCTTAGGTGCAGGTTCGGGGATAGGCAGTGGCTTAGGTGCGGCAGGGGGTATAGGTGCGGCAGGGGGTAGGGGCTTAGGTGCAGGTTAGGGGGTATGCGGCGGGGCTTAGGGGGTAGGGGCTTAGGTTAGGTGCGGCAGGGGGTAGGGGCTTAGGTGCAGGCAGTGGCTTAGGTGCGGCAAGGGGTAGGGGCTTAGGTGCGGGGCTTAGGGGGGTAGTGGCTTAGCTTAGGTGCGGGTTGGGGGTATGGGCAGTGGCTTAGGTGCGGCAGGGGGTAGGGCTTAGGTGCAGGCAGTGGCTTAGGTGCGGCAGGGGGTAGGGGCTTAGGTGCGGCGGGGCTTAGGGGGTAGGGGTGGGTAGGGGCGGCGCACTGAGGGGGTGGCTAAGAGCATGGGGCTGTAGTGTACAGCGCTATGGTATATTACAGTCCCATGGGCATACGCCTGTCAGGCATAAAGCGTATGTGCATGGGACTGTAGTATAGCATAGCGGTGTATGTTAGTGACTCGCCACAGCGCCATGCTGTTAGCCACCCCCTGTGGCTTTGTTAGCGACTCGCAATGCCCGCTTCGCGGGCATTGCTTCGCAAATCTGCAACGACTCGCAATGTCCGCAGGAGAAGCACCCTGGACTCGCTAACAAAGCCACCGGAAAGTAGCGCCGCTCCGACGGAAGTCAGTTACGGCAATTATATAATAGATGTTCTTGCTTTTTTAAGCCAACCAAACTAAGAGATTACTGTGCCACATGTTTTTAATCCTTTTCAATTTTGAGGATCTTCACCTAAATCAGCCTATGGCATGGCATGTACACTTCTACATCTTTTTTTTTTTCTACAGCAGCAGTGCATTGAGGAGCCTGTTATTGCTAATTGTAGTTCTCTGCTTAAAGGGTGCAGAAATAGCTTTTTGGTACAACAAAAAACCTAGTGTGCTATAAATAGTGTTGGTAGGAAACATGCTGCATAAAATACTTGCAGTTTCGATATTTTTACTTGCATTCGTCTTGCTCAAAAAAACTAGATAAATGCTAAAAGAATTGACTTACTGCAGATTTGAAGATTTAGTTTTCTACCGTATATGGGGTATTAATGTACTCAGGAGAAACTGCACAACAAATTGCACAGTGCATTTTCTCCTTGTAAAAATGCAAAATTTAGGTCCCACATTTTTGTGGGAAAAAGTACAATTTTAATGTCTTCCTTCTACTTTGCTTTAATTTCTGTGAAGCACCTGAAAGGTTAATAAACTTCTTGGAATCGGTTTTGAGCAGTCTGAGGGGTGCAGATTTTAGAATGGAATAGGATGTCACAATTACTTTAAGAGAAAAAAAATTCTTTAGGAGGCACACTCCAGAAATGTTACTCCAGACACTGGAGGCATAACATTTCTGGTGCAAGAAACTTTGCATTGCACAAAAATTTTGTATCTTTCCGCATTTTACTCTGGTTTTTCTGGTTACTGTGAGTGGTCAGTGATAACGGTCCGGCTAATGGAACCGAATACTTAGGATTTCCACACTTTGCTGCTTTCTTCCCTCAGCCCCAATGATATTCCTGCCTGCATAAATAAGGAGGCGTTGAGCCTGCCAGAGAGAGAGGTGATGTAATAGGTTGTCTCTTACTTCCGTCTTACGGATAAAGGTTCTAAATCCCTCTATGAAGTCCAAAGGTCCTAATATAGCAAATGGACATGAGAAAAAGTAAATTTGTTGTTGACGTAGCCCAAATCTCACACAATTGTTGGAGTATTTATATACTTTGGCTTGTTGAGTTTCTTATTTTTGCAAGCTAGATAGAAACCAGATCAAAATTGTTTAAAGGCCACTATACACACACAGATATCTGTGACCAACTTCTGAACAGATCTCTGGTTGTAGTGAAATCAAGGACACATTGCTCCATTTTGTGGCTGTGTACAAATGTAACAATGTGTCCATGATTTCACTGCAACCAGAGATCTGTTCAGAAGTTGGTCACAGAAGTTGGTGTGTGTAAAGTGGCCTTAATAGCTTTATAAAAGTTTAATTCAGTAACAAGTTAATTGTACTTATTATATGTCTGTGTATAACCTAATTGATTTTTTTATTATTACTTTGTAAGGGCTTAGCTGTCTCATCCTCATTGGAGAGCTTGGCTTTACCATATTGTTCATGTGGAGATGAAGGCCTAAAAAGTAAGTCTATCTTTGCGCTATGTTAAGGCAGCACATTGTATTTCAGTATAAATTAAGCATTAGTCTCTAATAAAACAATTTATTTTGCCATGTTTCCCAGTCTATTTTATTAATGAGCTGGAAATGTTCCTCTTCTGATAAGTAAATTAAAGTGCTGGTCCAAATGCAAAAGGAATTTTTCATCTAAATCCCTATCTATGTGATGCTATAATGTAAGCTATCTTCTAATGTACTTCTATTAAATGTTCTCTACAGCTCCTTGACTACACTATCTATCCACTATTCTATTTTTTTCTAGTTCTTGTCTGATGATGATTTGTTTGAGAATCCAAGTGCATGCTGGGATACTCAATGTGTTATCAAGGGGCAGAGACTGTGGCAGTGACCGCATGTGTTTAAGTTAATATGGGTTTTATGTTTGGCCCACATGCTGTACACAATTCCAATAATGACAATCTGATTTCTGACGTGGATCTACAATTTGAACTTTCCTTGGTTCCATGCTTGGATTAGTCTTATTCCCTTTGGATAATCCATGTGTGGATAACCTTTATGGGTTTTGTGCAGAATTAGTCTGGAAATTACTTTAGTGAGGTTTGTTTTACATGTCTGACATTCCATTCAAGTACAGACCATGATGTCTGGATCGGCCACCTGAAAAGCTTGATGTATACCTACATCAAGCTTGATGTACACCTGTTGAATTGTGGCCAGAGACCTGCAGCCAGTCTGGACATGACGGTCTATAGTTGCATCATAAAGGGAGTGCAGAGAGGACACAGGGAGGCACAGAGGGAGCACAGAGCACACAGGGAGGCAGAGAGAGGGGGCACAGAGAGCGCATGGTGGGCACGAAGAGGACAAGGGGGCAGAAAGTGCACAGAGGGACAGAGAGTGATGAGTGTGCAAATATGGTGGTACTGGCACATTGCACAGTACCGCCAGCGGTGCCGCAACTGCCCCCACCCGAAACCACTGACACGTCACTGCCTGAAAAAGTGTGCATGCGTACACCAGGAGAGCATGCGCACTTACTCAGGCCGCCATCTTTGGACACCTCAGGAGGGAGAGAGAGCACATGGTGGATGAGCGCACAGGGGGGAGACAGCACAGATGGGAGAAGACATCACAGGGAGAGAGAGCACTGAGGGGAGAAGACAGCACAGTGGGAGAGCACACAGGTGGGGAGAGAGTTAATAGGAGAGAACACTGAAGGGAGAAGACAGCACAGGGGTAAAAAGAGAGCAGATGGGGGGGGAGGTGGCTGCCGCGTCACAGAGCCTGTCCCCATTGTGACATCACCGCCCTACGATGTGATGGCATCGGGCACGCATCTAGTGATACAGAAAAAGTAAGAAGCATATTAAAATGCAGTCCATAGCATGTGGAAAATGTGCTCAAGTAACTTTTTCCCTTGAAAGAAGTCATGTTGATTATAGAAAGACAGAAGGTCAATGCTGATTACTGTTTGTATCAATTAGTATAAACAACGCTGTCTTTATCAACCTTCAAGCATTCACTTACGTTACACTTGATGTTACACTTATCAGGAAAAAATGTAACTATACAGATTGTAAAAGAAATACACAGGGAGTCATTCATTCCCAACATAATTTGCCTTATTGACTTGCTGGTTTTATTTTGGGTGTCTTATTTCTACAGTATTCTTGGTTACCATGGAGATAAGAAGGAGTTTAAATTTAGAATTGTATTTTTGAGTCTGTAATGCCTGTAATGTGCTCCAATTACCGTATATACTCGTGTATAAGCCGAGTTTTTCAGCACAAAAAATGTGCTGAAAAGTCCCCCCTCGGCTTATACACGGGTCATATACGGTACTTAGTGGTATACAGCCCCCCCCCCCCCGTTGTATACAGGGCCCCGCCCTTGCTTGTGGCAACCTGTAAAAGAAGATATCAGTATACTTATTGTGTCGCCGACGCCGCTCTGTCACCGTCACCGCGCTATTCCGGGTCTTCATGCTTCCTTCACCGACGCACAGGAAATTACGTCATTGTCTGTGCGCCGGAGAAGGAAGCTTGAAGACCCGGAATAGCGCGGTGACGGTGACAGAGCGGCGGCGGCGGCGACACGATAAGTATAATGATATCTTCTTTTACAGGTTGCCACAAGCAAGGGGGGGCCCTGTATACAACGGGGGGGGGGCTGTATACCACTAGGTACCACTGTATACAGCTGGGGCTGCTGTATACCCCTCTGGGGCTTCTGTATACCCCTCTGGGGCTGCTGTACACCTCTGGGGCTGCTGTATACCCCTCTGGGGCTGCTATATACCTCTGGGGCTGCTGTATACCCCTCTGGGGCTGCTGTATACCCCTCTGGGGCTGCTGTATACCTCTATGAGGCTGCTGTATACCTCTATGGGGCTGCTGTATACCTCTGGGCTGCTGTATACCTCTGGGGCTGCTTTACACTTCTGGGGCTGCTATACCCCTCTGGGGCTGCTTTATACCCCTCTGGGGCTGCTTTATACCCCTCTGGGGCTGCTATATACTTATGGGGCTGCTGTATACCTCTGGGGCTGCTGTATACCTCTGGGGCTGCTGTATACCTCTGGGGCTGCTGTATACCTCTGGGGCTGCTGTATACCCCTCTGGGGCTGCTGTATACCCCTCTGGGGCTGCTGTATACCTCTGGGGCTGCTGTATACCTCTGGGGCTGCTGTATACCCCTCTGGGGCTGCTGTATACCCCTCTGGGGCTGCTGTATACCTATGGGGCTGCTGTATACCTCTGGGGCTGCTGTATACCCCTCTGGGGCTGCTGAATACCCCTCTGGGGCTGCTGTATACCTATGGGGCTGCTATATACCTATGGGGCTGCTGTATACCCCTCTGGGGCTGCTGTATACCTATGGGGCTGCTGTATACCCCTCTGGGGCTGCTGTATACCCCTCTGGGGCTGCTGTATACCCCTCTGGGGCTGCTGTATACCCCTCTGGGGCTGCTGTATACCTCTGGGGCTGCTGTATACCCCTCTGGGGCTGCTGTATACCTCTGGGGCTGCTGTAAACAGCTCTGGGGCTGCTGTATACAGCTCTGGGGCTGCTGTATACCGCTCTGGGGCTGCTGTATACCGCTCTGGGGCTGCTGTATATACCACTGGGGAGGCTGCTGTATACTACCACTGGGGAGGCTGCTGTATACTACCACTGGGGAGGCTGCTGTATACCACTGAGGGGGCCTGTATACCACACTGCTGGGGGCTGTATACCTGTGCTGGGGTCCACCCTCGGCTTATACACGAGTCAATAGGTTTTCCCAGGTCTTGGGGGCAAAAGTAGGGGGGTCGGCTTATACACGGGTCGGCTTATACACGAGTATATACGGTAATTAATAATTGTTCAGTGTAGCAATCACTCTTTACATAACAGCTGTTTCCCACTTAGGTACTCCTTAGGGCCCTTTAAGGCGTATGACTCTCATGTCAAAATCTCACATTGCATTGAGCCCCAATGTTAAACAGTGCTGCAGCTCAGACCTGCGAGTCTTTCCTTAGCCCTAATTGGACTAAGGAAAAAATGGCAGTATGCGGCAATTGTCAGCGAGTCTCGGCTCACTCGCATTCATACAAGTCTATGGGTGCTAGTGAATCATTCAACTGCACTTGGATGGCATCTGAGTGCAGTGCGATATATGCAGAGACTTGCAGTGCAGGAATCGGAGATATCAATCTTTCCCTCTCATCCTCACCCCTGATGTGATGTCAGGATCGGCTCACAGTATAATGACACTCGGTCACGATCGCAGCAGAGCCTGAGTCGAGTGTCATTAGCATATCACACCTGGTGTTCTCGCATCACATGCAATATGCTGGTGTGACTCCAGCCTAAATCAGGAAAACACAGTGGTCTGGGAGCCACAATCACTTGTTAAATCACTCTCAAGGACTGCAATAAAACTTAGAAGGGTATTACCATCTGAGACTTTCTTGGCGTATCAAAATTATTTTCCAGAAATACCTGATAAATAGTAGTCAAGATAATGGAAGCCTCACTTTTGGAAATAATATGGCTCCTGCTTACCCCAGTTATAATTTAGGAGAGGGGATGACCTTGTGTGATTGTGGCTCCCATCGTAAATTTAAATGCCATAGGCTACAATGTAGAGAGACCCAAGCATAGATCCTTTCCCTGTAAAATTCACATATAGATAGGTACTCTATTCTCCAAAAATGTATGGGGAACAATAAGACGACTGTTTGCCATCCTGCTTCTCTTTATGTAAATTAAATGCAAACAGCCAAATACAGAAAGCATCTCTGAAGAGATGGTTGGGGATCATACAGACTGGCCCCTGGGCAACAGGTTGCTCTTTGTCCTAAATGTAGGAGTATAAGATGCCTATGTCAACAATGTGATTGAAGACGAGTTCTACTAGCAAACCTACTTTTCTTTATTCTAATGACAATAGGTAGCCTTATACACTTACCACTATGATCACTTTTCTACATGTTCTGAAGAGTCATTCTCCCCATATAAGAATAATTTCCTGTATTAATGTCCAATTGGAAAACAGGAAATGACCATTTATAGGGAAGCTTGTTCCTTAATGTATCAGGCTGACAATGACCCAACAAACAAGCAAAACCTTCATTCATTGAGTACAATGATTTTAAGCAGATTTAAAAATCACTATTCTTGGCAGCATGTCACCCCATGTAAATAGGTAATGTCGCTGAAGATATTCTATGCTCACAAAACAATTGTATTAAGTATTGTTATGTGTACATGGAATTCTAATCAGCTTGTCTAAATAGGCCAGTAGATTACTACCGATAGCTTTACATGTAGTTGTTTGATGGTTTGGATCGACAGGTGTCAATGTACCATTAGTTATGACATTATATATGCATTTGACAAACACACTTCCAAATTTAAGGCCGTTGTCAGACGGACATATAAACGGGCGCCGCTCACAACACTTAGTGGCCGGCAGCCTCCATGTCCTGAGTGTGACAGTTTGATGAATTATATGTAACTGTCATGGTTGGGTCCAGGGAAGCTGCTGGCCACTCTGTGCTTTACAATGCGAGCAGCGTCCGTGTTATACTGCTTTCTGACTTTGGCCTAACCAGTATTTGTTATGTGCAGCATAATCACCAATGATACAATCAAGAACTAGAAAGAAGGCGCTCACTTATTGCTCATGATCATAGAACAGGCTTTGAGGATGGTGATTAAGAATGAATGCACAATATTAGGGTTTTTGTAGTCACACAAAGACTCTGAAAAGAATTATTATAAGTTTGTGGTTTATTTAAAAAAAAAAACAAAAAACTACATATATATGTGTGTAGCATTTTTATTTATTGAATTATCTTCCGTTCATTTAGTAATTTGCAAAAGTGTGAAGAATTCACCAACAATCAAAGCAATAGATTTTACTGGGTGTAATCTGACATGGCACGGAGCTGAATGGATAGCAAGTATTGTAAAGGTAATTGAATAATTAGAAATATTGCTATATATGCAGCTTGAAGTGTTGTTCATTAGATATCCATATAGTCTCAAATTTGATCAATTTGTTTTGTCTTCTAAATATATTATAGCTTGAAGATATTTATCACTCATTATATTGCATACATTCTGGGTACAGTTAATATATTACTTGGTTCTGCCTATGATGTTCATTGAATCATCATCAAAGCTTTGCAGTAGGCAAATTTAAATATATTTTGTAAGGCTGCTTTCACATAACGATTTTATCAGTTCCGATGCTGTCCGATTTTTATCGGACAGCATCGGACCGATTTTCGGACCCCATGCATCCCTATGGGCATCGGACCGAATTGGATGTGCACTAAATGCCATCCGATTTGGTCCGATCCGAATCTGCCCGATTTTTTTATCGGTGCAAAAATCGGAGCTTGCTCCGATTTTTGCACCGAAAATAAAATCTGACAGATTCGGATCGGACCAGATCGGATGGCATTTAGTGCACATCCGATCCGACCCGATCAATTTGACATGGGGCCCTATGGAGCAGGGTCCGAGGAAACATCTTATGTCTCCTCGGACCGATTTTAGTGTACTGAGCATGCTCAGTACACTAAAATCGCTCCAAAAGTGAATGAATGGGTTAATGAAAAAAAAAAACAACTATGTTCACCTGTCCACGAGGCCCACGTCGTCTCCCGGCGTCTCCGGTGTCTCCCGGTATCTTGCCGTCTGTGCTGATAAGACCTGCCGTGATGTCACAATCACATGACTGCCAGGAACCAATAGCCGGCAGTCATGTGATTGTGACATCACGAGAGGTCCTGGCAGCACAGAACAGCAAGATACCGGGAGACGCGCGGGACCGTGCAGGAGTCGTGGACAGGTGAGAAAGGAGAGGAGGAGGAGGACAAGAGGAGGAGGAGGACAAAAGGAGAGGAGGAGAGGGGAGGACAAAAGGAGAGGAGGAGAGGAGAGGACAAGAGGAGAGGAGAGGACAACAGGAGAGGAGGAGGACAAAAGGAGAGGAGGAGAGGGGAGGACAAAAGGAGAGGAGGAGAGGAGAGGACAAGAGGAGAGGAGGAGGACAAAAGGAGAGGAGGAGAGGGGAGGACAAAAGGAGAGGAGGAGAGGAGAGGACAAGAGGAGAGGAGGAGGACAAAAGGAGAGGAGGAGAGGAGAGGACAAAAGGAGAGGAGGAGGACAAAAGGAGAGGAGGAGAGGAGAGGACAAAAGGAGAGGAGGAGGACAAAAGGAGAGGAGGAGCGTGGAGGACAAGAGGGGGAGCACAGTGGAGGACGGGGGAGAGACAGCTGATGACAGCTGACAGGAGGGAGGTGAGGGCAGGCATCAGATAAAATGTCGGAATCGGATGCCTATTTGGCATCCGATTCCAGGCATCAGAAGAATCCGATGCTGTCCGATTTATATCGGACAGCATCGGATTTTAAAAAATCGTAATGTGAAAGTAGCCTAACTAGTGTTTTTGTTTCAGAGCCCTATGTCCTTCATAATAAGTTGAGTCTTGTTAGGAGGGAATGTGTTATCAGAAATGACATGTTGCTTAAATTAGGTTTTATATTAAATGTATTTTCTGCAATTTTTTATATCAAAATCTTTAAAAATAAAAATGAGAAATCATGCACTTACCCCTGGACACTCAGGCAGCAATGATCAGACACTGAACCCTATTGTATGTACTGAATCATCCAATGAGCTTGTGCAAAGAGAGGGGAGCAGAGTCCGATGTGGCATCACATTATGCATGATGGATCCTGTGTTATCAGCTGTGTCATTGCAATACTTCAATGATGATTACAAAACTGCTGAAAATTCTTCCTGAAAAGACAGGAATTAGTAGTCTAAAAAAGAACTAGGCGCTGAAGCTCATTCTTTTTAAATCATAAACTTTATTGATCCAGCATACAAAATGAACAGTAAAAACAGCAACGTTTCAGCCAACACAGGGGCTTTTTCAAGTCATAGAAAATGTACATAGATGTGGTTTCAAAAAGGCCCTGGGTTGGCTGAAATGTTGCAGTTTTTACTACTCATTTTGTATGCTGGATCAATAAAGTAAATATTTTAAAGAGAAGGCTTTTTGATTTTGCGGTTTTGGACTGTTTTGCAACCAAATGGAGGGTTACACCAAGTGGCACGAACAGGAGAGTGGTTTATGGAATACAACGTACATCTAAAATAGAACTAGTCCCAGTAGTTGTGCATTAAAAGATGGCAAGAAATAAATATACTAAAAAACTGTTTATTTTATTTATTTTCTTGTATAATTACACTTTTTTCTTAAGCATCAAGGAACAAGAAGACACAGTGAGGCTTGGGCTGAAAGTTTGCGATATAGAAGACCTGACCTTGACTGCATGGCTGGATTGAGACGGATCTCCTTGAATTGCAATACACTAATCGGAGACCAGGGAGCAAAGGCTATAGCGGATATCCTTGTAGAAGACCTGTGGTTGAAAGGTATGAGAAATTAATATTGTAGATGTCAACAGGTTTACCATTAAAAATCAACCATAGTTGTGTTAAAAACTAAGCTACAGGGAAAATCAGCCTTGGTATTGTCATTTATCAATGTAAGTATTGAGCTCAGTATTAGGTCTTAGTAAAAATCTTCTGATATTATCATTCCTATAATTTCTAAAAGGGTTGTCTAGGATTCAAAATAAAATAATTATTAGCAAAAATTGCACAAAAACTCACTTTTCAAATACAGTGTAGCCTCTGTCAGTCCCATATTTAAGCAAAATATATACTGCAAACAACTGTAAGCTGTACATCAAATGTACATTCACTTGTGCGTGTGCTCAACAAATAGCCAACATTATCCACACATTTTACTAGGTAACTGCTGATTGCAGTCTTGCTAAGGGTACCTTCACACCTGGCGATGTCGCGGCGATTTTATAGGCGACGCTGGGGCGTGGCCTATCGCCGCCGATGCGTCGCCTAATGTGAATAGGTGAGGGCGACGCATTTGGGTGGTCGCCTGGTTTCACAGCAGCGCTCTGAAACCAAGCGACCACTCTGGGGCGGTGTGTACACATCGCCCCATGTAAATGGGGGATGGCGATCTCACAGGCGATGGGAGCCATAGGCTCCCATGTTACGGCATCGCCGCTGGGGTTTTTAGACACCCCAGCGGCGACACCGCCTGTAAGAGCAGGGTGCCAAAAACGAGCGCGCTCCCGCCCGTTGCCGCCAACATCTCCGGCGACGTCACCTAGTGTGACGGCACCCTAAGACTTATTCCAGTAATGCAGTTGCTAAAAGGGAAGCCATCAGCTGATTATTCCTGCCTGCACCACGTGCAGACTGAATTGGAGCCTGGCTTCTTTATTGTAGCCATGTATACATCACATCGTGTTTGAAAGAAATAACCTCTTAACAGCTAAAGTGTCCATGAAAAAAGCAACAATAAAATTTTACATACATCGCTGACTAGTACAAGTCTTGTGATGTCTCCAATGTGTTGTCTGGCGGTCACGTGACATAGACATTGTCATGAGACTATCCAAATTGAGAAGAAATTAGGGGGCACTAACCAACATAAAAAATGGTTCTTTATTATTTCTTCATACATGACGTGCTCACCAGGACAGAGCATCAGGACAGGAGGAGTACATGGGGAACCTCTGGATGACGGCTGTTTCATGCAGTAATGCACATTAACTGGTCTAGGCTCCTGTGCATTACTGCACAAAACAGCCATTGTCCAGAGGTTCCTCGCGTCCTCCCCCTATACCGCCGCTCGGTCCCGGTGAGCATGTCGTGTATGAAACAACAATAAAGAAACATTTTGTCATGTCGGTGAGTGCCCCCTCATTTCTTCTCAATATGGATATATTCCAGTGACACTATATTCCATGACGGTTGAGCAGGGCTACATGTAGGACGCAGTAAGTGGCAATTGTCATTTTTAAGGGGCCTTCATACTGGACCAAAAAAGAAGGATGTTTTTTTGGTGCAAGGTCCACTCTTCATATTTGTGGATTGTCATGAGCCTGTAAGGAAGCACAATGCCAACTTCACAGGAGTGGCGCCAGTCTGGCAGATAATTACCGATATATGTTTTAATTTCGATATTGACACATTGGCTGATAAGACTTGGTTGTTTTAATAACCTGCTGGAGGTCATGTGACTAGGATGACTAGTTTAACACGTGGCTTCCCTGCCCCGCTGCGCTTATCTGACTGGTATTTCCCTATACCTACATATAGGGAGAGGCAAGTCAGTCTAGGGTAGTGCTGCATGGTGAAGCCACTGGGGACCTACCTCTTGAACTATTCTACAGACAGCTTTTTAAGATATACTTTCTCTGAAACATCTCAGTGTTTGTGTGAAACTATATGGTTGCAATAACAGAGCTGGCTTCTAGTGGTTCAAGCAGCGTGAATAAGCTGACAGGTTTCTCCTTAAATGTGCCGCATTAGCCCGCATTAAAGGGACTTTGTCAGGTCATTTTTCTGTATGATACTAATATTACCCTTGAATAGTGCTCGGGTACACCTTTCAGAATATGTAAAAATCATACTGAACTCTTTGAAGTTATTTTGCTATAATAAATAATAATAATAATAATATATAATTTATATAGCGCTATTAATTCCATAGCACTTTACATACATCAGTAATGCTGTCTCTCTTGGAGCTCACAATCTAAATATCCTATCAGTATGTCTTTACAATGTAAGCATCTTCGCACCCTGCAGACAGCTGTAAAAGTAATTGACGTGATTACTGAGCAGTCTGAGAATCACAATCCGTAAGTGTTATTTAAATAGCCACACCAATACAAGCTGGTATTCTGTCCCTCCCCTCTGTGCTGGTTACACTGGATCTCTCAGGTTTTTGCAGGCTGCTGGGTAACATCACAACAGTCTGTGCTACCTGCAAAAGATTTCTGTTTATATGAACATTTGTTTTCCTACATACATCTAATGACTGTATCTGCTGAGCAAATCATCAAATGTTCATGTAAACACAAAGAAATATCTCAGAGCACACATTACGCACATGCCTCAGATACACACACTGAAGATCTCAAATGTGCATCTGCTAAGAGCACACATTTACTCCCTGTCCTTTCTCCTCTGTCTGCAATAAGTCACAAAGCATAAAGGCCAGAGGAGGCAAGGCAGTGTAGTGATGCATGAATATTCATTTCTTGGGGAGTGGACAGCAGAGAACTCACTGTGATTGACAGAATTAATCTTTTATTTTGAAGTCTGCAGAAGATAGGAGGGAAGTATAAATAATAGAAATACATGAATAGAGAGAGTTTAGAGAAAGGAATTAGAAAATTATATCCGTTATATATGGATTTTTGACCTGACAGATTCCCTTTAAGTATGTCAGAAGGAGGATTTGGTCTATTTGTTTTTCTATCTGTTAATAAAGTATACTATGTGCTAGTCATATTTTTTTTCTTGTATAGCATTAGATATGCGGCAGTGTGGAATAACCAGCGAGGGTGCAAAAGCATTTCTTCATGCATTGCAAACTAATACAACACTGATGGTCTTGGATATACGAAAGAATCCACTTATCGGTATGGAGAAGTTTCAATATTCTCAAAGTATTTTCTGTTCAGAAGCGCAATGCTCACCAGCCTGCCTGACCTCCTCCTTAGTGGACAGTTCAGGCTAATGGCATCATCACATTCTTATTGACAACTGCTGTAAACCGTAACAGAGAAAAAGGCACATTAGGAGAATAAGTGAAAATGTGATCTGGAAGTAATTTGCAACATTTTACCTACAAAGACTACTTGATCATATAAATATAGGAGGGTGGTAATAATTGTAAAATGCCCTGATTTTTATTTTAAACAGTATTGTTGAAAACCATGTGAAAACTAAACTAAAACATTTCCTTAAAAAGCTGTACATTAGTCTTCACAAATCAAAGCATCTAACATGAACACTTAAGGGCTAGTGTACCTTCAGGTTTTACTAACTAGTATTGCTTTAGACTTGTGTTATGCGTTATATTAGCTGTAGTTGAACATAGTATTATATCACAACTTTTTATTTTATTTCTAGACCAATCTCTTCTCAAGACTGTTATTGAAAGAGTACTGTTGAATGCCCATGACACAAATTCTGAGGTATGGTTCTGTGTTGTACAGTACATTGCAAATGACTTAAAGGAAATTGTCAGGCTTTTGCTCGGTAATCTGAGGGCAGCATGAGGCAGATTTCAGCAATGTCACTTATTAAGCTCGGGTTGCTCTGCGATTTTTATTTCTACAACCATGCGGATACAAGCAAGGGAGGGGGTGCAAGGGACTACGGTCACTTTTTCGCACACACCTGTGCTTCTACGGATCCAAGTAACTTGGACCCGTAGAAGCACAAGTGTGTGTGAAACGGTGACCATAGTCCCTTAACCCCCTCCCTTGCTTGTATCCGCATGGTTATATAAATAAAAACCGCAGAGCAACCCGGATCTGGATGAGTGCCGCATCTTCTGTTCCAAATTGTTGCCTTTGACTGTGCTGAGCAACCCCGGATTCCTGGACGCCATTGTGTGTGCCCCTCCGTGAAGTCTCAGAAAGGTCAGTGCCCGCTTTCCTATCTCAAGTTTGGAATTTTCACTTATTAGGCTGTGTGCTGTTGTTTAAATACAATGAGTGTTTTATAAGCAGGAGACTATCAATTAGAGGACTAAGGCTGGCTTCACACCGCGGTACAATTAGGTCCGGGGTGAGCCTGACAGCCCTGGACCCGATTTTGTCCTAATGCAGCCCTATGGGGCTGGATGGAGCCGGATGGCAGCTATCTGCCATCCAGTTTCCATCTGTTCGGGAGGATCTGTGCCAATTCGGATTTTTCTCCCGGACACAAAAACTTTGCTTGCAACGTTTTTGTGTCCGGGGCGTAAAATCTGCCCAAATTGGATCCTCCCAGATCCGGGGCAATCCGGCGCTCCCTAAAAGTACCGTCACATGCGACAATATTGCTAGGCAATTTCACTGGCAATTTGCTGGTTGCAGTGAAATCACGTTCCATTTGTACACAGCAACAAAATAGAACAATGTGTCCATGATTTCACTGCAACCAGCAAATTGCCAGTGAAATTGCCTAGCAATATTGTCGTGTGTGACGGTACCTTAACATAGGAGTCTATGGCGCCGGATTGCCCAGATCTGGGAGTATCCGGGAACCGGACACTGGCGGCTGCAGTTCAGCTGAACTTCAGCACCAGGGAGCTGTCTCCTGTGAAGTGGTTCAGCACCATCTCAGCAGGGGACAGCTACCTCAGCTGCAATCTGATGCATCCGGCTACAAATAGGACCGAAGGGCATATTTGCCCTCCGATTCTGTTTGCAAATCGGGTCCATGGCTGTCAGGTTCACCACGGACAGCCCCGGACCTGATTGTGCCGTGGTGTGAAGCAACCTAAGTGCTTGTGTGATACCTGATGCAACCCCACTGATTAGCAGTGTACTGTGAAATATACAATGTACATAAAAAAACTCTGGTGTGGCTGGGGTTAGCTTTGTGAGCACTGCTACATCTAAAAACCCTGATTGTATCACAACTGCTGCACCCAGGAAACTAAGTATGCTGTTTTCAGATGAGATGGCGAAAACCTGGTGACTAGGACTGGATGAACCTGAAATGTACCAAACACCTAATATTCAGGCATGGACCCCGAGTGCAGACTTTCCTGAGAAGTCTGTGTTACAATTCAATTTTGAGTTCAGCTGGGAGCTGTAAAAAGAACCAAAATAGTGATTAAACATCAGCTCATATTTACCGGGAATGCGCGTTTGTACTTCCGGGGTAGCTCACTAACGCTTTGATTATTCACCGTGAGAGGCGCAACAGCCAATCACAGATGTTGTCACAGAGAGTGGGCTGTGATTGCCTGTTGGAGCTAGTGCAGTAACCTGGAAACAGCCGATACATTCTAGCATCTTTAGTGCAGGGTAGATGCTAGAATGTTTGGGCTGTTTCCAGGTTACTGCACTGGCTTCAACAGCCAATCATAGATGCCCACTCTCTGTGACATTGCCTGTGATTGGATGCTGCACCCCTCACGCATTGACTGATGTCATAGTAGTGTAAAAATAAATAAATAATAAAAAAAATGACGTAGAACTTCACTGTATTTCTGGTTCTCAGCGCAGATAAAGCAGACAGCTATGGGTTGCCAAACTGCCTGGCTTTACCTTGGCTTGCAATCTAAATACAGGGAGCCCATTCTTTTTTGGAAACAGCCTATACATTGTAGCATTTACCATGCAGTTGTCACAGTTCCGGAGGAGGCGCCCTAGAGTGGACCCACTGGGCCGTGGTACTGAACTCCCCTGGGTGAGCTGGTCCTAGTTGGTCCAACCCCTATGCAGGGATTGTCAGGGGCAAGCCCAGGGGGTCTAATTAGCACAGCTGCCGGTACCAAGGGGACGGCTCATAGGGTTAGCCTAACCGTTATGGCAGAGGAGGGTCAGAGGCACCAGAGACTGGAGTACAAAAGACTGGAAGAAGTACCCACGAGAGAGAGCACAAGGAGGACTTGACTAGCAGCCAGAAGCACAAGGCATCTAACACAATAACCAGGCACCTCCCAGCAGTGGAGGCAGTCTGATATACCGGAGGACGGACAGCTATTGACCAAAGGGAGTGTCGGGCTGAGCCGTGCCGGCCGCTAGATTCACGAGGGAGGAGCGCGGCCGTGCCCTGTGCACCGCTCGTTACACCGTCCATTGTGGTGTGCTGGTGTGTGAACCCGGTGACCGGCAGACAGGAAGGGGACCCGGCAATGGCTCCGAGACACAGCACGCCTGGACGCCGGATGCCCGACCGGCAGAGCAGCAGAAGATGCAGAGCCAGGGAAGGTGAGCTGGGGAGTGGTGCCAGGGGACCTACCCAGTGTAGTTGCTAGAATGTGTGGGCTGTTTCCAGGTTACTGCAGTGAATAACCAGGAAGTTAAGGAGCAGCCCCAAAGGCACAGGCCCGCAGACTAGTGATGGGCGAATCCTAAATTACTCGGAATCGCTTGACTCTAGCGAGTCCGAGCACAGGACTCGCTACTCGTTGCGAGTCTAGCGAGTCCAATGTTAATGAATGGGGAAGCGAGTAATAGCGAGTAGTGTGAGATTTACAAATCGCAGATGTGTCTCGGAAGCTTCAGCCTGAAGCAATCCTAGTTTTGTCATTTATTTGCATTGCTCGTTTACTTTGTAAGTAATCGCTGACTCGCACAGATAAGATCCTGTCTCCTCTGTACAGGCTGCCAGCTCCAGGGTCCTAGAGCCCGCCTGCTGCCTGATGTAGCAGTGCTGAGATTGTTCTCAGTCTGCTCATTCCCTGTGTACAGACATGAATGTCTGTGCACAGAGATGATGTAGCAGAGCTGAGATTGTTCTCAGTCTGCTTATTCCCTGTGCATAGACATCTATATTTATGCACAGGGAATGTAGCAGAGAGGACATCGCGTTTTGGACTGCGTCGGACGGAAGAGGATTTTTTTTAATTAAAGATGGAGTCCCTAATGGCTTTTTTTTTTATTTCTAATAAAAATTTTTCCTTGTGTTGTGTTTTTTTTAAAACAATTTAATAGAAATTCATGGCGGTCATGTCTAATATTGGCGTGACCGCCATAAATTTCGGGCTTAGGGTCAGCTGATAATACAAAGCTGGCCCTAACCTCTATTACCCAGCGTGCCACCGCTACCAGGGCCGCTGGAAGAGCGGGGTTCAGCGCCAGAGGATGGCGCTTCAATGAACGCGCCATCTTCTGGGGCGGCTGCGGGCTGCAATTTGCAGCGGGGGTGCCCAGAAAGCTTGGGCATCCCTGCGCTGCGGATTCCAGCCCCCAGCTGCTTAGCTGTACCTGGCTAGACATAGAAATTGCGCGGAGCCCCACGCATTTTTTTTTTAATTATTTAATGAAATTCTGAGATTCTGACTCTGAGACTCTGACTCTGAAATTCATGAAATAATAAAAAAAAAATGCGTGGGGCTCCGCGCAATTTCTATGTCTAGCCAGGTACAGCTAAGCAGCTGGGGGCTGGAATCCGCAGCGCAGGGATGCCCAAGCTTTCTGGGCACCCCCCGCTGCAAATTGCAGCCCGCAGCCGCCCCAGAAGATGGCGCGTTCATTGAAGCGCCATCCTCTGGCGCT
Source organism: Allobates femoralis (assembly GCA_033576535.1). NCBI lineage: Eukaryota > Metazoa > Chordata > Amphibia > Anura > Aromobatidae > Allobates > Allobates femoralis. Next base: position 552,630,240 of record JARQOC010000003.1, read on the forward strand.
GAACCCCGCTCTTCCAGCGGCCCTGGTAGCGGTGGCACGCTGGGTAATAAAGAGGTTAGGGCCAGCTTTGTATTATCAGCTGGCCCTAAGCCCGAAATTTATGGCGGTCACGCCAATATTAGACATGACCGCCATGAATTTCTATTAAATTGTTTTAAAAAAAACACAACACAAGGAAAATTTTTTATTAGAAATAAAAAAAAAGCCATTAGGGACTCCATCTTTAATTAAAAAAATCCTCTTCCGTCCGACGCAGTCCAAAACGCGATGTCCTCTCTGCTACATCCCCTGTGCATAAATATAGATGTCTATGCACAGGGAATAAGCAGACTGAGAACAATCTCAGCTCTGCTACATCATCTCTGTGCACAGACATTCATGTCTGTACACAGGGAATGAGCAGACTGAGAACAATCTCAGCACTGCTACATCATCTCTGTGCACAGACATTCATGTCTGTACACAGGGAATGAGCAGACTGAGAACAATCTCAGCTCTGCTACATCATCTCTGTGCACAGACATTCATGTCTGTACACAGGGAATGAGCAGACTGAGAACAATCTCAGCACTGCTACATCATGTCTGTGAGCAGGCGGGCTCTAGGACCCTGGAGCTGCACAGAGAAGACAGCTGGACTCGGCTCGCAAAGAAACAGCAGTTATCTGCGAGTTTCCCTGCTATCACTGGCACAGTAGCCAGTGATTACTCGCACGAGTCTAATGCAAACAATGGCAATCCTAGTTTTGTCAGCGTTTCTGACAAAACTAGGATTGATATTGATTTGCATTGGACTCGTGCGAGTAATCACTGGGAAACTCGCAGAGTACCGAGTCCTGCGAGTCCCTTACTACTCGCCGAGTAACGAGTCCTAGCGAGTAGATTCGCCCATCCCTACCGCAGACCCGGTAAGTATGAGATGAAACTTTAAAGTCCGAGTTTGGTGTTCGGACTCAAGTTCAGGTCAAGTCCGTCTTGAACTTGAAATGTAAAAAATGTCCGGGCAGGTCCGCCGAGCTCAAACATTGGTGGATTCGCCCATCATCACTGGTGACAGATTTCCTTTAGGACCTCCAATAATAGTCAGACCAACGTTGCTTGACGTTGCTGATATCAACAGCTTCAACATACAGTCTAATGCCTATGGGAACTTTGGGAGAAATGATTGTCGGGGGGATAATCATCATGTCTGATTTTTGGCCTACCAATCCTTTTGTTTTCCATAAAATAAGCGTTACTGAGAACACAGGATCGCTCTTGTGCATGGGAGAGTTGAAGGAGATAGCCGACAGCAGAACCAAAAAAATCAACAGTGCTCAGCACCTCCATATTGGAGATAGAGCCTAGTGGGTAATCTAACAAAATTACAAACGCATTATCTTTGAACTATATGCTCATACAATGTCTGTTGGACTATCTTTTTTGAAGGGTTAGAGGATAAAGAGGACCCCTGACCATTTGTAGCATATGGACATCATTCTGATGGTTCCTCTGCTCAGGCAATGTATAATTTTGATGTTGATATTGTCCTTTACATCAGAGGTCTTCAACCTTTCTGATGTTGAGAGCCAGATTCAGCTCTGAGAGTAACATAGTAACATAGTTTTTAAGGTTGAAGGAAGACTTTAAGTCCATCTAGTTCAACCCATAGCCTAACATGTTGATCCAGAGGAAGGCAAAAAAAAACCATGTGGCAACACTAGCTCCACTTTGGGGGAAATAATTCCTTCCTGACTCCAGGTACGGCAATCAGACTAGTTCCCTGGACCAACGCCCTATCAAAGAATCTAGTATGTATAACTGGTAATATTATAGTTTTCAAGAAAGGCATCCAGGCCCTTCTTAAATGTTAATAGTGACTCACTCATTACAACATCATGTGGCAAAGAGTTCCGAATAGTACAGAGTGGGTCGCAAGCCACATCCAGCTCCTGTCCCCTCACAGTAGGGACACCCAGAGCCCCCATTACTGGTATAATGACAGTGAAAGCTTTTTCACAGAAATCACAATGAGGCAGTATACTGAGATCCAGACTTCCTTCCTTACCCCCATTCACAGCTGCTCTTCTGTGTGGAGCTACTCACAAAAGTCACCAACTAGAGACCTGCTTTTCATAGCTGTTTGCTAGACCAGGTGTTAATGCACCAAGCAGGTAGACAAGTGAGCCACATATCACTGGTCCACGAGCCACATGTGGCTACCAAGGTACCGTTTGGGGACTCCTGCATTACATAATAGTTTAGCATACTATGGTATAAGCACATTTTTTCATGTTTTTCTTGATACAAGGGCATCGCACATTTAATGATTGAGGTCAGCAATGTGTTCCTTGTATATCTATCCCAGAATGTACAAGTTTAGAGCATGGAAACATAGTTATAATGAGTATTTTGTTGATTTTGGATGTTGCTAGCGCTATGATGACTGGCTTTGCTTAAAAGAAAATACATGCTTTTGTTTTGGCTTCTGTAGGTTGATGATGTTACACTTATCATCCATTCCCATCAAACAAGGGGATTTATTTCTACAGATTTCATATTTCTTAACCTGTAGGGATTTGGGAAAAGGATTTATGTTGCTAAACCTTACAATACACTGCATGTTACTTGATACTATAAAAGGATAAGAGTGTGGAATAGATACTGGACTGGATTTTAGGCTTTATTTAGATCATTACTGCTATGTTTTAAAAGGAACTTGACAGGCCATTCAAGCTTCCCAAACCATGGGCTGCATGAGATCAGATACTGCATTATTGCACCCATACATGTTTCATTTGGATAGACGGCAGTGTTTTGGAGAACACATACTGTGAAAAGCTGGCTGAAGACCATGCATCTTGGATGACTAGTCCAAAGCTGGTCCTGGCTGTTTCTCCCTGCCTCCTGCCTCACTCTCCATCCCTGACAGCTCTCTTCATTTGTGATTGCTCGCACAAGCATAGAAATCAGACTACTGCAATATGATTATAAAAGGGATTGCACTTGGATCAATGTTATTCAATGAAGCGGTACAGATCTGCTTCTTTTCTCAGCTGTATTTGGCATGAGAAAGAAATTTTTACTCCGAAATCGGTATAATGCAAAAAAAAAAATTATCAGATGCCATTTGTGTACTATCCATTTTATTATGGATACATTACAATTCTATAGGATGGGAAACTGTAAATAATCCTGCAAATGATTAATAGCTGCCGAGTTAAAAAAAGGTATTGCATATGGACAAAACACAGATGACACGGGACAAGAAATTGTCCCACTTTTCATGATGATGAAGGATTTTGTTTTGTTATACGTTTGTGTGACTCCAGCCATTGTGTGAGTTATAAGTATAGGTGAGCAGGGGGGCGAGACGAAGCTAGGGAGACCTGACTCAGACTAGTACCTCAGCCGGCTTTTTAAAGTATGTTTTCTCTGAGATACTGCAGTATTTTTCAGTATTAAATACACGACTGCAATGATACAGTCACTGATTCTTGCTTATCTTGGTTCAGGAAGCATGAGTTGGCTGTCAGGTTTCTTTTAAAGGGTTGGTCGGAAAGCAAACGTAAATTTCATTTTACATCCCTATATATTTGATACTATAATTTAAGTTACTTTCTAATATACTTGCATTAAAATTTCCTTACCGTTCCCTAACTTTTCTGATTATTATTATTCATTATTATAGCGCCATTTATTCCATGACGCTTTACATGTAATATACTTTCATTCAAAATTCTCTTCCGGTCCCTAACTACACTAACTAACTACTATTCTATTTTTACTTTTCCTGATGATTTGTTTGAGATTTCCAGTGCATTGTGGTATACTCATGAAGTGTCGTCTGTGGCAGTGACCTCAGCCTCTGCCACCCTCCCAGGTCCATGCCTGCTGCCCCTACTCTGTCACTGCTGTGTCTATCGCAACCTGCACTGTGCATTCTGCACAATCCACACCTAATCTCTGTTATGGGCCCAGAACAGTAATATTCACAGAGTGGTCTGTGTACCCGATATGCAGGAGACCAGAGTCCATAGGGGACGGTGCAGGTCTCCTTCACGCAGATATGCACACTGCTCTGAATATTACTGTTCTGGGCCCATAACAGACCGCAGCTGTGTCATCATGATGCTTCATTTAAGGGACGGGCCAGATGCCCTAGACGCTACTCCCTAATGACACTTTGAGAATCCCAGCATGCACTTGGAGTCTAAAATGAATTGGCATTAGACAGGAACTAGAAAAAAAACTAGTAGTTAGATAGTGTAGCTGGGGAATTTTAAATTCAAGTATATTAGAAAATAGCTTAGGTTATAGCATCAAATATATAAGAATGTAAAATGAAATTTACTTTTGCTATCAGACCACCCCTTTAAATCTAATGACGAGCTGTGGCATTTTGTACAACAGAGATCTCACTTCAGTACCTGATATGCACCTCTCTTTGAATAAGCAGCATCAGACTCCAACACACCCCCTTATCAGAACCGGAGTGAGCAATGTCAGTCTTGATGAACTGGTTCCTAAGTATTCAGGAAAGCAGAATACTGAATAAAGAGCTTTCTGAAACCCTACCCACATTTTAATCACTGATAACACAGCAACAACTGCCTCTAAAAGTATGTTATAAAATAAAAACAGAATATTTTTTCAGAGGTGGTAGGGTAATGTCTGAAATCTTGTCATCATCTCATATTCCCCTCTGAACAGCTGATGAATACACTGAAATTTAAAGGGAATTATAGCCTCATTTCTGACAGGCCACAATGACACGAGGCAACTATTGCAGTCCGTGAGCGAGAACAGAAAATGCTATCTAGGTTAAATGTGGTATTGGGGCAATAGTCTAAAATATAAATCACTGAATTCCTGTAATCAAAATCTCAGATTAGTTCTAATAAAAAAAATATATATTTTCAGCCTAATCTCTATTTACTATAAGTGTTTTTCTTACAATTTCAATATTACCTTTCAAAATAATCAATATTGCCTATATTGTTCCCACCAGACAAATTCTGGGGTTCTGTATTTCTTAAGATTATTAAGAATGGGTTTAGACTTGGAAGAACCTCCATGAAATGTCACATAAATTACTGACAAACCTCTGTTTTTAATAGTACAAGTGGTTCACATCACCATGTTCAAAGGAAGGGTCAAAAATGAGGCGTTCAGCAATGTTAAGAAATGGACTGAAAGGAAAAAATACAATCCGCATTGGTATGTATGTCTATGTAAATGGGATGAAATGTATCATTAAAGTCAACAAAATAACCATTGGAGTTGTTAAAAGGGATATTTAATTTATAGCATGTTGTGATATAATTATCATGTGCCTTCCTGATCTTTGGAGTGAGGCCTCTTAAAAAGATTCTCCAATAAATGTGATAAAATTAATAAACAGTAAAAAAAAAAGCAATATTCAGATTACCCCTCTATGATCTTCCTCTGATCTTAATGGATACTATTCCCGGCACAGGAGAACAAATCCAGCGCTTTCAGTGAGCAGGAAAGAGGTAAAACAGCAAGTTTTATTGAAACAAGTTTTAAAAGCCGTGCAGCATAGGGGGCTCCTTTGAGACCACCTCGGACAATCCTACGTGTTTCGGCTACCAGCCTTAATCATGAATAATTTGATTCATTTGAAAATTAATAAATAAAATAAATATACATTTAAATATTGAATGGAGTTATGTCTGCTTCTGACACTGTTAAGAGGGCGTGCCCCCAAATTGTGTACTAATGTCCCACATTCCAGGTATATGTTCCTCATCCTGGTGTATATTCCCCATCCTGGTATATGACCCTCCATACTATTATATGATCCTCTTCCTGGTTTATGGGTTGCATCCTGGTATATGATCCACTATTCAGGTATATGTCTCTCATCCCCCCACCCCCATACTAGTATATATTATACGCTATCCAGGTATATGTCACCCATCCTCCCATCCTGGTATATATGGCCCCCATCCTGGTGTATATGGCCCCCATCCTGTTATATGTCCCCCATCATGGTATATGTGGACCCCATTCTGGTATATGTCCTTCATTCTATTATATGGCCCTGGCCCCCATATTGGTATATAAGGTCCCCATCCAAGTATTTGGTCTCCATTATGGTATATATAACCCCCATCCCGGTATATGGTCCCCATCCTGGAATTTGGCCCCCATCTTGGAATTTGGCTCCATCAAAAAAAATAAACGACTATATTCACCATCCATCGCTCTCCCGCAGCAGCGTGACGTCCTCTTCTCGTCGGTGGATGACCAGACTTCAAGCACGCAGTGATGATATCACTGTAATGCACCACTGTTTATGATCCACATGCAGTCAGCTGCCGCCATGAGAAAAGTATGTTGTACTACTTACTGCGGGAGAGCGATGGATGATGAGTATAATCATCTTTCTTCTGCCGCCTGCTGGGATATTCACTGCTCCAACGCAGTGTGCGTGGGAAGTAGTGAATAACCACTTTCTCTAATAGTGGGCACATGTATTCAGAAATGCAGCATCTGCGGATGATCACGTGTTCCCGCTGTTTATGAAAATGTAATATGCGCCACTCCCCTCTCCCCCACCAAACTTGCACCTCTTGGCACTGGCTTCAGTGCTGAGAGGTGATGGGTGGGGGGAGCAGTGCATAATAAATTTCCTTAAACAGCAGGTACACGTGATCACTGGCAGGCACTGCTGCAAGTCTACTCCTGCCACTGGTGACCACAGCCAGGTACTGTACATCCAGACTATAAGATGCACCCCCATTTTTTCCCCAGCTTTTTGTGGGGAAAGTGCATCTTATAGTGCAAAAAATATGGTACTTTTATTTAGCAAAAAGGTATTCTTTATCTACTGCATTTTATCAGGGTTGTAAACAAGCCAACTGTCTGAACATGCAGTTGGACTGACTGCTTGAAGCACAAGACAGATGCACTAAAGCTGTCAGGCTGACTGAAATGGATGTTCATTCTCCATCAGCTAAAAAGCTGTTTATCCTTTCTTTTAATTCTCTCTGCTCAGTTCTTGTCAGGTTGACTGAACAGATGCCTAAGTTCTTGTCATGATGCCTGAATGCCTTGCCGGACACCATTGTAACTTGGCCTCGAGCTTCATGCAGCCATCCTACTATATGTCCTCTGAACTCTAGAATGGGTTGTGATTGATGATAGTTGGAATCCTGACAGAGAACAGTAGATAAAGCATACCTTTTTGCTATATTAAACTATTTGGAAAAATGTTTAATATTTAAATGTGTATTGTTTATTTTAGTTCATTTCACGGAGAATCTCTTTAAAGCGAACCTGTCACCAGGTTTTCTCATATAAACTGTGGCCACCCCCAGGTAGTCGTTATATACAGCATTTTAGAATTTTCTATATAATTCCCAAATCCGATCTGTTCAACATAACGAAGAGTATTATACTCGCCTTCAAGGCAGTCAGGTATGATGGGTGTCTCTGGTCTTGATTGATCCGGCGCCTCCTCTCTGCTTGCTTCGTGTGGATGGCATGTCCTAATCATCCACATAGGGTCTTCCATTGTGCTCCCGCTCACGCGCACTTCTCTTTGCTATGAAGGCAGAGCAAAGTATTTTAGTGCTCATGCATGGGAACTCTATAACTATGCCCACTTTTGCGCATTACACTGTGCAGATGACACAAAGAATATACAGACATTATAGCGCTGGATCATAGTTCATTCCTTTTTTTTAGAAAAAACATTTCCCTGCCTGTTTTTAAAAAATATTTTATCTCAAATAGAGAATTATGTTTAATCTCGTGCGGTAACATCTGCACACGCTTTTGTGTCCTCCTCAGCCAGGATCAAACCATACTCTGTGCGCTGTCAGAAACGGCCATTTTACAGTATATAGCAAACGAACATATGTAAGATTATCTCAGCACAGGAACATTTTTTTAAACACATCCAATTGTGGAAATTATTATTATTATTCCAAGAGCTATTGATTAAAATGAACTTTAAAATTACCTTTGTTTTTGGGAAAACCCCTTTAATGGCGTACACAATTGTTAACCAATTTTTAGACATAAAGGGCTAGTAATGGCTGTGGGTATAGCAGGGACATTGCTGTTTGTTTTTGCTATATTTTTAATTTCTTATGTTTATAGTTTCTTTATTTGTTTAAACATTTTTGCTACAGTAATTTGGAGACATTCAGGTAAGATAAGGTAATAATTTAGTTACCGGTTATATATTTGTCCAGTAATATTGTTGGTGCACTGGCATCTGCAAAAACGTTCCATTTCAAAAGCAAGAGCAGATTATTTTAATTTATGCTTGAATCAACTTTGCATATTTTGTCATATAATGCTTCAAGGTTCTGCAATGTATGTTTTGCATTAACTGTGTAGGACTGTGTTATGAATTGTTGTGGTGTGTCTAAAATCTGTACAATGATGGGAGGCATACTTGAAGGGATTTTCCACTTAAACCCTTTTATCGACCCCCCCAATACACCTTAAAAAGCAGCCATTTAGGAGCCTTAATCCCTGGCGCCGTTTTAAAACAGCAGTGTTTTGTAACCGATTTTGGACCGATTAACCACTTAAATACTGCTGTTATTCGCGGCAGCGGCATCAAAGTGATTCAAAAGAGATTAAAAGACTCCCGTTGACACCATCGCATCCCTTCCCCATGATCGTAATAGCGGTTGTCGATGGTTGCCATGGTACACCCGAGGTCATCTGATGAACCCAATGTACTGTGGAATGTTAGATCCTGCTAACAGTATACGAGTACTGCAATGCATGAAACCAATGATCCAAGTGAAAAATAGTTATGTTCAACAGTAGGACTAAGTGAAAACGTAAAAAAAGTAACATAACATGTGTAATAAAAAACAAACAAAAAAAAAAACACACAAAAATTAGGAAAATAGCATTTCGCCACCAAAAACCCAGCAATAGCATTAAAACGAAAAAGGACACACTATTGGCATTAGCACATCCGGAATGACACGATCTATAAAACACTCACAATATTTGTTCTATATGTCAAACACCATAGAAAAATTAATAAAATCACCCAAAAATGTAGATTTTTTATTATACTGACACACACAAAAAGACCTTTAATTATACTTGCCTATAGGTTGGTATGGTCCTATGGCCATCTAGGTCTTGATCTGGTGCAGTTCTCCTTCCCTGCTTTGTGTGGATGTCGTGCCCTATGTCATACATATGGTGTCTTCTGCTGTGTATCTGGGCAGAGCAAAGAATTGTAGTGTGTATGTGTGGGCACTCTCTGGCCTTTCCCTGCACATGCACATGAAAGCACTTTGCTCTACCTTTAGTAGGGAAGAGAGATGTGCACAGGAGCGAATATAGATTTGTTTGATGGCGTAGAAAATATGTGGCCTGTCTTGGTATATATGTGGCCCTTTCTGGAATCTATAATTATATAATATTTATTCATTCATATGTCCCTCATACTGTTATATATGTTCCCCTTCCTGGTATATATGTCTCTCATCTTGATATACATGTCTTCCATCATGGGCCCATCCTGGTATATATGCCTACTATCATGCTGCACACATAAAATAATAAACAATTCTACTCACTTTCCCTTCGCTCCCCAGGAATGCAGCGTCCTCTTCTGATGCTGGCAACTGACTTTGTGTAAGTGCTGTGCGGCATCTAAGTACTGGGCAGAGCATGATGTCACTGCCATGTGCCCCTAGTCACAGGCACACTGAAGCAAGGTTGCAGCGGCAAGAGAAGTGAACATTCAATTCTCCATTAATGAGATATGAATATTTATTCCTCTCCACACCCATAATCCCGTCCACCTCTCAGCGCCAGCGTCCATGATAGTAAAAATCATCACAGTCATTTACTATCACTGACCTCGGTGACGAGAGGTGGATGGGATTATGGACATGGAGAGCAGTGAATATTCATTTTCCATTAATGGGGAATTTAATTTCCACTGCTCTTGCCGATGTTGGCTTTGTGCAGCGGCAACCCTGTTCCTGCCTCCTGTGACCCCGCTCCACAGCCTCTGTCCCCCCACCGCACAATGAGTCAAGTACTTTTTGGACTATAAGACACACCTGAATTTTCTCCCAAATTTTAGGGAAAAAAGTATGTCTTGTAGACTGAAAAAAATGATTAGAGAAAATCTTGATCTCTTACAGCTGAAATTCTCAGGAACACTTGAGATGACAACATCAGAAATGTTGTGACTGTTCTAAACAGAACCAGCTATTTAATATAGCCAACATTTGGTGCATCTGGGAGTGCTTGGTTCCTGATACCCTCCACATGTGATGATCCCTTCCCAGGATGCGAATACAATGCCCTTATGCAGTAAGGGAATGAGAGCATTTGCTGTCCACTTTCCTAAAAGTGGAATACCCTTCAACATTTGTTTTCAATTTTTCCACAGGTTTGGCTGCTAAAAAGACACTTGTGGTTGGAAGAAAATGTGTACCTAAGGAACTTTATGCTCCTGAACCCAAGACTCCAGGAGAGCAAGGTTTCCTTCCTTGGAGAACTGCAGAGAGAGCAAATAGACATAGGTATTCTACAATCAATGGGGGATAATTATTGAGCGAAATACGCTAGAATTCTTTTATGACTTGCACCACTTTTGTATGCGTTGACACATTTTGTACTTTGTACAACAAGGGAGCATAATTTCACTGAAAGTGGGAGTGTGTTCTCTTTTTAAAGGGAATCTGTCAGTAGGATTTTGCTACCTCATCTGAGAGCAGCACAATTTAGGAATAGAAATCCTGAATCCAAAGATGTATTTCTTAGTTTACAAGGTGCAGCAGTTATGACACAATCCGAGTTCTTAGATGTAAAATGAACCAGGGCTGAGAAAATAACTACACTCACACCAGGCTCTCTATTGATATAGTATATTGACAGTGAGCTGCATATCACAGCAGGGGTTGTGGGCGAACACAGGCTCATGTGCTTGCTAGTCACAGCAATGATGCTCAACTAGGGAGGATTCCTTTTAACGCCTTCACAACCCATGATGTCCCTATGTGTCATGATTTCCAAGGGGTTCCCGAACCATGACATATAGGTACATCATGGCGATCGCGCGGGCACAGAAGCTGTGCATGAACAATCGCAGACCCGACATTGGCTTATGTGACAGCCAAGTCACAGCTCTCAGTCAGGAGCTTTTCCTCTACTAATCCTCTAAATGCAATCAATAGCAATCGCTGTAGTTAGGAGGCAGGAAGATAGGACCCCAGTGACGTGATTACTGATAGCTGCCACGGCAACCTGAGGTCATTATCATGACTCAACTACGGCAAGCCTCTTACACCATGCCAGGAGCATGGAGCAAGAGGCTGCTGTAAGTGTAAAACTGACAGATACAATCCATTGCAATGCTGGTTCATTGTAATGAATTAAACCAGCAATCAAACTAATAAAAGTTAATGTCCCATATAGGGACTAAGTAAAAAGTGAATAAAAGTAAAAATATTTTAAACCATGGTAAAATACAAAATTTGGGACTAAAACATTTTTATGATAAAATTATTTATTTTTTATTTTTAACGCTCAATGTTAAACATTCTGTGAAGCTCCTGGTGGGGGTTCAAAGTGTTCATTGTACATCTAGATAAATTCTGGAAGAGGTCTAATTTCCAAAATGGGGTCACTTGTCTTGTGGGAGATTTCAACTGTTTAGGCACATCAGGGGCTGTCCAAACGTGATATGGCATCTACTAACGATTCCAGTCAATTTTACATTCTAAAATTCAAATGGCATTCTTTCAGTTCTAAGCCGTTTCGTGTACCTAAACAGTAGTTTTTCACCACACAGGGTATCCAAGTGCTCAAGAGAAATAGGACACCAAATTTTATTGGTTGATGTCTACTATTAGCCTTGGGAAAATGAAAAATTTAGGTTTAAAGCAATATTTTTGTGGTAAAAATGTATTTTTTCATTTTTACGGCTTACCTTTATAAAATTCTGTGAAGCACCTGGGTGTTCAGGGTGCCCACCACACATGTAGATAAATTCCTTGAGAGGGGTCTAGTTTCTGAAATGGGGTCACTTGTGGGGGGTTTCCACTGTTTAGGCACAACAGTGTCAGCAAACTATTTTAGCCAATTTTCCATAGGATGGAGCAGTGGAGTGATCACTCCCATCAGCTAAATCATGGCGGCAGTACAGGTCGCTTGTGCCCGCCCGCCTTTGCCCGCTGCTCAGTGGAGATCAGGCTGCAGAGGAGCGATCTGACAGCTTGGCACAGTGATCCACTATGCGTTCGCTGTGTCTTAGCTCTGTGTCACCCCCCTAAGTACTGCGATCTCACCGATCACAGCACTTAAGGTCCGGGGAGAGGGTTAGCACACAGTGTCTTACCTCTCCCCGTGGTGATTGGCTCATCGTAATGTAATTATTATTATTATTATTTATATAGCGCCATTATATTCCATGGCGCTTTACATGCTAAAAGGGGCAGACTAGGACAAGTAACATAGTAACAATACAAGTAACAATAAATGTGGACAATTTGGTCGTACAGATACAAGAGGGAAGAAATCCTGTCTTCGAGGGCTCACAGTCTACAAGGGCGGGTGGGGATACAGTGGGAGGGGGAAGTTCCAGTCGTGAGGCGGTGTGGTGGACCGGGTCTTATTGCAGGTGGTAGGCTTGGCGGAACAGGTGGCTCTTCAGGCTTCTTTTGATGTTTCCCAGGGTAGGAGAATGTCTGATGTGTTGGGGCAGTGAGTTCCAGAGTATGGGTGAAGCACGAGAGAAATCCTGTATGCGGTTGTGCGAAGAGTAGATGAGGGGGGAGTAGAGGAGGAGCTCTTGGGAGGATCGCAGGTTGCGTGAGGGTAGGTATCGGGAGACCATGTCAGGGATGTATGGAGGGGACAGGTTGTGAATGGCTTTGTATGTCATGGTTAATGTTTTAAACCAGGATCTCTGGGAAGTAGGGAGCTAGTGAAGGGCTTGGCAGAGGGGGAGACAGAGAGTAGCGGGGGGACAGATGGATTAGGCGGGCAGCGGAGTTCAGGATAGATTGGAGAGGTGCAAGGGAGGTATTGGGGAGTCCGGTGAGCAGGAGGTTGCAGTTGTCAAGGAGGGAGATGATGAGAGCGTGAATAAGGGTTTTAGCAGTGTCGTGGTCAAGAAAAGTGCAGATCCTATAAATGTTTTTGAGCTGGAGTCGGCAGGAGGTGGCGAGGGCCTGGATGTGGGGCTTGAAGGAGAGGGAAGAGTCAAGGATAACCCCGAGGCACTTGGCGTGGGGGACTGGGGAGAGAGAGCAGTCGTTGATGACAATGGATAGGTCAGGTAGTGAGGGGGAGCGTCTTGGGGGGAAGACTATGAACTTGGTTTTGTCCATGTTCAGCTGAAGGAAGCGAGCAGAGAAGAAGGATGAGATGGCGGACAGGCAGTGTGGAATTTTGGATAGAAGGGAGGCGATGTCAGGACCAGACAGGTAGATTTGGGTGTCGTCGGCGTAGAGGTGGTACTGGAGGCCATGGGACTCAATGAGTTGCCCTAGGCCGAGAGTGTAGATTGAGAACAGTAACTGTCCAAGAACAGAGCCCTAGGGGACCCCGACAGATAAGGGGTAGGGCGAGGAGGATGTGTGGGAGTGGGTGACGCTGAAGGTCCGTTAAGTATGAGGAGATCCAAGAGAGGGCAAGGTCCGTGATGCTAAGAGATTCTAGGATCTGAAGTAGAAGGGAGTGGTCAACAGTGTCGAAGGCGGCGGACACGTCGAGGAGGAGGAGAACAGAGTAGTGGCGCTTGCTTTTGGCAGTCAGTAGGTCGTTGGTGACTTTGGTCAGGGCTGTTTCAGTGGAGTGGAAGGGTCGGAAGTCAGATTGCAGGCAGTCAAAGAGGGAGCAGGAGGAGAGGTGAGAGGACAGCTCAGAGTGGACATGCTGTTCAGGTAGTTTAGAGGCGAAAGGGATGAGAGATATAGGGCGGTAGTTGGAGACAGTTGTGGGGTCGAGGGAGGGTTTTTTGAGGATGGGTGTGATCAAGGCGTGTTTGAAGGCTGAGGGGAAGGTGCCAGTGGTAAGTGATAGGTTGAAAAGATGAGTTAGGGCTGGGATGTTAACGGAGGTGAGGTTGGGAATGAGGTGGGATGGGAGCGGGTCGTGGATGCTGGTGGTGAGGTGTGATTTTGACAGGAGGGAGGAGAGCTGGTCTTCAGTGCTGGGGGGGAAGCAGTTGATGGAAGAAGAGGGCAGTATAGGTGAGAGGGGAGGCTGTGGGGACAGTGGATCAAAGCTGTCTCTGATTCTGTCGATCTTTTCTTTGAAGAAGGAGGCAAAGTCTTCTGCAGAGATAAGGAAAGAGGGAGGGGGAGCAGGCGGGTGGAGTAAGGAATTGAAGGTTTTGAAAAGTTGTTTGGGATTGCGGGACAGGGAGGTTATTATGGATTATGATGAGCCGATTACCATGGTAGCCCGATGTTGTCATGACAACATCTGGTCACCTGACCCAAGCCTCAGAGATCACATGATCTCTGAGACTTGGGTTTGCTACAGTGTTGGTGGACTGTATGGCAATGATCTGCTATAGAGTGCATAATCATTGTGACCACAGAGACTACAACAAGAGAATGCTTGATCCCTTGCTGCATTCTCTGGGGTCACACTGATGGTGCACTGCATGGTAGATCATTGCCATACAGTGCACCATCAGTGTAACCCCAGAGATTGCAGGAAGAGGACTCTTTATCCCTTGCTGCAGTCTCTAGATGTAGCAGAGGTAATTGAGGGGCGTGGGACCATCGTTGTGGACTACGTCAGAGGCTAAAATAAAGATGGACTAAATTTGTGTTTGTGTGTTACTTTTCTAATTAAAAATATTTTTCTCTGTGTGGTGTATTTTTTTTTTTTCACTATTTACTAGAGATTCCTAATGGTCGGGCCTAACATTGGCCCAACATTATGAATCTCGGGCTTAGTGCTAGCTGCCAATAAAAAAAGCTGGAATTAACCCCTTTATTACCCAGTTTGCCACCGACACCAGGGCAACTGGAAGAGTCTGGGTACAGCGTCAAAAAATGGCACTTCAATAATGCACCATTTTCTGGGGCAGCTGCAGGCTGCAATTCGCAGCATGGGGGGGGGACCCAGAAAGCTTGGGCCTCTCCATGCTGGAGTTTTCAGCCCCAGCTGCCTAGTTGTACCTGGCTGGTGACCAAAAATACAGCAAAGCTTCACGTCGTTCTTTTTTTCAAGTTATTTCTATGTAAAAAAAAAAAATGTCGAGCTTCGCTGTATTAATGCATGGCAGCCAGATATAACTAGACAGCTCGGGGTGGGTGGTAGTCCGTAGCTGCCAAGTTGTGCCTGGCTTGCAACCAAAAATTTGGCGAAGCTCCGTGTCATTTTCTTTTTTTTTTTTTTTTTATTATTTCTACAGATAAAACAAACGACATGGAGCATTGCTGTATTTTTGGTTGGCAGCTGGGGGGCTGGAATCCTCATCATGGAGAAGGACCCAGACATTCTGGATGCCCAACGCTGCGAATTACATCCCACGGCCACCTCAGAAAATAGATCATTCATTAGAGGTGCCATTTTCTGGTGCTGTACCCCGACTCTTTCAGTTGCCCTGGTACCGGTGGCAAACTGGGTAATAAAGGGGTTAATGCCAGCTTTGTATTGGCAGCTGGCACTAAGCCCGAGATTCATTATGTCGGGCCAATGTTAGACCTGGCCATTAGGAATTTCTAGTAAATAATAAATAATACACAACACTCAGAGAAAAATAATTTTACTAGAACAAAAAACAAACATATCTCAACTCCCTCATTATTACTCCTACATAACCCTACACGATCCTTAATCCAGAGTCTGCAGGGAGATAACAGGCATTCTCCCTGCAGAGTCTGCAGTCACACTGACCCCAAGGGCTCAGTGTGTGACATCAGCCGCGGCAGTCAGAGACTGCCTTAGGGGAGTGGTGACGTTACTCGCTGACGCACCAGGGCTCCCCATGGCATAGAACTCTAAATGTTGTCACTTGTGGTGGGTTTCTGCTGTTTAAGTACATCGGGGGCTCTCTAAACAGGACATGACACCCACAGACCATGCCATCAAAATCTGTGTTCCAAAATGTCACTCTCTCTCTTCAGAGCCCTGCATCCGTCCAAACAATGTTTTTTCACCACATATGAGATACTGGAGTACTCGAGAGAAGTTGGCCACCAAATTTTAGGATCCACTTTATCCCGTTGCCCTTCTGTAAATGAAAAATTGAGGCTAAAAGAACATTTTTTTGGAAAAAAAAAAAGCTACTTTTTCATTTTAAGGCTCAAAGTGCTCACCACACATTAACATAAATTGCTTGGGGTAGTCTGGTTTCCAAAATGGGGTCACTTGTGGGGGATTTCTTCTGTTTAGGCACATCAGGGGTTCTGCAAACATGACATGGTGTCAGCTAACTATTGCAGCTAATTTTCCATTCAAAAAGTCAAATGGCACTCCATCTCTTCCAAGCCGTAATGTACGCCCAAGCAGTGATTTTTGACCACATATTGAGGTATCGGCGTACTTGGGAGAAATAGATCAACAAATTTTAGGGTCCATTTTCTCCTGTTACCCTTGTGAAAATGCAATATTTGAGGCTAAAGTAACATTTTTGTTGGAAAAAGTAAAATGTTCATTTTTTGTTTCCACTTTGCTTTAATTCCTATGAAGCACTTGAAGAGTTAATCTTCTTGAATGTGGTTTTGAGTAGCTTGAGGGGTGCAGGTTTTGTAATGGTGTCATTTTGGGTGTTTTCTGTCATGTAGGCCCCTCAAAGTCACTTCAAATGTGATGTGGTCACTAAAAAAGTGGCTTTGTAAATTTTGTTAGAGAAATTGCTGATGAACTTTGAACCCTTCTAACGTCATAACAAAGAAACATTTTGTTTCCAAAATTGTGCTGATGTAAAGTAGACATGTGGGAAATGTTATTTATTAACTATTTTGTGTGATTTAACTCTGGCTTAAAAGTATAAAAATGAAAAGTTTGAAAATTGTGAAATTTTCTAAATGTTTGGCAAATTAAATTTTTTTTTCAAAAAGAAACGCGAAAATTAACAACCTAATTTAACAACTGACATTAAGTCAAATATGTCACAAGAAAACAGTCTCAGAATCACTGGGATCCGTTGTATTGTTCCAGAGTTTTAACCTCATAAAGTGACGCTGGCCAGAATTGCAAAATTGGCCTGGTCATTAGGGTCAAAACAGGTTGGGGGTGAAGAGGTTAAATCTGAGAACTATAAACTGTTTACTTTTTCTGTCTATGGAGCTGTGTGAGGGCCTGTTTCATAGGGCCTAGCTTTCACGTTTTCATTAATTACATTTTAGGGTATATGATTGCTTCTTGTATTTTTAATGCAGTTGAGGCAACCAGAAAAATGCAATTCTGAAATTTCAGCTTTTTTTTTTTTTTTTTTATGATTTGCGTTAATTAATTTTAGGTTTGGATAGATTCAACCTTTACAGCTTCAGTGTATCCAAATGTGTTATTTTTTAATGTTTCATTATTTCTTAATTTTTAATGATCGTAAATGGTGATTTAAGATATTCTTTTTTTTAAACCTTTTTTTTAGTTCCCTTAAGGGACTTGAATCTGTGGGCCTCTGATCACTTGGGCTTATTTCACATGAACGTTTTTTATGGTCTGTATACAGACTGCAGTGCTTGGACAGACCGCAGGTCTCCGGACCTGAACTTATAGCCTCATCGGCAGGGAGTCCCACTGCCAGGCCGGGCATTACAGTCTGTATAAAGGCCATAAAACATGCTCTTGTGAGCTCAACTTTAGGGCAGAGACGCACTCATTCGAGTGTCTCACTTGCATCTTGCATGAGTCACCTGGCCTGGCCCCTGTCTCACTGAACGGGAGCGTGGTTTTCCATAGAAACACAATCCCCTCCATGCTCTCGTTTAGAGAGCCGGCAGCTGCACTGGGTGACTCATGCAAGATGCATGTGAGACACTCGCATGCAGGTCGCATAAGTGTGTCTCTGCCCTTATACTGTATACTACAGTACCAAAATGGTATGCTCGAGGATCATCAACATATCAACTCATTGGTATCCAACAATTGGAATGGTGCAAAGAAGAACTTTTGGCCCTTTGTTTATGATTGGAGTTGCTTCAGAAAATCCCCAAATTCCTGTGCTGATGTTCTTGAGAAAAGCTTGCTGCCCAGCCTCTAGTTCTGTTTTTATTCTGCACTAATTTATCTATGTTGTTTTTGTTTTTACCACCAGGGAAGTGTTGTCATATTCTCCTTCAGCGCAGGTAAATGTGTCTGTTTGCACAATCAAATAGTTTTATTTTTAACTCCCTAACTTTTTTTGGCAGGATATTACAGGTGCATCTCAATGAATTTCATCAAAAGTTAATTTTTTAAAGTCATTTAATACATAAGCGAATTGTATCTATTATATAATCACGAATGGGTTCTCGCTGCGAGTCAGCGTGTCATGTGGATACGAACGAAGCATTGGCCGCTGCAGCGGCCATTGCGAGCAGCTCTAAGGCGACTCGCTATGCCCGCGCAGCGGCATGGCGAGTCGCCTTAGCAGCGCGAAGCATTGGCCGCGCAGCGGCCATTGCGAGTCAGAGACTCGCTCTGCTAGAATCCCGATGCATTGTGCATCGGCACCATCTAGTTTATTATATACAGTCATTACTAACAGAGTGATCTATTTCAAGTGTTTCTTTCTGTTAATATTGATGATTATGGCTTACAACCAATGAAAACCCAAAGTCATTATCTCAGGAAATTAAAGATAATTTAGAAATAAATTATAGACATGTCTCTGTAACTTTTGACATCAAAACAGCCCCATGGATTATAATAGGATTGTAATGGATTGAAAAATAGATGTCTGAATGAGGCCTTACAGGAGTGCGGGCTGGCAGAGCATTCAAATGATCGGGCACATTGCAGGACTGTGTATACATGCATACTATTTTTGTTTTCTGCCGCGTAGCTTCTTGTTGTATGCAAATGTATAGCATCAGATCTAAAGTGTGTCATTTATCATAAAGTAGATATTCTGTTAGGTGTGGGAGTGCCCCTATTTTTCATTTACTTTATGACTAATTGTTGGAGTCGTAAGAGCATATTACTCTTATTAGGGCCCTTTCACATCTGCGTTTATTTGAAATCGCGGCAGATGCGGTGAAAAAACCGCATCTGCCGCGATTGCCGCATAACCGATGCACTTGCGGCGCGGTTGCGGTAATCCCCATAGAAAGTATAGGGGGACTTGCGGCAGGTGCGGCAAGTGCGGTTTTGCACTTGCCGCAGGTGCGGCCGCGAAAAAAACCGCGGCTGACCGCGTTTTTTTCGCGCCCGCACCTGCCGCAAGTGCAAAACCGCACTTGCCGCACCTGCCGCAAGTCCCCCTATACTTTCTATGGGGATTACCGCAACCGCGCCGCAAGTGCATCGGTTATGCGGCAATCGCGGCAGATGCGGTTTTTTCACCACATCTGCCGCGATTTCAAATAAACGCAGATGTGAAAGGGCCCTTACCTTATGTTCTGCTTAATGATACCAACAAGTTATATTTACTCCAATGACCATTTGTATTGAGCTATTCCAACTAGGGATGGGCGAGTCTACTCGCTAGGACTCGTTACTCGACGAGTAGTAAGGGACTCGCAGGACTCGGTACTCTGCGAGATTCCCAGCGATTACTCGAACAGTAACGAGTCCAATGCAAATCAATGGCAATCCTAGTTTTGTCAGAGTCTCAGACTCTGACAAAACTAGGATTGCCATTGACTTGCATTGGACTCGTTACTGTGCAAGTAATCACAGGGAAACTCGCACAGTAAGGAGTCTGGCTGTCTGCTCTGTGTGGCGCTCGGGTTCTGCAGGCTACCGCAGCTCTAGGGTCCTAGAGCCCGCCTGCTCTCCCTGTGCACAGAGATGATGTAGCAGAGCTGAGATTGTTCTCAGTCTGCTCATTCCCTGTGCATAGACATCATTCTATATCTATGCACAGGGATGTAGCAGAGAGGACATCACGTTTTGGACTACGTTGGACGGAAGAGGATTTTTTTAATTAAAGATGGAGTCCCTAATGGCTTTTTTTTTTTATTTCTAATAAAAATTTTTCTCTGTGTTGTGTTTTTTTTAACGCTTTATTGGAGATTCTTAGTGGCCAGGTCAAACGTGGCCTGACATTAAGAATCTCGGGCTTAATACCAGCTTGTATAACAAAGCTGGTATTAACCCCTTTATTACGCAGCGTGCCACCGCCACCAGGACCGCTGGAAGAGCGGGGTTCAGCGCCAGAGGATGGCGCTTCAATGAACGCGCCATCTTCTGGGGCGGCTGCGGGCTGAAATTTGCAGCGGGGGGTGCCCAGAAAGCTTGGGCCTCCCTGCACTGCGGATTCCAGCCCCCAGCTGCTTAGCTGTACCTGGCTAGACATAGAAATTGCGCGGAGCCCCACGAATTTTTTTTTAAAATTTTATTATTTCATGAAATTCATGAAATACGGCGAAGCCCACGTCATTTTTTTTGTGAAAAATCAATAAAACAATCCTAAAAAAGGGACTGCCTCTTTATTAACCCTTCCACCATGGCCGAGGGGTTAATAAAGATGCAGTCCCTTTTATTTATATTGTTTTATGGATTTTTCAGAAAAAAATTCGACGTGGGCTTCGGGTATTTTGCAACCAGCCGGATCCAGCAGGCAGCGACGGGCTGCCCCCAACCCCCAGGTGCCCATCTGTACCTGGCCGGACATAAGAAAATAGGGGAGCCCTTTTTTTTTTTTTATTATTTCATGAATTTCATGAAATAATTAAAAAAAAACTGCGTTGGCTCCGCACAATTTCTATGTCTAGCCAGGTACAGCTAAGCAGCTGGGGGCTGGAATCCGCAGCGCAGAGATGCCCAAGCGTTCTGGGCACCCCCCGCTGCGAATTGCAGCCCGCAGCCGCCCCAGAAGATGGCGCATTCATTGAAGCGCCATCTTCTTGCGCTGAACCCCGCTCTTCCAGTGGCCCTGGTGCGGTGGCTCACTGGGTAATAAAGGGGTTAGGGCCAGCTTTTATTATCAGCTGGCCCTAAGCCCGAAATTTATGGCGGTCACGCCAATATTAGACATGACCGCCATGAATTTCCAGTAATTAATAGAAAAAAAACACAACACAGAGAAAAAATAATTTTATTAGAAATAAAACAGAACACAATTAGGGACTCCAACTTTATTTTAAAAATCCTCTTCCGTCCGACGTAGTCCACAACGAAGGTCCCACGACGATCGCCTCCAACGTAGTCCATAAACGGAATATTCACTGCCACATCCCTCTGTATAGACTCACGTCTATGCAGAGGGAGAGCAGACTGCAAAATGAATTTCACAGTCAGGGTTCACCTCAGGTGAACCCTACTGTGACAGCCCATTCACTGCTCTGCCGGCGGGAGCGCCGGCAGAGCAGTGAATAAATTATCTTCAGGGAGGTCGGCAGGGTCCCGCAGGGTCCCAGTGTCCTCCCGGGTCGCAGCTATCTGCTGACAGGACGTCACATGACCGCCGATCATGTGACTGTGACGTCACAGCAGGCCCTGTCAGCAGATAGCTGCGACACCGTGAGTCCCGGTGTCACACATCCACGCACACATCCACACACGCTCACATCCACGCATGCTCACATCCACGCACGCTCACATTCACGCACGCTCACATCCACGCACGCTCACATCCACGCACGCACACATTCACGCACGCTCACATCCACGCAAGCACACATCCACGCACACTCACACTCATCCATCCATGAATCCATTCATCCATCCATACATACATACACACATACACACACATACATACATACACACACATACATACATACACACATACATACACACACACACATATACACATAAAACACACAACATACACACACACATACACACACACACTACATAAATACACACACACATACATACACATACATACATGCACATACATACACACATACTACACTACATATACACACATACATACACACATACACACACATACATACATACACACATACACACACATACAACATACACATACATACATAACACACATACACACAAAATACATACATACACACCCATCCATTCATGCACTCCTCCGGAGTGCAGGGTTAAAAATAACAAAGCAGGTCATCCTCACCTCTCCTCTGTTCTACAGGACCTGGCATGATGTCATAATCACATGACAGCCATTAACCAGTAACCGGCAGTATAATTACTGCCGGTTACTAGGTAACCGGCTGTGATGTGAATATGACATCATGCCAGGTCCTGGCAGCACATCGCAAGAGACGCTGGAGAGACCGGGCACCGGGAGCGTACGGGACGTGTAGGAGCGAGGACTGGTGAGAAGAATGGAGGAGGAGGAGGAGAGGGGGAGCAGAGGAGAGACACAGGGGAGCACATAGGAGGAAGGGGGAGCAGAGGGGAACACTGCGAGGGGCATACTGTGAGGGGGGGGCCGCAAAACTGTGAGGGGGGGGGCCTGTATACCTACGATGGAGCCTGTATATATGCTGGGGGAGCCTGTATAACTACGGTACGGGGAGAGCCTGTATTACGGGATATGCACTGCATCCCCCCCGCTGATGGACGGGAGGATGCAGTGCATATCATGAATAGCAAATGAGCGGCACCACGTGATCGGCCGCTCTGCCTATGCTGGGGGAGTCGAATCGTTTTCACACTAGCACTATACTCGCACCAAACTAGCACTGCACTCGCATCACTGTCGTGCATCAATCACGCTCCGTGTTTGATGCACGACAGTGTGCCTCCACCCATACAGAATCTGTTATGTTCCGACAAAGCTTCCGAGACACATCTGTGATTTGTAAATCGCACATTACTCGCTATTACTCGCTTCCCCATTCATTAACATTGGACTCGCTAGACTCGCAACGAGTAGCGAGTCCTGAGCTCGGACTCGCTAGAGTCAAGCGATTCCGAGTAATTTAGGACTCGCCCATCACTAATTCCAACTCAATGAAAAGTTTCTAGTATTTTTATAGCCATTAAGAATTTAATGTTAAATGCTTTCCACTAGGGGGCAGCATCACTACACAGAGTACAATATTTTAAAAGCATCCTGCTGACTAAAGAAGTTTGACATTTAGGATCCATATATAATCTGTATGTGTGTAAATATGTATATTCATGTATAGATAGATAGATCGATAGATAGATAGATAATAAAATAAATAATTTTTTCATATATTTATAAAGAAATATTTATAATAGAATCTTTCTGCATTGCAGTATTTGAAATACATCCTGTATATGTGTCCATAACTGAATACATTAGATAACAACTATCATTTCTTTTATTAGAAAGGTACTCCAATATTGGTATCTGTGAATAGTGAAAGCACCTTAGACACTGAGGATTCAGAGATTTCGGCGGACTTCATTATTCAAGACCCCTCCGTGTGTGAAATTCTTGAAAAAAGCAGCATGAAAAACTACAAGCGCCTACAGGTAGCAAGCAGAATAGTGTCACTGCTTTTACTGTACTTGATTGGAGAGTAGAAACTAGACTCATAGCAACTGATCCAGGTCTAGCTGTTATCCTGTCAAAGCAAGTTTGGATGAGGGAAGTTACTGTCCCCTAAACCAGTTATGCCTGCCCATAACGTGCTTAATGTGTAACTGGCATTTTAATTTTTATCTTCTAAATCATTAGTACACATGAGATTAAGAAATTTTGTAATATATCTTATCAGACAAATTTGCATCTTTCTCTTCCAGAATTGATCAGTCATTATCAAAAGTCTCAATTCTGGAGGTAAAATCTGTATTCAGTCAAGACTTTCCAATTACTGAGATAGGAGATGATACTTGTTACTGAGGAGATACTATGTAGATAGAAGCGAAAGGGAGGGAGGAGCTCTGTCTACAGCTCTTCCCAATACCTCTAGCTCCTCCCTCTGGTCTAGCTCTTCCCTCTGCATCTAGCTCCTCCCATCATCATAGAATCTCATCAGTATCTGCTGCCATCTCCTATCTCAGTAATGGGAAAGTCTTCACTGAATACACATTTTACCTCTGAATTGAGACTTTTCATAATTACTGATAAATAAAAAAGTTATTTATTTTCATGTATACTATTGATTTATGACATGGGTGGGGAACCTCAGGCCCTGGGGCCGAATTCTGCCCTCAATGACCTTTTCTGCGAACCCCGGACAGATTCCTGGGGACCGCAGTGCTCAGGATGGCCACGTTTTGCCGACTGCCTGCTTTTTAAATCCAGCTCTCCAGTGATCTCTATGCCCCAGCATCAGCATCCCCAGTGGTATATATGCCCCAAGCCTCTCCTGTGATGTCTATGCCCCAGCCTCCTTATGTACCCTGAGCCTCTTTTGTGATGTCTGTGCCCCATCCTCAGCCTTCCCAGTGATGTATATGCCCCCAACCACCCCTGTGATCTCTATGCCCTATCTTCAGCCTCCACAGTGACGTATATGTCCCAGCCTCTCCTGTGATGTTTATAACTCTAGCAAACCTGGAAAAGTAGTTGATAAGCAACATGATCAATATCACCTATCATCACAGCCGCACCAAAGAGAAGCTGCTCCAGCCACCATAGTAGGGGGGATTTGATTGTTTAACCATATATAGCCTGGGAATTTTCAAGTTGATTATTTTTGGCGGCACTTGAAAGATGGTAGAAATTTTTAAATGGCACTCGGCAGAAAAAGGTTCCCCACCCCTGATTTATGAAAGAAAAATTAAAAAAATGACTCCTTATGTCTGGAGGTGTGCACACCACAAGCAAGGTTTAATGCACCAACTGAAATAAATAGAGCAATTTCTTTCTTATGGCCACTTCACACGCTACGATATCGTTAGCTATGTCACGTGACCGTGATTGTTTCGACATCATTAGTGCGTTGTCACACGCAAGGATATCGTTAACGATCTTAAATTTGGTAACGCTCCAGCTACTTGGAGAAGAATGATTGAACGATTTTACAAAGCGGCAGAAATATGAACGACATCGTTCAAAAAGGTTTCACACTGAACGATGTTGCTGCTTCCCAGAACGTTAATTGGACGACGAACGATAGATTTGAGGTCAGGATCTCAAATTTTTGATGAACGATCCAATGATTTATCCTTCCAACATCGTTTCTTTACACGCAACGACACACAAACGATATTGTTTTTTTGTTCAAAGTATTTTTATTAACGTTTTTATACAAGAGGGGAAACATAAATATGGGGGGGAGGGGAGGGTAGACAAACAACAAAAAAGAAACCAACATCCTAGTTGTACAAAAATTTACAGAAGGAAAAATGTTACTGTTCTTTTCCATCTCTAGTACCTTTAGACAACATCATGTCCCTAAGTCTACTAATGCATTCGTCATGACATATTATTTAGGAAGATAAAAAACTTCATTATTATACATAAAATAAGAACGCGATATCATACCGTCAACGGAATATCACATAATTAGGTTTGGCATAAATTTGTTCGACCATACTTCCCATTTAAGTTTGTATTTGTTCAAATTCTTCTGTCTAAGAGCTATATTATACTCGTATACATTATGGGTAGAGACTCTGTTTATTATATCGGTTATAGTTGGGACCTCGACCTGTTTCCAGCGTGATGCTATCAGCAATTTTGTTGTAATCAGAATTTGACAAATTATATGTCTAACATTGTTAGGAAAAGCTTCAATACCAAGCAACAGAAGAGCTAGTGGTGGATTAAGGGACATTCGAAGATTAGTGAGATTCTTAATAAGGTTTTTTATCTCAGCCCAAAGTTTACTTAGTTTGGGACACCCCCAAAAAATATGTGCGAGAGAGCCTACCTTCCCACATCCTCTCCAGCAGTCGGGTAAGATTGAGGGTGAGATTTGGTGTATTTTCTCCGGTGTCCAATACCATCTAGACAGAATCTTATAATGGGATTCGTGGAGGGTAGCACAAAGGGTATTAGAGTAGATAATATTTAATGATTTGGAAAGTTGGGTTGTATCTATCTGAATTTGAAGTTCTTTTTCCCAGGTTAATATGTGTTTAGATTTCGTTAATTCCATGTCATCATTAAAGAACCCGTACAGACGGTTGGTTGCCACAAACGATATTGTTTGAACGATCACAAAACCGTGACGTTTCAATGAATATCTTTAACAATATCGTAGCGTGTGAAGTGGCTTTAAGAGTTTATTTTTGTGGTATATGAGTTTTATAGTTTAATGTAGTCAACTAATCTTTTCTAAACAAAGGCATTCAGATAAGAAAAAAAAAAACCTTAGGGTGATGTATACTACTAAATGACAATTCAGTGGTATATGTCGGGAAATTCTTTGAACCTATACCACTGATATACACTGCACAGATAGTGTAAAAGTGCCTTAAAGGGGTAGTCTGGTCTAAAAGTGATAATTCTGCAGGCGCTCTGTGTGACTGCAGACTTATCAATCCACCTAGCACACACACTGTGTATTGCGAGGATCCACGAGTTTCTAAGCCAAGAATGGATTGCAATTTCGCGGTATGCATGTTCGCAGCAACAACACCACTAGTGGGTGCAGCCTCGCTCTATACGAGTGTATGGAGCGGGCGTGGCTGACTAATGGGAATGCCCATCTAGTAGGTGCAGCCTTGCTCCATACATTTGTATTAAGCAAAGCCACACCTACTAGTCAGGGACTCTGGCCGCAGTGGCCAGTAACATGTGAGTCGGTCGACAGGATAGGGGGTACTCAGATACTGGGACAGGTTGCTACTTCAGTGGGGATCACGGCTGGTCGGGTCCTGGTCCTGTGCGCTGGACACTCAATGGCTGAGGGGAAAACTAATTGGGATGGGGGATTATTATATGTGACGCCACCTGTGGTACCTGGTAATGTAGTTACCAGCGCTGCAGCCCGCCACTGAAGTGATGGTGATGCAGCTTTGGGTAGTACAGCTCCCCACAGGCAGAGCTTTATCTCAGGGCTGCGGGGTGGATGAGAGTGTAGTAGTCCTTATTTCTCAGGTGCTGTAGAGATTTCCCAGGTTACGGATTAAGTAGAGTCAGAGTCCAGATTAGCTCAAACAGATCTTTTACTGGTACCAGCTGGTTCAATATGGCTACACGGTACGGTTTAGTTTACTGGACATTTGTTGCCACATGCTAAGGGGGTTCACTACAGAGTCTGACAGAGGTACTTTTCTTGTCACTTTCCTGGTCCTGCTCCTTAGGGCTCTATGGCTCCCTTCACTCCCACTCTTAAGTCTGATCTCTTGTCCTCGGGGTCTGTTGCCTAAAATGTCTGTACTTGTCAGCGTCTTGAACCCAGCTATGGGACAGATGTTAGACTTCTTGATGGGTGTTGTGGCTCCTTATTATCAGGCCCACAGCCTGCCAGTCAGCAGTTTGGGATAAATCTTGCAAACTACCTCGGTACCGGTATACCGGTGGTGACCTGGACTCTCCAGACGGCTGTCACCAAGCCTGTGGTGACCATTCTGCTTCTGGGTTATACCCTTCAAGTTGAGGTACCCTCCTCTCAGAGCTGCAGGCTCTGCTGCGTCCGTCGTCTCTGCTCTCCTCACACCGTCTGACTGCTGTCAACTGTCACTGATGTCACGTCTCCCGCTCAACTAAGCTCCACCCCCTGGGACCTACTGAATATACAGTCCCTGGTGCTAGGGTGTCTATGGTCTATAGCTGGGCTTATTGTAGTTTTAAAGACAGACTCTGCAGTTCCCTCCTCTACCTGTGGCTATGGGGGCACTACACCTCCTATCTGTGGTGCAGTACCTCCCGGTGGCGTCCCGCCAGAGGGGCACCACACATGCATACAGCATAAATGCGGTCCGTTCCTGGTTTAGAAACTGTGAATCTTCGCACCCCACAGTGCGGGTAAGTCTGTAGTCATATAGAGTGACTGCAGAGTTACCATTTCAGACCAGATAACCCCTTTAATGTACTGATTTGATATGGCTTGCAGATGTCCTATACTACAGTGTCAAGTAAGGTCAAAAACAAAGTAAATTGTTCTCAATCCCTTGATTGTGGGAAGTACTGCACTAATATACTTGCAATTTAATAATTGCTTTCAGTGTAGCCACTGTCTAAAGTGTTATACCTCATGTTGACAGGTTGCATTGCAGGAATGCCAACTGAGGTTGGAGGAAGAAAGAAAAACAAGATTAAGAGCTGATGACAGGATAATGGAGGTAATCAAGTAATGTATTTAATCCAGTTATAACTTTAATCTCCATAAATAGAAGCTGTTATATGGATACAATGAGAATAAATGCATGTGGTTTCACTTTGTCTTCATCCTGTCCATTATCACCTGTTGCATTTAATAAATCAATGAAGTAGGGGAAAGCCTCAAAAACATGCAGGGATCTTTAAAAAAAAAAGCAAAAGGTGAAGAATACACAGCTACCTTTGTTACTTTATCATTTTGAGAGTAATCTCTGTGCCAAACTTTGCCCTCACAGGTCCTGCACTAGACATGATACTGTATTGTCTGGAGCATTCCTTTTATTAGAATGTTTTTATTCTGTAAGATGACCTCCTTTTTACAGATGGAAATGTTATTTACAGGGGTTGGCCACTGTAGTATTAGCTTACCAAATAGTTGGGGGGCATCATTTTGTGGCACTTACCAATATACAATTACGTCCAGAAATATCTGGATAGAGGCACAAGTTTTGGCATTTTAGCACTTATTCACAGTACAGTGATATAATCAATGTGGACTTAAAGTACAGACTCTCCACGTTAATTGGAGGGTTTTCACATCCTAATTGGAGTAAGGGTTTAGGAAATCGGCCACGTGCACATGTTGAATATTTGGTGAGCTTTTTACTTTAGTATTTCTAAGCTGAAAGTTGGAGCCGTTAAAGAATGCAGAAGTGGTAACATGTTTCTTTTATATTTCTCCTCTGATTGTTCCACTCCTGATTTTGAATAACTAATACTGATGTAAAAAACTCGCCAGATACTCAACTTGTGCACGTGGCCCAAGACGCTGAATTTTCAATGCAGCAAAAATATGCAGAGTCATAAACTTACCAAAAGCTCAAATGTAACCTTAGAGGAGTTTAAGACCGTGTGCACATCTTAAATACTTGGTGAGTTTTTTGTACCTCAAAATTTGTAAGCCAAAACCGGGAGTGAAACAGTCAGAGGAAAAGTACTGTATAATAGAAACATGGTCGCCATCTCTGCATTTTTTATCCATCCTGGTTTTGGCTTAATAATGCAGAGGTAAAGTCACTAAATACGCAGCACGGTGGCTCCACACTTAGGACAACATCTGCAAGGAGTTTGTATGTTCTTCACGTTTGCGTGGGTTTCCTCCGGGCACTCCGGTTTCCTCCCACATTGTAAAGACATACTGATAGGATGTATAGATTGTGAGCTCCACGAGAGACAGCATTACTGATGTATGTAAAGTGCTATGGAATTAATAGCGCTATATAAATGAATAAATTATTATTATTATTATTATTATTATTATTAGCTGTACTACCCGGCTACGCCCGGGTTAATAAATAACTGCTATTAGCTATAACAAAATAGAATTTGAATATGTCATATTAATGACCTGTAGGAAAATAGAAGGTGAGCTGTGATTGATTGCTATAGGCAGCCTAATAAATCTCCATCCAACAGTAAACCCTCCCCCTGGCCGGGCAGTATATGTTACCTCACACATACACATAACAGACAGCTCATGTGACTCACATCTGCCTTAATTCCCTATATGGCACATGTGTTGCACATTGGCTGTTTTTAATCAGATGTTTATGTTTGGAAATTAAAGATGGCACACGTATGAGGCGAATTGTGTGAGGTGATTTGTGCACATCTGTGTCTGTCTGTGTGGTGTGTGTGTCCCTGGGTTGTGTGTATGTTTGTGTCCCTGTGGGGGGGTCTGTGTGGGTGTGTGTCTTTTTGTGGTGTGTGTGTGTCCCTGTGGGGTGAGTGCATGTGTCCCTATAGGGTGTGTATGTGTGTGTGTCCCTGTGGGGGGGTCTGTGTGTGTGTGTGTATCTGTGTTGTGTGTGTCTCTTTGTGGTGTGTGTGTGTCCCTGTGGGGTGAGTGCATGTGTCCCTATAGGGTGTGTATGTGTGTGTGTCTGTGTGGGGTGTGTGTGTCTGTGTTGTGTGTGTCTCTTTGTGGTGTGTGTGTGTGTCCGTGTGGGGTGAGTGCATGTGTCCCTATAGGGTGGCTATGTGTGTGTGTCCCTGTGAGGGGGTCTGTGTGGTGTGTGTGTGTCTCTTTGTGATGTGTGTGTGTCCCTGTGGGGTGAGTGCATGTGTCCCTATAGGGTGGCTATGTGTGTGTGTGTGTCCCTGTGCGGGGGGGGGTCTGTGTGATGTGTGTGTGTCTCTTTGTGGTGTATGTCCCTGTGGGGTGAGTGCATGTGTTGCTATAGAGTGTGTGTGTCCCCCCTTGGGGGTGTGTGTGTCTCTTTGTGGTGTGTGTGTGTTTGTTCGGGTGCGTCGTGAGTATCCAATGTTGGGGCTGCACTTTAGCGACTATACACTTGCTGTTACTCTTTGTGTGCATGTGGTGTGTATACATGTCCCCGTACGTGGTGAATATCTCATGTTGGAGCCCCACCTTAGTGACTATATTCTGGTATATGCTGTTAGTTTTTGGTGCTGTCATTAAGCCCCTCTCATTCACAACTGTCAACTGGTAACTGTCACTTTTTCCCCATTATGTAGATAGGGGCAAAATTGTTTGGTGAATTGGAATGCGTGGGGTTAAAATTTCGCCTCACAACATAGCCTATGACGCTCCCGGGGTCCAGATGTGTGACACTGCAAAGTTTTGTGGCTGTAGTTGCGACGGTGTAGATGCCAATCCCGGATATACACACATACATACACACATTCAGCTTTATATATTAGATTATTATTAAATACTCAATATTTGTGTGTGGCTTTACATCTCCAAATGTAATAGAACAATTATCTTTAATGAACTGTTTGGGATATTCCCTCATTAATCCATTATCAGTTAAGCAGATAAAAGGTCTAGAGCTTATCCTAGGTGTAGCATTTGCTTTTTTTTTTGTCATAATTATGTTTATTAAGACATATTCAAGAAACACAAGACAAGAAATGCAAGTAACATATCTTCAATTAACCAAAATCTTTCCATTGCGAGTCAGCTACCAAACTTCCAATTAGCTGCCTGCTATATTGCATTTCACATAACATAATATTTCAAATAAAGAGAGAGGTGAGGGTGGGGAGTATGGGAAGGGTTAGCAAGAGGGAGAAGAGGGGAGGTACCTGAGAGGAAGGGAAATTAGAAATGTGTCAGGGTGGGGGGGGGGGGGCGTAGTAGGGCAAGTTGTTAAGAAAGTTGTTAAGGTGGACGGGTGGACTAACGAGGGGAGAGAGGGGAGAAATGGGCTCGATGTGTGAACACGGGCTAGTAAGGTGCGAGTGGGTTGGAGGGAGAGAAGTAGTGGGTTGATGATGTGAAGGGAAGACAAAGAGGTCAGAGTACATTAGGCGTAGGTCCGCCAGGCCCTACCACAGGGGAGGGGGAACCGCCAGCGGGTGTGTCGCCCAGCACTCCCAAGCAGCACGGGTATAGCGTTTGTGTCCAAGTTCCAAAGCCAAACTGTGCTCATATGTGAACATATTGTTCAGTCTGGATGTGAGGTCGCACATTGCTGGGGGGGAGGTATTGTTCCATGCTGCTGCCACACAGTATCTGGCAGCTATCAATATGAAGGTGGCGAGGTGTCTCTGAACCGGGGGCAAGTCCTCCACTCCAATGTGCAGGAGAGCCATCTGAGGCACAAGCGGAATAAAGGTGTCCATCAAGGACCTCAGAAGACCCTCCACTACCCGCCAGAATTGTGCGATTCGGGGGCAGTCCCACCACACATGAGTCAACGTTCCCTTCTGTCCACAGTTCCTCCAGCACATGGGGGTGGTTCCCCTACCGAAGGCCGCTATTCTCGTGGGGGGTAGGTACCATCTTAGGTGTACTTTCTTAAGTTGCTCTAAATGATTCACACATTTTGTCGCCTGGGTGACACATCTAACAGCGCCCTTCCATTGGTCGTCATCTGCTGAGAACCCCAATTCCGTTTCCCATTTAACTCTATGTGTATAACATAGGGCAGCACCATGGTCTAGGAAACCAGTGTAAAGTGGGGACAGGCCTACCCGTTTCCCATGGGCAGCAGTGATAATCAGGCTTATTGGGGAGGGTCTGGCCGAGGACCATAGGACCCTATCACGTCGGGTCCTCAGCAGGTGTGTAATCTGGCAGAGTTGGAAGAACGTGCGTCGTAGAGACGGGAACTTGGATGTGAATTCATCCCATGTCATCATCCCGTTCCTCCCCGCGATGTCTGCCAGGGTATGTACACCCGCCCTCCTCCATTCCTCCAATCGGAGGGAAGGGATATGGACACGAAGTGATCCCAGTGGGACCTCCGCTGCTGGTATTTGGGTCCAGTCCCCAGGCGCACGCCCCCACTCCTTAATCATAGCTTTCATCGTTCCCAGAGGATAGTCAACTTTGACTGACGTGATGGTCTCCGCTATCAGTAGGTTCTTGAGGGAGTTGTCTACTGTCTGTTGTGACTCTATCTGCACCCAGCCCAAGTTTAAGTCAGACTTCCACCACTGTCTCACCGTTTCCAGCACCGCTGCTCTATAGTAGAGGGTCACATCCGGTACACCCATGCCACCACCCGTCAGTTTCTGGTACATCACCTTTCTCCGGACCCTTGGTCGCTTGGGGGCCCAAATGTATCTATTCACCTCTGCTTGTAGTCTAGCTAAAAGTCGTAGGGGGATGGGCAAAGGTATACATCTGAATAAATATATTAGTCTAGGTAGCCACGTCATCCTGAAAGCCTGAATCTTAGCTATCCATGAGTAGGAGTGGGTGTGTCCAGAGTCTGTTGCCTTGGAGAGAGCATTCAAAATTGACTGTACATTACGCTGTATCACTACTGCTGTCGGGCACAAGGTGATGCCAAGGTATGGTATGCCTGCCGGCATCCATTGAAATGGGAGGGAACTAGACAGGGAGTCTATCAGAGTCCGAGGGACATTTACCGGGAAGACCAATGACTTAGAAGCATTTAGCTTATAATAAGAGATCGCCGCAAAGGAGTCGAGCAGAGCCAATACCTTAGGTAGGGATACTTCCGGTTTGGAACAGGGGATAATAATGTCGTCGGCGTATAAGCCTACCACATGTTCCCTGTCTCCTACCTGCATCCCCGTTATGTCCCGGTCAGCCCGTATTGCCGCGGCAAGCGGCTCAATCGCCAGGGCATAGATCAGGGGTGACAGGGGGCACCCCTGTCTAGTGCCATTCGAAATTTCGAACGTTTCTGAGAGATAGCCCGAGGAGAAGACCCTGGCAGAAGGCCTGGAATATAGACCCAATATCGCCGAAAGGATCGGACCCACGAATCCGAATCCTCTCAGCACCTGTTCCAGATAACCCCAGTGCACCCTGTCAAACGCCTTCTCAGCGTCCAATGACAGGAATGCACATGGGGCTCCACGTCTTTCCGCCAGTTCTATAAGGTCAAGCATTCTCCTCGTTCCATCCCTGGCTTGGCGTTGAGCCACGAATCCCACTTGATCCGGGCCGACCAGGAGAGGAACCACCTCCCCAAGCCTGAGAGCTAACACCTTCGCATAGATCTTAAGATCCGTGTTCAGCAGGGAGATGGGTCTGTAGCTTTCCGGTTTATCTGGAGATTTCCCCGTTTCAGTATTGTAGTGACCGTTGCTTCTAGAGCATCCGATGGGATGCGTCCAGATAATCTCCAGCTGCTGAATACTCGTAATAGGTACGGGGTGAGCGTTTTTTCAAAAGTCTTATAGTATGCGTTGATGAAGCCGTCAGGCCCAGGGGCTTTTCCTAATTTCAATGAGCGTATGACTCTGCTTACCTCCTGCAGCGAAAAAGGTCTGTTCAATACCTCCAGATCCAGGCTGGAGATTCTGGGGAGGCTGAGATTTGCTAGGAACTCATTGATCATCTCCGGTGTCGGTTGTGGGGTAGCAGGGTCAGAGCGTAAGTTATAAAGTTTGCTATAGTACGCCGAGAAGACATCCACTATGCCTCTCGGGTCCCTAACTACTTGTCCCCTTTCGTCTTTCATATGTGTTATCATTGTTTGTGTGGCCCGCTTCTTTAATCTCCTAGCCAATAATCTACCGGCACGGTCTCCCATAGCGTAGTATTGCAGTCTTAGCTTGCGAAGGCCTACCTCATATTGGCGTAGTAACAGCGCCCTGAGCTGCGTGCGTGATGCTCCTATCTGCGCCTCTAGGCTTGTGGAGGGGGATTTTTTATTCACTGCTTCTAAATTCTGTATCCTCTCTGTCAGCTCCCTTCGTTGTGCGTCTCTCTCCCTTTTACGGCGTGCGGCTCTCTGTAGCAGGGATCCCCGTAGGACTGCCTTGTGCGACGACCAGAGGGTCTCATCAGAGACTTCTGCATTGTCGTTTATGTCAAAGTATGCTGTTATATCTGCTTCTATGGAAGTCACTTGGCTCTGGTCCAAAAGGAGGTCCGGGCTCAGACGCCACCGTCGTGGTCTCGCTCCACCACAGCCCAGGGCCACCTCCAACGTGACCGGAGCATGATCCGACCATGTAATGGTCCCGATTTCTGCGGCTCGGCACGTCTCAAGGGTACTGTCGTCCACCAGAAAAAATCTATTCTGGAATAGGACCCATGCAGTCCAGAGTGATACGTATAATCCCTCTCGCCTGCATGGAGGTACCGCCAGACATCATGGAGGCGTGCTTCCTGGGCCAGGGAAAGCATAGCCCCACGTGAACGCACACACGACATAGAAGCATCTATACGGGGTTCCATTACTGCATTGAAATCTCCGCAGAGAATCACTTGCCCGATGGTCACCTCTTTCAATTTTGTCAAAAACGTTCTCATGTACTTTATTTGTCCCGCATTAGGACCGTAGACTGTGGCTATGGTGTAAGGGACTCCCGCTATTTCGCACAAAAGAAAGAGAAATCTCCCCTCCGAATCAGTAACCACCTTCTTGCATGTGTATTGGACACTAGCTCCCACCATCATACACACCCCTGCCCTCTTAGTAACAGCATTTGAGAAATAGGTGTGTGGAAATTTGGGGTGCGAGATTCTGTGGTTATCCCCAGGGCTGTGGAGTCGGTAAATCAAACCACCGACTCCAACTCCGACTCCGACTCCTGAATTTCCCTGGCTCCGACTCCGACTCCAACTCCGACTCCGACTCCTTTGACTCCGACTCCGACTCCTTCAGTCATGGCTCGTTTTGAAGTGATAAAATTATTGTAGGTCAATGGTAACATTAGGCTTTAATCATTATAATGACATAATAATAAAGATATTTAGATAGAACATAATAAGAAATCATAATAATAATATTCAGCACATTCTGCATTGAAATACTATTTCATATTTTAGGAGTCGGAGTCGGAACATTTTCTACCGACTCCAACTCCGACTCCGACTCCACCAAAATGGGCAGCGACTCCGACTCCACGACTCCGACTCCGACTCCACAGCCCTGGTTATCCCCCACCAGCAAGTGTGTTTCCTGCACACACACGACGTCGGCCCTCAACCTCAACGTTTCCCTCCATAGGAAGGAGCGTTTACTAGGGGAGTTTAGGCCCCTCGCATTAAGTGACACTATCTTAAAGCTCATCTCGATCCCTCGCCGGCTCCCCAATCCCTGCAGCCGGGCCCCGCAGACACTGAGTAAAGAGGGGGGGGGTCCAAGAGAGGGGGGGAGGTTAGACTAGATACAGGAGGTTAGAGAGGGGGAACCAGGTAGGGGAGTAGAACAGGGGATGGAGACAAGGAGGGAGAAGAGGAGGGAGAGAGAGAGAAAATGGGAGAAGATTCAGGCCGTCCGTGGGAGGAGAGGGAGTGTGGGGGATCAGGAATGGGGTAGGGTGGGAAGGGAGTGGGACACAGGAGGTATGAAAGGCAATAACAAAGGTTCAAAAATTGCAAGTAATATTCAACAGTGCAACAGACACTGATTTAAACATAGATATGTACATATACCACTCCAGATGACTGAGTAGTATTAGGGGGGGGTCCGTGGGCGCCCACTGATGGCGCCCCCAGCGCCCGTCTCAATACTATGGGGGGAAACGCAGGAGTACGAGGAGAAGTGGGGCCACTAATACAAAATGGGCCCCCTCCAACCTCTCAAGGTCAAATCTTTAGAGATAAGCAGACCCTAAGTATGTATAAGGAGAAAAGGATACTTGTCACACCAGCGGTGACCAGTCCCCAGGTGCATAAAGTTATTCATCGTCTTCCTCCCCTTTCCAGGGGGGGGGTATTCCCCTGGGTACGTCGGTCAGATGGGCTTGAATAGGAGGATCCTCCTTTTTCCATTAAGTTCCATTCAATCAGAGTAGACTTCATTCTGGAAGGGGAGTAGAACTGGTGTCGCGATCCCTTGTACCTAAAGGACACATTCACCGGCGACCCCCATGCATATGGGATGCCGCGCTCTCGCAAAACGGTACAATACGGGGCAAAGTCCCTCCTTCTTGCCAAAGTTCCCGGTGATGA
Organism: Allobates femoralis; assembly: GCA_033576535.1. NCBI lineage: Eukaryota > Metazoa > Chordata > Amphibia > Anura > Aromobatidae > Allobates > Allobates femoralis. Next base: position 552,666,829 of record JARQOC010000003.1, read on the forward strand.
GTCAGGAAATAGGGACCAAGTAGCATATGGGCCATCAGGGAACGGGGTTCTCCGTAGGGTATGTAGCAGCGAGTCTCTCAGCTTAGGGATGACTAGATGGACCAGGACATCGCGGGGTATGTCCCTGTTAATCTTTTGTCAGCGAGGCAGGCGGTATGCCCTTTCTATGTCGAGCTCTGGTGAGGGCACAGAAGGGAGGATGTGATGTAAGAAAGGGGTAATGGTAGCTTTTAGGTCCTCCTCGCCCTCCACCTCTGGTATGCCTCTAATCTTTAAGTTCCCTTTGCGGAGTCTGTCCTCCAGATCCCACATTTTTGCTCGTATTTCTTTTACATCTGCCACTACCTCCTGATGGCTATCCGCCAACTCATTGTGTGCTCCAGCAAACTCAGCCATTTTTCCCTCTATGTGGCCAGTTCTTTCCCCAAGTGCTGTAAGATCCGCTCTCATCTCTCCCACTATTTCTCTGACATCCGCCTGTATGGAAGAGCGGAGATCTGCCAATAGGCCCCGGAGTGACCCGTATGTGATGAGGGATGAATCATCTTGTATATTACCGTGGGTCTGTTCTGAGGTTCCTCGTGGTGAACGGGGTGAGTGTGAGGAGGCTGGGGAGCGGGAAGCCGTCTCAGCCGTCTGCGCCATTTTGAGTGCGGAGGTCGTTGTTCCAGGGCGCTCGTGAGTAAAGAAATCCGTCACTTTTTGGGAGGGTCTGCGGCTTCTGGAGTTCGGTCTAGGCATTGCGAGGTCCCGGGGGTATTATCCCCTCACCTTTAGAAGCAAATAAAGCGGGCAGATGTCGCTGGGCACCGAGGACTAGAACACCGCCGGTGGAATTCTCCTAGTCTGCGTCCTGCATCCTGTCTCGTCAGGACACACTCCCAGTGCCTGCAGAATTCTTTAGATGGTGTATATGAGGAGTTTTTATCTGGAGTCCAGAATATAAGATGGTGATGGAATGAGATTCAGAGGATGGGGGTGTTATAATGCGGTGCAGGGCACTATGTGCGCTTGGAGAGAGGTTCACAGCCTGATCCCTGTGCAGTTCAGCGTTACACAGGTCTTTTGTAGGGTAGGTTTCATGGGTTGGAAAGGCTCAGTCTCACAGTGTACAGTACATCAGTGCATTAGGAGTTAATTCAAGTGTCATAGCTCCAGCTCTCCCTCTTCAAGAGGAGCACACTGCCTGTCTGCTCCTGTTACAGCAGAGATGCCTTATAGAGATAACCCTTCACTGTCTTTTCAGGGCTCCTGTAAGTTCCCTCGTTGTGCTGCAGATCTCAAACTCCGTGTTACAGCTCAGCCCCCTTATCATTGAAGTGTCTCTTCCCAGCACGGTGTTTGTATAATGATAAGACTCACTCACCAAGCCTCAGGGAATGATCTGCTCCAGGTGTCTCTGCAGGCGTCTCCTGGGTCGAAGGCTTAGGGGGTTTAGGCTCACTCGATGATGTGTGTGAGTCTGTTCTGGTATTAATGTATCTCCAGATGCCTGCTGTAATACAGCCTCGTGCAGTGGGAGGGGGGGGAGCGCTTTTAAGTCCTCAAAGCTCTGCTTAGCTGGTGTTTTAGGCAAAAATAAGTCCTGTTTCAGGGTCTGCTGAGCTGTGATGTTTTAGATGGCACCTTTCAGGTGCTAATCCCCTTGCTCCAGGGTCGGGATGCCGAGGATTGAATGGATGGTGTCAGGAGCCACCTCATGTGCATCCTTCCTGCACCGCGGCCATCTTGAATCTCTAGCATTTGCTTTTGAAAGCTGTTGCTTTGAGCCCGCAGCATGTGACTAAAGGAGCTTTCAGTGGAAGAGAAACAGAGCAATCATTAGACTGAAAAAAAGAATAAATCCATTAGAAATGTTATGAGTGGCTAACTCAATAGTTAGGTACAGTCTACAAAAAAAGAGCATACTGGTGAGCTTGGGAACTCAAAAATGCCTATGCGTCCACAGAAGATAACAGTGGTGGCTAACTGCAGAATTTTTTCCATGGTGAATAAAAATCTCTTCACACTATCCACCCAAGTGAAGAACACTCTCCATGAGATAGTTGTTTCAGCATTTAAGTCTGTCGTAAAGAGAAAGACGTCATAAGAGAAAATACAGAGGGTTCATCACAAGGTGCAAACCATTGATCAGCTTTAATAATGGAAAGCTAAAATTAAACTCAGCTTGAAAACATGTAAAGAAGCCAGTCCAGTTCTGGAAAAATATTCTTTGGACAAAATAAAACTAAGATAAACCTATTACAAAATGATTGGAAGAAAAAAAAGGTATGAAGAAAGCTTGGAACGGCTCATGATCCAAAGCGCACCACATTCTCTCTAAAACATGGTGGAGGCAGTGTGATGGCCAGGCATGTATGGCTTCCAGTGGTATTGGGTCATTAGTTTTATTGATGATATGACTGATAACAGAAGCAGTCGGATGAATTCTGTAGTGTACAGGATTACAGTATACTTTCTGCTTAACATAGTAACATAGTTTTTAAGGTTGAAGGAAGACCTTAAGTCCATCTAGTTCAACCCATAGCCTAACATGTTGATCCAGAGGAAGGCAACAAAAAAACATGTGGCAACACTAAGCTCCACATTGGGGAAAAAAATCCTTCCTGACTCCACATACGGCAATCAGACTAGTTCCCCTGGATCAACTCCCTATCAAAGAATCTAGTATATATAACCTGTAGTATTATATTTTTCAAGAAAAGCATCTAAGCCCTTCTTAAATGTTAGTAGTGAGTCACTCATTACAACATCATGTGGCAGAGAGTTCCATAGTCTCACTACTCTTACAGTAAAGAATCCACGTCTGTGATTATGATTAAACCTTCTTTCCTCCAGATATAGCGGATGCCCCCTTGTCCCCGTCTCTGGTCTAAGACTAAAAAGATCATTAAAAAGGTCTCTGTACTGTCCCCTCATATATTTATACATTATTATAAGATCACCCCTAAGCCTTAGTTTTTCCAAACTAAATAACCCCAAGTTTAATAACCTGTCTTGGTATTGCAGACCCCTCAGTCCTCTGATAAAATTGGTCGCTCTTTGGACCCGCTGTAGTTCAGCTATGTCTTTCTTATACATTGGAGGCTAGAATTGTACAGATTATTCTAAGTGTGGTCGCACTAGTCACTTGTATAGAGGTAAAATTATGTTCTCCTTATGAGCATCTATGTCTCTTTTAATACATTCCATTATTTTATTTGCCTTTGCAGCAGCTGCCTGACACTGGCCACTAAATATAAGTTTGTCATCTACCTATACATTTAGGTCTTTTTCAGTGCCAGTTTTGCCCAGTGATTTACAATTAAGCACATAATTATATATTTTATGTCCTATGCCCAAGTGCATGGCCTTGCATTTATCCCCATTAAAGCTCATTTGCCATTTATCAGCCCAAAATTCTAGTTTACACAAATCCTCCAGTAATATAAAATTGTCCTCCTTTGTATTGATTACCCTGCAGAGTTTAGTGTCATCTGCAATTATTGAGATTCTACTCTGTATGCCCCCTACAAGGTCATTAATAAATATGTTAAAAAGAAGCGGGCCCAATACTGACCCCTGTGGTACCCCACTGTTAACTGTGACCCATTCTGAATGTGTTAAATTAATAACCACCCTTTGTTTCCTGTTTCCTATCATTAAGGCCGTTCTTAACCCACTTACACATATTTTCTCCTATCCTCATTGCTTTCATTTTATGTATCAACCTTTTGTGTGGCACCGTATCAAAAGCTTTTGAAAAGTCCATATACACCACATCCACTGCATTTCTTTGGTCCAGTCTGAAACTTACCTCTTCATAGAAGCTTATCAGATTAGTTTGACAGGAACGGTCCCTCATAAACCCATGTTGATATTGGGTCATGAGGTTATTTTTCTTCA